>LR738712.1:156826825-156907316 GCA_902687465.1 Secale cereale | reverse complement strand
TGTGTTTGTGAGAGAGAGACCAGAGTCATTTCCATTCCCGGCTTGCCCTACGGGCTTGAGCCCAATATGTTCTTAACTCCGCCCAACATGGTTAAAGAAAATTCCTTCCTTTTTCCCCAAGCTGTGACGGTAGGAATTTCGTATTATATGCTCATTGTTTAGAATATACATAATCAATAGAAATCGCGTACCCCCATAGAAATTTTGGCCGTTCTATTTTCTCATCGCTCACTTTTATCTTTGTATTTTCTTGTTTCTCCTCGGTTCTCATGATTTTTGCGCCGGATTTTCCATCCATGTTCTCTTGCTCTTTTTTTCATTTTCATATTTTTATGTTTTCAATTTTGTGAAACATTTAAAAAAATTGTTTTTAAATAAATGAACATTTTAAAAATATTGGAACACTTCAAAAATACACAAGCGTTTCAAAATATGCTAACTTTTTAAAATTTATGAATATTTTCTAATCATCCCATGGAAGTAAGAGGGCCCTTTGGCTAGGGTTTCTCGTGCCTCTCGCCGGTGCGGTCGGTCTACCTCGTCTCCTGTGGTCTTAGGGCTATAGAGACGTGGTCGATGTCGGCCCTTGCCGGCGGGAGGGCTTCGTCTTTTCATATTTTTTTGAGTTTTGTTAGGGTTTGTGTATTGCTCACAGAGGCGAGGCAGCGCCGGCTCTGAAAACAGAATGAGGTTCTCCCCGCCTAGTCCCCGTCTCGATAATGTTTCTAGCATCGTCAAAGGGCGTGTGGAAGTCTGTCTCCGACATATCTCACGACATTCGGTCGGCGTTTGTCTTCGGTGGATCCACGTGGATCTCGTATTGTTCGTCTATGTTCCTGTGTCTAAAGGTTGGATCCTTCTGATCTACGCATCTCTTCGTCGATGGCGGTTGCTATTATGGTGCGCTGGTCCTATGGGGCCTTAGCAGAGAGACTTTCCGGTTGTCTACTACAACAAGGTTTGCCGGCTCCGATGAGGGAGCGTCGAAGACAGCGGCGCGCCATCGACTCGCTCAAGTGCTTGTATTCGTTGTTAGGTGGTCTAGGAACCTGGATGTATTCTTTACTTCTGGTGTTTTTTGTAGTACCTTGACAGTCGATGAATAGATCGAAAATTTGCTTGCAAAACGAATTATAACTATTTAAAATTTGTAAGAATTAATATATATATTCATAAATAAAATTAAAGAGTAAAACTAGTAAAAATTGATAGCTTTTTTTACTATAAGTGTGCAGATTTTTAATACGGAAAAAACCCAATGCGATAACGCCAGAACGTACGATTATGCAAAAATGGGCCCAACCCCATACAGTGTGAGGATGTGCATTTTGCCTCCTATACTACGTCTTATGTCCTCCGGAACTCTATACAACGCTTAGGCGCCGATTGTTTTTTTAGGGGTAAAAAGAACACTTTATTGATTAATTGGGAAGTTCAAAGGAATACAAAAAGTATCATGTGGATAGCCTAGCCACAAGTGGCGACCCTGGTTAAGTGAAACAAAAAATTGAACTAAGCTATGAGCTTTTTTTGTTTGTGTCCCTACCTTCGAAGATGATATCATGTGCTTCAAAAAGCTGCTGATTCACATGGATCTTTTGAACTATTGTGTTGTTCTTCCCTCGTGAGCCATGCTTTATATTATTGACAACACTTTTACTATCACATGAGATGATGATTCTTCCCAGATTTGGGTCTTGGGCAAGTGCTTGCATTTCTTGACATGCTAGTGTTTCAAGACAGGCCGGGTCCCATTGCAGAGGACCCTAAGTAAAGGTCCTTCTCATCACGACATACAAGAGAGGATGTGCCCATGGAGCCATCTCGGGAAAGACCTCCGTCCACTTTGATCTTAAACATCCCTGCTGGAGGAGGCGTCCAAACCTGGTGCTGCCGAATATTTGCTGCAGGAATAGGTCTCAGCGGTCTAGGGGCATTCTTGATGCTCTGCAATTCAACAATGAAATGTTGAACAAACATATGTGTGGCAAAAGAAGTTTGGAAGAATAGACTCATGGATGGCCTTTTGCCTTGCTGTCCATATGGCCAGAAGAGTCACGGTGAGGGTGAAGAGCTTGTCATGTGATAAAGTATCCATCATCCTAAATAAGCCACTTAGGCGTCGATTGGTGCTACAGTACTCATGCGCCTTCTTGCCAGAGCGTCCCAGGTTAACACTCGATCGCCGGCTCGTTGGTGCTCTAGCCTAGGCTCGTCTATTTTTTCCGGTTCCTCTAAAAACTGCCTATCGGTTTAAAAAGAGTTCAATCTTTTTTAAGCTATTCATGAATTTTAAAGATGTTTCACTTTTTTTATAAATATTAACAAATCTGAAGAATTTTTGTAAATTTGTAAATAAGCATTATAAAAATGTTCCCATTTTTTTAAAATATTCTGAATTTAGTGATAAGAACTAGTGATAAGAACAGGGGTACCCTGGAGGAACTCGTGCCACGCTAACCACTACACCAAGTTCCCTTCGTGATAAGAACTACTGACTGGGCTCAAAGATAGCGAACCAATGATTCTGGACGAGTATAGGCTGGATCACTTTGTGGGCTTGATGGGCTGCCGCTGATTGCCTGGTTTGGGCCTAATACTAGTGGTAAAAAAACTTCAATCTCTGGAGGGGGGGCTCGGGCCTGTTAAAGCCCCCCAGTAGATTTGCCCTTGGTTCTACTTGAGGCTACTTCATTCTTTTTCTTCGGGTTTTTCTCTTTCTTCTTTTTGTTTTTTGACAGGGTTTTCTTCGTTTTCCTTCATTTTTTGTTTGGTTTTATTTATTTCTTCTTCATTTTTTGTTTGGTTTCCTTTTTCTTCTCCATTTATTTTTGGTTTTATACTTTCTTCTCCTTTTTTTGTTTTTCTTCTGCTTTTCCTTATGTTTGTTTTCGTTCTCACTCTACATTTCCGTATATGTGAAAAACATATTTTTAATAAGTGATCAACACTTTTTGATACATGTTCAACATTGTCTAAACTCTTATTCAACAATTTTCAAATACTTGTTCAATATTTTAATACTTATTCAACATTTTCTAAATTCATGTTCAATACTTTTCAAATACTCGTTCAACATTTTTCAGTACTTATTCAATATTTTCTAGATAATTGTTCATCATTTTCAAATACTTGTTCAACATTTTTTAAATACTCGTTCAAGTTTTTTAATATTTAATCAACATTTTAAAATACTTGTTCAACATTTCAAATACTTATTCAATATTTTCAACACTTATTCAACATTTTTTAAATACTCATTCAATAATTTTAATACTTATTCAACATTTTCAAATACTTGTTCACACTTTTAATACTTATGGAAAATTTCCAGGTACTTGTTAAACATTGCAAATACTTGTTCAATATTTTTTAATATTTATTCAACATTTTTATAAATGTGTTTTTGAAGAGTTTTGTGTGTGTGTGTGTGTGTGTGTGTGCGCGCGCGCGCGCGCGTGTGCGTGTGTGTGCGTGTGTGTGTGTGGAATATTTTAAGACATAAATAAAAGTACAAAGAATTTGGCCAAAAATAAAGCCAAAAACGAACGAAAAAAAAACAAAAACAGGCTTTGCGTGTCCCAGCCTTGGCAGGATGACGGAACAGCGGCATCCCTGTCCGCCACTAGATCGACTGGCCTCTCTGGCCGCGATCCCGCCGTGTCCCTTCAGGAGTCCGAGATGGAGAGCAGCCCGGGAAAGCCACGATTCGCGGAGTATCTAGGGATCACTGATCCCTCACGCAAGAAACCAGATGAACCTGCATATATTAAGCGCCCTAGGGTTGGGGCGGAGAACCATCGAAAACCGAACAAACCACCAGATCGTCCCTCTCCCGGAACCGAGCCGCCGTGCAAGTCCGATCCCACCGCGATATCGTCGACTGTGGAACCCGTGGGCGTGATGCCGCTGGAGACCGAGGCGAACCCAGAGGTTGGTGGGGGTGATTTCGGGGCACCCTTTGCGGTTGCTGCCCACTCGAAGCCTGATGATGGGGGACCTGAGGTCGTCACGGCGACAAACCCACATGTGAAGTCGCTCGTGGTCTGGGATGAGGTGAAAAAGCTGGGTGCCTTTGATAAGCCATCAACGTCCAAGGAGAAGGAGAGGCCCGTGGTCCAGGGCCCGAAGGATTTCGGGGAAGGTGATGACGCAGAGGCTGAAGCCACACTTGTTGAAGTTGACCTGGAGGAGGAGGGAGTCCTCCAACAACAGGAACACCCATGGACTGTTGTCATGCTTGTTTACTCGCTGGAACGGCCAACGCCGAGGACGCTGTTTGACAATATTGAGGAAGGATGGAGACTAAAGGGCGCCAACCTAAAAATGTCAACAAATCTTCCCATGACACGGCGGAGTCACAACTGAGGAGATTGGACATTATCCCGGCCTTGAGGAATTTATCTCAGGAAGTGAGGATGGATGAAGCTGACGTGTCCGATGATCTCTCATCGCTGGGCAAGCGTAATGCAGGAGACGATCATGCTATTGGCTCCGGGCTAGGTGAAAGTAAGTCCCTAGTGGTGTATTCTAATATGGCTACTGTGGCCGAACCGTTGCTTTCAGGTACTCCTAAAAAACGCAGAACTGAGGTGAACCAAGAAGGTGAACGGGCGGGGAGAGGAGAAGATGGCCATGACCAGGAGATGCGGGATAGGACCAATACTATGGAGGCAGCCGGCCATGAGGCCGCCGGTGACCTGACGGGGCCAACGGAGCCCCGTCAGGAGCAATGAATATCCTCAGTTGGAACTGCCGAAGCGAGGGGAACCCTCGGACAGTTCGTGATCTCGTGAGTCTAGCAAATAATCATTCCCCTTGTATCGTTTTTCTTTGTGAAACTAGGCAGTCTAGGAATAAAATGAAAAGTTATCGTGCTCGGTTAGGTTTAAGTGGTTTTGATGGTATTGATAGTGTTGGTCTTAGTGGAGGTCTCGCCTTGTATTGGCATGAGTCCTAGAGTCTGGATGTAATAGAAATAAATGAACGATATATTGATGCGTATGTGACTTCTTCGGTGTGTGAGCCACCTTGGAGGCTCACTTGCGTCTACGGTGAACCGCGGACGGAGGACCGTCATCACATGTGGTCCCTCCTCCGTAATCTTCACCAGCGGGCTGATATGCCTTGGATGGTGATTGGAGACTTCAACGAGGCCATGTGGAGCTTCAAGCACTTCTCCGAAACACCTCGTGCGGCAGGTCAGATGATCAATTTTCGAGATGTTTTGGAAATTTGTGGCCTCGGTGATCTCGGTTTTGCAAGGCTCCCGTACACATACGATAACGGGAGAAGTGAGAGGGCCGACGTCAAGGTCCGGCTGGACCGTGCCGTGGCTAACAATGCCTGGCGGGACGCCTTTGCAGATGCCAAGGTGGAGCACCTGGTGGCTCCAAGCTCGGACCACCTCACCATCCTCCTCAAGTGCGTCCAAGAGGAGACCGTACCGGTGACTGGTAGGTGATGCCGCCAATACGAGGTGATGTGGGAGAGAGACCCGTCTCTCTCGGAGGTCATCATGAACACATGTACGGAGCTGGGATCTATGTTACATTTGGGTGATGTTGTGGATGGCCTGAACAACATGATGAAGAGCTTCAGGACTAGAGCCGCAGTAAATTTGGTAATGTGATCAAAGAAATTAATAAATCTCGTTCTCGCCTTGAGGAGCTCATGCCTATGAATGCAGACCGCAAACAGATAAGGGAGGCCAACAATCGTTTGAATGAACTACTGTACCGTGAAGAAATGTTGTGGATGCAGAGATCTCGCATTGCTTGGCTGCGTGAGGGAGACCGAAACACACATTTCTTTCACCGGAAGGCGGTCTAGAGGGCACGGAAAAAATCGCATCAAGGCCCTTGTGGATGATGCCGGAGTTACACACAAAGACCATGAGTCCATGGCTGCTATGGCGACTTCTTATTTTGCCTCACTGTTCTCCGCCGATACTTCATTATGTGCTGATCCGGTTATTGATTTGATTAATACACGAGTCACTAATGACATGAATGTCCATCTGTGTGCAGAGTTCTCGGACAAGGAGATTGCAGATGCACTGTTCCAGATAGGGCCACTTAAAGCCCCCGGGCCAGATGGGTTTCCTACCCGCTTCTTTCAGAGGAATTGGGCGGTCATGAGAGAGAACGTAATTTGCGGTGTGAAAGAATTCTTCAGGACGGGAGTAATGCCGGATGGGGTGAACAACACCTCCATTGTTCTCATCCCTAAGGTAGATAGCCCAGAAAAACTTACCGATTTCAGACCTATCAGTTTGTGCAATGTCATTTACAAGGTAGTTGCTAAGTGCTTGGTTAATCGGTTGAGGCCTTTTTTGGATGACATTATTTCACTGGCTCAGAGTGCTTTTGTCCCTGGACAAATGATTACTGATAGTGCTCTAGTTTCTTTTGAGTGTATACATCATATTCAGTAGGAGAAGGACCAGGAATTTTTTTTCTGCGCTTACAAATTGGATATGTCCAAAGCTTATGACAGGGTAGATTGGACCTTCTTGAAGCGAACGATGCAAAAGATGGGTTTTGCTCGCTGGTGGGTGGACTGGATTATGACTTGCGTCACCTCGATGAGATATACAATTAAACTTAACGGGACCCTCTTGGATTCGTTTGCACCGACGAGTGGGCTTCGGCAAGGTGATCCTATCTCCCCGTTTTTGTTCCTTTTTGTGGCTGACGGGCTCTCGGCGTTGTTGAAGGATGGAGAAGATAGGGGCAACTTTGCCCCGCTAAAGGTGTGCAGACAGGCACCGGGTGTCTCCCACTTGTTGTTTGCGGACGACGTACTTTTTTTTCAAAGTAGAGGAGGAACAAGCAATGAAGGTGCATGAGCTACTCAACACGTATGAGAAAGCAACGTGGCAGTGCATTAATCCGGCCAAGTGCAGTGTACTATTTGGTAAATCTTGTACTGAGATCAATCAAGAGAAGGTTCGTGCGCTGCTGCCTGTCAGCCTAATCACTTTTGAGGAAAAGTATTTGGGCCTGCCTACCTGTGATGCCCCGAGACAGATGCGCCAGGTGTCTTCCAGTCATTCGCTGTCGTTTCCATGTCATCTGCTTGCGTGTTGCACTTTGCCATGTCATCATGTGCATTGCATCCTCATGTTTTCAAAACTTGCATCCGATATTTTCCTCCGTTATCCGTTTTGGGATCCGACACTCTCACATGCACCCGTTGCACCTCTCAAATCTTGTTTCGTGAGCGGGAGAAAAACGTTCTCGGAATGGGCCGAGATTTGTCGACTGGCCGGAGAAAGTTCTCGAAATGTATGAAACTTGGCGTGTGGTCTTATTATATTGTAGGTAGACCGCCAGTCGAATTTCGTCGCATTAGGAGCTCTTTTGATAGCCCAATCGTTAAACCTATACCGGCATTATAGCCGGACTAACGTCGGACGTTTTTGGTCTCCGAAAACTGCCGTCGGGCCTCTCTCTCTCTCTTCTCTCCTCTCAGCCGAGGCCTCTCCTACACAACCCACTAACTCCACCTAGGCCCAACCTACCTCTTTCCCCGACCGGAGCCGTCCGATCGAGATCAGAGGGCTCTGAAACACACCTAAACTCCCCCTAGACCAAACCCTAGCTAAATCTGCTATAAATAGACCCCTCCTAGTCCATTTTTGGACACTTACTCCATCCCCTACCTCTAGCCGCCGCCCTTCCCTTGTTTTCCATGCCAAGCCACCTCGCCGCCGCCACTTGGTGCGCCGCCACTAGCCAGCCCGCCGCAACAGCCTCCTGCAGCCAACCACAGGAGACCACGTGGCCTCCCTACATCCCCTCAGTGCCTCCTACCACCGCGGCCCGCCGAAGCCCGCCTCCAGCCCGTCCAAGCTCGAACTGGGATGCGCCCGCGCTGGCCTCCGCCCGAGCGCCCCGACTCGCTCGCCTGCTCCGTTCCGCCGCCGCCAAGCTCCGGCTTCGTCGTCTAGATCCGGCCACCCACTGACCGGATCCGGCATCCCGGCGCCGCCCTCGACCCCTGCTGCCTTCCCCGCATCCTCCCTCGCCTCGCCATGGTCGCCGCCGCCCTGTGCCCCTCGGATCCGCCGCTCCCTGCTGCCACCTCGCCGTCATCGGAGGCCATCGCCTCGCCCCGCTCCGCCCAAGATCCGCCGCACTCACTCCGTTCCCGGCCTCCTCGCCGTTCCCCTCGTCGCCGGAGCACCGCTGCCGGAGTTGCCTCGCCGCCGATGACCGGGATCTCGCTGCCTCGACCCCGGCCTCGTCCTCGCACGGTGCCTTGGCCAGTAGGCGCCCGTAGCCCAGGTTCTGCGTGGGGCCTGCAACCCAGGCCCAGTGCGCCGGCCTGGCCCGACACCTTCACCAACCTGGGCCAGGCCTAGTGGTAAGCTGCTCCAAATCCCGCTCTAGGCGTCACATAGTTGTTCTGCGCTCTTTTTTTTAAAACTGCTAAGTCCCCGAGAGTTCATATAATATATGCATGTTTGGAGGAGCATATCTTTGTGCATGTGTGACCAAATTGAGCATATGATATGTCAAAATGTTCGTTTCTCTGTGCTCTACATGATGGCTGCATTTTCATGCATGTTAGGGTTCATCTTGATGCCATTATGTCTGTTGCAAAAGTGCTAAGTGCTGTTAACTGCTGAAACTTGATATAACTTGATGTTTTGTCTTTTTCATATCTTTTTGTGTGATTTTTGTTTGAGCATCATCTCAACATGTGTTGGGAGGACAATCATGTCATCTTTGTTGTGGTGCAATCCACTTTTCATGTTATGCCTTGTGGTGAATGCAACAAGCTTGCAAAGTGACCTACTCGCTGTTTGCTGTTTCATGAGACTTGTTAAAAACGCTAAGTCTGAAACTGTGTTATTGTGATGCCATGTTTGCTTGATGCAATAGTCATATCCATTCACATTTGGAGATGTCCAATGACCATGTCTTGAAGTCCATGTTATGCTCTATCCATCCATGCCCTTGTTTGTGAAGGAAATATGCCCTAGATGAAATAATAAAGTTGTTATTTATATTTCCTTATATCATGATAAATGTTTATTATTCATGCTAGAATTGTATTAACCGGAAACATAGTATATGTGTGAATACATAGACAAACAAAGTGTCACTAGTATGCCTCTACTTGACTAGCTCGTTGAATCAAAGATGGTTAAGTTTCCTAGCCATAGACATGAGTTGTCATTTGATTAACGAGATCACATCATTAGTGAATGATGTGACTGACTTGACCCATTCCGTTAGCTTAGCACTTGATCGTTTAGTTTTACTGCTATTGCTTTCTTCATGACTTATACATGTTCCTATGACTATGAGATTATGCAACTTCCGAATACCGGAGGAACACCTTATGTGCTATCAAACGTCACAACGTAACTGGGTGATTATAAAGATGCTCCATAGGTGTCTCCGAAGGTGTTTGTGGTGTTGGCATAGATAGAGAATAGGATTTGTCACTCCGAGTGTCGGCGAGGTATCTGTGAGCCGTCTCAGTAATGCACATCACTATAAGCCTTGCAAGCAAATGACTAATGAGTTAGTCATGAGATGATGCATTACGGAACGAGTAAAGACACTTTCCAGTAACGAGGTTGAACTAGGTATTGACATACCGACGATCGAATCTCAGGCAAGTAACATACCGATGACAAAGGGAACAACATATATTGTTATGGGGTTTGACCGATAAAGATCTTCATAGAATATGTAGGAACCAATATGAGCATCCAAGTTCCGTTGTTGGTTATTGACCGGAGATGAGTCTTGGTCATGTCTACATAGTTCTCGAACCCGTAGGGTCTGCACGCTTAACGTTCGGTGACGATCGGTATTATGAGTTTATGAGTTTTGATGTACCGAAGGTAGTTGGGAGTCCCAGATATGATCACGGACATGACGAGGAGTCACTAAATGGTCGAGACATAAATATCGATATATTGGATGACTATGTTTGGACTTCGAAAGTGTTCCGAGTGAGTTTGGACAAATACCGGAGTACCGGGGGGGTTACCGGAACCCCCCGGGGAGTGTAATGGGCCTCATGTGCCTTAGTGGAGAAGAGGATGGGCACCCAGGGCAGGCCGCATGCCCCCTCCCCCCTAGTACGAATTGGGCAAGGAGGGGGGCGCCTCCTTTTTCCTTCCCTCTTTCTCCTCCTTCCTTCCCTCCTACTCCTACTCTTGGAAGGGTTGGTGTCCTACTCCCAGTGGAAGTAGGACTCCCCTTGGGGCGCGCCTAGGAGGCCGGCCTCCTCCCCCTCCTTCACTCCTTTATATATGGGGGAGGGGGCACCATATAGACACACAAGTTGATCATTGATCTCTTAGCCGTGTGCGGTGCCCCCCTCCACCATAATCCACCTCGGTCATATCGTAGCGGTGCTTAGGCGAAGCCCTGCATCGGTAACTTCATCATCACCGTCATCACGCCGTCGTGCTGATGGAACTCTCCCTCGAAGCTCTACTGGATCGTGAGTTCGTGGGACGTCACCGAGCTGAATGTGTGCAGATCACGGAGGTGACGTACGTTCAGTACTAGGATTGGTCGATCGTGAAGACGTACGACTACATGAACCGCGTTGTCATAATGCTTCTGCTTACGGTATACGAGGGTACATGGACGACAGTCTCCCCTCTCGTTGCTATGCATCACCATGATCCTACGTGTGCGTAGGATTTTTTTTTATATACTACGTTCCCCAACAGTGGCATCATGAGCCAGGTTTATGCGTAGATGTTATATGCATGAGTAGAACACAAGTGAGTTGTGGACGATACTAGTCATACTGCTTACCAGCATGTCATACTTTGATTCGGCGGTATTGTTGGATGAAGCGGCCCGGACCGACATTATGCGTACGCTAACGCGAGACTGGTTCTACCGACGTGATTCGCACACAGGTGGCTGGCGGGTGTCAGTTTCTCCAACTTTAGTTGAATCAAGTGTGGCTACGCCCGGTCCTTGTGAAGGTTAAAACAACACATACTTGACGAAATATCATTATGGTTTTGATGCGTAGGTAAGAATGGTTCTTGCTCAGCCCGTAGCAGCCACGTAAAACTTGCAACAACAAAGTAGAGGACGTCTAACTTGGTTTTGCAGGGCATGCTGTGATGTGATATGGTCAAGACATGATGCTAAATTTTATTGTATGAGATGATCATGTTTTGTAACAGAGTTATCGGCAACTGGCAGGAGCCATATCACTTATATTGATTGCATGTGATTTTTATCTTTTATGCATCTTGTTTTGCTTAGATCGACGGTAGCATTATAAAATGATCTCTCACTAAATTTCAAGGTATAAGTGTTCTCCCTGAGTATGCATCGTTGCGAAAGTTCGTCGTGCCGAGACACCACATGATGATCGGGTGTGATAAGGTCTACGTTCACATACAGCGGGTGTAAGCCAATTTTGCACATGTAGAATACTCGGGTTAAACTTGACGAGCCTAGCATATGCAGATATGGCCTCCGAACACTGGAGACCGAAAGGTCGAGCGTGAATCATATAATAGATATGATCAACATAAGATGTTCACCATTGAAAACTGCTCCATCTCACGTGATGATCAGACATGGTTTAGTTGATATGGATCACGTGATCACTTAGATGATTAGAGGGATATCTGTCTAAGTGGGAGTTCTTAAGTAATTTGATTAATTGAACTTTAATTTATCATGAACTTAGTACATGATAGTTTTTTGCATGTCTATGTTATTGTAGACAGATGGCTCGTGATGTTGTTCCGTTGAATTTTAATGCGTTCCTAGAGAAAGCTAAGTTGAAAGATGATGCTAGCAACTACACGGACTAGGTCCGTAACTTGAGGATTATCCTCAATACTGCACAAAATAATTATGTCCTAGAATCACCGCTAGGTGACAAGCTGTCAGGCCCAAGATGCGATTCTATCCCGATCACGTGGCACACTCGTGATTGGGGCACAACCACATTTCGGTCCCTTGGCAAGATGGATATCATTACATCATACCATTACATAAATACATGGGGAATACAACAATTCATCCAAGTCACATGAATACAACATCATCAATACAAGACATCCGACTACGGATGAAAACATGAAAAACTCAACGACATCCATCTGCTATCCCAGGCTGCCGACCAAGAACCTATCCCAAGACTGACGAATAAGAAGAAGAAAGAACTCCAACAAAAGGTAGCATCGCTCTCACGTCAAGTCATCGGAAACCTGTACCTGCAACTGGTGTTGTAGTATCTACGAGCCACGAGGACTCAGCAATCCCATAACCATGGGTATCAAGACAAGCAAAGCTTAATGGGTATGGAGAGGTTAAGTGGTGAGGTTGCAGCAGCGGCTAAGCAAAAGTATGGTGGCTAAGTTACGAGTACAAGAATAAGATGAACCTCTATGCAAAACGGTCGCAAACTAGTAATGATCGCTAGAGATCCTGAACTACGTATGAGTCAAACATAATCCCATCGTGTTCTCTTCTCAAATGAAAAGAGACAGTCACGGTTACTCATGCGGTTGTGTATTTTATTATGGATCCTCTGTCAAGTTTTCTACAACCGGACATTAACAAATTCCCATCTGCCACATAACCGTGGGCACGGCTTTCGAAAGATCAAACCCTGCAGGGGTGTCCCAACTTAGCCCATCACAAGCTCACGATCTGCGGAGTCGCAACTCCATGTTGGGAAGACCCGAGTATTCTCGGAATCCCGTGCTCAAGATATTTCGACAAAGGTAAAACTAATCCAGCAAGACCTCCCGGCGTGCCGACACCCTGATAGTAGGTGCGCGTATCTTGTCTCAGGCCACGACCGGATAGGTCAGCCTATGGGAGCCAGACCTCGAGTTTCCCCGTGGTGGCCACGCAGTCTGCCCGTTTGGGACCAACACCATCAGCACTGCCCCCCCCCGTAAATGTAGGATTAAGAACCCGGGGACGCGACCCCCTATGCAATTTAATTAAATAATTAAGGGTTATTATGAGGCAAATTAAAACCAATGTTGGGACTTGCTGGAAAAGCTTTAAGCAGTGCGAATTATCAAGGGGGGTCTATAAACCCCAACCGTGTTAGGAACGCAAAATCAAGGAACATAACGCCCGTTTTATCGGTTCTTAAGGTGGCATGAGTGGAACAAAATGCCGAGCACAAGGCCAAGCCTTCCACCCATTGCCAAGTATATAGGTGTGTTATTATATATAGATATATTGTGATATTCCAACAACAAGTTCCGACATGGAGCAATCTTCATCTTCACTTGCAACTAACAACGCTATAAGAGGGGCCGAGCAAGCGGGTAACATAGCCAAACAACGGTTTGCTAGGATGGTGTCAAACGTTAGAGGTTTCATGGCAACAAGGAGAGCGGCTGACAATAGATAGGTAATGTGACATATAGCGACAGCATCGAGACAACTAGCATGGCAATGATAGTAAAGGTATCCAAGGTGATGGTCATCTTGCCTGAGATCCCGCAAGGAAGAAGAACGAGTCCATGAAGTAGACGAAGAAGAAGCCACGAAGACGAACCAAGAGTATTTGAACGAATCCTCACGATCGCAACGAAATATGAACTAGCGAGAAGAAGCACAGAACATGGTAAACACACCACCCAAGAACATGACAAGATGCTCAACCAAGTATGATGCAAGACAAGTCTATATGATGCAAAACATGGCAAGGGATGACGCATACAAGAACAACACCACCCAACAAATTTAAATGAGGCCGGAAACAACATATAACAACTGCGGTAAGTCCTCATATGCAAATTTCTAAATTGGTCCAGATCTGAACAAACCTTAAGTTCAAGTTGTTAAACAGCAAGTTAACATGCACCATGATGATCTACTCAAAATTCTAGTCAAGTTAAATATCAAGTTCATTTAATTTGGAGCTACGGCCTAGAAGATATGAGCAAAACAAGACAAGCATGTCATATATGCAAGATGCAATCAAACAACAAGCAAACACACTCCAAGCATGTAAACAACATGATATTATGCATCTATATGCAAAAACACACAAGTTTCATATTGGACACGCTCAAAACGGAGCAACGATTCAACACATACACATGAAACAAGATATAACAACAAGCAGCCCAAAAACAACAACATGGCACTTAGTTGACATAAAAACAACATGATACAATAACATTTCATGGCAACAAAGGGCATGTCAAGCATGTACAAGTCCAGCACTACAAGCATGACCTCTGAGCTACTACCAAACACCACAAGAACATGCTCAAAACATCATGGCAAGATTGCAAAAGAGAACAGTTTCACAGACTTAGTGAAAATAAACTAGACATGGCAGCAACAACGACAAGTAGGCATGTTTGCAAGCTTGTGCAACTCAACTCAAAGCATATCATGGTATGTGAATATAACCAAGAACATGAAGACATGTTTATGAAGCTACTCATGGCAAGAACATGGTCATAGGATGCATAGAACACTAGCTATTCACATGGAAAAACTGAACTTGCTGATAACAGACTGACAGAAACATTTTATAGCAACTTGAGAGGAAGAAATAAATAAGCTACATCAACCTATAATGGCAAACAACGGCATGGATGGATAGAGCATAACATGGACAACAAGACATGATCATTGGACAACCCAAAACATTCATGGATTTGAGTGGGGCATCAAGCAAACATGGCATCTTAAAACAATTTCAGACTTAGCAGTTTTCAACAAGTGTAAGAAAACAACCAACATCGAGTAGGTCACTTTGCAAGCTTGTTGCAATCACCACAAGGCATATCATGAAAAGTGGATTGCACCACAACAAAGATGGCATGATTGTGCTTCTAAAACATATTGACATGTAGCTCAAACAAAAATCACACATAAAGATATTAGAAAGACAAAACAACATCTCATAACAAGTTTCAGCACTGAACAGCCATATGCACTTTTGCAACAGAGATTAACATCACAACATGGCACCTAACATGAATGCTACATCAACCATCATGTAGAGCACATCACAATGAACATTTTGACATATCATACACTCCATTTGGACCAACATGCACAAAGATGTGACCTCTCAAACATGCTAACATAATAACAGTTATCAGCAGTTTATAACATATATCACTTTTGCAATGATGATTAGGGCATCAAGATGAACTCAAACAAACATGCAACAATACAACAATATGAAGAGCATCACGAGACGAACATTTGGACATATCATATGCTTCAGTTGGACAAACGAGCACAAAGATATCATCATGCAAACATGCATACATATTAACATGTTTTGGGGACTTAGTAGTTTTAACAGAGGAAAAAAACACAGTGAGCGCTGGATAGATAAAACGCGCACAGTGCAGGGCTTAGGGGATGGCTCACCATGGGCTTTGGGCCCGTTGAATGAAGAGGATCGGGCAGGCCTGCGGCTCTGGGCCATGCCGAAGCGGGGCTGGAGATGGGCCGACAGTTCGAGGGCGAAGTGGGACGGCCTGCGGGGCATGGCCCACGAGTGGGCGCTCGTCCTCCTCTCGCTCCAACAGGAAGGAGGCGGCCATGGCAGGGGCGGCGGCGGCACCGGTCGGCAGGGAGGCCAGGAGGAGGCCGAGGCAGGGGGAGTGGGTGGATCCGGTGGAGGTCGGGGCTGGGGATCCATTCCCGGCATCGGGGTGGACGAGAAGCACCGGTGGTGAAGCTCTTGGCGGCGACGGCGGATCTAGAGGATGGAAGGGTCGGGCGGCGGCGTCCTTCGAGGCCGGGGTCGACGAGGCATGGGACGGGAGCCGCGCGGCGACGAGCCGTCGAGGGCGGCGGCGTCCATAGCAGAGGCGGGGTCCGGCGACCCTGTGGCGGCGGAGGAGGGCAGCGAGGCGGCGACGCGCTGGCTGGAGGTGTGCGGGCGAGGGAGGAGCGGGGAGCGGGCTCGCGCGGCCACTTCGGGCCCAGATCTGGCCCGGGGTGGGCCACGGATGGGCCTGGCACGGGAAGGCATGAGGAGAGGGCCAGGCGACGTGGAGGAGGCCAAGTGGCACTCCCTGAGTGGCTAGAAGCAGCCCAGATGGCGGCGGGGGCGAATGGTGACGCGCCACGTGGCGGGGCATGGGTGGCTGGGCGCGGAAATGGACGGGAGCGGCGGCGCCGGCGGTTGAAGTGGGTTGGTGGCGTAAAAATTTAGGGATGAGGCTGGTGGAGGCCAAAAATGGACTAGGGGGAGTCCATTTATAGTAGGAGGGCTAGGGTTTAGGTCTAGGGGGTGTTTTTGGACCCTCCGATCTCGATCGGACGGTCCGGGTTGAGAGAGGGGGTAGGCTGGGCCTAGTGGGCTGTGTAGAGAGGTGATTGGGCTGAGAAGAGAGAAGAGTGAGAGGCCCGCAGGAGTTTTCGGAGACCGAAAACGTCTGACGATAATACCTGCAACGGTGTCGCTACGAGTTTAACAGTTGGGCTATCAAATGAACTTCGAATGCGACAAAATTTGGCAGGCGGCCTGTCTACACTATAATAAGACCACACGCCAAGTTTCACCTGATACCGAGAACATTTTATGGCCACTCATAAAATAAATATTCGGAGATACCGTGGGCGCGTGCGAGTGTGTCTGGGCTCAGAACGGACAATGGAAAGGACGGGCGGACTCGGACGGATGCAAGTTTTGAAAACATGATGATTTAATGCACATGATGACATGGCAAAGTGCAATACGCAAGCAAATGACATGGCAACGACGACGAATAACTGGCTGACACCTGGCGCGTCGGTCTCGGGGTGTCACACAAGCCTGCTACAGGAGCAACCCCGGACGTGAACATGTGGCAAGCTCGTTCTGATGACTACACGGTAGTTCAGTGTGCCATGCTTTGCGGCTTAGAACCGGGACTTCAACGACGTTTTGAATGTCACGGAGCATATGAGATGTTCCAGGAGTTGAAGTTAATATTTCAAGCAAATGCCCGGATTGAGAAATATGAGATTTCCAATAAGTTCTACAGCTGCAAGATGGAGGAGAATAGTTCCATCAGTGAACACTTGATCAGAATGTCTGGGTATTACAATCATATGACTCAACTTGGATGCAAAGTTGACGAAGATAGTGTTATTGATAGAGTTCTTCAATCACTGCCACTAAGCTATAAAGGCTTCGTGATGAATAACATGCAAGAGATGCAGAAGACAATTCCCGACCTCTTCGCTATGCTCAAAGCTGCGGAGGTAGAAATAAAAAAGGAGCATCAAATGTTGATGATTAACAAGACCACTAGTTTCAAGAAAAAGGGCAAGGGAAAGAAAGGGACCTTCAAGAAGAATAGCAAGACAGTTTCTACTCTCGCGAAGAAACCCAAGTCTGGAGCCAAGCCTGAAACTGAGTGCTTCTACTGCAAAGGGACTGTACACTGGAAGCGGAACTGCCCCAAGTATTTGGCGGATAAGAACAAAGGTATATTTGATATACATGTTATTGATGTGTACCTTACTAATGCTCGTAGTAGCACCTGGGTATTTGATACAGGTTCGGTCTCTAATATTTGTAACTCGAAACAGGGGCTACGGATTAAACGAAGATTAGCTAAGGACGAGGTGACGATGCGCGTGGGAAATGGTTCCAAAGTCGATGTGATCGTCGTTGGCACGCTACCTCTACATCTACCTTCGGGATTAGTTTTTGACCTGAATAATTGTTATTTGGTGCCAACGTTAAGCATGCAAATTATATATGGATCTTGTTTATTGCGAGATGGTTATTCATTTAAATCTGAGAATAATGGTTGTTCTATTTATATGAGTAATATCTTTTATGGTCATGCACCCTTGAAGAGTGGTCTATTCTTGTTAGATCTCGGTCGTAGTGATACACATATTCATAATATTGAAGCCAAAAGATGAGGTTGATAATGATAGTGTAACTTATATGTGGCACTGCCGTTTAGGTCATATTGGTGTAAAGCGCATGAAGAAACTCCATACTGGTGGACTTTTGGAATCACTTGATTATGAATCACTTGGTGCTTGCGAACCATGCCTCATGGGCAAGATGACCAAGACTCCATTCTCCGGAACAATGGAGCGAGCAACAGATTTGTTGGAAATCATACATACTGATGTATGTGGACCGATGAGTGTTGAGGCTCGTGGCGGGTATCGTTATTTCCTGACCTTCATTGATGATTTGAGCAGATATGGATATATCTACTTGATGAACCACAAGTCTGAAACATTTGAAAAATTCAAAGAATTTCAGAGTGAAGTAGAGAATCATCGTAACAAGAAAATAAAGTTTCTATGATCTGATCGTGGAGGCGAATATTTCAGTTATGAGTTTGGCCTTCATTTGAAACAATGTGGAATAGTTTCACAACTCACACCACCCGGAACACCACAACGTAATGGTGTGTCCGAACGTCGTAACCGTACTTTATTAGATATGGTGCGATCTATGATGTCTCTTACCGATTTACCACTATCATTTTGGGGTTATGCTTTAGAGACAGCTGTATTCACGTTAAATAGGGCACCATCTAAATCCGTTGAGACAACGCCTAATGAACTATGGGTTGACAAGAAACCAAAGTTGTCATTTCTTAAAGTTTGGGGCTGCGATGCTTATGTGAAAAAGCTTCAACCTGATAAGCTCGAACCCAAATCGGAGAAATGTGTCTTCATAGGATACCCAAAGGAAACTATTGGGTACACCTTCTATCACAGATCCGAAGGCAAGATATTCGTTGCTAAGAATTGATCCTTTCTAGAGAAAGAGTTTCTCTCGAAAGAAGTGAGTGGGACGAAAGTAGAACTTGATGAGGTAATTTTACCTTCTCCTGAATTGGAAAGTAGTACATCACAGAAACTAGTTCCAGTGATTCCTACACCAATTAGTCAGGAAGCTAATGATGATGATCATGAAACTTCGGATCAAGTTACTACTGAACCTCGTAGGTCAACCAGAGTACGTTCCACACCAGAGTGGTACGGCAACCCAGTTCTGGAAGTCATGTTACTAGACCATGATGAACCTACAAACTATGAGGAAGCTATGATGAGCCCAGATTCCGCAAAATGGCTTGAGGCCATGAGATCTGAGATGGGATCCATGTATGAGAACAAAGTGTGGACTTTGGTTGACTTGCCCGATGATCGGCAATCCATTGAAAAATAAATGGATCTTCAAGAGGAAGACAGACGCTGACGGTAATGTTACTGTCTACAAAGCTTGACTTGTTGCAAAATGTTTTGAACAAGTTCAAGGAGTTGACTACGATGAGACTTTCTCACCCGTAGCGATGCTTAAGTCTGTCTGAATCATGTTAGCAATTGCCGCATTTTATGATTATGAAATTTGGCAAATGGATGTCAAAATTGCATTCCTTAATGGATACCTCAAAGAGGAGTTGTATATGATGCAACCAGAAGGTTTTGTCAATCCTAAAGGTGCTAACAATGTACGTAAGCTCCGGCGATCCATCCATGGACTGGTGCAAGCATCTCGGAGTTGGAATATACGCTTTGATGAGGTGATCAAAGCATATGGTTTTATACAGACTTTTGGAGAAGCCTGTATTTACAAGAATGTGAGTGGGAGCTATGTAGCATTTCTGATATTATATGTGGATGACATATTGTTGATTGGAAATGATATAGAGTTTCTGGATAGCATAAAAGGATACTTGAATAAAAGTTTTTCAATGAAAGACCTTGGTGAAGCTGCTTATATATTAGGCATCAAGATCTATAGAGATATATCAAAACGCTTAATTGGACTTTCACAAAGCACATACCTTAATAAAGTTTGAAGAAGTTCAAAATGGATCAGTCAAAGAAAGGGTTCTTGCCTGTGTTAAAAGGTGTGAAGTTGAGTAAGACTCAATGCTCGACCACTTTAGAAGATAGAGAGAAAATGAAAGGTGTTCGCTATGCTTCAGCCATAGGCTCTATCATGTATGCAATGCTGTGTACCAGACCTGATGTGTGCCTTGCTATTAGTTTAGCTGGGAGGTACCAAAGTAATCCAGGAATGGATCACTGGACAGCGGTCAAGAACATCCTGAAGTACGTAAAAAGGACTAAGGATAAGTTTCTTGTTTATGGAGGTGACAAAGAGCTCGTCGTAAATGGTTACGTCGATGCAAGCTTTGACACTGATCCGGATGACTCTAAGTCATAAACCGGATACATATTTTTATTAAATGATGGAGCTGTCAGTTGGTGCAGTTCTAAACAAAGCGTCGTGGCAGTATCTACACGTGAAGCGGAGTACATAGCTGCTTCAGAAGCAGCAAATGAAGGAGTCTGGATGAAGGAGTTCATATCCGATCTAGATGTCATACCAAGTGCATCAGATCCAATGAAAACCTTTTGTGACAATACTGGTGCAATTGCCTTGGCAAATGATACGTCTCCAACTTATCTATAATTCTTTATTGTTCCATGCTATTATATATTCTGTTTTGGATGTTTAATGGGCTTTATTATACACTTTTATATTATTTTTGGGACTAACCTACTAACCCAAGGCCTAGTGCAAATTGCTGTTTTTAGCCTATTTTAGTGTTTCGCAGAAAAGGGATATCAAACGGAGTCCAAGCGGAATGAAACCTTCGGGAGAGTTATTTTTGGAACCGTATCTACCCAGAAGACTTGGAGTACACGCAAGGGAACGAGAGAGGCGGCCACGAGGGTCCAGGGCGCGCCCAGGGGGGCAGGCGCCCCCCACCCTCATGGGCCCCCTCTGGCTCCCCCGATGCCCTCCTTCCTCCTATATATATATCCATGTACCCTGAAAACATTGAGGCAACAGAGAAAACCGTAATTCCACCGCCGCAACCTTCTGTTCCCGTGAGATCCCATCTTGGGACCTGTTCCGGAGCTCCGCCGGAGAGGGGATCGATCACGGAGTGCTTCTACATCAACACCATAGCCTCACCAATGAGTTATGAGTAGTTTACCACAGACCTTCGGGTCCATAGTTACTAGCTAGATGGCTTCTTCTCTCTTTTTGGATCTCAATACAAAGTTCTCCTCGATCTTCAAGGAGATCTATTCGATGTAATCTTTTTGCGGTGTGTTTGTCGAGACCCGATTAATTGTGGGTTTATGATCAAGATTATCTATGAACAATATTTGATTCTTTTCTGAAATCTTTTATGTATGATTAGAATATCCTTGCAAGTCTCTTTGAATTATTGGTTTGGTTTGGCCTACTAGATCTATAGTTCTTGCAATGGGAGAAGTGCTTGGCTTTGGGTTCAATCTTGCGGTGTCCTTTCCCAATGACAGCACGGGCAGCAAGGCACATATTGTATTGTTGCCATCGAGGATAAAAAGATGGGATTTATATCATATTGCTTGAGTTTATCCCTCTACATCATGTCACCTTGCTTAAAGCATTACTCTGTTCTTATGAACTTAATACTCTAGATGCATGCTGGATAGCGATCGATGTGTGGAGTAATAGTAGTAGATGCAGAATCGTTTCGTTCTACTTGTTACGGACGTGATGCCTATATATAATGATCATGCCTAGATATTCTCATAACTATGCGCTTTTCTATCAATTGCTCGACAATAATTTGTTCACCCACCGTAGAATTCTGCTATCATGAGAGAAGCCACTAGTGAAACCTATGGCCCCCGGGTCTATTCTCATCATATTAATCTTCCCATCTACTTTACTTTGCTTTCTTTACTTTCTGTTCTATTATACTATCGTATCTATCAGATCTCACTTTTGTAAGTGACCACGAAGGGATTGAAAACCCCTTATTGTGTTGGCTACGAAGTTCTTATTTGTTTGTGCAGGTGCGAGGGACTCGCGCGTGGTCTCCTACTGGATTGATACCTTGGTTCTCAAAAACTAAGGGAGATACTTACGCTACTGTGCTGCATCACCCTTTCCTCTTCGATGGAATACAGCGCAATCTCGAGAAGTAGCAAAACGAATTTCTGGCACCGTTGACGGGGAGATCTATGCAAAAGTCATATACCAAGTACCTATCACAAACTCTTATCCTTCGCACTACATTATTTGCCACTCGTTTTCCTCCCCCCCCACTTCACCCTTGCCGTTTTATTTGCCCTTATTTTTCCGTGTGTTTATTGTTCGCTTGCCTCTTGTTTGCTTCTGTGTTGGATTGCTTGCATGTCACTATGGCTCAAAACAATACCAAATTATGTGACTTCTCCAATACCAACAATAATGATTTTATTAGCACGTCTATTGCTCCTATTACCGATGCTGAATCTTGTGAGATCAATGCTGCCCTGTTGAATCTTGTCATGGAAGATCAATTTTCTGGCCTTCCTAGTGAAGATGCCGCTACCCATCTGAACAACTTTGTTGATTTATGTGATATGCAAAAGAAGAGGGATACGGATAATGATATTGTTAAATTGAAGCTATTTCCATTTTCACTTAGAGATCGTGCTAAAACTTGGTTTTCCTCTTTGCCTAGAAATACTATTGATTCATGGAATAAGTGCAAAGATGCCATTATCTCTAAGTATTTTCCTCCCGCTAAGATTATCTCTCTTAGAAACGACATTATGAATTTTAAGCAACTAGATCATGAGCATGTTGCACAAGCTTGGGAGAGAATGAAATTAATGATATGTAATTGCCCTACACATGGTTTGAACTTATGGATGATTATACAAAACTTTTATGTTGGCTTGAATTTTGCTTCTAGAAATCTTTTAGATTCGGCCGCGGGGGGCACTTTCATGGAAACCACCTTAGGAGAAGCTACCAAACTCCTAGATAATATTATGGTCAACTACTCTCAAGGGCACACCGAAAGATCTACTAGTAAAAAAGTACATGCTATTGAAGAGATTAGTGTTTTGAGTAGGAAGATGGATGAACTTATGAAATTATTTGCTACTAAGAGTGTTTCTTCTGATCCTAGTGATATGCCTTTATCCACGTTGATTGAAAATAATAATGAATATTTGGATGATAGTTTTCTTGGTAGGAATAATTTTGGTAATAATGCTTATAGAGGAAACTTTAATCCTAGGCCTTTTCCTAGTAATTCCTCTAATAATTATGGCAATTCCTACAATAACTCTTATGGAAATTTTGGTAAGATGCCCTCTGAATTTGAGACTAGTGTTAAAGAGTTTATGAATTTGCAAAAGAATTTCAATGCTTTGCTTGAAGAAAAATTGCTTAAGATTGATGAGTTGGCTAGAAACGTGGATAGAATTACCCTTGATGTTGATTCTTTGAAACTTAGATCTATTCCACCTAAGCATGATATTAATGAGTCTCTCAAAGCCATGAGAATTTCCATTGCTGAGTGCAAAGAAAGAACCGCTAGGATGCGTGCTAAAAAAGATCGCTTCATGAAAGCGTGTTCTTCTAATTATCATGGAAATAAAGATGAAGATCTGAAAGTTATTGATGCGTATCCTATTATATCCTTGTTTCCTAGTATGAACCTCGATAAATATGGGACTGGAGATGAGTCTACTTTAGTTAAAAGGCGTCCCAATGATTCAGAGTTTTTAGATCTTGATGCTAGAATTGTTAAAAGTGGGATTGAAGAGATTAAAACTTTACATAGTGATGAACCCACTATTTTGGATTTCAAGGGATTCAATTATGATATCTGTTCTTTAATAGATTGTATTTCCTTGTTGCAATCCGTACTAAATTCTCCACATGCTTATAGTCAAAATAAGGCTTTTACCATACACATAGTTGATGCTTTGATGCAATCTTATGAAGAAAAACTTGAGTTAGAAGTTTCTATCCCTAGAAAGCTTTATGATGAGTGGGAACCTACTATTAAAATTAAAATTAAAGATCACGAATGCTTTGCTTTGTGTGATTTGGGTGCAAGTGTTTCTACAATTCCAAAAGCTTTGTGTGATATGTTAGGTTTTCATGAACTTGATGATTGTTCTTTAAATTTGCATCTTGCGGATTCTACCATTAAGAAACCTATGGGAAGGATTAATGATGTTCTTATTGTTTCCAATAGGAATTATATGCCCGTAGATTTCATTGTTCTTGATATATATTCCAATCCTTCATGTCCTATTATTCTTGGTAGACCTTTCCTTAGAACGATTGGTGCAATTTTTGATATGAAGGAAGGAAATATTAGATTTCAATTTCTGTTAAGGAAAAGCATGGAACACTTTCCTAGAAAGAAAATTAAACTACCTTATGAATCTATTTTGAGAGCCACTTATGGATTGCCTACCAAAGATGGCAATACCTAGATCTATTCTTGTATCGTGCCTAGCTAGGGGCGTTAAACGATAGCGCTTGTTGGGAGGCAACCCAATTTTATTTTCTTTGTTTTTGCTTCTATTTAGGAATAAATATTTCATCTAGATTCTGTTTTAGATGTGGTTTTGTGTTTTACTTAGTGTTTGTGCCAAGTAGAACCTTTGGGAAGACTTGTGTGAAGTTTATGTGATGATGATGTAAAAAACAGAAACTTTAGCGCTCACGAGATTGGCTGTAATTTTTTACTGGAGAGTGATTTTTAGTTGATTATTTTTGCAGATGATTAATAGAAAAATTCCTCACGTTTAACAATTTATTTCAATTTTTTTGGAGTTACAGAAGTATTCAAAAGTTACAGATTACTACAGACTGTTCTGTTTTTGACAGATTCTGTTTTTCGTGTGTTGTTTGCTTATTTTGTTGAATCTATGAGTAGTATCGGGGGGTATGAATCATAGAGAAGTTGCAATACAGTAGGTTTAACACCAATATAAACAAAGAATAAGTTCATTACAGTACCTTTGAGTGGTGGTTTGTTTTCTTATACTAACGGAGCTCACGAGATTTTTGGCTAAGTTTTGTGTTGTGAAGTTTTCAAGTTTTGAGTATGGCTTTGATTGACTATGGAAAAAAGAGTGGCAAGAGCCTAAGATTGGGGATGCCCAAGGAACCCCAATGTAAAATTCAAGTACAACCAATAGCCTAAGCTTGGGGATGCCCCAGGAAGGCATCCCCTCTTTCGTCTTCATCTATCGGTAACTATACTCAGGACTATATTTTTATTCACCACATGATATGTGTTTTGCTTGGAGCATCATGTATGATTTGAGTCTTTGATTTTTAGTTTGACACAATCATTCTTGCTTGACACACCTTTTGAGAGAGATAAATATGGTTTAGAATTTATTAGAATACTCTTTGTGCTTCACTTATATCCTTTGAGCTAGATAGTTTTGCTCTAGTGCTTCATTTATATCTTTTCGAGCACGGTGGTGGTTTTCTTTTGTAGAAATTGTTGATCTCTCATGCTTCACTTATATCCTTTTGAGAGTCTTTTAGAACAGCATGGTAATGTGATTTGGTTATAAAACTAGTCCTAATATGATAGGCATCCAAGATGAGTATAGTAAAAACTTTCATATAAAGTGCATTGAATATGATGAGAAGTTTGATACTTGATGATTGTTTTGAGATATGAGTACTGTGATATTAGAGTCATGCTAGTGGAGTAATTGTGAATTTTAGAAATACTTGTGTTAAAGTTTGTGATTCCCGTAGCATGCACGTATGGTGAACCGCTATGTGACGAAGTTAGAGCATGAGGTATTTATTGAGTGTGATCCTTTGTGTGGAGGTCGGGATCGCGCGATGGTTAACTCCTACCAACCCTTTCCCTAGGAACATGCGTTGAATACTTTGTTTTGATGACTCGTAGATTTTTGCAATAAGTATATGAGTTCTTTATGACTAATGTTGAGTCCATGGATTATACGCACTCTCACCCTTCCACCATTGCTAGCCTCTCTTGTACCGCGCAACTTTCGCCGGTACCATACACCCACCATATACCTTCCTCAAAACAGCCACCATACCTACCTATCATGGCATTTCCATAGCCATTCCGAAGTATATTGCCATGCAACTTTCCACCGTTCCATTCATATGACATGCTTCGTCATCATTCACATAGAGACATATTTTGTTCTAGCTTCGAGTTGTAATCTTTGAGTTGTAAGTCAATAAAAGTGTGATGATCTTCATTATTAGAGCATTGTCCCATGTGAGGAAAGACCAAAAAAAAGAGATGGCCCAAAAAAATACAGAGAGGGGATAATAAAAGAAAAGAAAAGAGAAAGCCCCTCCAAAAAAATGAGAGAAAGGAGAGAAGGGACAATGCTACTATCCTTTTCCACACTTGTGCTTCAAAGTAGCACCATGATCTTCATGATAGAGAGTCTCTTGTTTTGTCACTGTCATATACTAGTGGGAATTTTCTTTATAGAACTTGGCTTGTATATTCCAACGATGGGCTTCCTCAACTGCCCTAGGTCTTCATGAGCAAGCAAGTTGCATGCACACCCACTTAGTTTCTTTTGATGAGCTTTCATACACTTATAGCTCTAGTGCATCTGTTGCATGGCAATCCCTACTCACTCACATTGATATCTACTGATGGGCATCTCCATAGCCCATTGATACGCCTAGTTGATTTGAGACTATCTTCCTCCTTTTTGTCTTCTCCACAACCACCACTCTATTCCACATATAGTGCTATATCCATGGCTCACGCTCATGTATTGCGTGAAAGTTGAAAGGTTTGAAAAAATTTGAGTATGAAACAATTGCTTGGCTGAAACCGGGGTTGTGCATGATATGAATATTTTGTGTGATGAAGAGGGAGCATAGCCAGACTATATGATTTTGTAGGGATAACTTTCTTTGGCCATGTTATTTTGAGAAGACACGATTGCTTTGTTAGTATGCTTGAAGTATTATTATTCTTATGTCAATATAGACTTTTGTCTTGAATCTTTCAGATCTGAACATTCATGTCACAATAAAGAAATTACATTGAGAATTATGTTGGTTAGCATTCCACATAAAAAAATCTATTTTTATCATTTACCTACTCGAGAACGAGCAGGAATTAAGCTTGGGGATGCTTGGTACGTCTCCAACGTATCTATAATTTTTGATTGTTCCATGCTATTATATATTCTGTCTTGGATGTTTAATGGGCTTTATTATACACTTTTATATTATTTTTGGGACTAACCTACTAACCCAAGGCCTAGTGCAAATTGCTTTTTTTTTTGCCTATTTCAGTGTTTCGCAAAAAAGGGATATCAAACGGAGTCCAAACGGAATGAAACCTTCGGGAGAGTTATTTTTGGAACCGTATCTACCCAGAAGACTTGGAGTACACGTGAGGGAACGATAGAGGCGGCCACGAGGGTCCAGGGCACGCCCCCACCCTCATGGGCCCCCTCTGGCTCCCCCGATGCCCTCGTTCCTCCTATATATATATATATCCATGTACCCTCTGTTCCCGTGAGATCCCATCTTGGGGCCTGTTCCGGAGCTCCGCCGGAGGGGGGGGGGGACAATCACGGATTGCTTCTACATCAACACCATAGCCTCACCAATGAGTTGTGAGTAGTTTACCACAGACCTTTGGGTCCATAGTTACTAGCTAGATGTCTTTTTCTCTCTTTTTGGATCTCAATACAAAGTTCTCCTCGATCTTCGAGGAGATCTATTCGATGTAATCTTTTTGCGGTGTGTTTGTCGAGATCTAATGAATTGAGGGTTTATGATCAAGATTATCTATGAACAATATTTGATTCTTTTCTGAAATCTTTTATGTATGATTAAAATATCCTTGCAAGTCTCTTTGAATTATTGGTTTGGTTTGGCCTACTAGATCTATAGTTCTTGCAATGGGAGACGTGCTTGGCTTTGGGTTCAATCTTGCGGTGTCCTTTCCCAATGACAGCAGGGGCAGAAAGGCACGTATTGTATTGTTGCCATCGAGGATAAAAAGATGGGGTTTATATCATATTGCTTGAGTTTATCCCTCTACATCATGTCATCTTGCTTAAGGCATTACTCTGTTCTTATGAACTTAATACTCTACATGCATGCTGGATAGCGGTCGATGTGTGGAGTAATAGTAGTAGATGCAAAATCGTTTCGGTCTACTTGTTACAGACGTGATGCCTATATATAATGATCATGCCTAGATATTCTCATAACTATGCGCTTTTCTATCAATTGCTCGACAGTAATTTGTTCACCCACCGTAGAATTCTGCTATCATGAGAGAAGCCACTAGTGAAACCTATGGCCCCCGGGTCTATTCTCATCATATTAATCTTCCATCTACTTTACTTTGCTTTCTTTACTTTCTGTTCTTATACCAAAAATACCAAAAATGTTGTACTATCCTACCTATCAGATATCACTTTCGTAAGTGACTGTGAAGGGATTGACAACCCATTATCGCGTTGGATGCGAAGTTGTTATTTTTTTGTGCAGGTGCAAGGGACTCGCGCGTGGTCTCCTACTGGATTGATACCTTGGTTCTCAAAAACTGAGGGAAATACTTACGCTACTGTGTTGCATCACCCTTTCCTCTTCGAGGGAATACAACGCAAGCTCGAGAAGTAGCAGCAAAGGAATCCAGATTTGACAAGAGAACTAAGCACACCAAGAGACGCTTCAATTCCATCCGCGTTGAAGTCAAGGAGGGAGACATAGAGATTTGCAAGATACATATAGATCTGAATGTTGCAGACCCGTTGACTAAGCCTCTCTCACGAGCAAAACATGATCAGCACCAAGACTCCATGGGTGTCAGAATCATTACTATGTAATCTAGATTATTGACTCTAGTGCAAGTGGGAGACTGAAGGATATATGCCCTAGAGGCAATAATAAAGTTGTTACTTATATTTCCTCATATCATGTTAAATGTTTATTATTCATGCTAGAATTGTATTAACCGGAAACATAGTACATGTGTGAATACATAGACAAACAAAGTGTCACTAGTATGCCTCTACTTGACTAGCACGTTGAATCAAAGATGGTTAAGTTTCCTAGCCATAGACATGAGTTGTCATTTGATTAATGAGATCACATCATTAGTGAATGATGTGATTTACTTGACCCATTCTGTTAGCTTAGCACTTGATCGTTTAGTTTTACTGCTATTGCTTTCTTCATGACTTATACATGTTCCTATGACTATGAGATTATGCAACTCCCGAATACCGGAGGAACACCTTGTGTGCTATCAAACTTCACAATGTAACTGGGTGATTATAAAGATCCTCTACAGGTGTCTCCGAAGGTGTTTGTGGTGTTGGCATAGATCGAGAATAGGATTTGTCACTCCGAGTGTCGGAGAGGTATCTCTGGGCCCTCTCGGTAATGCACATCACTATAAGCCTTGCAAGCAAATGACTAATGAGTTAGTCACGAGATGATGCATTACGGAATGAGTAAAGAGACTTGCCAGTAACGAGATTGAACTAGGTATTGAGATACCGACGATCGAATCTCGGGAAAGTAACATACCGATGACAAAGGGAACAACGTATATTGTTATGCGGTTTGACTGATAAAAATCTTCGTAGAATATGTAGGAACCAATATGAGCATCCAAGTTCCGCTGTTTGTTATTGACCAGAGATGAGTCTCGGTCATGTCTATGTAGTTCTCGAACCCGTAGGGTCCGCACGCTTAACGTTCGGTGATGATCGGTATTATGAGTTTATGAGTTTTGATGTACCGAAGGTAGTTCGGAGTCCCGGATATGATCACGGACATGACGAGGAGTCTCGAAATGGTCGAGACATAAAGATCGATATATTGGATGACTATGTTTGGACTTCGGAAGTGTTCCGAGTGAATTTGGACAAATACCTGAGTACCGAGGGATTACCGGAACCCCCCGGGGAGTGTAATGGGCCTCATGGGCCTTAGTGGTGAAGAGGAGGGGCAGCCAGGGCAGGCCGCGCGCCCCCTCCCCCTAGTCCGAATTGGACAAGGAAGGGGGCGGCGCCCCCCCCCTTTTCCTTCCCTCTTTATCCTCCTTCCTTCTCTCCTGCTCCTACTCCCGGTGGGAGTAGGACTCCCCTTGGGGCGTGCCTAGGAGGCCGGCCTCCTCCCCCTCCTCCACTCCTTTATATACGGGGGAGGGGGCACCCCATAGACACACAAGTTCATCATTGATCTCTTAGCCGTGTGCGGTGCCCCCCTCCACGATAATCCACATCGGTCATATCGTAGCAGTGCTTAGGCAAAGCCCTTCGTCGGTAACTTCATCATCACCGTCATCACGCCGTCGTGCTGACGGAACTCTCCCTTGAACCTCTACTGGATCCTGAGTTTGTGGGACGTCACCAAGATGAATGTGTGCAGATCACGGAGGTGCCGTACGTTCGGTACTAGGATTGGTCGATCATGAAGACGTACGACTACATCAACCACGTTGTCATAACGTTTCCACTTACGGTCTACGAGGGTACGTGGACGACACTCTCCCCTCTCGTTGCTATGCATCACCATGATCATGCGTGTGCATAGGATTTTTTTTTGAAATACTACGTTCCCCAATAGTTTGCAATTATAGGTTGCTATAGCTTGTCTCTTTCTTGCTCTCAAGTTGCTTGATAATATATCCGTCAGCTTGTCAACAACATGTTCAATTTGGCAGAGCTTGTTGTAATCATTCTATCCATCTTATGGAGTTGCGCCAATGGAGTTATTTGGAGTATGCCATGCCTATTACATGTTCATGACCTTTTATTGCTTATTACACTTGATATGCTTGTTGTTATATGCTTCCACAGTCAGCCTCATGATATTGTTGTTGCCTTCCCGGATTTTCACTATTTCTGAGAATCTGCTATATCATGTTGGCTTTTTGTTTTGATGAATGCCATGAACCTGTTGCTCCCATGTATATGCCATATTGTGTTCCTTGAGCTCCATGTTGTGATCTAGCATGCCATGCTTTTTATTTCCATGTTCTTGTGCTGTAGCTTAATTATTTCTTGCCTCCAACCTGTCAACATATTAACTCTGCTCATGTATATGCTCTGTTTTCCACTAAGTCATAATCTGTGATATAAAGTTTGCTTGTTGCCTTGATCATGTTGGATTATTCTTGATGCCTATGGACCTGATGCTTGTTGTTATTTGAAGCATGCTATCTGTACTTTGAGTTCATGCCATGATTGTGCCTAGCTTATACTTGTAGCTTGTTGTTTTGATGCTTGCAATATGCCTAGTTGCCGTTTTGGACAGCTTGTCCTTTAAACTTGTTTGTGTGTATGTGTTGAACCATTGCTCCGTTTTGGGCATGATCTATATGAAACTTGCTTGATTTTGCATGTAGATGCATCATGTCATGTTGCATCCATGTTTTGATGGTGTTTGGCCCTGTTTGGTTCGGCTGTGGATTTCTAAAAGCAGCCGTGAAAAGTCTGTTGTGGAAAATCTGATGTGAAAAAGATGTAGGTCATTTGGCAAACCAGCTGATACAGCTTTTTTACATTTTGGCCCACAGCGGAATCAGATTTTGGAAAGCACGTCTTGGGCTGCTTCCGCTTTTGGTTCAGATTTTGGCAGGGGATTTCTGGAATCGGATTCTGCTAGGTTCGCCCTTTGGTTCAGATTCTGCTGCGCGGCAGTGGAATCCGTCAATAAAAGCTGAACCAAACAGGGCCTTTGCATGATGTTTGAATGCATTTTGCATCAATGCCATGTTTGTCTTGTTATGCTCATATCTTCTAGGCCGTAGCTCCGAATTAAATGAACTTTATATGTTACTTGACTAGAATTTCGTGTAGATCATCATGGTGCATGTTAACTTGCTATTTAACAACTTTAACATAAAGTTGTTCAGATATGTACCAATTTCGAAATTTGCATATGAGGACTTAGCGGAATTGTTATATGTTGTTTCTGGCCTCATTTAAACATGCTTTGTGTGATGTTCTTGTATGCTTCATCTCTTGCCACGAGTAGCATTATGTAGCCTTGTCATGCATCATACTTGGTTGAGCATCATGTCTTGTTATGTGTTGTGTGCTTACCATGTTGTTTGCTTCTTCTCGTTAGTTCCTATTTTGTTGCGATCGTGAGGATGCGTTCAACTATGCTTGGTTCGTCTTCGTGGCTTCTTCTTCTTCAGGGACTCGTTCTTCTTCCTTGCGGGATGTCAGGCAAGATGACCTGCACCTTGGATCTCATTACTATCATTGCTATACTAGTTGTCTCGATGATATCGCTATATGTCGCGCTACCCACCATTTGGTTGGCATCCTCTCTTTGTTGCCATGAAACCTCTAACCTTCGACACCATCCCAACAAACCGTTGTATGGCTATGTTACCACTTGCTTAGCCCCTCTTATAGCATTGTTAGTTGCAGGTGAAGATGAAGATTGCTCCATGTCGGATCTTGGATATTTGGAATATCACAATATCTATTATTATAATTAATGCACCTATATACTTGGCAATGGGTGGAAGGCTTGGCCTTTTGCTTGGTGTTTTGTTCCACTCATGCCGCCTTAAGAACCGATAAACCGGTGTTATGTTCCTTGATTTTACGTTCCTAACGCGGTTGGGTATATGGGGACCCCTTGACAATTTGCTTTGAATAAAACTCCTCCAGCAAGGCCCAACATTGGTTTTAATTTGCCAATATAATAAAACTATTAATTAATTAATTAATTTTGCATAGGGGGTCGCGTCCCTGGGGATTCTTTTCAACATAATACAGGGGGCCAATGCTGTTGGTGCTGGTCCAAACTGGGCGATGTCCGGCGCCCCCTGGGAAACCAGGGTCTCAGCCAACCCGACGTCTTGCCCATCCGGTGTGTCCTGAGAACGAGATACGTGCGACTCCTATCGGGATTGTCGACACATCGGGCGGTCTTGCTGTACTTGTTTTACCATTGTCGAAATGTCTTATGCACCCGGGATTCCGAGTCTGATCGGGTTGTCCCTAAGATAAGAAGTTTTACCTCTGCTGATCGTGAGAGCTTGTAATGGGCTAAGTTGGGACACCCCTGCAGGGTTATGATCTTCCGAAAGCCGTGCCCGCAGTTATGTTGCAGATTGGAATTTGTTAATGTCCGGTTGTAGAAAACTTGACAGAGGATCCGAAATAAAATACACCAACCGCGTGAGTAACCGTGACCATCTCTTTTCATTTTGAGAAGAGAACACGGTGAGATTATGTCTGACTCCTAGGTAGTTCAGGATCACTTATTGATCATTACTAGTTTGTGATCGTTTGCGTAGATGCTCATCTTATTCTAGTACTCGTAAGTTAGCGACCATACAATGCTTAGTCGCTGCTGCAACCTCACCACTTAACCTCTCCATACCCTTTAAGCTTTGCTAGTCTTGATACCCATGGTTATGGGTTTGCTGAGTCCTCGTGGCTCACAGATACTACAACAACATTTGCAGGTATAGGTTTCCAATGTCTTGATGTGAGAGCGATGTTTACTTGTGTTGAAGTTCTTCCTTCTTCTTCTTTGTCAGTCTTGGGATAGGTTATGATGTCTACTACACAACCTTCTTCTTGTAGACGTTGTTGGGCCTCCAAGTGCAGAGGTTTGTAGGACAGTAGCAAATTTCCCTCAAGTGGATGACCTAAGGTTTATCAATCCGTGGGAGGCGTAGGATGAAGATGGTCTCTCTCAAACAACCCTGCAACCAAATAACAAAGAGTCTCTTGTGTCCCCAACACACCCAATACAATGGTAAATTGTATAGGTGCACTAGTTCGGCGAAGAGATGGTGATACAAGTGCAATATGGATGGTAGATATAGGTTTTTGTAAACTGAAAATATAAAAACAGCAAGGTAGCAAGTGGTAAAAGTGAGCATAAACGGTGTTGCAATGATAGGAGACAAGCCCTAGGGTTCATACTTTCACTAGTGCAAGTTCTCTCAACAAGGACAACATAATTGGATCATATTACTAGCCCTCAACATGCAACAAAGAGTCACTCCAAAGTAACTAATAGCGGAGAACAAACGAAGAGATTATGGTAGGGTACGAAACCACCTCAAAGTTATTCTTTCTGATCGATCTATTCAAGAGTCCGTAGTAACGTTCAATCTATCATAGAGTTCATACTAGAATAACACCTTAAGACACAAAATCAACCAAAACCCTAATGTCACCTAGATACTCCATTGTCACCTCAAGTATCCATGGGCATGATTATACGATATGCATCACACAATCTCAGAAACATCTATTCAACCAACACATAGAACTTCAAAGAGTGCCCCAAAGTTTCTACTGGAAAGTCAAGACGAAAACGTGTGCTAACCCCTATGCATAGATTCCCAAGGTCACAGAACCCGCAAGTTGATCACCAAAACATACATCAAGTAGATCACATGATATCCCATTGTCACCACAGATAAGCACGTGCAAGACATACATCAAGTGTTCTCAAATCCTTAAAGACTCAATCTGATAAGATAACTTCAAAGGGAAAACTCAATCCATTACAAGAGAGTAGAGGGGGAGAAGCATCATAAGATCCAACTAAAATAGCAAAGCTCACGATACATCAAGATTGTGCCATCTCAAGAACACGAGAGAGAGAGATCAAACACATAGCTACTGGTACATACCCTCAGCCCCGAGGGTGGACTACTCCCCCCTCGTCATGGAGAGCGCCGGGATGATGAACATTGCCGCCAGTGAGGGTTCCCCCCTCCGGCAGGGTGCCGGAACGGGGTCTAGATTGGTTTTCGGTGGCTACAAAGGCTTTCGGCGGCGGAACTCACGATCTAGGATAATTTCCGAAGGTTTCAGTATTTATAGGATTTTTTGGCGTAGGGCACACGTCCTGGGGGCTTCTGGGTTGTCCACGAGATAGGAGGGCGCGCCCCCACCCTCGTGGGCAGCCCGTGGCTCTCCTGGCCCAACTCTTTTGCTCCGGGGGCTTCTTTTGGTCCAGAAAAAATCATCAAAAATTGGCTCGTCAATTGGACTCCGTTTAATATTCCTTTTCTGTGAAACTCTAAAACAGGAAAAAAAACAGAAATTGGCACTGGGCTCTGGATTAATAGGTTAGTCCCAAAAATCATATAAAAGTGTATATAAAAGCCTATAAGACATCCAAGAAGGATAATATAATAGCATGGAACAATCAAAAATTATAGAGACGTTGGAGATGTATCAAGCATCCCCAAGCTTAATTCCTGCTCGTCCTCGAGTAGGTAAATGATAAAAAACAGATTTTTTGATGTGGAATGCTAACCAACATAGTTTTTTCAATGCAATTCTCTTAACTATGGCATGAATGTTCAGATCTGAAAGATTCAAGACAAAAGTCTATGTTGACACAAGAAATACTAATACTTCAAGCATACTAACAAAGCAATCATGTCTTCTCAAAATATTATGGCTAAAGAAAGTTATCCCTACAAAATCATATAGTTTTGGCTATGCTCCCACGTTATCACACAAAATATTCATATCATGCCCAACCCCGATTTCAGCCAAGCACTTGTTTTCATACCATATTCTTTCAAACCTTTCAACTTTTACGCAATACATGAGCGTGAGCCATGGACATAGCACTATGTGGAATAGAGAGGTGGTTGTGGAGAAGACAAAACGAGGGAGATAGTCTCACATCAACTAGGCATATAAATGGGCTATGGAGATGCCCATCAATAGATATCAATGTGAGTGAGTAGGGATTGCCATGCAACGGGTGCACTAGAGCTAAATATGTATGAAAGCTCAACAAAAGAAACTAGTGGGTGTGCATCCAACTTGCTTGCTCAAGAAGATCTAGGGCATTTGAGGAAGCCCATCGTTGGAATATACAAGCCAAGTTCTATAATGAAAATTCCCACTAGTATATGAAAGTGACTAAACATGAGACTCTCTATCATGAAGAACATGGTGCTACTTTGAAGCACATGTGTGGAAAAAGATAGTAGCAATTGTCCATTTTTTTCCTCTTTTTTTTTCTTTTTTTTGGGGCCTTTCTTTTTTTCTTTAGCCTATTTTTTCCTTTTTTTTGTGGAGGGGCTTTATAGATTTAGCCTTTCCTCCCATGGGACAATGCTCTAATAATGATGATCATCACACTTTCATTACAACTCGATATTACAACTCGATACTAGAACAAAGTATGACTCTATATGAATGCCTCCGGCGGTGTACCGGGATGTGCAATGAAACAAGAGTGACATGTATGAAAAGTTATGCATGGTGGCTTCGCCACAAATACGATGTCAACTACAGGATCATGCAATGGCAATATGACAATATGATGCGTGTCATATAAACAGAACGGTGAAAAGTTGCGTGGCAATATATCCCGGAATGGCTATGGAAATGCCATGATAGGTAGGTATGGTGGCTGTTTTGAGGAATAATATGGTGGTTGTTTTGAGGAAGGATATATAGTGGGTGTATGGTACCGGTGAAAGTTGCGCGATACAAGCTAGCAATGGTGGAAGGGTGAGAGTGTGTAATATCCATGGACTCAACATTAGTCATAAAGAACTCATATACTTATTGCGAAAATCTACGAGTCATCAAAACAAAGAAATCAACGCATGATCCTTGGGGGGAGGTTGGTAGGATTTAACCATCGCGCGCCCCCGACCTCCACACAAAGGTTGACACTTTACAAATACCTCATGCTCTAACTTCATCACATAGCGGTTCACCATACATGCATGCTACGGGAATCACTAACCTTAACACAAGAATTTCTCAATTTCATAATAACTCCACTAGCATGACTCTAATATCACTATCCTCATATCTCAAAACATTTATCAAGCATCCAACTTCTCATCATATTCAATGCACTTAGTGTGAAAGTTTATACTACATTGATATTGGATGTCTATCATGTGAAGGCTAGTTTTATAGCCAAAGCACATTACCATGCTGTTTTAATAGACTCTCAAAAGGATATAAGTGAAGCATGAGAGATCAACAATTTCTTCAAAATAAAACCACCGCCGTGCTCTAAAGATATAAGTGAAGCACTAGAGCAAACAACAAACTACTTCGAAAGATATAAGTGAAGATCAATGAGTAGTTGAATAACTATGTAACTATGTGAAGACTCTCTAACATTTAAGAACTTCAAATCTTGGGATATTATTCAAACACAAAGCAAAACAAACTAAAATAAATTGACGCTCCAAGCAAAACACATATCATGTGGTGAATAAAAATATAGCTTCGAGTATAGTTACCGATGGATGAAGACGAAAGAGGAGATGCCTTCCCGGGGCATCCCCAAGCTTAGGCTTTTGGTTGTCCTTGGATTTTACCTTGGGGTGCCTTGGGCATCCCTAAGATTAGGCTCTTTCCACTCTTTGTTCCATGGTCCATCAAAGCAACACTCAAAAGTTGAAAACTTCACAACACAAAACTTAGACAAAAAACTCGTGAGCTCCGTTAGTATAAGAAAACAAACCACTACTCAAAGGTACTGTAATTAACTCATTCTTTGTTTATATTGGTGTTAAACCTACTGTATTCCAACTTCTATATGGTTCATACTTCCCAATACTACTCATAGATGCAGTGAAATAAGCAAACAACACACGAAAAACAGAATCTGTCAAAAACAGAACAGTCTGTAGTAATCTGCAGGTTTCACATACTTCTGTAACTCTAAAAAATTCAAACTAAATTGGTAAACGTGAGGAATTTTTCTATTAATCATCTGCAAAAAGAATCAACTAAATAGCACACTCCAGTAAAAATCTGATGACTATTCTCGTGAGCGCTAACGTTTCTGTTTTTTTACGGCATGATCATATAGGCTTCACACAAGTCTTCCCAAAGGTTCTACTTGGCACAAACACTAATTAAAATATAAAACCACATCTAAACAGAAGCTAGATGCAATATTTATTCCTAAACATAAGCAAAAACAAATAAACTAAAATAAAGTTGGGTTGCCTCCCAACAAGCGCTATCGCTTTACGCCCCTAGCTAGGCATAATGATGCTCACATAAAAGATAAGAATTGAAACATAACGGGAGCATCATGAAGCATATGAATAGCACATTTAAGTCTAACCCACTTCCTATGCATAAGGATGTTTTGAGCAAACAACTTATGGGAACGATAATCAACTAGCATAGGAAGGAAAACAAGCATAACTTCAAAACTTTAAGCACATAGAGAGGAAACTTGACACTATTGCAATATGTAGAAGCATATGATCCTCTCTTATAATAATTTTCAGTAGCATCATGAATGAATTCAACAATATAACCAGCACATAAAGCATTCTTTTCATGATCTACTTTCATAGAAATTTTACTACTCTCCACATAAGCAAAATTCTTCTCCTTCATAGTAGTGGGAGTAAACTCAACAAAATAATTATCATGTGAAGCATAATCCAATTGAAAACTAAAATCATGATGACAAGTTTCATGGTTATAATTATTCTTAATAGCATACAAGTCATCACAATAATCATCATAGATAGCAACTTTGTTCTCATAATCAATTGGAACCTCTTCCGAAATAGTGGATTCATCACTAAATAAAGTCATGACCTCTCCAAATCCACTTTCATCAATATAATCATCATAAATAGGAGGCATGCTTTCATCATAATAAATTTCCTCATCAAAACTTGGGGGACTAAAAATATTATCTTCATCAAACATAGCTTCCCCAAGCTTGTGGCTTTGCAGATCATTTGCATCATGGGTATTCAAAGAATTCATACTAACAACATTGCAATCATGCTCATCATGCACATATTTTATGCCAAGCATTCTATGTAATTCTTCTTCTATTACTTGGGCACAATTTTCCTTTCCATTGTTTTCACGAAAGATATTAAAAAGATGAAGCATATGAGGTAACCTTAATTCCATTTTTTATAGTTTTATTTTATAAACGAAACTAGTGATAAAACAAGAAACTAAAAGATTCGATTGCAAGATCTAAAGATATACCTTCAAGCACTAACCTCACCGGCAATAGCGCCAGAAAAGAGCTTGATGTCTACTACACAACCTTCTTCTTGTAGACGTTGTTGGGCCTCCAAGTGTAGAGGTTTGTAGGACAGTAGCAAATTTCCCTCAAGTGGATGACCTAAGGTTTATCAATCCGTGGGAGGCGTAGGATGAAGATGGTCTCTCTTAAACAAGCCTGCAACCAAATAACAAAGAGTCTCTTGTGTCCCCAACACACCCAATACAATGGTAAATTGTATAGGTGCACTAGTTCGGTAAAGAGATGGTGATACAAGTGCAATATGGATGGTAGATATAGGTTTTTGTAAACTGAAAATATAAAAACAGCAAGGTAGCAAGTGGTAAAAGTGGGCATAAACGGTGTTGCAATGATAGGAGACAAGGCCTGAGGTTCATACTTTCACTAGTGCAAGTTCTCTCAACAAGGATAACATAATTGGATCATATTACTAGCCCTCAACATGCAACAAAGAGTCACTCCAAAGTAACTAATAGCAGAGAACAAACGAAGATATTATGGTAGGGTACACAACCACCTCAAAGTTATTCTTTCTGATCGATCTATTCCAGAGTCCGTAGTATTCGTACTATAATAACACCTTAAGACACAAAATCAACCAAAACCGTAAGGTCACCTAGATACTCCATTGTCACCTCCAGTATCCGTGGGCATGATTATACGATATGCATCACACAATATCAGAAACATCTATTCAACCAACACATAGAACTTCAAAGAGTGCCCCAAAGTTTCTACCGGAAAGTCAAGACGAAAACGTGTGCCAACCCCTATGCATAGATTCCCAAGGTCACGGAACCCGCAAGTTGATCACCAAAACATACATCAGGTAGATCACATGATATCCCATTGTCACCACAGATAAGCACGTGCAAGACATACATCAAGTGTTCTCAAATCCTTAAAGACTCAATCCGATAAGATAACTTCAAAGGGAAAACTCAATCCATTACAAGAGAGTAGAGGGGGAGAAGCATCATAAGATCCAACTAAAATAGCAAAGCTTGGGATACATCAAGATCGTGCCATCTCAAGAACACGAGAGAGAGAGAGATCAAACACATAGCTACTGGTACATACCCTCAGCCCCGAGGGTGGACTACTCCCCCCTCGTCATGGACAGCACCGGGATGATGAAGATGGCCGCCGGTGAGGGTTCCCCCCTCCGGCAGGGTGCCAGAACGCTGTCTAGATTGGTTTTCAGTGGCTACAGAGGCTTTCGGCGGCGGAACTCCCGATCTAGGTTAATTTCCGAAGGTTTCAGTATTTATAGGATTTTTTGGCATAGGGCAAACATCATGGGGGCTTCTGGCTGTCCATGAGATAGGAGGGCGCGCCCCCCACCCTCGTGGGCAGCCTGTGGCTCTCCTGGCCTAACTCTTTTGCTTCGGGGGCTTCTTTTGGTCCAGAAAAAATCATCAAAAATTGGCTCGTCAATTGGACTCCGTTTGATATTCCTTTTCTGCGAAACTCTAAAACAGGAGAAAAATAGAAACTGGCACTGGGGTCTGGGTTAATAGGTTAGTCCCAAAAATCATATAAAAGTGTATATAAAAGCCCATAAGACATCCTAGAAGGATAATATAATAGCATGGAACAATCAAAAATTATAGATATGTTGGAGACGTATCAGGTTTCTCGTCGGCAGCCTGGGATAGCAGAAGGATGTCGTTGTGCTTTTCATATGTTTTCTTCCGTAGTCGGATGTCTTGTATATTATGTGTTGTATTCATGTGGAATTGTATGACTTGTATGTATCCCCATCTATTTATGTAATGGTACGATGTATTGATATTAATCTTGCTAAGCTTCCGAAATGCGGTTGTGCCCCAATCACGAAGTTATCACGTGATCGGGATAGAATCGCATCTTGGGCGTGACAAGTTGGTATCAGAGCCTAGACCGACCATAGGAGCCCTGCTACTTCTCGAGCATGCGTTGTATTCCCTCGAAGAGGAAAGGGTGATCCAGCACAATAGCGTAAGTATTTCGCTTAGTTTTTGAGAACCAAGGTATCAATCCAGTAGGAGACCACGCGCGAGTCCCTCGCGCCTGCACAAACAAATAAGAACTTCGCAGCCACCGCGATAAGGGGTTGTCAATCCCTTTACGGTCATTTACGAAAGTGAGATCTGATAGAGATGATAGTTTGATATTTTTTGGTATTTTTGGTTATAAGAACATAAAGTAAAAGCGGAAAAGTAAAGTAGATTGTAGATTGATACGTTTAGAATAGACCCAGGGGCCATAGTGTTCTCTAGTGGCTTCTCTCATGATAGCGATATTCTATAGCGGGTAAACAAATAACTGTCGAGCAATTGATAGAAAAGCGAATAATTATGACAATATCTAGGCATGATCATTATATATAGGCATCACGTCCAAGACAAGTAGACCGAAACGACTCTGCATCTACTACTATTACTCCACACATCGACCGATATCCAGCATGCATCTAGAGTATTAAGTTCATAAGAATGGAGTAACGCCTTAAGCAAGATGACGTGATGTAGAGGGATAAACTCAAACATAGTGATATAAACCCCATCTTTTTATCCTCGATGTCAACAATACAATACGTGCCTTGCTGCCCCTACTGTCACTGGGAAAGGACACCGCAAGATTGAACCCAAAGCCAAGCACTTCTCCCATTGCAAGAACTATAGATCTAGTAGGCCAAACCAAACCAATAATTCGAAGAGACTTGCAAGGGTATTATAATCACACATAAAGAGTTCAGAAAAATAACCAAATATTTCTCATAGATAATCTTGATCATAAACCCACAATTCATCGGATCTCGACAAACACACCGCAAAAAGAGATTACATTGAATAGATCTCCTCGAAGACCGAGGAGAACTTGGTATTGAGATCCAAAGAGAGAGAAGAAGCCATCTAGATACTAGCTATGGACCCGAAGGTCTGTGGTAAACTACTCACAACTCATGGTGAGGCGATGATGATGATGTAGAAGCACTCCGTGGTAGATCCCCCCTCCGGCGGAGCTCCGGAACAGGCCCCAAGATGGGATCTCACGGGAACAGAAGGTTGCAGCGGTGGAACTAGGGTTTTCTCTGTTGTTCTGATGGTTTCAGGGTACGTAGGTATATATAGGAGGAAGGAGGGCACCGAAGGCCAGACGGGGTTCCCATGAGGCAGGGGGCGCGCCCTATAGGGGGGGCGCCCCCACCCTCGTGGACGCCACGTCAGACCTACTCCATGGTTCTCAAGTCTCCCGTGCGTATTTTGCTCCAAAAATATCTCTCTAGAAGTTTCATTCCGTTTGGACTCCGTTTGATATTCCTTTTCTGTAAAACCCTGAAATAGGAAAAAAACAACAATCTGGACTGGGCCTTTGGGTTAGTAGGTTAGTCCCAAAAATATTATAAAAGTGTATAACAAAGCCCATTAAACATCCAAAACATCATAAATAATAGCATGGAACAATAAAAAATTATAGATACGTTGGAGACATATCAAGCATCCCCAAGCTTAATTCATGCTCGTCCTCGAGTAGGTAAATGATAAAAACAGAATTTTTGATGTGGAATGCTAACCAACATAGTTTTTCAATGTAATTCTCTTAATTGTGGCATGAATGTTCAGACCTGAAAGATTCAAGACAAAAGTCTATATTGCCATAAGAAATAATAATACTTCAAGCATACTAACAAAGCAATCATGTCTTCTCAAAATACTATGGCTAAAGAAAGTTATCCCTACAAAATCATATAGTCTGGCTATGCTCCCTCTTCATCACACAAAATATTCATATCATGCACAACCCCGGTTTCAGCCAAGCACTTGTTTTCATACTCTATTCTTTCGAACCTTTCAACTTTCACGCAATACATGAGCGTGAGCCATGGACATAGCACTATGTGGAATAGAGAGATGGTTGTGGAGAAGACAACAAGGAGGAAGATAGTCTCACATCAACTAGGCGTATCAACGGGCTATGGAGATGCCCATCAATAGATATCAATGTGAGTAAGTAGGGATTGCCATGCAACGGATGCACTAGAGCTAAAAATGTATGAAAGCTCAACAAAAGAAACTAAGTGGGTGTGCATCCAACTTGCTTGCTCACGAAGACCTAGGGCATTTGAGGAAGCCCATCGTTGGAATATACAAGCCAATTTCTATAATGTAAATTCCCACTAGTACATGAAAGTGACTGAACATGAGACTCTTTATCATGAAGAACATGGTGCTACTTTGAAGCACAAGTGTGGAAAAAGATAGTAGTAATTGTCTCTTTTTTCTTTTCTTTTTCTTTTTTTTTCTCTTTTTGGGCCTTTCTTTTCCTTTTTGTTGGAGGGGCTTTCTTTATTTAGCCTTTCCTCACATGGGACAATGCTCTAATAATGATGATCATCACACTTCATTGAATTATAACTCGATATTACAACTCGATTCTAGAACAAAGTATGACCTATATGAATGCCTCCGGTGGTGTACCAGGATGTGCAATGAATCAAGAGTGACGTGTATGAAAAATTGTGCATGGTGGCCTAGCCACAAATACGATATCAACTACATGATCATGCATGGCAATATGACAATATGAAGCGTGTCATATGAATGGAACGGTGGAAAGTTGCATGGCAATATATCTCGGAATGGCTATGGAAATGCCATGATAGGTAGGTATGGTGGCTATTTTTAGGAAAGTATATGGTGGCTGTTTTGAGGAAGGATATATAGTGGGTGTATGGTACCAACGAAAGTTGCGCGGTACAAGAGAGGCTAGCAATGGTGGAAGGGTGAGAGTGCGTAATATCCATGGACTGAACATTAGTCATAAGAACTCATATACTTATTGCAAAAATTTACGAGTCATCAAAACAAAGCAATCAACGCATGCTCCTAGGGGGAAGGTTGGTAGGAGTTAACCATCGCGCGCCCCTGACCTCCACACAAAGGATGACACTCTACAAATACCTCATGATCTAACTTCGTCACATAACGGTTCACCATACGTGCATGCTATGGGAATCACTAACCTTAACACAATCATTTCTCAATTTCATAATAACTCCGCTAGCATGACTCTAATATCACTATCCTCATATCTCAAAATAATTATCAAGCATCCAACTTCTCATCATATTCAATGCACTTAATGTGAAAGTTTTTTACTACATTGATCTTGGATGCCTATCATGTGAAGGCTAGTTTTATAGCCAAAGCACATTACCATGCTGTTTTAATAGAATCTCAAAAGGATATAAGAGAAGCATGAGAGATCAACAATTTCTACAAAATATAATTACCACCATGCTCTAAAAGATATAAGTGAAGCACTAGAGCAAAACTATTCAACTCAAAAGATATAAGTGAAGCACATAGAGTGTTCTATCAATACGTAGGCCATATTTAACACTCTCAAAAAGGTGTGTCTAGCAAGGATAATTGTGGCAAACTAACAAGCAAAGACTCAAATTATACATGATGCTCCAAGTAAAACACATAACATGTGGTGAATAAAAATATAGCTCCGAGTATAGTTACCGATAGATGAAGACGAAAGAGGGGATGCCTTCCCGGGGCATCCCCAAGCTTAGGCTTTTGGTTATCCTTGAATTTTACCTTGGGGTGCCTTGGGCATCCCCAAGATTAGGTTCTTGCCACTCTTTGTTCCATAGTCCATCAAAGCAATACTCAAAACTTGAAAACTTCACAACACAAAACTTAGACAAAAATCTCGTGAGCTCCGTTAGTATAAGAAAACAAACCGCTACTCAAAGGTACTGCAATGAATTCATTTTTTGTTTATATTGGTGTTAAACCTACTGTATTCCAACTTCTCTATGATTCATACTTCCCAATACTACTCATAGATGCATTGAAATAAGCAAACAACACACGAAAAACAGAATTGGTCAAAAACAGAACAGTCTGTAGTAATTTGTAGTTTTCACATACTTCTGTAACTCCAAAAAAATTGAAATAAATTGGTAAACGTGAGGAATTTTTCTACTAATCATCAGCAAAAAGAATCAACTAAATAGCACACTCCAGTAAAATCTGGTGACCATTCTAGCGAGCGCTAACGATTCTGTTTTTCACAACAAGATCATATAAACTCCACACAAGTCTTCCCAAAGGTTCTTCTTGGCACAAACACTAATTAAAACACAAAACCACATCTAAACAGAAGTTAGATGCAATATTTATTCCTAAACAGAAGCAAAAACAAAACAAAATAAAATTGGGTTGCTTCCCAACAAGCGGTATCGTTTTACGCCCCTAGCTAGGCACGATACATGGATAGATCTAGGTATTGCCATCTTTAGAAGGCAATTATTTAATTAAGAATTTCTGATTCTTAGGATCTTCTTTATCCCTATTGATAATCAAACTTTTGGGCAAGAAATCAATAAATTCAATTGTGTCAAAAGGTTCTCTTGCAAAAGTAAGAAAATTAGGATGAACACTTATGGATTTAAGATCCGCGATTCCTTTACTAGATGTTTCACCCTTGTCTTTAGGAACATACATGAACTTAGATAATTTAGTGGTAGAAGGATTTGGAGTAGCTTTTATAGCAGAAAGAGCAGAACCCACATTAGTAATAATATCCTCAAGTTTATTGATTCTAGTAGAATCTTGATCTAATTTTTCTTTAACTATGGGTTCCTTTTCCTTAAGATTTTTCAGCACAACTCCTACCTTGGATCCATATTGGGTAATTTCATTGTGGATTTTCTATCCAAGTTCTCTACCAATTCTACCGTAGCAACTTTGTTTTCAATGATTTCTAACCTTTGCATAACATGCGCCAAGGTTAAAACAGTCCCATTAACCATAAGAGGTGGTGAACCAAATAATTCAGTCATTGCATTATAAGAATCAAAAGTATGGCTACCCAGGAAATTCCCTCCGGTAATGGTATCTAAAATAAATCTATTCCACGGAGTTATGCCAGCATAAAAATTGCGAAGAAGCACGGAAGTGGAAAGCTTCCTAGTTTGAGCATTGCAAATTCTATACCAAGCATCTTTTAAGTTTTCTTCCTCCCTTTGTTTAAAATTGAGAACCTCACTCTTGGGAGTATTGATAATGATAGGTGTGCTAGACATGATGACAAGCAAGCAAGCAACACACAAGCAAACAAGAAGCAAGCGAACGATAAACACACGGCAGAAGCAGGGCGCATAAAACGGCAAGGGTGAAGTGGGGGAGAGGAAAATGAGAGGCAACAAATGTAATGCGAAGGATAAGGGTTTGTGATAGGTACTTGGTATATGACTTTTGCGTAAGCCTCCCCGGCAACGACGCTAGAAATTCTTCTTGCTACTTCTCGAGCTTCCGTTGTATTCCCTCGAAGAGGAAAGGGTGATGCAGCACAGTAGCGTAAGTATTTCGCTCAGTTTTTGAGAACCAAGGTATCAATCTAGTAGGAGACCACGCACGAGTCCCTCGCACCTGCACAAACAAATAAGAACTTCGCAGCCAACGCGATAAGGGGTTGTCAATCCCTTTATGGTCACTTACGAAAGTGAGATCTGATAGAGATGATATTTTGGTATTTTTGGTTATAAGAACAGAAAGTAAAAGCGAAAAGTAAAGTAGATTGTAGATTGATATGTTGAGAATAGGCCCGGGGGCCATAGTGTTCTCTAGTGGCTTCTCTCATGATAGCGATATTCTACAGCGGGTAAACAAATTACTGTCGAGCAATTGTTAGAAAAGCGAATAATTATGAGACTATCTAGGCATGATGATTATATATAGGCATCACGTCCGAGACAAGTAGACCAAAACGATTCTGCATCTACTACTATTACTCCACACATCGACTGCTATCCAGCATGCATCTAGAGTATTAAGTTCATAAGAACAAAGTAACGCCTTAAGCAAGATGACATGATGTAGAGGGATAAACTCAAACATAGTGATATAAACCCCATCTTTTTATCTTCGATGGTAACAATACAATACGTGCCTTGCAGTCCCTACTGTCACTGGGAAAGGACACCACAAGATTGAACCCAAAGCCAAGCACTTCTCCCATTGCAAGAACTATAGATCTAGTAGGCCAAACCAAACCAATAATTCGAAGAGACTTACAAGGATATTATAATCACACATAAAGAGTTCAGAAAAAGAACCAAATATTTCTCATAGATAATCTTGATCATAAACCCACAATTCATCGGATCTCGACAAACACACCGCAAAAAGAGATCACATCGAATAGATCTCCTCGAAGACCGAGGAGAACTTGGTATTGAGATCCAAAGAGAGAGAAGAAGCCATCTAGATACTAGCTATGGACCCGAAGGTCTGTGGTAAACTACTCACAACTCATGGTGAGGCAATGATGATGATGTAGAAGCACTTCGTGGTAGATCCCCCCTCTGGCGGAGCTTCGGAACAGGCCCCAAGATGGGATCTCACGGGAACAGAAGGTTGCGGCGGTGGAACTAGGGTTTTCTTTGTTGTTCTGATGGTTTCGGGGTACGTAGGTATATATAGGAGGAAGGAGGGCACCGGGGGCCAGACGGGGTGCCCACGAGGCAGGGGGGCGCCCCCACCCTCGTGGACACCACGTCAGCCCTACTGCGTGGTTCTCAAGTCTCCCGTGCGTATTTTGCTCCAAAAATATCTCTCTAGAAGTTTCATTCCGTTTGATATTCCTTTTCTGTAAAACCCTGAAATAGGCGAGAAACACGTACTCCCCCAAGATTAGGCTTTTGGCCTAAGTTGGTCTATGGCCAGTATTGGCCTAACGGATATCCAAAGTTGTAGTTGGGGCTGTACTGAGATGCAGCAGCCACCGCATGTTGAGCTGTAGCTCGAAGGCGGGCTACCTCCGTCATGTTATAATAAGCATTTGTTTCCTCCATAGTTATAGTGTATCTCCCTTTTGCCTGAAAGTTAAAAAAAGTGGGGGCAGGAAGAACAATAGGGATGGCATGCTGCCTGTTAAAGATTAGTCGATATTTGAGGGTTTGATCATCCCACTCTATAAACCAGTGACTAGTCATGGCATGTCAATCTAAATGAGCAAGAGGTAAAGGTTCATTATTCTCGTGCACAGGCACACCAAGACGGCGGGCTATGCGAGTGGCATAAATCCCACCAAATAAATATCCATGCAAACCATTATGGTGTAGCCTACGTGCAACAATGGCTCCCAAGATATATTGTCTATCACCTAGTATAGCACTCCTGAGAACACTAAGATCAGGGACACACATGTGACAAGCCTCATCCTTACCGTTTATGCATCTACCGATAAAGAGAGCAAAGTAATGAATAGCAGGAAAATGAATGCTCCCTATGGTAGCCTGTGTGATTTCTCTAGATTCCCCCACAGTGATACTAGTAAGGAAATCTCTAAATTCAGATTTGCGAGGAGCACTCATACTGCCCCACTGAGGGAGCTTACAAGCATCATTAAAATCCTCTAAGTCCATTGTGTAAGATTTATCATACAAGTCAAACAGTATAGTGTGAGAGTTATGTGAAGATGAAAATTTAAACCTTCTCACAAAGCTATCAGTTAAGCCATGATATTGAGGGAACATATCTTGTATGAAGCCCTCGAGGTCAGCGTTGCGCACGTATGTGTAAAATTCATCCTTGATGCCAGCCTGATCCATGAAGTCATCTGACGGCCATTCACAAGGCCGTACGTCAGCATCCCTCAGTAGTTCATTGTCCGGCTCACGGAACGCGAGCCTCAGTTCTTGCTTCCTTGAAGAACCACCTTGGAAGTTTTTCCTATGCATTTTTCTGAAATTTTTAGTAACTCATAATAAAAGTTAACCGAACTCAACAAGATTGATAGCAACAACTCCCACTAGTGCCTAGAGACTATATCATACATTAGAACTACTTGGGACCAAGAAAATTTGACATGCAAGCTCAAGAACAAGGTCACCACAACAGCATAAATTTGCAATAAATAAAGCACTAGAACAAAAACTAATTGGACCAATGGAGGAGTCACATACCAAGGAACAATCTCCCCAAACAGTTTGGTGAATGGTGCTTTGAGCAAGGAGATAAAAAATGGCAGTAATATGAGCTAGAACTCGGGTTTGAGCTGGTTGGTGATTTTTTTCGGAGGAAGAAGAAGAGCATGGGTGCAGGAATAAGTGGAGGGGGGCACGTGGGGCCCACGAGGCAAGGGGCGCGCCCTGGACCCTCGTGGCCTGGTGCTGGCTCCCCTCGCTATGTGTTATGTGCCATATTTCCTCAAATATTCTAGAAAAAATCATATTTCATTTTCATGGCATTTGGAGAACTTTTATTTTCAGGATATTTTTTTATTGCACAGATAAGTCTGGAAACAGACAGAGAATAGTATTTTTCTTTTATTTATCCTAATTAACAGAAAGTAAAAGTTGGGTACAGAAGGTTTGTGCTATGTAGATTCACCTATCCCATGCTCATCAAAATGAATCCATTAACAAGGTTGATCAGGTCTTGTTAATAAACTCTTTCCGAGTAACATGAAACCCGAGAATTTTCAAATAACACTAGGTTACCTCAATGGGGATATGTATGTCCCCAACAATAAGGATGTCATATGTCTTCTTGATAGTAGGAATAGGAAACTCAAAACCTCCTATAGTAATAGTTGAAATTTTTCCAATATAATTGATACTGTGGACCTGAGGTTGTTTCCTCGGAAAGTGTATCGTATGCTCATTACCATTGACATGAAAAGTGACATTGCCTTTGTTGCAATCAATAACAGCCCCTGTAGTATTCAAAAAGGGTCTTCCAAGAATAATAGACATACTATCGTCCTCAGGAATATCAAGTATAACAAAGTGCGTTAGAATAGTAACATTTGCAACTACAACAGGCACATCCTCACAAATGCCGACAGGTATAGCAGTTGATTTATCAGCCATTTGCAAAGATATTTCAGTAGGTGTTAACTTACTCAAGTCAAGTCTACGATATAAAGAGAGAGGCATAACACTAACACCAGCTCCAAGATCACATAAAGCAGTTTTAACATAGTTTCTTTTAATGGAGCAAGGCATAGTAGGTACTCCTGGATCTCCTAATTTCTTAGGCATTCCACCCTTAAAAGTGTAATTGGCAAGCATGGTGGAGATTTCTACTTCAGGTTTCTTTCTTTTGTTGGTAATAATATCTTTCATGTACTTAGCATAAGGATTTGTTTTAAGCACATCAGTCAAACGCATACGCAAAAAGGTAGGTCTAATCATTTTAGCAAAGCGCTCAAAGTCCTCATCATCCTTTTTCTTGGATGGTTTTGGAGGAAAAGGCATGGGTTTCTGAACCCATGGTTCTCTTTCCCTACCGTGTTTCCTAGCAACAAAGTCTCTCTTATCATAACGTTGATTCTTTGATTGTGGGTTATCAAGATCAACAGCAGGTTCAATCTCTACATCATTATCATTGCTAGGTTGAGCATCATCCTGAACATCATCATTAGTATTATCATTAGGTTCATGTTCATTACCAGATTGTGTCTCAGCATCAAACCGAGTATATCATTAGGATTCTCAGGTGTGTCAGCTATAGGTTCACTAGAAGCATGCAAAGTCCTATCATTTTTCTTTTTCTTCTTCTTAGAAGAACTAGGTGCATCTAAATTAGCTCTCTAAGAATCTTGCTCAATTCTCTTAGGATGGCCTTCAGGATACACAGGTTCCTGAGTCATTTTACCACCTCTAGTTGCAACTCTAACATCATAGTCATTTTTCTTACTATTTAATTCGTTGAGCAAATCATTCTGAGCGTTAAGTACTTGTTCTACTTGAGTGGTGACCATAGAAGCATGTATACGAATGATTTTCAGTTCACCTTTAGCTCTAGACAGATAATCACTCAAGCATTCAATCATATAAGCATTGTGTTGTAATTGTCTACCAACATAAGCATTGAAGTTTTCTTGTTTCACAATAAATTTGTCAAACTCATCTAAGCATTGGCTAGCAGACTTATAACGAGGAATATCACCTTCATCAAATCTATAAAGAGAATTTACCTTTACTACCTATGTCGGGTTATCAAGACCATGTATTTCTTCAATAGGTGGTAAATTCTTAACATCTTCAGTTTTAATACCTTTTTCTTTCATAGACTTCTTTGCCTCTTGCATATCTTCAGGACTAAGAAATAGAACACCTCTTTTCTTCGGAGTTGGTTTAGGGGTTGGTTTAGGAAGTGTCCAATTATTTTCATTGGCCAGCATATTATTCAATAGTAGTTCAGCTTGTTCAACTGTTCTTTCCCTGAAAACACAACCAGCACAACTATCCAGGTGGTCTCTGGAAGCATCGGTTAGTCCATTATAAAAGACATCAAGTATATCATGCATCTCAAGAGGATGATCAGGCAAAGCATTAAGTAACTGGAGAAGCCTCCCCCAAGCTTGTGGGAGACTCTCTTCTTCAATTTGCACAAAGTTATATATTTCCCGTAAGGCAGCTTGTTTCTTATGAGCGAGAAAATATTTAGTAGACAAGTAATACATCATATCCTGGGGACTACGCACACAACCAGGATCAAGAGAATTAAACCAAGTCTTAGCATCACCCTTTAGCGAGAAAGGAAATACCTTAAGGATATAGTAATAACTAATCTTTTCATCGTTGGTAAATAGGGTGGCTATATCATTCAACTTAGTAAGATGTGCCACAACAGTTTCAGACTCATAGCCATGGAAAGGATCAGATTCAACCAAAGTAATTAACTCAGGATAAATAGAGAATTCATAGTCCTTATCAGTAACACAGATAGGTGAAGTAGCAAAAGCAGGGTCATGTTTCATTCTAGCATTCAAGGACTTTTCTTTCATCTTAGCTAATAACCTCTTAAGATCATATCTATCATTGCAAGGAAGAAAGTATCTAGCAGTTTCTTCATCCATAACATAACCCTCAGGAACAACAGGCAATTTGTATCTATTGGGAGTAGCTTCATCATCACTTTCATAAATATCATCAGTTTCAATATTTGCATTCTCCCTAACCTTAGCAATTTGTTCATCTAAAAATTTACCTAGTGGCACAGTATCAGGCATAGAAGAAGTTTCATCATACATAGCAGAAGTAGCATCATCAAGAACATACGACATATCAGATTCAATAGCAGGAGTAGGTGTCGCAAGTTTACTCATAACAGAAGGAGAATCAAGTGCAGAGCTAGATGGCAGTTCCTTACCTCCCCTCGTAGTTGAGGGTAAGATCTTGGTATTTGAGTCCTTCAAATTCTTCATAGTGATCAACAGATAAAAATCCCAAGTGACTTAAAGAATAGAGCTATACTCCCCGGCAACGGCGCTAGAAAATAGTCTTGATAACCCTCAAGTGTAGGGGATCGCAACAGTTTTCGAGGGTAAAGTATTCAACCCAAATTTATTGATTCGACACAAGGGGAGCCAAAGAATACTCTTAAGTATTAGCAGCTGAGTTTTCAATTCAACCACACCTGGAAACTTAGTATCTGCAGCAAGATTGTTTAGTAGCAAAGTAATATGATAGTGGCGGTAGCAGCAATAAAATTAACGATAGTGTTTTTGTAGTATTTGTGATAGTAGCAATAGAAAAGTAAATAAGCAACAAGAAATATATGAAAAGCTCGTAGGCATTGGATCGGTGATGGGAGATTATGTCGGATGCAATTCATCATGTAGAAGTTATAACCTAGGGTGACACATAACTAGCTCCAGTTCATCAATGCAATGTAGGCATGTATTCCGAATATAGTCATACGTGCTTATGGAAAAGAACTTGGATGACATCTTTTGTCCTACCCTCCCGTGGCAGCGGGGTCCTATTGGAAACTAAGGGATATTAAGGCCTCCTTTTAAGAGAGTACCGAACCAAAGCATTAACACATAGTGAATACATGAACTCCTCAAACTATGGTCATCACCGGGAGTGGTCCCAATTATTGTCACTTCGGGGTTGCCGGATCATAGCACATAGTAGGTGACCATAGACTTGCAAGATAGGATCAAGAACACACATATATTCATGGAAACATAATAGGTTCAGATCTGAAATCATGGCACTCGGGCCCTAGTGACAAGCATTAAGCAAAGCAAAGTCATTGCAACATCAATCTCAGAACATAGTGGATACTAGGGATCAAACCCTAACAAAACTAACTCGATTACATGATAGATCCCATCCAACCCATCACCGTCCAGCAAGCCTACGATGGAATTACTCATGCACGGCGGTGAGCATCATGGAATTGGTGATGGAGGAAGGTTGATGATGACGATGGCGACGATCTCCACTCTCCGGAGCCCCGAACGGACTCCAGATCAGCCCTCCCGAGAGAGATTAGGGCTCGACGGCGGCTCTGTCTCGTAAAACGCGATAATTCTTTCTCCCTAATTTTTTTATCCCTGAAAGTGAAGATATAGGACCTCGGGATACGTCGATGGAGCACCAGGGGGTCCACGAGGGAGGGGGCGCGCCCCCCACCCTCGTGGACACGGTGTGGACCCCCTGGTATGGATCTTCTTGCATGTATTTTTATATTTTCCAAAATAATTCTTCGTGGATTTTCATGCAATTCCAAGATCTTTTATTTCTGCACAAAAACAACACCTTGGCTGTTCTGCTGAAAACAACGTTAGTCCGGGTTAGTTCCATTCAAATCATGCAAGTTAGAATCCATAACAAGGGCAAAAGTGTTTGGAAAAGTAGATACGTTGGAGACGTATCAGACGCCGGCCGCCCGCCCTGGTAGCCGCGCTTGCCCGCCATCGGTCCGTGGACGTCATCCATCGTGCCGCCGGCCATCTGCCCCGGCCGCTGCGCTCGCCCGCTGGCCGTCCGGCCCGGCCACCGCGCTCGCCTACCATCGGTCCCTGCACGCTGTCCGTCGCGCCCGCCGGCCATCCGCCCCGGCCGTCGCGCTCGCCCGTGGCTACAATTCTTTCGAACGGAGCTAGCTAGATAGCTAGCTAGCTCAATCGATTAGAACAGAGCTAGCTAGCTAGTTAGCTCGATGCGTGTATGCCTCGTCTATGACTCACGCGTCGTGGAAGGCGACCATGGCGGGTGGGCGGATGTTGTCCTGGGGCGTCAGCTCTCGGCGGTGGTGCCCGGGACTGCGGCGTAGAGCGGATGGGCGACGGGGGATGGGCCAGCCGGAGGGGCACAGGATAGGTGGCAGCGGCAGGCAGAAGGGGCAGCGGTGGGTCGGGCCTGGCCAGTCTCTGCGTGAGGAGGAAGAAGAGAAAAATATATGGAAAAAGTGGTTCCTGCATCTGTTTACAGGTTGATTTACCGTTTCTATTCTTCCGCGCCTGTTTTCGGCCCTTATCCGAGACATGCCGCGAACTGTAAACGCAATTTTATAGTTCGCGATATAAGGGGTCTGCTAGAGATGCTCTTATAACTGCCTTGAATCTGAAGCAGAAATCTCCGCGGCATGATACGTGTCGCACGTCCCCTGCGATTTCTCACTCTACGAGGTGCGGGCACGCTAATCCAGTCATTATCATCATGACAGAGCGCAGCGAGATTGCATCCTCGAATAGTTTCCAAAACCTGATTTAACTAAACAAGGCAGGTTCGTGATGCGTGCTACTCCCGTAGGAGCTGTTGGATTTCCCTAATGAGGAAGGGTGATATAGCACAACTGTAGAAAGTATTACCCTTAATTAAGAACCAAGGTTTAATTGAACCAGTAGGAGTCAACAAGCTAAGAAAATAAGCAGCACCTGCACACAAACAAAATAAAAGCTTACTCCAAACTTGGCAAGGGGGTTGTCAACCCCCTCGTCTTCCTAGATGCAAGGTTAAAAACAAATACTAATAGATAAAAGAGCAATTGTGTAAGTATTTATAGAGAATGGACCGAGGGCCATAAGTTCACCAGTAGCATCTCTCTCAAAAGCAAGTAGTAGCATGGTAGACAAATTATTATTGGAAAATTTACAGAAAAGTGGTTCATAACTATGATCATGCATGGCATAATATTGTATAGGCATCACGTGCGTGATAAGTAGGCCGTTATCCAACTGCATGTACTACTGTTAATCCCACCCAAAACCGCTATCCACAATGCATATCAACGATTTTTATGTCAGGTTCCTTGCCACTTCTCAAGACTATCATTCCTCCAACTCGGACTTTCATGTCGGGTTAGCTAGTGACTCCGCTACTTAGGAAAGAGAGGATGCCCTTTCTTGCCGCCTCCCCATGTTAAGCTAGTACTTGTTGCACCAAGAGATGTTACGCGAGGCGCAATATCATGGATATTTTGTACCCGTTGAGCAAAGATATGTTGTAATTGTATGGCAGCATCCAAGGATTTTCAGTCCTATGCCTACTGCCAGCCAGAACGAATCATTTATCCTTAGTGGAAACAATACAAATGTGTGTCTTGTCCCTTTCCTTCACTAGCATATAGACATCACCACAAGATTGAACCCACTACTATGAACCACTCCATCTGAAGAATTATCCATCTATCTTGGCCTGAGAGGACAAATAACTCGGAAAGCATACACAACTACACAATTGTACATCAAATAAACTTCAAAAGATTCAATTGATTTCAATGAACAATCTGATCACAAAGCCACAATTCATCGGATCCCACAAAGACACCATAAGAATTACATCGAATTGATCTCAAAAGAGAACATGGTATTGAAGATCACATATATATATAGAGAGAGAGAACCATGTAGCTACTACTATGGACCCGTAGGCCTTAAAGGAACTACTCACACATCATCATGGAGGCAACAAGGTTGATGAATAAGCCTCCGATAATGGTTTCCCCCTCTGGCAGAGCTCCAAAATAGGGATCTAGATGGGATCGCTTCAACACAGAGGGCTACAGTGGCGTTGTTTCCTTTCTTGATGGCTTACGTATGGTTTCATGAGTTATGGGATTTATAGGCGGAAGAATTAGGTCAAATGGAGGCTCAAGGGGCCCACATGGACAGGTGGCACGACCACCCTCCTAGCCGTGCCCTCTGTCCATATGGCCTCATGGGTCCCCTCGATGTCTCCCGAATCTTCTAGTGTTCCTCATGGTCCATAAAAGATCATAAAAAATTTGCATATATTTGAACCTCCCTAGATTATGATTTTCTACGAAACCAAAAATAAGGAAAAAAAAACAAGAACTGGCACTGGACACTAAGTTAATAGGTTAGTCCAAAAAATAATATAAAAACATATAAAAGTGATAATATAATAGCATCAAATAAAAAAATTATAGATACATTTGAGATGTATCACCATCCCCAAGCTTAATTACCGTTGAGTAGGTAAATGATAAACATAGATAATTTTGTATGTTGAATGCTACCTAGCATGTTACTGATCAAATGATGTAATCAGGGCATGAATTTGGGACATGGATGATTCAAGGAGATATTGTAGAGATTTGACTTCAAAATAATAATACACGAGCGTGCAAATAATAAATCATTGCATTTCCATAACAAATATGCTAAATAATATGATATATACACAGTTAATCACGATAAGCATACCACACTCAGTATTCCTAGCTTAAAGACACCAAATCATGAACAACCCCGACGCCAAAGCAAGCAACTAAATCATATTTTTCTCGCTTCAGCTTCAACTCCCATGCAATACTTGAGCGTGAGCCATGGTCTTAGCACTTTGGATGGTGAATAGAATGATGACGGGGGGTTCAATTGAGATGACAAACATATAAGAAAGTCTCTCACCAACGATGCTTGATCGTTGGGAAATGGAGAGGCTTTACAATCGATGTTAATGCGAGGAGTATGGATTTCCATGCAATGGATGCACTAGAGATATAAGTGTATGAAAGATCTCCTAATGAAGCTAAGCGGGTGTGCATCCAACTTGCTTGCTCATGAAGATCTCAAGTTTTATGAGGAATCTCGTCATCAGAATATACAAGTCAAGTTCTATAATGTAAAAATCCCACTAGCACATCAAATGAATAATATGAGAACTCTATCTATGATAAACATGGTGGTACTCTAAAGAACAAGTGTGGTAAAGGATAGTAGTGCACCCCCTCTCTCTTTTTCTCTCTTTTTGGGATCTTTTTTGGCCCATTCTCTTGAGCTCATTGGCATCCCCTCTTTTCTCGAGGAATCATGGGCCTCCTCCTCTTTCCTCACTGGTAGGGGCACACTCTAGAAATGCATCACACTTTTATTTTACTTGGAACTCATAATATGAAACAATATGATGACTTACATATGCATGCCTCTCATAGAGTACCAGGACGTGCAATGATATAACATAACAGATACGTCTCCATCGCATCTACTTTTCCAGAAACTTTTTTCTTGTTTTGGACTCTAATTTGCATGATTTGAATGAAACTAACCAACACCGACGTTGTTTTTAGCAAAACTACCATGGTGTTGTTTTTTGTGCATAAATAAAAGAAAACAAAATCGGATGAAACATTGGGGAAATTTTTATTGAATAAGTACAAAATACCGGAATGAAGATCTACCAAATGGGGCCAACCAATTGATCACAAGGTAACATGGCGCGCCTACCCCCAGGGCACGCCCTGATGCCTTGTGGGACCTATGAGGCTCTGTCTGACCTAATTCCAAGCCTATAAATGCCATTTCCCCGAGAAAAATAAGAGAATAAGTTTCATTGCGTTTTACGATGTGGAGTCGCTGCCACCTCGTGTTCTTCATCCAGAGGGTTGTTCTAGAGTCAGCTCGGGGCTCTAGAGAGGGGGATTCATCGTCATCATCATCATCAACCTTCCTTAATCAACAACTCCATGATGCTCACCACTGGGAGTGAGTAATTCCTTGGTAGGCTTGTTGGATGGTGATGGAGTTGGATGAGATTTATCATGCAATCGAGTCAATTTGTTAGGGCTTGATCCCTAGTATTCACTATGTTCTGAGATTGATTTTGCTATGACTTTGCTATGCTTAATGCTTGTCACTAGGGCCCGAGTGCCATGATTTCAGATTTGAACCCTCTATGCTATCATCAATATATTTTGGTTATTGATCCTATCTGCTAGTTGTATGCACTTATTATTGTTCTGAACCATAGACCCCGAGGTGAGAACAATTGGAATACTCTCTGGGGATGGCTATAATTTGAGGAGTTCATGTATTCACCATGTGTGAATGCTTTGTGAAAGGATCTATATGGTTGGCTAGGGGGTGAATAGGCAATTACCAATTTTTAGGCTTTCTTAAATAAATTAAGATTAGCAACAAATAGGTTGTCTAGAAATGTAACTCGGTGAACAACCTATATGATGCTAACACAATAAGCAACACAAGAAAGTACGGCATACAACACAATAAAAACTTGCACAAAGTAAAGGTAGAAATAACCACAAGTGGAGCCAGTGGAGACGAGGATGTGTTACCTAAGTTCCTTCCCTTTGAGGGGAAGTACGTCTTTGTTGGAGCGGTGTGGAGACACAATTCTCCCCAAGAATCCACTACGGCCACCGTATTCTCCTCATGCCCTTGCACAATGCAAGATGTCGTGATTCCACTAATGGTGCCATTGAAGGCGGTGACCGAACCTTTACAAACAAGGTTGGGGAAATCTCCACAACAAGCTTGGAGGCTCCAACAACACCACGGAGCTTCACCACAATGGAATGTGGCTCCGAGGTGACCTTAACCGTCTAGGGTGCTCAAACACCCAAGAGTAACAAGATCCTCAAGGGATTAGTGGGGGGATCAAAGTTCTCTTGGTGGAAGTGTAGATTGGGTCCTTCTCAACCAATCCCTAGAAAATCAACAAGTTTGATTGGCTAGGGAGAGAGGTCGGGCAAAAATGAGCTTTGGAGCAACATTGGAGTTTTGGAAAGGAAGAGTTAAGTCTACTTGGAGAAGAAGACCTCCTTATATGGTGGGGAAACAAATCTAACCGTTACCCCCACAACTCAGCCCACAGCGAGCGGTATTACCGCTCAAGGAAGCAGTACTACCGCTCGAGACAACAGTACTGCTACTTGGCCCATCGGTACTACCACTGGGGCCACGCACAGTAGTAGAGAGAAAGGACCAGGAGAGAGAAGGCACGAGAGACACTAGTAGCGGTACTAGGACGGTACTACCGCTCATGAGCGGTACAACCACACCTACTGCCGCTGAACCCGACACAAAAACATAACATTTCGAGTCAAAGTGGTACTCGAGCGACACTGTGCGGAACCACTGCTTGAAGCCATGAGCGGTAATACCGATGTCACAGCAGTACTGTCGCCTGTGGTTTTAGGCGATATTACCGCTGTCACAGCGATACTATCGCCTGTGGCTTTAGGCGGTACTACCGCTCAGTGTCATAGTACTACCGCTGCCCCCCTCTCCAATATCACTTCCAAGATAACGGTGGATCCTCCAAAGATGCGACAAAGAGCTAAGGGTGCAAAAGGAGATGTGTACTTGTTGATAGTACGGTGTTTCCTACGACTCAAGTCCACTAAAACTGATACGAAGGAAACAACACCATCTTTTCTTTAAACACCGAGGGGTACAAATTGTCTCGTGCCATATGAATGAATATCTGAAATGCTCAATGAACACGATTAGTCCGTAAATGTATTGTCATCAATCACGAAAACCACTAAGGGAGAAATATGCCCTAACAATCTCCCCCTTTTTGATGGATTGATGACAATACGTGATGTGCACATAGATAAGACAATGGAACAAGAAACCCCAAAGTCTACAAAATATAAACGGGCTGCCCCTAGATGTGTGTGCTTAATCAATAGTGCTTTTGGAATGGAAAGCACACACACTAGGTGTTATGACCGGGGTAACTTATACCCGGAGAAGGCCCACTAGGCGCGTTTAGTCAGGGGCTTAGCCCACAAGTTATCTTATTTTTAGTCATCATCATTATGTAAACAGCTGTAAAGACTCTTTTAGAAATCAAGCAATAAGACAATTCTATTGACCGACTCCCAGAGGAGCCGGAACCCTAAAACCCTAGCCTCCTCCTGCCACAGCCGCCGACGCCTCCATCGCGCTAGGACGGCTCCCAACCGCTGGCCGCCGCGCCCTCGCCCTTGTCCTCCTCCATCCTCCCCCTACAATCTCCGGTCTAGACCCGGTAGAATCCTAGTTTCTACCACTTTAGTATCATCTAGCTCGGGTTCGATCATGTCATCACCGCCACCACCACCGCTGCCCACCGCCACCACCACTGCCCCGCTGCCCACCACGGCCAGCGTGCCTCCCCCGCCGCTGCCTGTCACCACAGCCAGCGCGCCTCCCCCGCCGCTGCCCGTCACCACCGCCGCGCTGGCCGTTGCCATCTTCTCTATGGAGGAGGTTATCGGCGCCCTCTGCGACCTCGCCACCACGGTCCAGGGAATCCGCCTGTACCTGGTGGGCCCCTACGGGCCACCGCCGGCGGCGCCAAACCCCGCCGCCACCGGACCCCTCTTTCTGCCGTGGCAGCCGCCGCTGCCGGGGGCCTCCGTGGCGCTGATCGGGCCGCTGCAGCTGCCGCAACCCCCCGCCACCACCCGGTCAGGCCCCCATGGTCGTCTCCGGATGCCGCGGTTTCCGCCGCGTACAACACCCCCACGCAGCCGCAGCTACAGGAGCCACCGCCACCTGGCGTCGGGCCGACGCTGACAACGCCGACGGGCGTTCCGATCCAACAGGTGTGGTTCCCGCCTTCGCCGTCACAACTTCTGGACTGGGCGGCCGGGACGTCTTCACCACTGGTCTACACCATGGTCGCGGACCAGCCGGCGCCCTCCCTGCCGTACGGCGGGCCCTTCGGCTCCGTGGGCTTCCATGACGACTTCGACGAGCCACCGCTGGCCAGGTGACCCCCGGCCCGTACCGGGCCGGTGCCATCCTCCTCACTGCTCCGTACCGCCGAGCCGTACGCTCCCAGCGGTCCTTCTCAGACGCCGCCGCGATTCGCCAAGCTCGACTTTGCCACCTACGACAGCACTGAGGATCCCCCCAACTGGCTTAATCAGTGTGAGCAGTTCTTCTGGGGGCATCGCACGCTCGCGTCAGAGTGCACCTAGCTCGCCTCATATCACCTCCGTGATGCCACACGGACATGGTATTACGCCCTCGATCAGGGCGAGGGTGGCATGCCCCCAAGGGAGCGCTTTCGGGAGCTCTACCTCCTTTTCTTCGGGCCACCTATCCAGGGGAGCCGGTTGGCCGGGCTCGGTCACCTTCCCTTCACCTCCACGGTCCAGGACTTCGCCGACTGCTTCCAGGCCCTGGCATGCCACGCGCCCGATGTGTCAGCCCGTCAGCGAGCTGAGCTCTTCGTCGGGGGTCTGCCGGATCACATACGCGTGGACGTGGAGCTTCGAGGACCTCAGGACCTCCAAACGGCCATGTACTACGCACGCACCTTCGAGCATCGCGCGCAGGCCCTGCAGCAGGCGGCACCCTCTCGAGGCGCCCGACAGTCGGCCCAGCCACCACCGACACCACCGGTATCGGGCCGTCCGCCCCCGGCTACTCCGGCGACCACCACCCCGACTGCGACTCGGTTCTTTCGCCGGCTCACCCCGCCCGAGCAGCTCGAGCGCTGTTGCCAGGGGCTGTGCTATAACTGCGACGAGCCCTACGTGCCGGGCCACATTTGCCCGCGCCTCTTCTACTTGGAGGTGCCCGACTATGTCGAGGAGGACACACCCGCCGATGGGCCGGGCGACTTGCCCGTCCAACTGCCGCGGAGGTTGCGCCGACACCCGCCCCGGAAACGGCTCTCGTGGTCTCCCTCCATGCACTCGCGGGCATCCGAGACGAGCGGACGATGCTCTTACCGGTGATGATTCATGGTAAGCGTCTGGTGGCCCTCTTGGATACGGGCTCCACGCATAACTTCATGTCCGAGGCGACCATGCGCCGCTTAGCGTTTCTGGCCACGGGTAGGGAGCAACTCAGGGTCACTGTGGCCAACGGCGACCGCCTCCGGTGCCATGGGTGATACGTCTCCAACATATCTATAATTTTTTATTGTTCCATGCTATTATATTATCTGTTTTGGATGTTTAATGGGATTTATTATACACTTTTATATTATTTTTGGGACTAACCTACTAACCCAAGGCCCAGTGCAAATTGTTTTTTTGCCTATTTCAGTGTTTTGCAGAAAAGGAATATCAAACGAAGTCCAAACGGAATGAAACCTTCGGAAGAGTCATTTTTGGAACAAATTCAACACAGAAGACTTGGAGTACACGCCAGGAAAGGAACAAGGCGGCCACGAGGGCAGGGGCGCGCCCAGGGGGGGTAGGCGCGCCCCCACCCTCGTGGCTCCCCTGACGTGTCTCTTCCTCCTATATATACCTACGTACCCTGAAAACATCCGAGAGCACCACGAAACCCTAATTCCACTGCCGCAACCTTCTGTACCCGTGAGATCCCATCTTGGTACTTGTTCTGGATCTCCACCGGAGGGGGAATCGATCACGGAGGGCTTCCACATCAACACATAGCCTCTCCGATGAGTTGTGAGTAGTTTACCACAGACCTTCGGGTCCATAGTTATTAGCTAGATGGCATCTTCTCTCTCTTTGGATCTCAATACAAAGTTCTCCTCGATCTTCTTGGAGATCTATTCGATGTAATTCTTTTTGCAGTGTGTTTGTCGAGGTCCGATGAATTGTGGGTTAATGATCAAGATTATCTATGAACAATATTTTATTTTTCTCTGAAATATTTTATGCATGATTTAAATATCTTTGCAAGCCTCTTCGAATTATCAGTTTGGTTTGGCCTACTAGATTGGTAGTTCTTGCAATGGGAGAAGTGCTTATCTTTGGGTTCAATCTTGCGTTGTCCTTTCCCAATGACAGCAGGGGCAGCAAGGCACGTATTGAAAGTGCAACTAATCCCCGGGTGGTTTTGGTAATTAATAACAACATATATATCATTGAACTAATAGTTACTTGAGAATCATTTCAGAGAAGTTCAGTGATATGGGTATGGCAATGACTGAAGAAGTGGACCCCTCAAAATGCTAAGGCAAGCATTGGCAAAAGCTCAAGACTCCATTTTTGGTTTAGTGATCCAAGATCACATTGAGTCCATAGGAAAAGCCAATACTATTAAAAGGGGATGAGGTTGTGTTGATGATCTGGTTGCTCAAGTGCTTAGTGATATATCTCCTTAAACTATCAGCAACCTTCACTACAATATACACTCATAAGTAATCTCGGTCCCACCGATTGTCCAAACTCAGTCACACCGAGATGAACCACCTCAGCCATAAGCCAAACCCTAGAAAAATCGGATATTCCGATTTTGAAATCGGTTTCACCGAAACATGGGCTGCCAAGCTTCTGTAACCTTCTATCATCAAATCGGTGTCACCGAGATGATGAAGTCGGTCCCACCGAAACTTGCATGCTCGTGTCTTTGCTCAAATCGGACTAACCGAGATGGTATTTTCGGTCCCACCGAAAACCCCAACGTTCACATTATTTGAACTTTCGGTCTCACCGAGTTGTCCACTTCGGTCCCACCGAGATTGCTCAAATATGTGTGTAACGGTTGGATTTTGTGTGGAGGCTATATATACCCCTCCACCCCCTCTTCATTCGTGGAGAGAGCCATCAGAAAGAACTACCACTCCTACCTTACATTTCTGAGAAGAGAACTACCTACCCTTGTGTTGAGATCAAGTTGCTCCACTCCCACCATATGAAACTTGATCTCTAACCTTCCCAAGTTGCTTTCCACTCAATCCTTTCTTCCACCACAGCCAAATCAGTGAGGAGAGTTGAGTGTTGGGGAGATTATCATTTGAAGCACAAGAGCAAGGAGTTCATCATCATCTACAACATCTATTACCTTTTGGAGGGTGGTGCCTCCTAGATTGGTTAGGTGTCGCTTGGGAGCCTCCGTCATCGAGATGTGGAGTTGAACCAAGAAGTTTGTAAGGGCAAGGAGATCGCCTACTTCGTGAAGATCTACCCCGAGTAAGGCTAGCCCTCCGTGGGTGTAGGCCATGATGGAATAGACAAGGTTGCTTCTTCGTGGACCCTTCGTGGGTGGAGCCCTCCGTGGACTCACGCAGCCGTTACCCTTCGTGGGTTGAAGTCTCCATCAACGTGGATGTACGATAGCACCACCTATCGGAACCACGGGAAAAATCACCGCGTCTCCAAAATTGCGTTTGCTCTTCTCCACCTCTCTGTACTACATGTGCAATTTACTTTCCGCTGCCTATACTCTAGAATTGCATGTGTAGGGTGATACTTGACTTGATCATAATTGTGAAACTACCAAAAACTGTTCTTTGTCAAAAGGCAGAATTTTTATATTTACAAGTAGTCTAATCACCCCCCCCTCTAGACATACTTTCGATCCTACAAGTGGTATCAGAGCTTTGGTCTCCATTGTTTTGGTTTCCATTGCATTGGACTCCATAAGCTTGGCTTCACAACCTAGGAGAGTATGGCGTCTAGTGAGGGTAATTATCGTAGAGGTCCTTACTTTGATGGTACAAATTTTGCTAGTTGGAAACATAAAATGAAAATGCATATTCTTGGTCATAACCCAGCCGCATGGGGCATTATTTGTGTTGGTATGCAAGGTGAATTCTTCGAGGAAGGAAAAGTTCCGGATCGCGAAGCTACACCTGAAGAATTGCGGATGTTGCAAAACAATGCTCAAGCTTGTGACATTCTCTTCAATGCCTTGTGTCCCGAGGAGTTCAACAAAATCAGTCGTCTTGAGAATGCAAAAGAGATTTGGGATACTTTGGTTGAAATGCACGAAGGTACCGAGTCTGTGAAGGAATCAAAGCTAGATATTCTTCAAGGTCAACTTGACAAGTTCAAGATGAAGGATGGTGAAGGAGTCGCTGAAATGAAGAGATAAGCCTAATGGTTAAGAACTTCAACAAATTCTACAAGAATAGAGGCAAAGAGAGAAGGTCAAAGTCTAGATCATATGATGAAAAGAGATCTTCTAGTCGTGATCGAAACTGCTACAATTGTGGAAGACCCGGACACTACTCAAATGAGTGTACGGCTCCCCACAAGAGAAGAGAAGAATCTCCAAGAAGAAGATCAAGATATGAGTCACCTCGGAAAGAGAGAAGGAGTAGAGATGATCGTTATGAACGAAGACCCTCTCGGAGAAGCAAGGATTCGGAGAGGAAAGACAAGTCATCAAGGAGCTACACAAGAAGAAGACATCAAGCTCATGTAGGTGAATGGGTCTCCGGCTCCGACTCCGACAATCAATCCGATGGAAGCTATCACTCCGACTCCGACTACAGTCAAGATGAAGGTGTTGCCGGTCTTGCTCTCGTATCCTCCAACTCCAACTCCTACGACTTATTTGATTCACCAAATGAGGGAATTGGAAGATGCTTCATGGCTAAAGGCCCCAAGGTATCACACCCTGAATTCATTGACTTCAATAGTGATGAGGATGACTTGCTTAGTGAAGATGAGCTCTTGCATGATAAATCTAGCGAGCCTAGTAACGATGAAAATGCTAGTAGTCTTTATAGTCGAGAAGAGTCGAATGACAATGATATGAAGGAGATTGAGCGTCTAACTAAAGAACTAAACACTCTTAAGTTAGCTCATGAAACAACTCAAGAAGATCATAGAGAGCTCTTAAGATCTCATGAGAAGCTACGCTTCGAGAAGCTCACTCTAGAGCAAGAACATGAGTTTCTAAAAGCGATCAATGATGATCTTCGAAAGAAGAGTTCTTCATATCTTGCCAAACGACTTCTCTTGTCTAATTTCTTGCCACCCATTAAGACTAAGCATGACAAGCATAAGAAAAATTCTTCCTCTAGCAGTAACAATAACCATGTTAAATCTAATGTTGTTACTTCTAGTAGTTCTCTTGATTCCACTAACAATGTTTCAAGCCAAGTTACACTTGAGCAAGAGAATAGTTTATTGAAAGGGATCATAGAGAAAGGTGTCTACAAGAGCCTTGCCGGAAGCAAGAACTTTGAGGAAATTGTTCGCAAGCAAGGGAGGCACCGGAAGAATCAAGGGATTGGTTTTGAGCGAAAGTTCAACGCCGAAGGTGTTGAGTGGGAAGAAGGTCAATATCCTACTCCACAGTTTGTTTCTCAAAAGGATAAGTATGATCCTACTTCTTCCAATGTGGAACAAGCTCAAGATGACCTTCCACCACAAGACCACAAGCTAAAAGCCAAGGACAAGCTTCAAGAGGAGATTGATGCATTCATTGAAGCACCTCAAGCCATGGTCAAGTGGGTTCCCAAGGACACGTCAAGTTCTACTTCGTCAAGCTCAACTACAACCCCAAGGATTTCCATCAAGATGATGTGGATCCCGAAGAAGAAGAACTAGAAGGTTCTTGGGGGTGACTCCGCCAACATACCTCACTCACATTCATTTTGGCAAGAACTTGTGCAATCAACTTCCACATCATGCACTAGTTCATGGAGTCACAAACCCTCTTGTTGGTAAGTCAAGGGACAAGGTAATCATTGCTTTCATGGACATCATCTATTGTGAACTTCAATCTATGTCCATGGATATCCTTGTTTGTTCCTTGTGGGACTAACCCATGTAGGTATTGAAAGTGCCCTAATCCAAAGGATAGCTCCCAACTCTTGATGATCTCCATCAACATTGAGCATCCACATCTTCAACATCTACATGAAGTCTTCTATGACAACCCAAGGTTAGTTTGACCCTTTAAAAGGGGTTCTCACATCTAGGGGGAGCTTTGCTCTAAAAATTGAGCTAAAGCATCTTCAAATGATGTGAACACATCAATGCTTTATGTAAAAGTGGTAACCCCACTTGTGCTTAAACGATGAGTATGACCTATGATCAAATGTTCTCATTTGGCTCCTAAGTCAAAATACTCATATAAAGATGACCTAGTCATCGACAAATTGTGTGCTAGTAGCTAGAGTTTTGGTTGTGCATGTTTGACACATATTTCATTTGCTATCTTATTGTGTGAGCATGTTGAATGCATGATTTTATCCATTCGAGGACATCCATTTGTTGTTTTGGTTGTTTTGATTTTTTTTTTCTGGCCAAATGGATGGACAAGAATGCCTAAGTACCTCCCCTAGCTATCTATGCTTTCTTGTCTCAAATTCTATTCATGCTTAAATCACAAACTTTGGACAAGTCATTTTCGGATCCTCCGAGTGAGGAGCACTCGGAGCCACCGATCCGTCAAGGGCTAACTTCCAAAACCTTCTAAGTGATTTCGGTCAGACCAACTTTCTCCAACTCGGTCAAATCGAAAGCATTTAGACTGATCTAGGTTTCATCTCGGTGAAACCGAGTTGTAATTTTCGGCGTGACCGAAATGCATAACTGCCTGGCAGTTATCCATCTCGGTGCCACCGAGTTTTTCAACTCGATCCCACCGACAGCAAAGGGATATATATACTGAGGGAAGCGCGTGTTGATTACTCCTTCAAACATTTTCGCTCCCACATCCCCTGCTGTCGTCGCTTTAATCTCCGGATCGTCGCCGTCGTCGCCTGTGCGCCCTCGCCGCAGGTCTCCATTGTCGTCAACGGACTTCTCCTCCGCGCCGTTGCCGCCGTAGAGAGACTCCACCAAGTTAGGGTGAGTCTTGATCCCACTCGTGCTCCCATCTCCGATTCAATGCACGTTTGGTTTGCCCAATATCTTGCCACGATTGAAATCTTCCTTTACACGAGATCGGTTCGTTTGAACTAGCTTCGAGTAAAATTTTTAGGGTTAGGTTTCCACGGAACACATCTCGGTGAAACCGATTTTAAAATTTTGGTGTGAACGATTCGGCCTCTGGCCATTGCACTGCACCCTTCGGTCCAACCGAGTTGTGCAAATCGGTGTGACCGAAATATAGTTTTAGTGAAACCCTAGTGTTTCGGCAGGACCGAAACCCACTTCGGTCAAACCGAAAGTGGTGTGTAAAGCCTCTGTTTAACACTTCGGATTCACCGAAATTTAAACTCGGTCTGACCGATATGTCTTCTGTGAAAACTTAAAACTAAAATTTGAACTCATTTTTTTTGCAAAAACTTCTGCAGTTTGTGATAACTCTTCTTCTCTGCCTATACCTTATCTATTCACAGGTTGTCAGCCATGTCAGATGCCAGTGACAGTCAGAACAGGTCAGAGTCACCTATTGCAGACATTCCTAAGGCAGACACTAGTCCTGAGACTAGTAGCCCATTTGATGATGGTGAGAGGAGTACACCAAGTGGCATGCCTCCTGCAGCCACCAGAGCTAGAAAGGAAAAGAATTCCGATGATGAGGATTCTGATTTCGTTGCTGAGGAAGAGGTGACCTCCAAGCCTAAGAGAAAGGTTGTTGCCAAAGAGCAACAAGGTCAGCAATCAAAGAAGGGCACCAGCAAAGTCAAGCAATCAACTGTTGCCAAGAAGCTGAACTTGGGAGAGCCACCCCCAAGCAAAGTGAAGAAAACCTCCAAGAGAAAGAGGGTTGTGTATAGTGATCCTCATGCAGATGCAGCAGTCGAGGATGAAGAAGAAGAAGAAGCACCCCAGCCTGCTCCTCAGAAGCAGAAGCTCATGGGTGATGCCATTAAAGCCGGAGCCACTTCAAAGCCCAAGAAATCTGCTCAAGCCAAGGCAGCTCCAGCAAAGCCTACTGCCAAGCCCAAGAGGACTACCAGAAACATTCCAGCATCTGAGAAGAACAAGGGTGATGTGCCACCAGCTGAGTCTGATGAGGAAGGACAAGTGTTGCTGAAACTCCGTCCAAAACTGCCACTTCACAATGATGCTCATCCTCAAGCCGAGGATATGAAGGCAAGGAAAGATAGAGGTCTCAGGCTATGGAGACAAGCTGATCCATATGCTGTGAGGAGAAGAACTGCTGTAGATCCCAGATTTCACACCAGAGAGCAGCATGACTTCTATGAGACTGTGCTGATGGACAAGAAGCCAATAGTCGCAGACACCAGATATGTTGACTGGGAATACATTGACAGCGAAGAGCACAGAGATTTCTTTCCACATGTGCATGAAAGCTTCACTGCATGTGGAGTTGCAGAGTTTGTGGGTCAGAAGTTGACCAGTTGGAACGATGAGATGATTATGCAATTCTATGCCACAGCTCATTTCTACCCTGATGGAAAGATCACCTGGATGACTGAAGGTCAAAGGTATTCTTCTTCTGTTGAAGAATGGGCAGAACTTCTGAATGCTCCAGTGCAACGAGAAGATGACATTGATGTCTATGGGATTCCAAAGAAGAATCATGATTCCATGAAGAACATGTACAAGGAGATCCCCGCAGCAGATTTGGAAGTGTGGAAGCTCGGCTCAGTCTACCATCTCCAGGAAGGTCTACCTACCACTAACACTATTTTGAGGCATACCTTGATGCCCAAGTCTGGAGATCATCGCATGATCAGAGGATATTCTATCAACATGCTGCATATACTTGATGAGAAAGCACCTTTCAAGGTGATGGACTTGATGGTAGAGACCATTAAGAGGACTGCAGCTGACCAGAAAAGGTCTTGTGGATTTGCCCCACAGATTCAGATGCTTATCAATGCCAAGTTTGGCACGGGCAAATTCTTGTTGGATAGAAAACACTTACCACTGCAGCCAGAGCATGAAGACAATGTTGTTGTGATGGACGAGGAGGATCCAACATCTGTTGAAGGTCAAGCCAAGATCGAAGCTGCTAGGAAAGCCAAAGCTGATAAAGAAGCAGCAGCAGCAGCAGCTAAACCAAAGAGTTTCGGAGAGCAGATTCTTGAAGCTACCCAAAGGATTGAACAACGCCTGGCCAGCAATGAACAATCTCAGGAGAGCTTAGAGAGGATTGTTGACGAGAAGATCCACGCTCTGGACGTGAAGCTGACTGAAATTCAACTGACCGTCAACAAGCTTGAGGCAGACATGGAGGAAGCAAAGCAGGACAAGGCAGAGCTTGTGCAGGATGACTTAGTCCAGGACTCTCATCGACAGACTGATCCGGTTCCCAGAGGATCCCGATCAGCTGCTATTCCAGTGACTGACACCAGGACTACAACTTCAGCACCTCCTACAGTTCCAGCAGTTACTCCAGCTACAGCTCCAGTGTCCACTCCTCCAGCACAGACATCAGCTGAAGTCTTCGCCGATGCCGTCATATCTACTCCGACATCAACCCAGACGGGAGCCGCCAGCAGAGCCCACAGTGACGTTTAGCTCTATGCTTTTTCAAACTTTTTGGTAACTTGTTGCCAAAGGGGGAGAAATTGTATAGATCATAGGGCTTCGAGAGAGAGAGAGTGCTGTTATCTTTGCGCTTTTGCTCTTTCGTTCTTTTGCGGTCTCTTTGAGATACTTTTGGTTTTCGAAACTTTCAGTGTGCTTGATACTACGTTTGATGCTACCTTAATGAGTGCTTGGTCGTACTATGCTTTAATGTGTGCTTAATGCTTATCATAAGTCATTCCTATCTTGTATGACTATTTACTCATGTCTTGGTGATTGGGTGCATGCTGTTCATTCTTATCATTTTGTGCGCTCCACCAAGATGTATGTGACATGGAAGAGTGACCCATGATCCTAATCGATTGTGCATTTGCATTCAAACGCAAATCTTAAATAATGCACAAATTTAGGGGGAGCTCTTGCTTATCACATACTTCTCAAAGCGACGATATTATTCATTGATTATATCCATTGTCGAAGCTTTGATCTATATGTTGTCATCAATTACCAAAAAGGGGGAGATTGAAAGTGCAACTAATGCTCGGGTGGTTTTGGCAATTAATAACAACATATATATCATTGAACTAATAGTTACTTGAGAATCATTTCAGAGAAGTTCAGTGATATGGGTATGGCAATGACTGAAGAAGTGGACCCCTCAAAATGCTAAGGCAAGCATTGGCAAAAGCTCAAGACTCAATTTTTGGTTTAGTGATCCAAGATCACATTGAATCCATAGGAAAAGCCAATACTATTAAAAGGGGATGAGGTTGTGTTGATGATCTGGTTGCTCAAGTGCTTAGTGATATATCTCCTTAAACTATCAGCAACCTTCACTACAATATACACTCATAAGTAATCACGGTCCCACCGATTGTCCAAACTCAGTCACACCGAGATGAACCACCTCAGCCATAAGCCAAACCCTAGAAAAATCGGATATTCCGATTTTGAAATCGGTTTCACCGAAACATGGGCTGCCAAGCTTCTGTAACCTTCTGTCATCAAATCGGTGTCACCGAGATGATGAAGTCGGTCCCACCGAAACTGGCATGCTCCAGTCTTTGCTCAAATCGGACTAACCGAGATGGTATTTTCGGTCCCACCGAAAACCCCAACGTTCACATTATTTGAACTTTCGGTCTCACCGAGTTGTCCACTTCGGTCCCACCGAGATTGCTCAAATATGTGTGTAACGGTTGGATTTTGTGTGGAGGCTATATATACCCCTCCACCCCCTCTTCATTCGTGGAGAGAGCCATCAGAAAGAACTACCACTCCTACCTTACATTTCTGTGAAGAGAACTACCTACACTTGTGTTGAGATCAAGTTGCTCCACTCCCACCATATGAAACTTGATCTCTAACCTTCCCAAGTTGCTTTCCACTCAATCCTTTCTTCCACCACAGCCAAATCAGTGAGGAGAGTTGAGTGTTGGGGAGATTATCATTTGAAGCACAAGAGCAAGGAGTTCATCATCATCTACAACATCTATTACCTTTTGGAGGGTGGTGCCTCCTAGATTGGTTAGGTGTCGCTTGGGAGCCTCCGTCATCGAGATGTGGAGTTGAACCAAGAAGTTTGTAAGGGCAAGGAGATCGCCTACTTCGTGAAGATCTACCCCGAGTAAGGCTAGCCCTCCGTGGGCATAGGCCATGATGGAATAGACAAGGTTGCTTCTTCGTGGACCCTTCGTGGGTGGAGCCCTCCGTGGACTCGCGCAGCCGTTACCCTTCGTGGGTTGAAGTCTCCATCAACGTGGATGTACGATAGCACCACCTATCGGAACCACGGGAAAAATCACCGCGTCTCCAAAATTGCGTTTGCTCTTCTCCACCTCTCTTTACTACATGTGCAATTTACTTTCCGCTGCCTATACTCTAGAATTGCATGTGTAGGGTGATACTTGACTTGATCATAATTGTGAAACTACCAAAAACTGTTCTTTGTCAAAAGGCAGAATTTTTATATTTACAAGTAGTCTAATCACCCCCCCTCTAGACATACTTTCGATCCTACACGTATTGCATTGTTGCCACGGTGGATAAAAAGATGGGGTTTACATCATATTGCATTAGTTTATACCTCTACATCATGTCATCTTGCTTAAAGCGTTACTCTGTTCTTATGAACTTAATACTCTAGATGCATGCTGGATAGCGGTCGATGTGTGGAGTAATAGTAGTAGATGCAGAATTGTTTCGGTCTACTTGTCACGGACATTATGCCTATATACAATGATCATGCCTAGATATTCTCATAACTATGCGCTTTTCTATCAATTGCTCGACAGTGATTTGTTCACCCACCGTAGAAATCTGATATCTTGGGAGAAGCTACTAGTGAAACCTATGGCCCCCGGGTCTATCTTCCATCATATAAATGTTCCATCAAATATTTATCTTTACTTTACTTTTGTTTTGCAATCTTTACTTTCATTCTACATATCAAAAATACCAAAAATATTATCTTATCATCTCTATCAGATCTCACTTTTGAAAGTGGTCGAGAAGGGATTGACAACCCCTTTATCACGTTGGTTGCAAGGTTCTTTTTTGTTTCTGTAGGTACGAGGGACTCGCGCGTGGTCTCTTACTGGATTGATACCTTGGTTCTCAAAAACTGAGGGAAATACTTATGCTACTGTGCTGCATCACCCTTTCCTCTTCGAGGGAAAACAACGCAAGCTCGAGAAGTAGCAATGTGCTGGCACGAAACGTGCCCATCACCATCGGCGAGGAGCACTTCACCATCATGTGTGCCGGCTTCGACTTGGGCTGCTTTGACTTCTTCCTCGGCGACGACTTCTTGCGGAACCTCGGTCCTATCCTGTGGGACTTCGACGCCATGACAATGACCTTTTGGCGCCAGGGTCGCCAGGTCCGGTGGGAGGGCGTGGGTAGTGTCAGGGATATGGTTAGCAGGTATAAACCGGCTATTGTAAACCGGCTTGGTTATATTATACTTGGTTTAATATTTTAGTAGGGACTACGGCCCATGAGATTTTAAGGCCCATGTATAGAAGTATGGTTTGTAAACCGCAAGAGATGTAACTTGAGAGATAGGAAAGAAAAGACAGAGACCGAGGCGGACACGATTATGAGCCGGCCTCGGGACTCTGTAAACCGGACCAGGCGTCACCTCTATATAAAGGGACGACCCGACGACGGTTCAAGGACAAGCAAGAATCAACCCGTCGAGACACAGGCAAAGCGAATCCGCTCCCTGTAAACCGACGCCCAAGCAATACCAAACCAACTAGACGTAGGCTTTTACCTTCTCAAAGGGGCCGAACTAGTATAAATCCTTTGTGTCCTTTGTGTGCCATGAATCCCTTCAAGCTAACCCGTGCGATGGTTCCATCATCAAGTCCGCTAAACCGGACATCTGCCGTGTTATTTCCACGACAGTTGGCGCCCACCGTGGGGCCTGCGCACGATGGTTTCGAGTTCGTGAAAGGCGGCTTCGAAGGGTTAAGGGGTTATGCAGTTGGCCGGATGACCAAGAGTCGTCGCGGCCGGATCTACATCGACGACACGGGTTGGGGACCGGTGGCCGATTCGATCGAATACGGGTACCGGGTTCCCTTCGGCAGCATCCAAGTCTTCATCGGCAAAATTGGTGAACCGGGACCTGAGCCGGACACCCTCCCCAACATCGTCGAGCCGGCTCAGCGTGCGAGATCGACCCGGATTCAGCCTGCCATGAAGCATGTGTTCGTTGGAGCAATTCACGGAGGCCGAGCCGAGGACGGATCGGAATCTGATGGTGAAACCGTCGTTTACTCAGATGGCGAATCTTCATCCGGGGAAACTGAATCTCTGTATCAGTTGCGGGACGGCCGGTCTGAGGGCGAGTCCGATGGAACCAGTATTCCGGACCCCTTTGACCCGCCAAACCGGGTGGCGGTCTTCATGGCCGGTTCACAACCCCCGACGAACGGAACGACAACAGAGGCTGGTGCAGGGGGAAGCGGTTCAAATCCCTCCCTTACTGAAGTTCTATCCACCTTGATCGAGGAGTTCACAGCTAAGGCAGTGGAGGTCGTAGCTCCAGCGGACAAGGCGCAACATGATGCAGCGCTTCTTCAGTTGAAAGCCCGGATCGATCAGCTAAAGGAGGATTTAAAGGCGGAAGGAGAGATGATAGCCATCAGACAAGCAGAGTTGGATGATCAAGATTTTCATCTGAGGATGGAGCAGGCTTCTGTGGAAGGAGTAAGGGGGCGAAAGTATCGGTCCCGCCTACCGCCGGGTTACGAATCCGCGAATTTGTTCAGGACACCTGGGGCTGGGGCCAATAATAATCCGGCCTTAAACCGGAGAACACCCCCGGCTCGGGATGAGCCGGTTCAGCAGCCCGCCGCAGAACGGGAGCGAAGGATTACATCGGCGCCTTATGTTCATGTCCCTTCAGGACACTATTCAAACCCCTTGGATAATATTGCTGCAGCGGCGGCGCGGTTGGCCGCTTTACCCGTGGAAGAAACGTCTCCGGTGGCGATAGAGGCGCGCAGGGCCCAGAAGCTACTTAACACGGCGTTAATACAGCAGCAAGCGTACTCTCATAGCAGGGAAAGGTTACATTCAACACCATGTCCCAACCGGAGTTATTCTAGACATTGGGAGGAGCCAGAAGTGTCTAGCAGTGAGCGCAGGAGACATCAGCGCAGGCAGGATAATCCGGCAAGGGCGGAGATGCCAGCCCCAGACCTAAACCGGCCTAGATCGGAGGCCAGAGAGGAAATTCGTCAGTCGATGCCGGTTCACACAGCCACTACAGGGGCAGGAGCTACAGCAAGCGGTTTTGGGATACAATGTCTTGTCCCTGCCCTACGGAGTGTCAAGTTGCCCAAGGATTTCAAAGGACCTCGCAAGGTACCTAATTACACAGCCGATTTGCCACCCGAAGCTTGGGTGGAAAGTTATGAGATGGCCATGGAGATGCTGGATGTGGATGAATCAGCTTGTGCCAAATATTTCACTATGATGCTTGAGGGCACAGCCCGGACCTGGCTAAAAGCGCTACCCCCGAACTCTATCGGGTCATGGGGGGAACTGCGCAGTCAGTTCATCAAAAACTTCAAGGATACATGCAAGCAACCGATGTCGGTGATAGATTTAGCAGCCTGTGTGCAAGGAGAGCAGGAGTCTACAGCAGCTTGGGTACGCAGAGTGGCAGAGATCTTACACTCCTCAAATGGCATCAACCCTAGCACAGCGATTGTAACATTGGAGAACAACTGCCGGTTTGAGTCGTTAAAATTAAAACTCGGACGGCTTAAAAGGGACTGCAATGACATGGGGACTTTGATGAGTGCTCTGGTGAAATACGGAGACTCAGATAATACCAAGTATCCGGAAGCAGAAGGAGATAAAACGGGGAAGGCCAGCAAGTCTGGTAAACCGGCGCCGGTTAATCCGGTTACTTCAAGCTTTTTGGGTAAACGGAAGGCAGAAAATAGTTCTGATTTTGTGGCTAATACTCAAGTTCGAGGCGGTTTTCAGGGTAATCCGGCAAATTCTACTCTCCAAACCGGCGGAGGAGATCCGGGCTGGGAGCAGGAGTTGGACACCCTGTCCAAAGCATAGCGGAAGAGGGAAAATAGCAAGGCATACTATGAGAGAATGCATACCCTTTATGAAGGCAGTGAATGGCCGTTTTAACCCTCCTAGCCGGCCCCCGAACGGCGGTTCAGGGGCCGGGTTTTATGGTTCGGGTTATCAGGGGAACAGCTCCGGATCAGGATATAGGGGCAATAACGGCGGTTATCAACCCCGGCCAGGCAGCCAAAATAGTCAAGGGAATTACAATGGTCAGGGAAATCAATCGCATCATCAAGGTGGTTACAACAGTCAGAGTAATCAGCAGCAGGGCCAAGGGAGTTATAATAATCAAGGAAGTCAGCAGCAACAGCGTCAGCAACAGCAGCCACAATCCGGGTATCAGAGTAACCCGAAGGAGTTAAGTAGTGGGCAGTATCATGTCTTCACCACAAGTCTGTGCAAACGAGACCAGAAGGTGCTAAAGCGGGCTGTTAATGCGGTGGAACCGGCGACACCTCAATTTCTCCGATGGTCGGAACAGCCCATTGTATGGAGCAGAGAGGACCACCCGTTACGGGTGGATAATCCGGGTCATTTAGCCTTGGTGGTAGCACCTCAGGTAGGAGGATACAAGTTTACTAAAGTCCTCATGGACGGGGGTAGCAGTATCAATATACTGTATTACGAGACCTTCCATCGTATGGGTCTGACAGATAAAAAGTTAAGAACATCAAACGCAGTGTTCCACGGGGTGGTCCCAGGTAAGTCAGCTTATCCAGTTGGTAAGATTGACTTAGAAGTTACCTTTGGAGATGAGTATGATTCCAGGTCGGAGATGATCACTTTTGAAGTTGTCAAAATTAAAAGTCCGTATCATGCTTTGTTTGGAAGGACGGTTTATGCTAAATTCATGGCTAGGCCATGTTATGTTTATTTGCAGCTTAAGATGACGGGTCATAAAGGCACGATTACGGTGCATGGCAGTCGTAAGATAGCGGTAGAGTGTGAAGAAGGTGATGCAGCTTATGCAGAAGCGGTATGTGCCACGGAAGAGCTAAAGTTTTATAAAGATAATGTCGATCCGGCAGATATGACTCCACTGAAGAAACCAACTACCGAGCATGATCCGGCATTGAAGTTCAAGTCAGCGGAAGAGACTAAGCAGGTTGATTTTGTGCCTGGAGACTCGTCTAAACAGTTCACCATCAGTGCTAACCTTGATCCCAAATAGGAAAGCGCGCTCATCGAGTTCATCCGTGAGAACCGGGATATCTTTGCATGGAAACCTTCTGACATGCCAGGTATACCGAGGGAACTCGCTGAGCACAAGTTGAATATTGATCCGAAGTTTAAACCGGTAAAACAGTATCTGCGCCGCTTTAATGAAGAGAGGCGCAAGGCTATAGGAGAAGAAGTGGCCAGACTTTTGTCGGCGGGGTTCATAGTGGAAGTCTTTCATCCGGAATGGTTGGCTAATCCAGTGCTGGTTCTAAAGAAGAATGGGAAGTGGAGGATGTGTGTGGATTACACAGATCTCAATAAAGCTTGCCCGACTGATCCTTTTGCTCTACCTCGCAATGATCAGATTATCGATGCCACAGCAGGGTGTGAGCGGCTGAGTTTTTTGGATGCATATTCAGGTTATCACCAGATTAAGATGGCAGTTGAAGATCAAGAGAAGACAGCTTTCATAACCCCTTTTGGTGCTTTTTGCTATGTATCTATGCCCTTTGGGCTCAAGTGTGCACAGGCAACTTATCAGCGTTGCATTCAGAATTGTTTCAAGGGGCAGATAGGAAGGAATGTGCATGCCTATGTGGATGACATTGTGGTCAAATCAAAGGAGGAAAGAACGATGATAGAGGACCTCACAGAAACCTTTGATAATCTTCGAGCTTACAGGATGATGCTTAATCCGGAGAAATGTGCTTTTGGTGTTCCGGCTGGTAAGCTTCTAGGATTCCTAGTCTCGAACAGGGGAATAGAAGCTAACCCGGAGAAGATCAAGGCCATCACATCTTTGACAAAACCGGTCTGCATCAATGATGTTCAGCGCATAGCTGGCCGGATCACGGCGCTAAGCCGGTTTATCAGTCGCTTAGGAGAAAAGGCGATCCCACTTTATCAAATGTTGAAGAAAACGGACCGGTTCATTTGGAGTGATGAGGCAAATACAGCGTTTGAGAATCTGAAACAGCAACTAGCAAAACCACCGGTTTTAGCTGCCCCAATTGATAAGGAGCCTTTGCTGTTATATGTTGTTGCGAATACACGGGCGGTCAGCGTTGCGATTGTGGTTGAGCGCAAGGAAGCAGGGAAGGAGCATCCGGTTCAGCGCCCGGTTTATTATGTGAGTGAAGTACTCATCGAGTCCAAACAAAGGTACCCTCACTGGCAGAAGTTGGTATATGGGGTGTTCATGGCAAACCGGAAACTGAAGCATTATTTCCAAGGGCATCCAATAACTGTGGTTAGTTCAGCTCCGTTAGGAGACATAATCCAGAACAGGGAAGCAACAGGCAGGATAGCCAAGTGGGCCATTGAGCTCAGCCCGCATGAATTGAAGTATGTACCGCGTACTGCTATAAAATCTCAGGCATTGGTAGACTTCATCAATGACTGGACGGAGTTGCAGACTCCTGAGGAGAAGCCGGATCTTACTTATTGGACGATTCATTTCGACGGTTCAAAGCAGTTGGAGGGCTCAGGGGCTGGAGTTGTCTTAACTTCCCCCAGAGGTGATAAATTTTGTTATGTCCTCCGGTTGTTATTTCCTTGTACTAATAATGCAGCAGAATATGAAGCGCTACTTCATGGTTTGCGATTGGCAAAAGAGATGAATTTGAGCCGGGTTAAGTGCCTGGGCGATTCAGACCTAGTGGCACAGCAAGTTTCGGGCAAGTGGGATTCAAGGGATCCCCTCATGGCAGCTTATCGACGAGAGGTTGAAGCGGTCGCAGGATATTTCAAGGGATATCAGGTGGATCATATAGACCGGCGGAAGAACGAAGCGTCCGACGCTTTAAGCCGGCTAGGATCGCAACGTAAACCGGTACCACCAAACACCTTTTTGGATGAATTACACAGTCCTTCGGTTCAAGTACCTTCAGAGAACGACCTAGCTGTTCCGGACCCAGAAGCACAGTTGGTTGCAGCAACCCATGTTATTCCGGATTGGACGGTACCCTATTTGGCGTACCTAAGCCGAGGAGAGTTACCGGAAGATGAAGAGGAAGCACGGCAGATAATCCGGCGATCCAAGTCTATGACAATTGCAAACGGGGAGCTGCACCATCGTAGTACTTCTGGGGTATTTCAACGATGCGTTTCAGCTGAGGAAGGTTGTGAGATTCTAAGGGAGATTCATGAAGGGGATTGTGGTCATCATGCCGGATCAAAGTCTTTAGTGGCTAAAGCATTCCGACATGGCTTCTATTGGTTAACCGCGCATTCAGATGCGGCGGATCTGGTCCAAAAGTGTGATGCTTGCCAGAAGTTCTCAAGACGTGCTCTTATTCCAGCACAGGAACTCCGGATGATACCAATAACCTGGCCTTTTGCAACTTGGGGGCTCGACATGGTCGGTCCTTTCAAGAGATCCCAAGATCAGAAAACTCATCTACTGGTAGCAGTAGACAAGTTTACAAAGTGGGTTGAAGCGGAGCCTATAAGCAAGTGTGATGCGGCAACAGCGGTCAAGTTCATCAAAAAAGTAATATTCCGGTTTGGCTTTCCACACAGCATCATTACAGATAATGGCACCAATCTATCTCAGGGTGAGATGGAAGAATTCTGTCAACGAGAGCATATTCGTCTGGACGTATCTTCTGTGGATCACCCCCAATCCAATGGTCAGGCAGAAAGGGCAAATCAGGAGATTTTGCGAGGAATCAAACCCCGGCTTATGACACCTTTGCAGAGAACCCCAGGTTGTTGGGTAGAAGAATTACCGTCTGTCCTTTGGAGCATTAACACTACACCAAACCGGTCTACAGGTTATACACCTTTCTTCATGGTTTACGGTGCAGAGGCAGTTCTTCCAAGTGACATACGCCATGATTCACCAAGGGTAGCGGCCTATGTTGAAGCTGTTAATGAGGAGTCAAGACAAGACGGTTTAGACCGGTTGGATGAAGAGCGTGACATAGCTGCAGCACGATCGCCGATTTATCAGCAAGATCTGCGCAGATATCATAGCCGCCGGATTAGAACCAGGACATTCCAGGAGGGTGACTTGGTACTTCGGCTCATCCAAGATCAAACAGATATGCATAAGCTATCCCCGCCATGGGAAGGGCCCTTTGTGGTCAGCAAGAATTTACATAACGGTTCATACTACTTGGTGGACATTCGAGAACACAAGGACTCACGGACATCAGAAGAGGAGACGAAGAGGCCATGGAACATCGCCCATTTACGGCCATATTATACTTGAGCTAGGTGCTCCAATGTATCCTATGTATATATTATGAATAATGAATAAATTGGCACCCTCGGTAAACCGGGGGCTTAGCCCTTTTCCCATATACACAAATCTTGTGCCAAGCAATCATATCAATTTACTATCAAATGACATATTACAATGTGGGCCGGTTTAGAAACTAATTTTTGCAGAATATGTGAAGGAGCAATGGAACTCTCGGGAACAGGAGATTATATCCGGTTCAAGAAGAGAAGAATCCATAAAATGAAAACCCACAGGTTCAAAAAGAACAATGGAGGCCCCCTGGGAGTTGGTATCATCCGCTCCCAGTGATCGGATTAAGTTTCACAAATTCTTGCAACCCTCTGACAAGTTGGACAAGTCCACATTCAGTGATTGGTTTAGATTGACCCACCGGTTCAGGAGGAACCCTGGAGGCCCCTTGGGACAGTCGGTTCGCCCACGTCCCATTGATCGGATCTTATTTACAAATTCTTTCGGCCCCCTGAACAGTTGATATGCTCACGTTCAGTGATTGGCTAGGCCCCTTGGGACAGTCGGTTCGCCCACGTCCCATTGATCGGATCTTATTTACAAATTCTTTCGGCCCCCTGAACAGTTGATA
>LR738712.1:156794002-156826425 GCA_902687465.1 Secale cereale | reverse complement strand
CCTTGGGACAGTCGGTTCGCCCACGTCCCATTGATCGGATCTTATTTACAAATTCTTTCGGCCCCCTGAACAGTTGATACGCTCACGTTCAGTGATTGGCTAGGCCCCTTGGGACAGTCGGTTCGCCCACGTCCCATTGATCGGATCTTATTTACAAATTCTTTCGGCCCCCTGAACAGTTGATACGCTCACGTTCAGTGATTGGCTAGGCCCCTTGGGACAGTCGGTTCGCCCACGTCCCATTGATCGGATTGGTTTTTATTTGCGGTTCTAACGGCCCTCTGAACAGTCGATACGCTCACGTTCAGTGATTGGCTAGGCTCCTTGGGACAGTAGGTTTGCCCACGTCCCATTGATTGGCTGAACCTTGCTTTGAGCCTGGCAGCTCTTTGAAAAAGCCTCGACTACATGGTCTGATTTGCAAAAATTGTGTGTTTCTTGGTGTTTTTTGTGTTCAATAACCTTTTAAACCGAGTGGAACAGCTCCAGAAGTTGACCACCTATCTATAAAGTTATAAGTCTGGGTCATGAACACCAGCGAGAATTAAACCGGTGTTCATCATAACCCGGGTCGACCTTCATGATGAGCCAACAGGTTAGCAGTACATGATCAGTTATAATGACCGGTGTTTTTTAAACCAGCCTGGTTTTGACTATAAGTCACCAGTATAAGACAAAACAATGACCGGAGTTTATCAACCCGGCCCAGTTATGATCAAGCCCGATGTTCATTAAAACCCGGATGGCGTATCAGGCACAAGTTACAATTTTCTGTAACAAGATGAGCCAGATTTGTCGACAATATGGACTGAAGAGTTTCAAGTGTTTATTAGGATTGATGAAGACCGATTCAGGTGACTTTACCATCTTAACCGGTTTAATGTATATTGGCTACATACATCTCAGGTATAACAGTTATTTTTAAGATATGCTTATTAGATGTTTTCAAGAGAACAAGTTAACCCGTTCAGTGGTAAGCCACTCGGACATATTTTTCGATATTTTTATGAACAGAAGAAAGCAGCCGCATCAGGCAAACGGATCAACGGATGAATACTTCATAAAGATAAAATGTCGGATCGCAGCATAATAAGTTTCAGCTAAACCTATTACAAGGCATAAAAGCCCAATAGTTGGAAACATTGTTGGACGGAATAACAATCATGGTTACAGCAATGGCATTTAAGATTGTACGTCTCCTTGCTGAGATGGCTGGCCACCGTCTTGATCCGGAGTGACTTCATCCTCGTGAAGCGGTTGGAAATCCGGTGCACACCAGTCAATCTTTGCCAAGGCACGGAAATATACTTCATCGTTGATAAGCTCAACAGGATCAATATCAGGAGCAAAGGTGTGAGGACGAACCGGCGGAATTAAGTTTACAATATCGTAAACCGGTCGCTCCACCCGCTCGTTCTGCAGGTTATATGATGGATGATATCGCGACAAGTCAGACTCCACCGCAAGCTTGCTGGCGAGGGGACGCATCTCCTTTGTCACAGCATAAAGATCTTTTTCATTGAACGTTGAACCGTCCTCCTTGGTATCAGGAAATCCGGTTAACACCTCCTCCGGATCAATGTCCGGGACCCAAGCTTTAGCCCTCGTAAGGGCCAGAAGAGCACCTCCTCGAGCAGCCGATTTCTTAACCTCTTCAAGACGAGCCGGTAGAATGGACAAACTGTTCAAAGTATCTTGGATAGTTGAAGGAGCCGGCTTACCAAATGAAGTGGCACTGATAATCCGTTGCGTTCCGGAGTATAACTGTTCGACCAAGGTATAGCAAGCTTTGAGTTTTTTCCGTAAGTCGTCCCCAAGATGGGAGACACGGCGTCCTACATACAACAATGAAAGTTAAACCGGTGCAAGTCATAGGTTACAAAGATAAAGACAGGAGTTCAGATTATGCTTACCAAAAATAGCCGAAGTCATCAAGTCAATTTGGCGCTTTAACCCGGTCAATTCTTCAGTAACCGGATTAAGTGCTCCTTCGGCATCCTGAACACGTTTCTCAAGATCTTTTTTCTGGACTTCAAAAGTAGTCCGCTCCTCGTCAAAGTACCTCTTCAAGTCTTCAGCAGTCTTTAAACTCACTTGAAGTTCTGTCTTAGCCTTTGAAGCGGCTGACTCAGTCTCCGTAAGCCGGCTTCAAAGTTCATTGATTTCCAGAGCATTCCGGTTCAGCTCAGCCTGCAGACAAAGTTCAAAAACAAGATTAGAAATTACAAGTCTCAAGCACACAACCAAGTTGTCTACTTGACACTTGGGGGCTAATGGCAGTTGAAGTAATACAGCAAAGACAAATTGAAAGTACAAGTCTCAAGCACACAACCAAGTTGTCTACTTGACACTTGGGGGCTAATGATAGTTGAAGCAATGCACCAAAGACAAATTAAAATTACAAGTATCAACTACATAACCAAGTTATCTACTTGATACTTGTGGGCTAATGTATGGATCAGCAGTTCAAACTACAAAGTTCCGGATCACCTTCAGTAAAGCTAAACCGGAACTTGGGGGCTGCTATGAGATAAAGATGCGTCAAAAAAGCAAAGTCAGAAGAGGAAACTTACTTCATATTTTTCTCTCATCAGGTTCACCAGGCTGGCTTCATAATCCCGGCTGCTGTGGAGCCGGTTTAAATATCCGGAATAAATATCTTGAGCACTCATACTAGAAAGACTGGATATATCAGTACTCCACTTCCCTTTTTCCTGAGTTATCTTTTCCGCTTTAGCTGTATGTTTTGCTAAAACGGTGGGTTCAGCTGGAGCAACATAAGCAGCACCAGTAACCACAACATCAGGAGAAGTGGGTACATTGGGAGGAATAACTTCAACTTGGGCCGGATCAGGAGATGCCGGGTTAACTTGAGGAGAATTAACCCGAGCCGGACTCGGTGGGTCTTGGACGTTTTCTGCAACACGAGTTTCAAGAGCCGGTTCTTCAACCGGAGCCGCAGGGGTACCTTCTGGAGGAACAGCTATGGACGGATCAATCACCGGTTCATCAGCAGAAGGATCAGCAACAGGCTTATTCGCCTTGGGCTTTTTGCTGGGTTTCGGTTTGCTGGAAAACAGGCAAAATAAGTTAGCATTATAAAGGAAAAGGGGGTGTCATAAACCGGAAGAGGTGAAGAGAGTTACCCCGGAACGGTCTTCAAAGGAGGAAGCTGTGTAGCGGTCAATTCGCCGGAAGAAGACAGCGGAGTTTCCTGATAGTCAGGATCAGACGGTTTAAGGGGTTGTCGGATAAGTCCGGCCTTGGGATGAAGAAGAGTCGGAGAGAGTATCACCTCAGCACGGCGCTTTCGAACCGGAGTCAAGGAGATCCCAGATGATTCCACCGCCAAGCCACTGTGGCGAGTGGTCCGGCGAAAGGCTTCGTGCTGTTGCTTCTTCAAAGTAAAGTTAAGATCTAACTTAGCATAAGGATTAGAAAATTTATATTTCCTGACGGTCCGACGGATTTTTTGAGGAAGAGGTTCTGAATCAGAAGAAATAAGAGTTACCTCAATCTCAGCCGGGTTATCACCTTCAGGCAGATCCTGTGAAAAGGTATCATTAGATATGATTACAAGTATATGAAGGCGAGAATGTAAACCGGAGTAAAGCATACCTCGGAGTCCGGATCATCATCCTCAGAAGGAGAACCGGCATCAACGGCTGCTTTCCTCTTTTTGTTCGCAGGGGTTTTCCGGCGAGCCTGCTTTACAGTTTTTTCCTGAGGCTTTCTCCTCCAGAAGGGGTCATCAACCTAATTGAAAAGGCAAGAGTAATTGAAAAATGGTTCAAAGAGGACGGTTTATAAAGTACAAGCCAAAGAAAAACTTACTTCAGGCAGCTTATTCTTCTTAAAGTACGGGGCCAAGCCAACTTTAGCGCAATCTGTTAAGGCAGGATTGACAATCTTCTTGGCTGACTCCACTACCTCCGATTCAGAAAGCTTATCCTTAGTAAACCTCTGAGGATCATCCGGTTTACCAGAGTATTTGCACATTAGCTTAGGGCGCCGGCTTAAGGGAAGGATGCTCCAGGATAGCTAGCAGCGAAGGAAATCAGTGCCGATCAGACCATTTGCCATAAAAGCTCTCAGCTTGGAGAGCTGTGGTGAGAACCGGGTCCGTTCAACGGCGCTAAGCCGTTGTGGCAAGGGGTGATTCGCCGGGATACGAGTTTCGCGATAACCCGGCAAAGGATTTTCACCTTCAGGAGAAGTGTCTACACAATAAAACCAGGATTTGTTCCAATCCTTGGGATGAGTATGTAAAGCGGCGTGAGGAAAGACTGCATCCCTCCTTTTCTGAATACTGATCCCGCCAAGCTCTTGGTGAGGTCCGCTGGTAAATTCCGTGCGCCGGTTTGCATGAAAGAAATCCCGGAATAAATCAACTGAAGGTTCTTCTTGCAGATACACTTCAGAAAATACTTGGAAATCGCAAATGTTGGAAACAGAATTTGGTCCGATATCCTGTGGGTGCAGTTGGAAGGTGGCAAGAACATCCCGGAAAAATCTTGAACCGGGGGGAGAGAAGCCTCTAGAGATGTGATCCAGAAATACGATGACTTCCCCGGATCTAGGAGTAGGAGGGCATTCATTACCCGGAGCACGCCATTTTAACTCAGATTGAGGGCCTAATGTGCCGATTTTCGACAGCTTGATTAAGTCATCCTCAGTCACGACGGAACGGACCCAATCGCAGGAGACATACTGTTTAGCCATTGAGCAAAGTGCTGAAGAAGATAAAGTACCGAAACGGATTATGAACGTACAATGATCCGGGATCTATCCATGAAAATTATGCAATAGTTTAACTGAGAACTAGTTGGAAGGTTAAACCGGCAATCATAAAACAAGTTATATCATTTCCGGTTAATGACAGTTGAAGAGGAACAGTTCAAATCATTGCGTCAGTTTATATCATTTCCGGTTAATGGCAGTTGAAGAGGAATAATTCAAATCATTGCGTCAGTTTATATCATTTCCGGTTTATGGCATATCAACTTAAACCGGAACATACTTAGCGAATCTACCGAGAAGAAAAACAGGTTCCCGAATGATTGCTAAAGGGGAAAGATCTGAATATGCTGAGGGAAAAGAAACTAATCTAAGAGACTCAAAGGAAAGCTACACAGACTTTATACTAAAAAGATGGATTTACATGTCAGACAGGAGCAATAAAGATTCGACGCATCTACAGCGGGGTAAAAATGGAGAAGATCGAAAAGAAAAATTACTACGAGTCACGGGCTCAAAGAACGAACAAGACGAAGCTTTGCTGAGAGTTGTAATGGCGGAACGGATAAATCTACAACATTATGACGGTGAGATCTAGGCTAGTACTAACGGGAAGATCTGCTGACTAGGGCCTAAAGGTCACAAATTTTCTATGAGGAACGTATCTACGAAGAGGCGAAGCTTCATTGGAAGCCCTAATGGCGGAAGAACAAGGCGAAGTGCCGGTAGATGTAGATCAACAGTAAAGAGGATGAACATACTTGGGACGGCGAGAATCGGCGGTGGAGATTGATCTGGTCGAAGCTCAGGTTGATGCAGCGGCCAGGCGAGGACCAGAGATTCGGCGGTCGTCGGCGGCGGTTTGAGCTCGGGCGGCGACGGAGGAAGAAGACGCAGGAAGAGGACGAAGTGAGAAGGAGATAATGAATGGGGGGTGGCAGTATTTATAGCCAGGAGTCAAATCTGAAACGACAGGTGCGAGAATCGAGGAGACAGAAAATCGGATAAAGATCCCGTGACGCCTCGATCTTCGGGATAACCCTTAAAATACGCTACAGTACAGCTCACGGCGTTAAATGAGGAGATGATGTCATTGTCAGACTTTAATGATCTTGGAGGATGACGTCAGAGCCGGTTTACAAAAAGATGAAGACAAAGAAGAAAATTATACAAGACAAAGAAGACTGATGTGAACAAGTTCAAATCATTCTGGGGCCTAATGTCAGGGATATGGTTAGCAGGTATAAACCGGCTATTGTAAACCGGCTTGGTTATATTATACTTGGTTTAATATTTTAGTAGGGACTACGGCCCATGAGATTTTAAGGCCCATGTATAGAAGTATGGTTTGTAAACCGCAAGAGATGTAACTTGAGAGATAGGAAAGAAAAGACAGAGACCGAGGCGGACACGATTATGAGCCGGCCTCGGGACTCTGTAAACCGGACCAGGCGTCACCTCTATATAAAGGGACGACCCGGCGACGGTTCAAGGACAAGCAAGAATCAACCCGTCGAGACACAGGCAAAGCGAATCCGCTCCCTGTAAACCGACGCCCAAGCAATACCAAACCAACTAGACGTAGGCTTTTACCTTCTCAAAGGGGCCGAACTAGTATAAATCCTTTGTGTCCTTTGTGTTCCATGAATCCTTTCAAGCTAACCCGTGCGATGGTTCCATCATCAAGTCCGCTAAACCGGACATCTGCCGTGTTATTTCCACGACAGGTAGCGCCTCTCCAGCGCCGCCGCAGCTGCAGCTGGCTGTGACTGCTGCCGAGCCCGAGCATCCCTTGTTGGATCACCTACTGCAGTAGTACAACAACCTCTTCGATGAGCCTGAGGGCCTTCCGCCAGCCCGAGAGTATGATCACCGCATTCATCTCCTACGGGGCACGGCGCCGGTTGCGGTGCGCCCCTACCGCTATCCCCAGCCGCGGAAGGATGAGCTGGAGCGGCAATGCGCGCTCATGCTCGCCTTGGGCATCATCCGGATCTCCACTTCACCGTTTTCGACGCCGGTCCTCCTCGTCCACGTTGGACAATGCGTGGCGCTCTTGCATCGACTATCGCACCCTTAACGCCTTGACACTCAGGACAGGTTTCCTATTCTGGTCGTCGACGAGCTCCTGGACGAGCTACATGGGGCGCGCTTCTTCACCAAGCTCGACCTTCGTTCGGGCTACCATCAGTTGCGGATGCACCCGGACGAAGTCGCCAAGGCAATGTTTCAGACTCATCACGACCACTTCGAGTTCTTGGTGATGCCTTTTGGCCTCTCCAACGCTCCGGCGACTTTCCAGGCCTTGATGAACGACGTCCTCCGCCCCTACTTGCGTCGGTTTGTGCTCTTTTCTTTGATGACATTCTTATCTACAACGCCTCGTGGGCACAACACCTTCAGCACTTCACCATCGTCTTCAATGAGCTTCTAGCGCATCATCTTCATCTTAAGCGCTTGAAGTCCCCGTTCGGCACGCCTTCAGTCGCCTACCTCAGCTAGGTCATCTCGGCCGAGAGTGTAGCTATGGACTCCGACAAGGTGGCGCCAATCAAGGCCTGGCTATGGTCAGTATTCTCAGCTATGGTCACCTTTCTTCACGTGAAGACATTTGAGCGGATGACCAACAAATCATTCCATGCAATGTTGGCTGCTTTCCGCAAAGCTTTCCCAGATGCATCTGAGTTGCCACACACCTACAGTAAAATGAAGAATTTCCTTCGTGCAGTTGGTATTGGATATGATATGATCCATGTTTGTAAGAATAATCGTGTTCTGTTTCGGGAGGATTATGCCAACTTAAGTGAATGCCCGAAATGAAAATCATCAAGATGGAAAGATGGTGATGCTGTGAAGAGGATTCCTCATAATGTTCTGAGACATTTTCAAATTACACCAAGATTGCAGAGGTTGTTTCATGATGCTGAAACAAGAGAGGATGTACTGTGGCATTCTAGGAACCTGGAGTACAGATATCAGAATGTAATGAGCCATCCATCACATGGTAGTGAGTGAAAAAGCTTCAATCAGAAGCATAAAAAGTTTGCTGCTGACCCGAGAAACATTAGACTTGTCTTAGCTTCAGATGGATTTAACTCATTTGGCCACCAGAGCGCCACATATAGCATGTGGCCAATGCTTGTTATCCCTCACAACATGCCTCCAAATATCTGCACCAAAGAATCAAACTACATGATGGCCTTGCTCATCCCAGGTCCAAAAAGTCTTGCAAAGGATTTTGATTTGTTCACGGAGCCTCTTGTGGAGGAACTTTAACAGCTATGGAGGGGTGTTCTCACTCGAGACCTATATAGCAGCCCACCAGCTGATTTCTTTCTACGTGCTGTTATAATTTGGTGCATCCATGATTATTCGGCTTTGGGCACTATGTCAGGGCGAACGACACATGGTTACAACGCATGTGTTCGCTGTGACAGGAATCCGCTGTCATACGCAATACTTAGCGAGATCTGTTACATTGGACACCGCCGTTTCCTTGCCAAGGACAAGCCACATCCTAGAAAATACCGAATACATGTGTTCAATGCAAAGCATGAAAACCGTGATGCGCCAAAGAGGCTCACCACCGATGAGTTGCAAGTGGAATTAGAAAGGTCAAGCATATTACACTAGGAAACCATCCTGATAATGGTAGCGGGAAAAGGAAGCATGGGAGGGCAGAAGAGAGATTATTGTTTACCCGCAGGTCCACTTTGCGAGACTTGGTGTATTGGAAAGATTTGGATCTGCGGCATAATCTTGATGTGATGCACATCGAGAAAAATATATGTGACAGCATTATCGGCACACTTCTTAATATTGAAGGCAAGACGAAAGATACCTTAAAATCTAGGATCGATTTGACACACCTAGGTATCAGACATGATTTGCAGGTGCAAGATGAAGGTAAACCACGGTATATGGCACCAGCTGTGTACGTCTTGGACAAGGTAGAAAGAAAAGAATTATGCGAGGTCCTATCATGTCACGTGTGAGATTCCCACATGGATTTGCTTCCAACCTTGAAAGGAGGGTCAGTGCAGATGGAAACAAGGTACATGGGTTGAAAACTCATGACTTCCACGTCCTACTTCAAAGGGTTTTACATGTTATCCTTAGAGGATTGGGCCGCCCTGGCTTATATAGAGCAGTTGCAGAGTTGGGACAATTCTTCATTGAACTCTGCAGTAGAAATATCAGGATAGATTCTTTGGAACGTCTTAGATACAAGATACCAACTATCCTATGCGACCTTGAGAAGATATATCCTCCAGCCTTCTTTGATGTGATGGTGCATTTGGCTGTTCATCTACGTGATGAGGCACTACTTAGAGGTCCAGTACAGTATGGCTGGATGTACCCTATTGAAAGGCGGCTAGGCACTTTCAAGGGCTATGTTAGGAACAGAGGTAGACCCGAGGGTTCCATTGCAGAGGCCTACATTGCTATAGAAGCGTTGACATTCTGCTCAAAATACATTGAAACAGCTAATCAGCTTAGCAAAGAGGTGGATGAAGACAATCCTGGGCTCAATGTTTTTGATTATTCTGTTCGAGTTATAGGGAAGAGTCGACAAGAGGACAAACCTAAAGATTTTGACAAAATGGTTTGGTATGTGTTGAATAACTGTCCTGAGATACTACCTTATATCAAGTAAGTGCTAAGTACTGTAGCTTATACATCGTAATCTACTAAACTTGTAGCACATTCTTATATATTTAGATGTTTGACGTGATCACTATGTTGTGCAGCATCTACAAAAAGTAGTTACTGTCGCAAAATCCAAGAAACATTGACAAACTAGTTATGGCAGGATTTGCGAAATGGTTCAAGAGCCATGTAAGCTTTTGAATTGCACTGTCAGTTTTTTTAATATATTGAGTACATAAGATGATCAGCTTGTCTATTTTCTAACCATAGGTTAAGAAGATGCAGGAGGATGGGTAGGCAGTTGATGATGCCCTTTACTCACTAGCAATGGGTCCTGATACTCGGGTGAGACATTATGAATCTTGCGTTGTTGGAGATGTGTGCTACAACACCCTTGCACGAGACGAAGGCAGGAAGACACAAAACAGTGCCATCATGAGCACGGATATGTGTGACAAAGAGACAACTAAAATGTATGCTAACATAACAGACATTGTTCAGTTGCAGTATATCTCCAGTTTCGAGGATCATCAGTGTGTGGTTCTGTTGTGATGTCGTTGGTATAACCTGTTTTCCAGGATCGCAAAACCCAGAGCTGATGATTATTTCAAATCCATCAATGTCAAGGCGGCGTACCAGACCAACAAGCCTTTTATTTTGGCAAATCAAGCAACACAGATATTTTTCTTGGAAGACACATTTGCACGTAGCCATGACTGGAGAGTATTGCAAAGGTTTGAGCAGAGGAATTCATTTAACGAAGTTGCACAACAAGATGATGCTTACACTGCTCCTGATGTACAAGATAACACACATGTTCCTAATATCTTTGAGAACCATCACGTAAATGACGCTGGCGAAAAGATTGCATGTCGTGCTGTGGACATACAAGATTTGATCAAGAAGAAGCCAACGTTCGAGGACGTTGAGGACGAAGAAGAAGATGACACCGTGGGGAATTATGATTTAGACTGATACACATGGCAAAGATGTTGACGCTGCTGCTACAGATGATGATTACATTGCTTTTGTCGTATTTTCCTGTCAGAAGATGTTTTTTTATCTACTATGTAAAATTGTATTTGCTATGACAACTGAAACCTGATGAACATGTTGTTTAGTATTTTCCTGTGAGAACATCACTTGTTATGTATGCTGATTTGCGTTTGGTGATTGTATGACGACTAAAACATGAGGACATTGTTGTTTAGTTGTACTCATATTTGGCTGTGAAACTTGAATTTGATGACATAGTTTGATGTTGGACTGCAATTTGCTCGACGCCTTCAAATGAGAACAAAGCTGACCCGACAGGGCCTCTGCTAATTTATTTATTTATTACCAAAAGGGGCTCTGCTATTTATTTATTTATGAGCAAAAGGGGATACCCCCTGATTTCCATTAATAGAAATCATTAGATATTGACAACACTACGCCCAGCCTGCTACACAGGTTTCATTCATTAGTAGTTTCACCAAAGTGCTCATGTCATAGCCACCGAATACATCACGAGTGCTACATACACTTCAAATAAAGAGACAATCATCCTACAGAGCACATCGATTTTGCCCATTATCTTCACAAGCTCTTTCATCTCCTCACTGCTGTCAAGGCCGTTCAGCAGCTGTTTCTTGGCCATGATCAGAGGAACTGCATCTTTAACCTTCTGCTCTGCATCTTCCTCTTCTGCCGTTCCTTCAGTTACTTGTCCAACAACCCAACCTGTTGGTATTGGGATTCCTCGGCTAGCCAAATAGTCAGCGTAGTTGCACTCCCCCACATCAGCAACTTCCCAGAAATACAAATCACACAAATCTTCCCTTTTCTGCACGAATCAAATTGGAAGATCATCAACCAAATTATTAAAAAATCAGCAACTGAAAGCAGCAGAACAACACTTAAACATATTATTACCCCATGATTCGGCATTTGTAGATGACTCGGCCAGGGTTGAGGATTGTGGTTGAGACACAACGGATGACTCTGCATGATTTGCAGTAGTGGCACCACACCAACGGCAGCGGGTTGCGATGAGCAACCGGCTGCGGTGCGCGTGCCAGCGGGGGTGTGATGAGACCCACAGGCGATGGTACGGGTGGCGACTTGGCGCATATTTAGTTGTTGCCTGCTGAAGAGCAGGTGGACGAGCAGCCATCGGACATGGTTGTTGCGGCCAGAGCTTTTGATGCTAGGCAGAGTAAGTAGAGAAGAGAAGAAGCGAACATTGGATATGTCAGTTTCATTACCTGCAGAGTAGCATAGCACCATATATAGTCATAGTCTAGGTTTGGATTCAAACCAGCTACAGGAGCACGTCTCTCTTTTTTCTAAAACCCAGCAATGTCTCTTTACTGGTACACTAGCTTGTTTTGTACGGCTTCTCAAGTCTTTGATTCCTCCACCTGACATCTGGGACCCACCGGAAGGGCCTCTGTATTTTGCGGAAAAAAATGTGCCCCCCGCTGACAGGTCGGACCCACCCGCTATATTCGCACGCAAGGAAGTGCCTTCTTATTACGCACAAAAAAATGAATACTCCCCCTGCCAGCTGGAACCTAGCATCGTGGGAGGCTGACTTGTGGACCTACCAAGTTGACGGGGACGGAGGGCTTTGTCAACTTAGTCAATATGAACGATGCTAGCTCTAGTTACCATACTGTTCATCAAATGTCAGTAGTGCTTCTTCAACCTCTGGTCTTCTTGCTCCACCCGTCCAAACCAGCGCCGGTCGTGCCGCGTGCTCCTGCCTCCCATGGATGTCCGTGATGCCGCGGAAGCCTCACCGCCCCCTACTACTCCCACCGCTGGCCAGGGCATCCCTTTACTCACCCACACCCCCTGTTTTTCTACGGCGACGACAACCTCACACCGCAGCCGAACCAGTGAACCCTCGTACCCTTGTCCGCGTGAGCATCCACTGCCGTGTTTTCCCCGGCTCCGCATCATCCCCTTCCTAGGCCTCGCCGTCGTCACCGCCTTGGTGCTCCCGGCGCGGCGTGGTCAATGTGGTCAACGACCAACTTCCATCGGAAGAGTACTGTACATGGAGAGGCTGACAGCTGGGTCCATGGCCACAGCCTAGTTTTTTGTGATTTGGCAAGTAAGTCGCTTTGTCAGGCCTGTTGGGCTGCAAATCTTTCAAGAGGAGGAGAGCTTCATTCGGCTGGCCAAGAAAATGGCCTATCAGTTATGAGAAATGGGTTGTACATTTTTAAAACACATCAAACCAGCAATTAGTTTCAAATTTATTTTTTTCATTTCGAGATTTTAAATTGCATTGATTTTTATGCGTGGACAATTTGTTGGATTTATATTGATATACATTTTTTTTAAATCAGTTTGAATGTGACTCGAAATTTCGGGATTAAAAACAGTTCGGACCGCACCGAAAGATGCAAAATTTCGTATAATTTTTTAACCGTGACCACAATATGGGCAGTAATGCTAACAAAAAGAATATGGGATCCAAAAAAACCTTAAGAATTAGCAATCAGGCTGTAAATTATTAGAAATAGTGGCAGATGGGTTGTATGATGTTTTCCATAGATTTGAGGCTTTCCTAAAAAAAGGTTGACGCACAAGCAGTGACTGTTGGATGTCCATCCAACGGCGGTCGTGCTTCTTCAATCTCTGCTCTTCCTGCTCCATCCGCTCAAACAAGCGTCAGCGGGACTGCCTGCTCCCTCCTCCCTGCGGCCGGCTGTGCTGCCGCACGGGCCGCACCGCCCCACCGTACTCCCATCGCTGGCCTAGCCATCCCTCTACTCACCCACACCTCCTGTTATTCTCCTGCGACGGCAGACGAACCAGTAAACCCTCGTACAGTCGTACTCCCCTCCGCGTGGGAAACAACTACCGAGTCTTCCCTGCCTTCATGTCGTTCCCTTCCTAGGGCTCGCCATCATCCACCGCCCTGGTGCTCTCGGCACGGCGTGGTCAACGTGGTCAAGGAATGACTTCCATCGGAAGAGTACTGTACGTGGAGAGGCTGACAGCTGGGTCCACGGCAGCCGCAAGGAAGTGCCTCCTTATTACGCGGAAAATAATTATTCCTCCACCTGACAACAGGGACCCACCGGACGGGCCACCGTATATCGTGAAAAATACGTTCCCCCCGCTGTCAGCTCGGACCCACCGGAAGTGCCTCCTTATTACGCACAAAAAAATGAATACTCCCCGTGCTAGTTGGGACCCACCTTGGTGGGTGGCTGACTTGTGGGCCTACTAAGTTGACGGGGACGGAGTGCTTTGTCAACTTAGTCGATATGAACAATTCTAGCTCCAGTGACCGTATGATATCCATCCAATGGCCGTAATGCTTCTTCAACCTCTGGTCTTCTTGCTCCAGTCACCCAAAGCAGCGCCGGTCGTGCAACATGCTCCTGCCTCCCATGGCCGGTTGTGCTTCTGCGGAGGCCTCACCGCCCCTACTATTCCCATCGTTGGCCAGGCCCTGCGGCGACAGCAGCCTCACACCGCAGCCGAACCAGTGAACCCTCATACTCCTCTCCGCGTGGGCTTCCGCTACCACGTCTTCCCCGGCTCCACGTCGTCCCCTTCCTAGGCCTCGCCGTCGTCCACCGCCCTAGTGCTCTCGGCGCGGCGTGGTCAACATGGTCAAGGAACGACTTCCATCGGAAGAGTACTGTACGTGGAGAGGCTGACAGCTGGATCCACGGCCGCAGCAAGGAAGTGCCTCCTTATGACGCGCAAAATAATTATTCCTCCACCTGACAGCGGGGACCCACTGGACGGGTCACCATATTTCATGAAAAAAAATTCCCCCTGACTTCTAGGACCCACCAGCTACATCTTCGCACGCACGGAAGTGCGTCCGGGCAAAAAAAACCATTTGCCCCCCTAACTGCTGGGACCCACCAGCTACATCTTCGCACGCAAGGAAGTGCCTGACAGTCGGGACTCACCTGGTCGAAGCTTACGTAGCGTTGTCATTCTGGTCGCGAATGTGTACGTACATACTGGTCCATGTAGAGGCACGCATGTGTCGTAGCAGAGGCGCGCACGTAGCATGTACACGTATGTACAGCGGCCAGGGTGCAAGAAAGTAAATACGACCACGTACGTACATACAGGCGGGGTCTCGAACGCCTACCCACGCGTATGTACGGCCAGTGCTCATGTACATGGCTAGGTCGGAACGGAGAAACAACGTCGTCGTCATGTTCATGGGGAGCCAACCGGCTGGGTCGGAACGGAATGCGTCGTCATGTTCATCGAGAGGGCTTGGACGGAACAGCCGATGCAAACGAGGCCTGGCGTACCGTAGAACGGAGGAAACGGCCTTGTGTTCGACCGGCCATGTTCGAAACGGGATCCTGTTCATCGGAGGGGTCTGGCGTATCGCAGAACGGAGGAAACGGAACCCCTACGATCGAAACGGGGGTTCTATTGATCAGGAGGGGTGTGGCGTACCGCAAAACGAAGGAAACAGACTTGTGTTGGAGCGCTATGGTCGAAACTAGGGTCCTGTTCATCGGGAGGGGTGTGGCGTACCACAAATCGGGACTCCACGGGATACTGTTCATCTCCACCGTCGACCCCCTCCAGCCTTCACGAGATACTGTTCATCCACCGTCGACCTCCTCCAGCCTCCACCTGCAACTGTTCATCCACGGGCTCCTGTTCATCCAGCCTCCACCGCGCGCTACTCCACCGGCTACTATTCAACCAGCCCTCTCCACGGGCTCCTGTTCGACCACCCCTCCACGGGCTACTGTTCATCCAGCCCTCCACCGTCTACTGTTCACCCTGCCCTCCACGGGGTGGTCCTGTTCATCCTGCCCTCCACGGGGTCCTGTTCATCCAGCCCCAACCGGCTCGATCGATCGGGGTCCAGTTCATCTAGAGGCAACACCACGGGGTCCTGTTCATCCACCCCCACCGGGAATTGTTAATCCAATCCCCCCCCCAACAACGCTCACTGTTCATCTAGAGGCAGCATCGATCGGCTTCAGTTAGTAGTAGTAGCGAAGGAATCGCTCGATCGGGTTCAGTTAACAGCCATCGGTCGATCGCTCGGGTTCAGTAACGCGTAGCCTGCAGTGCAATCGCTCAGGTTCAGTTAGAGCTCAACGCCTCGCTCGGGTTCTTTTAGAGCCCAACGCCTCGCACCCATGTGCGTTCGTGTACGAGAGAAATGCACATCGCTCGGCCCCGACCACCCACCGTAACCGGGAACACCCCGACATTTTCCTCACCCTCGCTTCTGCACGGTTTTTTCCGTCATGGACGGCCCAAAGAATGTCATGCAATTGCGTCTCCGGCCCGCCCAGGATGAAAAGCCCATTTTCTGTCATTATTTTTTTCATAGAAGTAGGACCCCACCACATCTATGATGATACGGGGTTTTGTCACAATTATCGTCATAGAAGTGTCATAAGTATGACAAAAAAAAATTCGTTCGGCCCGATATGTCACGGATGTGTCTTTTTTTGTAGCGTAGCCTTTGGACCCGCCAGGATGCCTGGGGTTGATGCGACGGGCTTGCTGCTCCAAAGTTCCATCACATGGAACCCACACACAACAATGAGGAAAGAAAAAGAATAACAAAGCATAAGCCAGCAGAAAACACAACATGAATCAGATATTTGTATGAGAATAATGGAGCCCAGTATCCCAAGCGGTAGTGCCGCCTCAGAGGAGCAGTAGTGCCTCCCGGAGCGGTAGTACTGCCCGAGGCAGAGAACGGCCGTCAAACCACTCCCACGCGTAGATCCGGTACTATTGGGGGTGCCAAATTCAAAAATACTCCTACCAATCGCTAATCCACCTAGTCTAGCATACTTCTATGCCCTACTCATGCCTCGATTTAGCTAGAAATCGACGGATGCCAACAATATTGCCCTAAATCCTAGATACAACAAAGAGAACCAAAGGAGAGGAAAATGGAGGCAATACTGGCATCCATGGCAAGAGGAGAATGTGGGGAACGATCTCGCCGGACGGAAACATAGAAGACGGCACAGAGGCGGCGGCCCGATGGCGGCCTCCCGCTGCTTATTCGTCGCTGGAGAGAGGAAGAGGCGAGGGAGAGAAAGATGAATGAGTATGGGGGAGTAAAACTCCCCCTACCCGATTCATAACCCCACGCCCCGCCTCACAGCGGCAGTACCGCGCGGCCGGGTGGTAGTACCGCTTGACGCTATAAGTGGTAGTGCCACCCAGCCACAACGGTAGTGCCGCTCCAGCGATCACAAGACGAACTAGGAGAAAAAAGGCTTAGGAAAAAGAGATACAAAGACAACAACGAGAAATCAACGGAGCTACTTTAAGAGCAAAACACAAACAAACCAGAGAAACACCCTTGGAGAGACTCAACACACACAAAAAAACAAGACTAGAAAAGATTGAAGAACAACAAACACCTCTCGAAGAGAGGGCGGTGGTCAAAGCCACCTATGTTTGAATCAATTGATATGGCACCACGAAGATTTTAACCTTGGGCACATGACCAAAACTCATCTTTGAAGCACAAGTACCATCAAAATGGCTAATGTGAAAGACGTGATTGATCTATGCTTAATGGGGGGAGGGAGAGTTCATTGCGAGAACATCACTCCCCCTATGTCCATGCCTACATCTAGAGCAAGATAAAATGATGAGTGTGGTGGCGTGTGCCTAGATTCAAGCCACATTGCTTGAATCAATGATATTTAGCTCATGCGTTAACTCGCAAAATCTTGCTTCATCCAAAGGCTTTGTGAAGATATCCGCTAGTTGCACTTGAGTACCTACATGAATAGTCTCGATCTCCCCACGCTTGATGTGATCCTGGATAAAGTGATGGAGAATCTCAAAATGCTTCGTCTTTCTATGTTGCTCCAGATTGTAAAAAATCTTGATTGCACTTTCATTGTCACAAAAAGAGGCACTTTGTCACAAATGACATTGTAATCCTATAAAGTTTGCCTCATCCATAAGAGTTGAGCACAACAACTAGCAGCAGCAACATACTTGGCTTCGGTGGTGGAGAGGGACACACAATTTTGTTTCCTTGAAGACCAACTTATCATAGAGCGGCCAAGGAATTGGCACCCTCCGGAAGTTGACTTCTTATCCACACGGTCTCCTGCCCAATCAGAGTGCGAATATCCAATGCTATAAAAGCATGAACCTTTGGGGTACCATAAGCCAAAGTTTGGGGTATGAGCCAAATATCAAAAGATTCATTTGACTGCCACAAAGTGACTATCCTTAGGTGCTGCTTGAAACAATGCACCCATTCCCACACTCAACATGATATCCGGCCTAGATGCACAAAGGTAAAGCAAGGATCCAATCATAGAATGGCATACCTTTGATCCATTGCTTTACCATTGGGATCAATGTCAAGTTGACATTTGGTAGGCATTGGAGTAGAGGTCGGCTTGACATCACTTAGCTTGAATTTCTTGAGCATGTCTTGGGTATATTGGGCTTGATTGATGAAGGTTCCTTCTCTTCTTTGCTTGATTTTGAATCCAAGGAAGAACTTCAACTCTCCCATCATAGACATCTCAAAATGCTCGGTCATGAGTGAGGCAAACTCATCATTAAAAGCTTTGTTAGGAGAACCAAAAATAATATCATCAACATATAGTTGGCATATGAACAAATCCCCTTTAACCCTCTTAGTAAAAAGAGTGGGGTCAATTTTCCCAATTTCAAACCCACGATCTCGCAACAACTCGGTAAGGTTCTCATACCACGCACGTAGTGCTTGTCTAATGCCATAGGGATCCTTATCGAGTTCGTATACATGATTGGGGAACTTGGAATCCTCGAAAGGGTTGTTTGACATACACCAACTCATTAAGAGGACCATTAAAAAATTCACTCTTCACATCCATTTGTTGCAATAAAAAGTTATGCTGAGATGCATATTCAAGCAACATGCGAATAGATTCAAGGCGAGCAACGAGAGCAAATGTTTCGCCATAGTCAATACCCTCGACTTGGGAGTAGCCTTGTGTAACCAATCTTGCCTTGTTTCGAATGACAACACCGTTCGCATCTTGCTTGTTCTTGAACATCCATTTGGTTCCAATGGCATTATGATTTTCTGTTGGCCTCGGCACCAATGACCACACTTTGTTGCGCTCGAAGTTGTCAGCTCATCATGCATGGCCTCGAGCCAATCCGAGTCCTCGAGCGCTTCATCTACCTTTTGGGGTTCAACACAAGAAACAAACGCGTGATGCTCACGAAAGTTTGTTAATTGTCTACGAGTAGTTACCCCTTTTCTTAAGCTTCTAAGAACATTCTCCAACACATGTTCTTGACTCTTGAGGGTGGAGGATATCTTGCCGGCTCAACGCTCCAAAAGTTCCTCAATATAGTGGCGGACCCAGAAATTCAAGTAGTCGGGCGAACAAGTTAGGACAAGAAAAAATTGAAGCACAAATGCAAGTGTTTTCAACACAAAAAATGTCCTTGAAAGATTCGATTTCAATATGGATAAGATTCAACTAATAAGAACATGGAAAATTATATAAAAACATCTTACAAACTAATAACATGGTCTCTCGTTGCCTGAACACTCATTGGCTGTAACAACATGACCCAAAACTCCAAGCAAAACCTACAACATGTAAAAAGGGAAAAAATATGTATCGAAATCTCATTGCCTACTAACATGGTCGTGAAGGTGAGCTAGGTATTGAAATTTGGGAGGCAGTGTGGGAATTTTTCTCCAATCGAACAATGCTTTTTTAGGGGAAACTGAACAGTACTGAAGCAAATGATTCACCAGGCAGGCTACAAGCTGGTCCGCGCGGTGTACGTGGTGTGTTGCTTCCTAGAAAATGAAAAATGAGCCTTCCACAACTAATTAAAGCCCACAAAGTCTAGCCGTATAGGCCTATCTTTTCTTTCTTCTTCCTCGGGAACATAACACACTGGTATGCATCAGTGCTATACAAACGGTTTTTAACCCCTTTCCGCGACGACATTTGGAACCGTCGCCAAGTGAGTGTGGGCGATAGGGAGTCTTTCCCACACGACCCAGAAACAGTCGGGGATATGCCCTCCTAGCACACATGTCAGCAAAATGAGGTCGTGTGCGATTGGTGAGCGCTCAAATACGGTAATACATACAATAGAGCTGAAAAAAGTACAATTATACAGGCGAAATTGTTTTCGGTTGCAAGTATGTCCCATAGCTAAATGTTTCCGTTCGTATGTACACCCCACACAGTATTATGTATAGGCTCTTGTGTGAAAGGTGTAACTATCACACACGCTCTGTCTTGGTTAACTGTTTGCTTTTATCAACTATAGCACACACGATTTGATGAAGAAAACTGTGTGGCATTGGGCTATCCATCACAAGCGCTTTTACAGTCAGAACCGTTTGCAAAGTTCCATGACCATTTGTTCTCTTTGTACATGGCACACGCTATTTTCTTTCTAACCGTGTGCACATTATTTTATTAGCTCTTGTATATTTTTTTCCTGTAATTTATTATTTGAATTGGAAATTTTGAAATATGAAATGTGCAATTCAAATTCTCACCACAATGGTTCAACAACGAATACATAAATAAAATTGCTAGTACAATATGTTCAGTAATTACAAGATTAGACAACAATTAACTATGATGAACCACAATATTTAAAGGCGGTAAAGGTGAAGAGACAAGTGTAAATCATTTTGACTGCCGATGGTGTTGAAGAAGCGGAATGCCCACAATGTGCCTTCCTGCATGCCATAGGCACGAACCAGTTTTCTCCAACCCCTTGTGACGATCGCCCACCCATCCTTCACCACCTTCAGGAAGACATCTAGAGCATTATCATGGTAGCATGAATTATATACTTTAACCTTAGTTGCCTCCACTACGGTCATGTAGTTTGCAATGTAATCATCACTAAATAGCTTCAGAAACCACTAAAAAGAGAAAAATATAAGATACTGAGGTCTAATAGAGTAACTTGTTGTGGGCAGGGGGGAAAGGCAACACATTACTTACCATCCTAGAGTTCACTGTTGTCTTGGACAAAGTGTAAATAAAGAGCTTAATTCCAATCACCCGTTTCTTTCGCCTAACAATTTTTCTTAGTTTCCTCACTTGACGGTTGTTCATGAATATCTCATTGCCCCATACACAAAAGGGATCGAAGCATGGATCGGTACCGCTCATATATGTACCTACAAGCAACAAGTAAATGTTAGAAGCTAAACTGAGATTGCACAAATGATGTAAAATACAACTACCTATGTTCCTAAGTACAAGTACTTTCTTTTAGAGATTTCAATATGAACTACATATGGATGTATATAGAATTATAGATATAGTTTAGATTGGAATATAGATTCACTCATTTTGCTCCTTATGTACTCTATATTGGAATCTCTAAAAATACTTATATTTAGGAATAGATGGTGTATAAGACATGGGATGCAGCTAAGCTCGACTGCAAACAATAGCATCGCCCATTGTAGCCCTGTCTAAGTACATGGAAAGCCAATGTTAACTACAACATGGTTAACATCCACCAAAAATAGCAAATGGTAATAAAAGGGCAGCATATGTAGTGATATATTCATTGCGAAAGAGTAGCACGGTAGCAAAGGAACGGATTAAAAAATGGATACAACTATTAATTGCAACATGCTTAAGAGCATCCTAATTCATGTTTTGTTAGTTTGTAGCCATTGAAATACAACTATTAATTGCAACAGGCTTAATGGCGATTGAAACTGGTACTGATAAAATATAATTGGCAGAGTTAAACATCACAAGGCAGGTGCTGCTAGAGCAGATAATGGCCCAGTTGTCTATAAAAAGGTAGGGAAAATTGTAGGGGAACGTACTAATAATTCAAAATTTTCTTACGTTTCACCAAGATCAATCTAGGAGATGCTAGCAATGATAGAGAAGGAGTGCATCTTCATACCCATGAAGATCGCTAAGCGGAAGCATTACAAGAACGCGGTTGATGGAGTCCTACTCGCGGTGATTCAAATCGCGGAAGATCCAGTCCAAGTGTCGACGGACGGCACCTCCGCGTTCAACACACGTACAACCCGAGGACGTCTCCTCCTTCTTGATCCAGCAAGGGGGAGGAGAAGTTGAGGGAGAGCTCCTGTAGCACGACGGCGTGGTGGTGGAGCTTGCGGTTCTCCGGCAGGGCTTCGCCAAGCGCTACGGAGGAGGATGAGGAGTTGGAGGGGGGAGGGTTGCGCCAGGTGAAGGGTATAGCTCCCATGCACCTCCCCACTATATATAGGGGTGGAGGGGGCTGGTTTCTTGCCCTCCAAGTCCATTGGGGCGTTGGCAAAGGTGGGAGGAAAGAAATCCCATCATTTCCCTTCCCCGCCGATTGTTATCCCCCTTTTCTTAGGGATCTTGATCTTATCACTTTGGGATATGATCTTATTCCTTCTAAGAGGGGATCTTGGTGTGCCTTGACCAGGGGTGTGGGGCGTTTCCCCCACTACACACGTTCATGTGGGTCTTCCCATGCAGGTGGGCCCCACTCCGGAACCTTCTAGAACCTTCCTGGTACAATACCGAAAAATCCTGAACATTTTCCAGTGGCCAAAATAGGACTTCCCGTGTATAAATCTTTACCTCCGAACCATTCTGGAACTCCTCATGACGTTCGGGATCTCATCTGGGACTCCGAACAACCTTCAGTAACCACATACAATTTCCCGTTACAACTCTAGCATCACCGAACCTTAAGTGTGTAGACCATACGGGTTCGGGAACCATGCAGACATGACCGAGACACCTCTCCGACCAATAACCAATAGCGGGGTCTAGATACCCATATTGGCTCCCACATGTTCCACGATGATATCATCGGATGAACCACGTTGTCGGGGATTCAATCAATCACGTATAGAATTCCCTTCGACCAACGATATATTACTTGCCCGAGATTCGATCGTCGGTATCCCTATACCTTCTTCAATCTCGTTACCATCAAGTATTTTTACTCATTCCGTAACACATGATCTCGTGAGTAACTCCTTAGTCACACTGAGCTCATTACGATGATGCATTACCGAGTGAGCCTAGAGATACCTCTCCGTCGTACGAAGTGACAAATCCCAGTCTCAATTTGTGCCAACCCAACAGACACTTTCGGAGATACCTGTAGTGCACCTTTATAGCCACCTAGTCATGTTGTGACGTTTGATACACCCAAATCATTCCTATGGTATCCAGGAGTTGCACAATCTCATGGTCTAAGGAAAAGATACTTGACATTAGAAAAGCTCTAGCAAACGAACTACTCGATCTTGTGATGTGCTTAGGATTGTGTCTTGTCCATCACATCATTCTCTAATGATGTGATCCCGTTATCAATGCCATCAAATGTCCATTGTCTGGAAACTATAACCATCTATTGATCAACGAGCTAGTCAACTAGAGGCTCGCTAGGGACATGTTGTGGTCTATGTATTCACACATGTATTACGGTTTCTGGTTAATACAATTATAGCACGAACAATAGACAATTATCATGAAAAAGGAAATATAATAATAACCATTTTATTATTGCCTCTAGGGCATATTTCCAACAAAAATAGCTAAACGTGTTAGGCATGTTTACTACAACATGCTTAATACATCGACCGTACAAAACATAGCCATTAATTGCAACTGGTATTGGTAAGATTGAACTGGTGAGTACATACTTGGTAAGTCCTGAGAGGTAGTTGTTGGGGCACTTCATCTTGGCCAGAGCCTGCCCAAATCAGTGGCGGCGGAGGCGGGCTGTTCCTCCTGGTCGAAGCATGGATCAGTGCCACTAACATGTGTACCTACAGGCAACCAGTAAATGGTAGAAGTTAAACTGCAATTGCACAAATGATGTGAAATACTACAAGACATGGGATGTAGCTAACCTCGATGGCAAACAACATCATCGGCAGTTATGACCCTGCGTAAGTACATGGACAGGCATGTTAAGTACAACAGGGTTAGCATCCACCAAAAATAGCAAATGGGCAGCATCTCTAGTATATCTTCATTGAGGAGAGTAGCAAAGGGATAGATTAAAAAATGGATACAACTGCTAATTGCAACAGGCTTAACAACGTCCGAAGTCATGTTTTGTAAGTTTGTAGCCAATGAAATACAAATGTTTAAAAATGGATTCAACTATTAATTGCAACAGTCTTAATAGCCACTGAAACCGGTACTGATAAAAATGCAATTGGCATAGTTAAACATCACAAGGCAGGTGCTGCCAGAGCAGAGAATGGCCCAGATGTCTATAAAAAGGTATGGAAAGTAGCTAAAACATGTTAGGCATGTTTACTAGAACATGCTTAATACATCAACCATACAGAACAGAGCCATTAGTTACAACTGGTATGTAACATCCCAAATTTTCAATTTGGAATGTTATACATTAGATCATTATGCATATCATATTTTCTTGCTTTTGGTGATCCAAGAAAATCCTAAGCAACTCAAGGACCCTCAGAGAGAGTTGGGGAATTCAATATTTTCATATTTGAGGTTTCTCAAATTTTGAAAATAGGATCATTTGATTTTATCTATTTATCTTCAAGTATTTCTATTATAAATATATGAGAGAGGGAGTAAAATGACTCTCCCAAAAATAAAGAAATACGGAGGGTTTTAATAAAAAAATCAAACAAGTTTTATTTGGATTTTATTTGAATTAGGAAAAATTGCATGTTTTCAAAAATGAATTTTAGTGCCAAGAAAATGTTCATCTTGTTCTAAATATTCTATTTACACGGTGAAAATTTGTTTTGGCAATTTTAGATTTTTATTTCTTTTTTCTAGAGTTTTTTTAGCGCCGACGTTAATTAGAAAAAAAAATAGGGGACCCGACCCGACTGTGCCGAAGCCCAGCCGAGCCAGGCCCAACCGCCCCGCCCCGCACCGCCTTCCCCAGCGACGGTCGAAGCCGAGCCAGACTCCGCCGCCGCCGTGGCTTGCCCCCTCCCCCAAGCTAGCTACCCCCTATATATATGTAGCTACCCCCCCCTGCCACAAGCCACCGCCCGCCGCCAGCCGCCGCCCCGTCGCCAGCCGGCACCGCGACGCCGCAGCCGCCGCCTCGCCACCCGCCGCTGCTGCTTGCTACCGCCGCTGCTACCGCCGCCTCGCCACCACCGCCGCCGCAGCCACCGCCCGCCGCCGGTTTTCCTTTTAGAAGACCGTTGGTTTTTTTAGGACCCTAGTCGTTTTTTTAGATCGGTTTTCTGTTTTTTTCGGTTTAGTTAATTAGTAAATGTTCACCCGTTCGTTCGTTCTAACGAACGAGTTCGTCGTTTAGTCTCAGTTGACGAACGTTCGTTCGTTAAAGCTGTATTAGTTTTCTTTTTCTAGTTTATTTTCTGATCACGATCTCTGATCCGATCTCCGTTTTAGTTTAACTTTTCACTCGTTTATCGGAATCAGGTGATTCAAGCGCCTGGAGTTTCATCTCGAAATTCTCTTTCCGTTTAACCTAGTCACTCAAGCTTTTGCCTCTGTTAAATTTGGACTTAGGTCCAGATTGGTTCGGTATTTGTTTCTCTTTCGCCGTTTGTCTTCGTTGCTTTTTCTTTTGCCGTTTCTTTTGCAAACCGGAGTTCTTAAGTTGAACTTTCTGGTTAGATCTCTTATTTGAGTTTTACCCGTGCATTAGTTAAGTACTTATTGTGTGCTTGTTTGTTTACGATAGAGTACCAGAGTGCGCCGCTTGCTACTTTGAATCTCTAGGTTTGGCGGATCATCAGCAAGGCAAGTAACACTTTGATCATACTTTCCAATTACCCAGTTTTCATAGTCAAACCCTCACACATTGCATGAGTAGGATCAATTAACTTGTGGGACTGGGAAGTAGATTGAGGTAGTACCTATTACCTGCATTACATTCAAACCTTGGGTGTTACTTCTACGTTTGCTGTTAGGACATGCTATGCTCGTAGACGTGGATTGGGTGAGTGTATCCATGATAGTTGTAAGTTTGTTAATTAATGGTTCAACTTAAGGTGGCAACATTAATAGACATCTGGGTGGATTGAGGCACCTGGGTATTCCAGCGATTGCCTGTTTCTCTTCAGACCGCCACCTAGGCTCAAAGGGATCATGAGATTATTCATACTAGAAACTTCCGTGTGCAGCCACAATGCTATTATGGGCTCTAGCATAGTATGAGTAAGTTGTGCAAACTCTTACAGTGGTGGACTAGCAGATGTAGGGGATGTAGGTTGGTACAGTCCACCTGTTTGTAAGGTGCGAGTACTTCCGAAAGACTGTGTCTCGGTCATCCGTTTCTCAAACACCATGCAGTGCGAGAAACTAAACGGAGGAGATCGAGTCTTGTGGGGAAAAGTGCACAAACCTCTGCAGAGTGTACAAACTGATCATGATTAGCCGTGTCCTCGGTTATGGACGTCTTGAGTATCTAGTACTTGGATATCATGTGAATCTCATCATGTTACTTTAACTTAATATTGTTGGGTTTAATGATGAACTTTAATTGGGGTTGAGAGGATGTCTATCTTCTCAACGATGTTTCAACTACCATGATAGTTAAATTAAAATCTATTCCTTTGAAGTAAGGAAAAATTGGCTTTACGCAAAAACTATAACCATAGAGCTTTCCACCATCCATATTGTATAGTATAGTTTTACTTTCATTGCTCTCTTGTGTTACTTTGCCAGCATATTCCATGTGCTGACCCGTTTTCGGGCTGCAACGTTCATGTTGCAGAATTTTCAGACGACGAGTAAGGTGCCTTATAGGTCGTGGTTCTATACTCAGTGATGCCATTGGAGTTGATGGACTCATTTATCTTCCAAGCCTTCCGCTGTTATCGTGTTAGATGGCCTTAAGCCATTTTTATTGTAATAAGTTCATCGTTGGAACTATCGATGTAATAAGTGTGTGATTGCTACTCTGTCATAAATCCTTCAAGTACTGTGCGTGTCAGCATTACTGATCTAGGGATGACACTGATGCATAGAGATCAGACTGTTTGAGGTCTGGTCGCTACAAGATGGTATCAGAGCACACGCTGACTGTAGGACACGACCACTAAGTTAAAGCCCTAGAGCACTATTCACTCTTCTCTTTTCTGACTCCTCATCTTTTCTACTCTTTTAGGATGGTGGATGCAAAGAACAAGTTCACTCAACCGAATGACGATACACCATTTGGACGACACCTGAAGGAAGTCACCAGATATCTAAACATTGGACTACCAAGTTTCACCGGAACCTACAATGCCACTCTACCTGAAGAGGAGCGTTGGTTGATTCAAGCTCAAGTTCCAGGAAGGACGTTCAAGCCCGTCACCGCACTCATAGCATTTTCCTTTAATGCGCCTACATGGAGCCTAGGCAGGAGCATGGCAGCCCACATCACTATGGGAAGGATTGGAGAAATCTACAAGCAGGAGCTAAAGGACACCATCTACCAGATTTGTGGACGCCGAGATGAGAATTGGGATATGATCAGCACCCGGAAGGATAGATCCATTGCAGCCTTCATCCAGGAGTTGAACCATCACATTCGTCGCCAGGAGCACCAAATGTCTGCAGGGATGATAGAATTGAAGAAAGCCCTAAATAGGAATTTGGAGCTAGAGGAAGAACTCAAGTCTACACGCGACGGATACGAGGAGGAGATGCTAATACTTGTGGAGAAGAATGATGACTTGACACGGAAGTTAGGGATACTCATGGGAGAAGAAGACGAGGAAGAAGAACCCAAGGAGATTCCACCGGAAGACTACATCATCATTGACGACACGGATTCGGAACCTGATTATAGCAAAGACGAAGACTATGAAGATGAAGCTGGAGCAGATATCATGGAATCCTCTGTCGAACAAAATTTCTAGAAGTCCTCCCTATGACTAGTAGTTTTTCCCATTTAGTAGACTTAAAACACTTTTGTAACGATTAGATCCGTGTAAGCCCTTGTTTGAAATTGATTTTGGTGTGATAAATTGTGTGTTTGCCTCATGTGCACTTGGGTAGTGATTTTTCCTTAGACCTCAATTATGTTCTAATCTCTTCCCTCTACACCCATCAGATGCCTCCAAGATGTGAGCCCGGATTCGAGTTTCCCCCTGAGCTCACCCAGTTGATCCAGCAGCAGAACACCTTGATGCAACTTCTTGTCCAGAACACTCAGAACAACCAGAACAACAATAACAACCCTCCACCACCCCCACCCGTGGACAACTTGACACGTTTCTTAAGGTTGCAACCACCAGTGTTTGCTAGCAGCATTGAACCAATAGTCGCTGACGACTGGCTGCGCAAGATTGGAAGGGATTTGACCACTGCTAACTGCTCAGATGCTGAGAAGGTGCGTTTTGCCGCACACCAGTTGTCTGAACCAGCCGCAGCATGGTGGGAGAATTACACAGCCACTTATCCCATAGCCAATGTGACTTGGGACCAGTTTCAGCAAGCTTTTCGTACCGCCCATGTCTCAACGGGAGCTATGAGTATGAAGAAGCAGGAGTTTCGCAGTTTGCGCCAAGGAAACCGTACTGTTGCCCAGTACGTGGATGAGTTTAGTACCCTATCTCGTTATGCCCCAGATGATGTGGCCACAGATGCCGCTAAGCAGGAGAGATTCATGGAAGAGCTGAATGATGAGATGAGTGTACAGTTGATGGTGGCAACTTTCAATAACTACCAGGAGTTGGTTGATCGCTCCCTAATGATTGAAAGGAAGCATCAACAAATTGAAAGCCGCAAGAGGAAGTATGGGCAAGGAAAGTATAACTCTGGAGCACAGCAGAAGCCTCGTTTTACCCCTAAAACGGTAGGACAGTTTCAACATACCCATGGAGGAGGTAGCTCGCACAATCATAATGGCCTTAAGAATGGAAATGGGAATGGAGCAAATGGTAACCAGAGCCGCCCTACCCCGTCCACACCCACCAAGAAGGATTTTAGCCATGTCACCTGTTACAAGTGCGGGAAGAATGGACATTATGCCAATGACTGCCCAGAAGCTAAGAATGGGAACGGCAATGGAAGCGCCGCGAAGAAGCCCAACCCCTTCAACAAAGGACAAGTGAATCACGTTAGCGTGGAGGAGGTTGAAGCTCAGCCAGATGCAGTAATAGGTAAGTTTTTAGTTAAGTCCTTTACTGCACTCGTACTTTTTCATACTGGGGCATCACATTCATACATTTCAAGGGGATTTGTGGATAAGTATAAGCTGCCAACCCAAGCCCTTAGGTCTTCCATGTTAAGAACCTCACCAGGAGCGGAATATATGGCTAAGTTATGGTGTGATCAGTTGCCATTAAGGATTGGTAACTACATTTTCCCTTCAGACCTAATAGTATTGGAATCTCAAGGATTGGATGTGATATTAGGCATGGATTGGTTATCTAAGTATGAAGGGAATATTGAATGCGCCAGTAAGTCCATTTCACTTACTATGCCAGAAGGAAGAAGGATCAAGTATGTATCCCGGCACGAGCCAAAAAGGAACAGATTAAATTCCTTATCAGGAGTTGTTCAGGAGGAAGTACCAGTGGTGAAAGATTTCCCTGACGTGTTTCCAGAAGAACTGCCAGGAAAGCCACCTGACAGGGATATAGAGTTTTTGATTGAGCTTTTGCCAGGCACATGGCCAATATCTAAGAGACCTTATAGGATGCCCGCAAAGGATTTGGAGGAAATTAAGAAACAGATTAAGGAGTTACTGGACAAAGGATTCATATGCCCAAGTTCTTCGCCTTGGGGCTCGCCAGTACTTCTAGTGGAGAAGAAGGATGGATCGTTAAGAATGGTTGTTGACTACCGAGGGCTGAATGAAGTAACGATCAAGAACAAGTACCCACTGTCGATGATCAATGATCTGTTCGATAGATTGCAAGGAGCTAAGGTATTTTCCAAGATCGATCTGCTATCAGGGTACCATCAATTGAAGATCCGAGAGCAGGATATACCTAAGACGGCCTTTACCACTAGGTATGGGTTGTACGAGTATACCGTTATGTCCTTTGGTCTGACTAACGCACCGGCATACTTTATGAACCTGATGAACAAAGTGTTTATGGAGTATTTGGATAAGTTCGTCGTGGTGTTCATAGATGATATATTGATCTTCTCAAAGGATGAAGAGGAGCATGCAGAGCATTTGCGTTTGGTATTGGAAAAGCTCAGAGAACATCAGTTATATGCCAAGTTTAGCAAATGTGAGTTTTGGTTGAAGGAAGTCGGATTTCTCGGACACGTTATATCTGGAGAAGGAATAGCAGTAGATCCCGCCAAGGTGGACACTATGACAAATTGGGAAGCACCGACAACAGTTGGAGAGATCCAGAGTTTTCTGGGACTTGCAGGATACTACCGGAGATTTATTGAGAATCTCTCAAAGATTTCAAAGCCAATGACGGAGTTGTTAAAGAAGGACACGAAGTTCAGTTGGACAGAAGAATGTGAGGCCAGTTTCCAGGAACCAAAGAAACGTTTGGTCTCAACCCCTGTGTTGATTCTATCATATCAACATAAGGATTATGAGGTGTACTGCGATGCTTCACGTCGAGGACTTGGAGCCGTTCTTATGCAGGAAGGAAGAGTTGTTTCGTATGCTTCACGACAACTGAAACCTCATGAGTTGAACTATGCCACTCATGATTTGGAGTTAGCAGCCGTAGTGCATGCATTGAAGACGTGGAGACTTCTCATTGGAAATCATTGTGAATGATATACGGATCACAAGAGTTTGAAGTATATATTCACTCAGAAGGAGTTGAATCTCAGGCAAAGGAGATGGCTGGAACTCATTAAGGACTATGACATGAGATTGCATTATCATCCCGGAAAGGCTAACGTAGTAGCCGATGCGCTAAGCCGTAAGAGCCATGTCAATACCCTAATGACGGAGGATTTTCCAAAGGAGTTAGCTGATGACTTACGAGAAGTACGTTTGGAGATAGTTCCGAGAGGCTACGTAGCAACGCTAGAGATCCAGTCTACCCTGATGGATAAAATCAGAGAAGCTCAGAAAACTGACAAAGAGGTTGCCTCTATAAAGGAGAGGATGAGCGAAGGAAAAGCTAAAGGATTTCGTGAGGATGAACACGAAACGTTATGGTTTGAGGCCCGCATTTATGTGCCTAATGACCCGGGGATCAGAAAGTTGATTCTACAGGAGGCCCATGATTCACCCTACTTGATTCACCCAGGAAATACTAAGATGTATTTGGATTTGAAGGATATTTTCTGGTGGACCGGTATGAAGAAAGATATTACGGAGTATGTAGCAGTTTGTGATGTCTGTCAGAGAGTGAAGGCAGAACATCAGAAGCCGACAGGATTGTTACAACCAATGCAAATACCCGAATGGAAGTGGGATAAGCTAGGTATGGGTTTTATTACGGGATTACCCAGAACTCGTTCTGGCTATGACTCGATTTGGGTCGTAGTCGATCGTTTAACAAAGGTAGCTCATTTCATCCCCGTAAAGACTACTTATACCAGTGCAAAGTTGGCAAAGATATACATGACCAGAATTGTATGTCTGCATGGAGTTCCGAGGAGCATCGTATCAGATAGAGGAACCCAGTTTACCTCAAAGTTCTGGAATCAGTTACATGAAACTTTGGGTACCAGGCTAGAGTCTAGCACAGCTTTTCATCCGCAGACAGATGGACAGACTGAAAGAGTCAATCAGATATTGGAGGATATGCTGAGAGCCTGCGCACTAGATTATGGATCTAGGTGGGACGACAATTTGTCGTATGCCGAATTTTCTTACAACAACAGTTATCAATCCAGTTTGAAGATGGCCCCTTTCGAAGCATTATACGGAAGGAGATGTAGGACTCCGTTGTCGTGGGATGAAGTTGGAGACCGACAGTTGTTTGGACCAGATTTGATCAAAGAGTCTGAGGAGAAGGTGAAGTTGATTCGAGACAGACTGAAGGTAGCTCAGTCCAGGTAGAAAAGTTATGCAGACTCGAAGCGCAAGGAGATAACCTATGAGATTGGAGATAGAGCATACTTGAGAGTATCACCTCTGCGAGGGGTCAAACGTTTCGGAGTTAAAGGAAAGCTAGCCCCTAGATTTGTGGGACCTTACCGTGTTTTGGAACACATGGGAGAGGTTGCCTATAAGTTGGAATTGCCTGAAGGATTGTCAGGAGTGCACGACGTGTTTCACGTTTCGCAGCTCAAGAAGTGCCATGCGGAGATGTCCGAAATCCCGCTTAGAGACACAGTACCCCTGGAAGCAATTCAGTTGGATAGTGATCTGACCTACGAGTAGAAGCCTGTTAAGATCCTCGAATTTTCGAGCAGAGTCACCCGTAGCAAGGTTATCAAATTTTTCAAAGTTCAGTGGAGTCACCACACCAAGGAAGAAGCCACCTGGGAACGAGAAGATGATCTACGCAAGGACCACCCTCACCTATTTTCTAGCCAAACCGAATCTCGAGGGCGAGATTCATCTTAAGGGGGGTAGGTTTGTAACATCCCAAATTTTCAATTTGGAATGTTATACATTAGATCATTATGCATATCATATTTTCTTGCTTTTGGTGATCCAAGAAAATCCTAAGCAACTCAAGGACCCTCGGAGAGAGTTGGGGATTTCAATATTTTCATATTTGAGGTTTCTCAAATTTTGAAAATAGGATCATTTGATTTTATCTATTTATCTTCAAGTATTTCTATTATAAATATATGAGAGAGGGAGTAAAATGACTCTCCCAAAAATAAAGAAATACGGAGGGTTTTAATAGAAAAATCAAACAAGTTTTATTTGGAGTTTATTTGGATTTTATTTGAATTAGGAAAAAATGCATGTTTTCAAAAATGCATTTTAGTGCCAAGAAAATGTTCATCTTGTTCGAAATATTCTATTTATACGGTGAAAATTTGTTTTGGCAATTTTAGATTTTTATTTCTTTTTTCTAGAGTTTTTTTTAGCGTCGGCGTTAATTAGAAAAAAAAATTGGGGACCCGACCCGACTGGGCCGAAGCCCAGCCAAGCCAGGCCCAACCGCCCCGCCCCGCACCGCCTTCCCCAGCGACGGCCGAAGCCGAGCCGGACTCCGCCGCCGCCGTGGCTTG
>LR738712.1:156770130-156793545 GCA_902687465.1 Secale cereale | reverse complement strand
GGGGGGGGGGGGCGCCTGGGCCCCCCTTACCTCCTCTGGTGACCCCCTTTGGCATATATTTACATCGCGTCCCGAAACCCTCGAGGACGGAACCCTTTTTCGCGATCTCATCTCTGTTCCGCCGCCGCCGCGCTTTCAAGATCGGGAGCACCAGGAGAACTCTTCCTGGCACCCTGCCGGAGGGGAGAACCACCACCGGGAGCTTCTCCACCACCATGGACGCTTCCCGGATGAGTTGTGAGTAGTCCCTCTTGGACCATGGGTCCATGACCAGTAGCTATGTGATGTTCTCCTCCCCTCTTTGTTCTTCACCGATTAGACCTCGTGAGCTGCCCTACATGATCGAGGCACATATGTAATCTTTATGATGTTGCTATGCTGAGTTTGCTGGGATCCGATGGATTATGAGATTATGTTCAGATTGTGTGTGAGTAATATATTTGATTCACCTCTTTTATATTTATGTTCTTGAGTAATTCTTGCATGTTCTCCGTTGCTGTTTATTGCTTTGGCCAAGTAGTAGGTAGTAACTCCAAGAGGGAACGTTATGCTTGATTGTGGGTTCATGCCCCTCGCTGAATAGCTTGAGTGACAGAAACATGAGTCTAGGGGATGTGTTGTTGCCACAAGGGGGAAAACAACGATGCTTGTACTTGCGGGTGCAAGGATTGTTTACTTTACGCAAAGTTCTTTTAACGCAGTTGTCTGTTGCTTTGAGTTTACACTATGGGTGGGACTCGCAACTTAATACCAGCGAGATGTTCTGGATAAATATCTCAAGGTGGATGATTAGTAGTAGATGCAGATGGATTTCGGTCTACTTGCCTTGGCATACCGCCCATGCTTTTGAGCCTCTACCTTTCTTTACAGCATAGTTAGCATTGGTTTGCGCACATAATCCTGTCAATTGCCCAGCTGTAATTCGTTTACCTCGCTTAGCTGTTTTATCGTCTTTTGGGAGAGAGACATCACTAGTGAACATCATGGGACCCCGGTCCATATTACCATCACTGATCACACCCGCTATTTACTTCATGTTCTTATTTACTAGTTGCAGTCATACCTATCACTATTATCTCTTGCGTTTGATCCTTTGTAAACGACAAGGCCGGAGGGATTGACAACCTCTCTATACTCGTTGGGAGCAAAGTTATTTGTATCTGTGTGCAGGTCCTGTCAAGCAAAAGTCTCTGGCGCTATTGACACCTTCTTGTCGACCCTCGGAGTCTCACGGGATTCGATCCTTGGTATCTTTGACAAGGGAAAACTACCGCTACGCTACATCTCAAACCTTCCACTTGGGGTAACCAACGAGGGGCGAGAAGCCATCAAGCAAAGTTTTCTGACGCCGTTGCCGGGGACTCCACTCTTCAAGATAGGGGTGTTGCACGCTATCTTTTATCTTTGCTTATTAGTCTTGTTAGTTTACCTTTCAGTTTTTGCTTTAGTTCCCTTCATCAAAAATTACAAAAATAGTTATCTTGCTTGCTGCTGCTATGGGTTCCACCAAAAACACTAAGTGGGAGGAGTACACCCCTTCTTCCATCACGCCAATCACCACCGTTGGGATCTATAAAAGTAATAAACCTTGTGATTATGTTAGTTTTAATGGAGAGTTATGCCCATGGCATGGTCTTCCAGGAAAAAAGTATGAGCCTCAGTTTAAAGTTGCTCCTATACTTCCCCAGACTTGGGAAGACGTTCAAACTCTTATAATAGAGAGCAATTCAAACGAAGAAGATGACACTACAATTCTGCTCAATAATGATAAAATTGATTTTGATAATTGTAGTCTCTCAGAAGTTGTCACGTTTTTACAAAGAATGGCTAAAGATCCCCACACTAGCACGCTTAATCTTGCCTTCACGGAGCATATCACTAATGCTCTTGCCAAAGCTAGGGAGGAGAAACTTAGGGTAGAAGCCTCCATACCTATAAAGCTAGAAGATGGTTGGGATCCTATGATTAAAATTAAGTTGAATATCTTCTCTTGCTATGCTTTATGTGATATTGGAGCTAGTACCTCCGTTATGCCCAAAAGAATATATGATATGCTTAAATTGAAACCTTTTGATTCTTGTTCTTTTGGTGTTTGTCTTGTTGATTCTTCCATAAAGAAACCTTTGGGGAGGATCGACGATGTTCTTATCATTGTCAATGACAATTATGTTCCCGTTGATTTTACTATTATGGATATTGAATGTGAACCTTGTTGTCCAATTATTTTGGGACGTCCTTTTCTTCGCACCGTTGGTGCTATCATTGACATGAAAGAGGGGAATATAAAATTCCAATTTCCTCTCAAAAAAGGGATGGAACACTTCCCTAGAAAGAAGATTAAGTTACCTTTTGAGTCCGTTATACGGACTAGCTATTCTTTTACTCTTGATAAAACTTGATCTTTTTGCATTATGCCGAGCTTAAAGGCATAAAAGAAAGCGCTTTTGGGAGGCAGCCCACAATGAATAAAGTTTTATTTTGCTTTTGTTGTGTCTTGATGTTTGTTACTACAGTAGCATCATCATTGTATCTTTACTTTTCAGCTTTGTGCCAAGTTTAGCCTCCGATTGCAAGAAAGTTCAAAAGTTGTGACGTGCTGTCCAGGAAACAGATTCTATCCTTGGACAGAAAAATTCGTATAAAATCACGAGATCATCTTTTTGGTCTGAATTCTTTCGACAGCGTGCTCTATACAATTGGCTTTCGGGCGTCTGTTCTGAGTTTTTTGATTTGAGTTGCAGAAGTGCACCGAAAAAATTATTTACTACCTGCTGGTCTATTTTTCACAGATTCTGTCCTGTTTTGTCTTTTCTTCATTTTGCAAACCTTGAGCTTGCTTTTTCTTTGCAAAAACCTTTTGGCAATCTTGAGAAACAGTAGCCCTTCAAGATTATCTTTATTTCCAGCAAGGAAAAATTATTTTATTATGGGTACTAACCTCGCTAATCAGATTATGATGAGTTATGTATGAAGGGAGTTTTCAAGTGTGCGAGGGAAGATGATAAAAAGATTCAGGAGGGTCAAACGCTCAAGCTTGGGGATGCCCCCGTGCACCCCCAAGAAATATTCAAGAAGACTCAAGCGTCTAAGCTTGGGGATGCCCCCGTGCATCCCCTTCTCCATCAACAATTATCAGTTCGTCTTTTGTTCCACTATATTTTAATCACTTCATGCGTTATGTGCTATGCTTGGAGCGTCTTGCTTTTAGTTTCCTTTTTAATTTTCTTTAGCTTTGCTTGCTGTTCATAACGAGTTAGAACCCAGCTTTCTTTGTGTGGGAGAGAAACACGCTCCACTTCAACCTAGAACACAACATAGGATTTTCATGCTTATCTTTGTTGTGTATGTTCTTTGTCTTTCAATAGCTACTGTCATGTTTAGCTCTAGTTTTCATGCTTTTCTTTTTAAAGAGCTTTTGTTTAGTTGGTTGTTGAACTCTCTTGAGTTTTCATGTTTATCTTGTTGAGAGAGTTTGTCTGTTGCACTGAGTTGTGTGTCTTAACTTAAAGTAGGTAATTGAGGTTGCTATTTAATTTTAGTAGTAACTTGCAATAGTTTTGAGGTATTGCCATGAGCAATGTCTGAACTTTTGGTGTCAAGAGATTTAGCCTATTAGTGATAGATGTCGTATTTTGGGCAATCCGTGTTTATTTTCGAAAACCTACAAAATAGTTGAGAACTTTAGCTACTAAATGGATCACTAATCTTTGGAGGGGTCAAATATTAGAGTACACTCACGTACCATGGGTCGAGGATGAGCAAGGGTAACCAAACCCCCATACACACCTCCTCGGGGTACTTGTCTCTTTGTGAACCTCCTAATTAGATTGAGAGTTACCGATAATAAGTGCATGAGTTCTTCGGACTAATGTGAGTATTCGAAGGTTGACACTTCCACCTATCCATATTTTTCTAGCCTCTTCGGTACCGTGCATTGCCCTTTCTCACCTCGAGAGTTGGCGCATACTTCGCCGGTGCATCCAAATCCTTGGCATGATACGCTCTGTCGTCATAAGCCTCATTATATCCTTCCTCAAAACAGCCACCATACCTACCTATTAAGGCATTTCCATAGCCTTTCCGAGATACATTGCCATGCAACATCCATCCTCTCATGACTTGATCTTCATGTCATACATGCTTTTTTGCTTGATCGATGAGCCGCATGCTAGTTGGGACTTGCCCTAATCATTGCTACATGACGCGCTAGTATCATTGCATATCCTGCTACACTGGCGGAGACATACATTTGCATACATCATCATAGTTTCATTTTCTTTATGTTGAGTACTTTTGTAAAGTGTGAAAGATCTTCTATACTTCTTGTAATACATAGAGTGTTGTCCCTAAGTGAGGAAAAGATCCCAAAGAGGACAAATCAAAAGATCCCAAAGAGGACAAAATCAAAAGATCCCAAAGAGGACAAATGAGAGATAAATAGAAAGAGCCATTGAGGCCACAAAAAAATTAAAAAAAAGAGAAAACGAGAAAAAGAAATAAAAAGAGAGAAGGGGCCACACTACTATTTCTTTTGAGAGATCCACACTCGTACTCCATCCTATACCTTGTACTCCATAGAGATTATCATTTATGCATATAGCTATGTGGGGACCTTTACACTATAGAACTTGGCTTGTATATTCCAATGATGAGCCTCCCCAAAAGAGCTCTAGGTCTTCTTGAGCAAGCAAGTTGGATGCACCCCCACTAGTTCCATTGGAGAGCTTACCTTAGCTCATATGTGCATCCGTTGCATGGCAATCCCTACTCCTCGCATCATATCTATCATTTGGCTTTCTCTCGCCGATGATTGTCCTCATTGATGTGAGCCTTTCACACCTTTTTTGTCTTCCCCCTCTATCATTTTTCTCTCTTTGCCATCCTAAGTGTTGACTTTCTTGCTTACGCTCATCCATTGCATGAGTGCTCAAAATATCGAAAGGGAGTGGATCATTTTGACTTGTACCTGGCTGACGGTCTGGGGATGAGTCAAGATAAGATTCCAAAGAAGACCAAGTGTGAAACTTTAGTAGATTAAGTTCTCAACAATACAAAAACTATGTTTTACTCTCTCATATATCCATATCCCCTTTCTTGCACGCAAACACCATTTGGAGACATTTGAGTCGCGGACAGCGAGAGCTCTTGCACCTTTATGTTCTTATGTTACTTGTTACAATGCTAATATAGACTCTTGCTTGTTATGACTTGAATTGAATTACATGCCTTGAATACTTTACTTAAAAGTTCTTATATGGTTAATAGCATGTCACCACAGAAATTATGCTTGTTATCATTTACCTACTCGAGGACGAGCAGGAATTAAGCATGGGGATGTTGATACGTCCAAAACGTATCTATAATTTCTGCTTGCTCCATGCCTCTTTTGTGTGATATTGCTATGATATTTAAGCACTACCATACACTTTTGATCATATTTGGACTAACCTATTAACTCAGTGCACCCCAGTGCCAGTTTCTGTTTTCTGCTGTTTTTCTATTTCAGGTTTTCCCATTACTTAAATTGCCAGAAAAATTCCGGGAAAAATATATAAAAAATCAGCGCTCCGGAAGCTTCCATACGCCAGAAGTGGGGCCAGAGGGGAGCCAGGGGCAGTCCAGGCGGCCTGCCCACGCGGCCCCCCTCCTGGCCGCGCCGGGGGGGCGCCTGGGCCCCCCTTACCTCCTCTGGTGACCCCCTTTGGCATATATTTACATCGCGTCCCAAAACCCTCGAGGACGGAACCCTTTTTCGCGATCTCATCTCTGTTCCGCCGCCGCCGCGCTTCCAAGATCGGGAGCACCAGGAGAACTCTTCCCGGCACCCTGCCGGAGGGGAGAACCACCACCGGGAGCTTCTCCACCACCATGGACGCTTCCCGGATGAGTTGTGAGTAGTCCCTCTTGGACCATGGGTCCATGACCAGTAGCTATGTGATGTTCTCCTCCCCTCTTTGTTCTTCACCGATTAGACCTCGTGAGCTGCCCTACATGATCGAGGCACATATGTAATCTTTATGCTGTTGCTATGCTGAGTTTGCTGGGATCCGATGGATTATGAGATTATGTTCAGATTGTGTGTGAGTAATATATTTGATTCACCTCTTTTATATTTATGTTCTTGAGTAATTCTTGCATGTTCTCCGTTGCTGTTTATTGCTTTGGCCAAGTAGTAGGTAGTAACTCCAAGAGGGAACGTTATGCTTGATTGTGGGTTCATGCCCCTCGATGACTAGCTTGAGTGACAGAAACATGAGTCTAGGGGATTTGCTGTTGCCACAAGGGGGAAAACAACGGTGCTTGTACTTGCGGGTGCAAGGATTGTTTACTTTACGCAAAGTTCTTTTAATGCGGTTGTCTGTTGCTTTGAGTTTACACTATGGGTGGGACTCGCAACTTAATACCAGCGAGATGTTCTGGATAGATATCTCAAGGTGGATGATTAGTAGTAGATGCAGATGGATTTCGGTCTACTTGCCTTGGCGTACCGCCCATGCTTTTGAGCCTCTACCTTTCTTTACAGCATAGTTAGCATTGGTTTGCGCACATAATCCTGTCAATTGCCCAGCTGTAATTCGTTTACCTCGCTTAGCTGTTTTATCGTCTTTTGGGAGAGAGACATCACTAGTGAACATCATGGGACCCCGGTCCATATTACCATCACTGATCACACCCGCTATTTACTTCATGTTCTTATTTACTAGTTGCAGTCATACCTATCACTATTATCTCTTGCGTTTGATCCTTTATAAACGACAAGGCCGGAGGGATTGACAACCTCTCTGTACTCGTTGGGAGCAAAGTTATTTGTATCTGTGTGCAGGTCCTGTCAAGCAAAAGTCTCTGGCGCTATTGACACCTTCTTGTCGACCCTCGGAGTCTCACGGGATTCGATCCTTGGTATCTTTGCCAAGGGAAAACTACCGCTACGCTACATCTCAAACCTTCCACTTGGGGTAACCAACGAGGGGCGAGAAGCCATCACCGCCCCGCCGCCAGCTGCCGCCCCGCCGCCGCCTCGCCACCCACCGCCGCTGCCGCCGCTGCTGCTTGCTGCTGCCGCCGCCGCCTCGCCACCACCGCCGCCGCAGCCACCGCCCGCCGCCCGCCGCCGCCGGTCGTCGACGAGGTAGCCGCCGGTTTTCCTTTTAGAAGACTGTTGGTTTTTTTAGAACCCTAGTCGTTTTTTTCTTTAGATCGGTTTTAATAGATCGATTTTCTGTTTTTTCGGTTTAGTTAATTAGTAAACGTTCACCCGTTCGTTCGTTCTAACGAATGAGTTCGTCGTTTAGTCTCAGCTGACGAACGTTCGTTCGTTAAAGCTGTATTAGTTTTCTTTTTCTAGTTTATTTTCTGATCGCGATCTCTGATCCGATCTTCGTTTTAGTTTAACTTTTCGCTCGTTTATCGGAATCAGGTGATTCAAGCGCCTCGAGTTTCATCTTGAAATTCTTTTCCGTTTAACCTAGTCACTCAAGCGTTTGCCTATGTTAAATTTGTACTTAGGTCCAGATTGGTTCGGTATTTGTTTCTCTTTTGCCGTTTGTCTTCGTTGCTTTTTCTTTTGCCGTTTCTTTTGCAAACCGGAGTTCCTAAGTTGAACTTTCTGGTTAGATCTCTTATTTGAGTTTTACCCGTGCATTACTTAAGTACTTATTGTGTGCTTGTTTGTTTACGATAGAGTACCCGAAGTGCGCCGCTTGCTACTTTGAATCTCTAGGTTTTGCGGATCATCAGCAAGGCAAGTAACACTTTGATCATACTTTCCAATTACCTAGTTTTCATTGCATTAGTCAAACCCTCACACATTGCATGAGTAGGATCAATTAACTTGTGGGACTGGGAAGTAGATTGAGGTAGTACCTATTACCTGCATTACATTCAAACCTTGGGAGTTACTTCTACATTTGCTGTTAGGACATGCTATGCTCGTAGACGTGGATTGGGTGAGTGTATCCATGACAGATGTGAGTTTGTTAATTAATGGTTCAACTTAAGGTGGCAACATTAATACACATCTGGGTGGATTGAGGCACCTGGGTATTCCAGCGATTACCTGTTTTTCTTTGGACCGCCACCCAGGCTCAAAGGGATCATGAGATTATTCATACTAGAAACTTCCGTGTGCCGCCACAATGCTATTATGGGCTCTAGCGTAGTATGAGTAAGTTGTGCGAACTCTTACAGTGGTGGACTAGCAGATGTAGGGGATGTAGGTTAGTACTTTCCACCCGTTTGTAAGGTGCGAGTACTTCTGAAAGACAGTGTCTCGGTCATCCGTTTCTCAAACACCATGCAGTGCGAGAAACTAAACGGAGGAGATCGAGTCTTGTGGGGAAAAGTGCACCAACCTTTGTAGAGTGTACAAACTGATCATGATTAGCCGTGTCCCCGGTTATGGACGTCTTGAGTATCTAGTACTTGGATATCATGTGAATCTCATCATTTTACTTTAATTTAATATTGTTGGGTTTAATGATGAACTTTAATTGGGGTTGAGAGGATGTCTATCTTCTCAACGATGTTTCAACTACCATGATAGTTAAATTAAAATCTATTCCTTTGAAGTAGGGAAAAATTGGCTTTACGCAAAAGCTATAACCATAGAGCTTTCCACCAGCCATATTGCATATAGTATAGTTTTACTTTCATTGCTCTCTTGTGTTACTTTGCCAGCATATTCCATGTGCTGACCCGTTTTCGGGCTGCAACGTTCATGTTGCAGAATTTTCAGATGACGAGTAAGGTGCCTTATAGGTCGTGGTTCTATACTCAGTGATGCCATTGGAGTTGATGGACTCACTTATCTTCCAAGCCTTCCGTTGTTATCGTGTTAGATGGCCTTAAGCCATTTTTATTGTAATAATTTCATCGTTGGAACTATCGATGTAATAAGTGTGTGATTGCTACTCTGTTATAAATCCTTCAAGTACTATGTGTGTCAGCATTACTAATCCACGGATGACACTGATGCACAGAGATCAGACTGTTTGAGGTCTGGTCGCTACATGGTATTGGTAAGATTGAACTGGTGAGTACATACTTGGTAAGTCCCGAGAGGTAGTTGCTGGGGCACTTCATCTTGGATAGAGCCCGCCCAAAGACAGCGACGACGGAGGCGAGCTGTTTCTCCGTGTTGAAGCGTGGATCAGTCCCACTGACATGTGTACCTACAGGCAACCAATAAATGGTAGAAGTTAAATTGCAATTGCATAAATGATGTGAAATACTGTAAGACATGTGATGCAGCTAACCTCGATGGCAAACAACAACATCGACCGTTATGACCCTCCATAAGTACATGGGCAGGCATGTTAAGTACAACAGGGTTAGCATCCACTAAAAATAGCAAATGGGCAGCATCTCTAGTTATATCCTGAGTCATGTATTGTAAGTTTGTTGCTGGTATTGATGAAATTGAGCTGGACACGGTAATATTTGAACATCACACAGTGTGCAGTACTGAAATAAACAAGGCACGAACATGCTCAATACATAAATTGTCGGGGATATACCCCGCGGTATGACCCGGCCGGAGATATGACCCGGCTCGGACTTGGCGTTTCATTGGTAAATCGCCCGGAGCTTGGCGACTCATGGGTGACCCGCCCAGAGCTTGGCTACTTACTGGTCGTGGCGGCTCATTGATGACCGTGACAACGGTCAGATGGATGACAAGGCCCAAGGCCCAGAAGGCTGGCTCATGTTATTGTGGGCCGGCTTAAGAGGAAAGGCATGAGGAATATTTCCCTTACAAGGAATCAAGACCCGGGCTTGTATCCGGCTTGTAATAGAAGATAGACTAATCCTAATCCTACTAGGACTCCATATGTAACCTGCCCCTTCAACTTATATAAGGAGGGGCGGGGCACACCAAGGGGGAGAAGCAATCTTTAAGGCTAGACACAACTAGAGGGGAGCCGACTTATGTAGCGACTCCCTCATGAGCATAATGAGACCTAGCCTCAAACAACATGTAGGATATTACCGGGTGATGTTTCTCGGGGCCCGAAGTTGTCTAAATCCTTGTCTTGTGTGTTGATCTGACTCGCGTCTTTCATCCCGATCAACCCCTCTCAAGCTACCAGATAGATGTGTTGGCCTCACGACTAAGTCCTCACACTAGGACATCTGCCGTGACAAATCCACAACAGTTGGCGCCTACTGTGGGGCCTCCGCACGATGGTGATGAGTTCTTGGAGGGATCTCCCCAGGGATCGAGGAGTTTGCAATTTTTTCAGATGAAGATTTTACAATATATGAGATTGAAGTCGAAGAAGACATTAGAGTTGGGCGTTGTGTGTGCCGCCGAAGCATATACAATCCAGCGAAATTAAGGAGATCGATTTCTGCTGCTACCGCGTGTCGCTGAAACCAACAAGAATTCTACTACAGTCGGGTCACGTCAAACACCCGCGTGAGTTCCACAAAAGGAGATCTCGAGGCGAATCCCTAAAGGAATTTATGAAGGAAAAAAAAGAAGAAAAAAAGGAAACAACCTACGACCCGGAAGTGGTTTCCGCTATCGAGCCGCCGTCGCTCCGCCGTTCTGTGCCCCCGTGGCTTCAAGCAGCCGCTCGGCCCTCTGCTGTAACCCACACCCGCGACCCGCCTCATCTCGCGGGCCCTCCTCCGCATGGCTGCGCTGGGCCATGGCCGGTTGTACCTCTGCAACTCTCCGCTGTAGCGGACGCACTTCATCGACCAGCCGGAGTGCCCTCGTTATAGCCTCCGAGTCGCCACCGGAGAGCCGCCTTGTGCCTCTGGGCCGCTGGAGAGCTGCCCTGCTCCTCTGGCCTACGACGTGCCCCTATGGCCAAGTCATTGCTCGCCCTGCCGCCTTGAGCCACCTCTGCCTCCCCGAGTTACCAAGCCGCCGACCTTGTTTTTAGACTGTCTACTTCGTACCCATCTCCGAGCCGCCGTCGTTGATGAGCCACTGTCCCCATGGCCTTGTTGAGCAGCCACCTCTGCCGACCATGGCTCCACTTAAGCCGGTGTCATCAACCCGCCGCCTCCACTGGTCGCCTTCGTTGTCACGATGTTGAGCCGCCACAAGTCTCAGTTTCCGCATCGCAGAGTGGCTCTGCCTCGGTTTGCTTCAAATTTTCGTCTCTACGGTTTTGCGTTCAAGTCATGTACCACCTTCAGCTGCAGCGAGTCGCCGGTCGCAAACCGCAGACTGCCTCAGCGCCGCTTCGAGCAGAACATGCTTCTAATGCGAGTCATCGTATTTGAGTATTCATGGACAAGCCTCAAGTCATGTTAACAAGAGTGCAAAGCTTCTTTTTCGAGATGCCCGAGACTAAGAAGCATCTCCAGCGCTATGGGTAGACTGAAGTTTCGGTGAATTAACTGAAGCTACCCTTGAAAGGAGTTTGACTAGCACTGCATCCAGCAGCAGATCAAATTATAGAAGCATGATTGACAAATCTGCACCTGCATTTATTATAAAAAGAGGACAAAAGAAGACCGTGTGGGTGCTAGGGCCACATCAGAATAGTCAAAGTGAGAAGTACATTTGCACATGCTATGTTTTTTGTCTTGTTATGCCCAGCATTGCACTAGCATCTGCGTTCATCCGACAAAAAATACCAAAACAATTATTCATGGCAAGAGTGATGGTCGTGTCATGGATATATAGCTCGCGCCACCATTATAATGCATCTGACCGTGCCATCAAGCTCGACGAATATATGTGCAAGCCGCCGCTCTGCGGCCCAGCCTACATCAACACGACGCGACTAACTTGCTCGTCCATGCGGCTTATCGCGCCTGTGATTGACTCGCCCGTCCGCGTCGGCTTACAACACCATGGACAACTCATCTGTCTTTGTCGCCTCTGATGTTGGGGTCGTCTTCACCATCCGTCTATCGCGGCCAGGTCTACATCAACACACCGGGCCGCACCTGTCTGCATGAGTTGTTTATTGAGCATAAGCAAGTCACTGCTCGGATAGCCCGTTTTTCTTCCAATAACTATGGCGCAAATTATCATATATTATCAGCCTCCGTCTGCACTATAGTTTGGTTAACTTCAATAGCCAGTTGGGATGAACCATTGGCCGAGTTACTGACACAACTCATACGGGACCATTTATGACCCGCCCCGGTCCACCTCAACCTTATGTGGATTCATAATGCGCTATCAAACGCCAAGGATACACAATGAGTATTGCCAGGTTCATAAACTTGCCACCTTGCTTCCAGCTTCAACATTTTCCAGTGTTCCGCTGTTCAACTATATGCCGGTTTATATCACGGTCAAGTATGGAGAATCTGAAGACAACTCCTCGAGTCGTCTTAAGACTTGGGGGCTACATGGGCATGACTCGGCAAATGTTGCCAGTTTCAGTAAATTCAAGAACCACAGGACGTTGGACGGAAAGTTAACCCGGCCCCTGAGACTACTGCTATATTGATGAAAGTTTAGGGGTCATCAAAAAGTTTTCGGCTCAAAATGAATATTCGTCTTCAAAATCCGGTTCAAGGGAAATCTGTGTCCCACAAAGCTTTGAATCTCTCAATATCCGGTTTAAAATCCAGCTCAAAATGAGGATTCTGGTTCAAAATCCGGTTCAAGGGAAATCTGTCTCCCACAAATCTTTGAAGCTCTCAATACCTGGTTTAAAATCCGGCTCAAAAAGAATTTATCTCTTGCAAAAAATTAAAGTTTGACAAAGAGAACTTGCTGCCATGATGCACGGTTCAAACATGGGTATCCTGCCTTATTGGCTTATTACATTATTGGTCACATGGGGGCTTCCTGCTCATTGAGCATAGATGTGATTACCCTATTCCTCCGACTTGTACGCCTGGAATGAAATATTACTTGGGGGCTCTTTGTTTAACGGACAAATTTCTCTGACCCTTCTAATAGGCTTGGAAGCCAGGTGTATTCACCTAAAACCCTGGGTTATCCTGCCTTTTAAGTCTGCCACTCCGCCCAGATTGACTGGAATGACTCGCCGTACTTTTGACAAGTTAATCTTATACAGACCCTGAACTTGTCAAAGTTAAAATGACGATTGGTCGTGTGATGCCCGGCTTATAAGGTTAAGTGAAGGTTTAACTCAGCGGTTGTGTGGCCCTTTGACAACACTTGATTTAAAGGTTTGACAGCCTATGAACACCTTGTTTTTAATCTTTTGATTTATATTTGATTTGAGTATTTTGTGACATGTTGATACATGCTTGAAAACCGATGAGGGCTATGTTGCCTTATGGTTCATATCTAAATCTATCCGGCGTTTGTTAACCCGGCCTGGCTTTGGACTTTAAGTCGCCAGTGTATGATAATTATGCACTTGGAGTTATGCATTCTAGGTTTTTTGGATATTACCCTTTGTTGCGTCCGGCATTGTAAGCCGCCAGTACGAATAAATTGAACACAACACTGTGCTCTAAATTTTTGGGTTGTTACCCTTACTGCATATGGCACTGTAAGCCAGCAGTATGAATCAATTTCACAGGCCATGTAGCCTTGATTATATGACTCTTCATTGAGTTTCTTTGGGTTTGATAACCTGCCCTGATAGCAGACGTTAAGTCGCCAGGATATTTTTCCTTGAGCAATCAAAATGATGGTATTTCATCATTCCGGGTTAATTCGCTCCGGATTATAATTATCAAGGCATCACCATGGTATTAATCTACAGGTATGTCTTTCAAATGATGGTATGAATATTTTGGGTTTGATTAAACCGCTCTAGCTTTGGTGACGTTAAGTCGCCGGTACACTTTGGATTGCACCCTGGCTTTGGACGTTAAGTCGCTGGTATATTTTGGATTACGCCATTCGAATTATACGCTTATAAATCTTTGGGATTGACACCCTCACTGGATGTGGTGCTGTAAGCCGGCAATTTGATCCATCTTCCAGGTATATTGTTAAATTGTTGGATGACTATGCGAGGTTTATTAACCCGCCGTGGCTTTGGACGTTAAGTTGCCAGTATATTTTGAATTGCGCCATTGGAATCATGCGCTTATAAATCATTGATTGTTACCTTCACTGGGTATGGCAAAGTAAGCCAGCAGTATAAATCAATCCTATAGGGTTATCAATTATTGATTTTCACAAAGGCTATAAGCCGTCGGGTTACAAAAATTCCGGATTACAATGGATGCGCATTAAGTCGCCATCGGCCAAGAGCCATTGGGTATTTAAACTCCGGATTTACTTGTCAACTGATAAGGTATTCAAATCTTTAATAGACAACTTGGCTAGATTTTCATTATGATATTGAATGAGTGAGGTTTTCAAAGTCGCTTCAACGCAATGGTTATTTTTTATTTATCAATGGATAATATTTATTCTGCAATGGAAGGAATAGTCCCGAGTCGCTGCAGGCTTACGACCCGACACTTGGGAGCTGCATTATTCAGATTGATATTACATCAAATATGCAAGTCCCATATCACTGCCGGCATGCACCATGGCACTTGAGGGCTAATGCAAGGTTAGTTTTGTACTTGCCTTATTGAATATCTGACTCATCACATCGTAATGAGCCGGCCCTTGGGGGCTACCAATTGCTCCTGTTAAAAAATGCAAAGTACATAAGACTTAATCCATTATATTGAAGGGTCCATTGCTCAGTTGGTAGAGCACAAGGCTCTTAACCTTGTGGTCATGGGTTCAAGCCCCACGATCGAGGGTACATCATATGATGTTATTTTCAATGAAGTATATATAAAGTCCCAATATTATCTTACTGAGCCGGCCCTTGGGGGATACACGTTGCTGCTCAAGTCTACATGATCATGTCTACAAAGTCCCTGCTCATTATTGTATAATGATCCGACCCTTGGGGGCTACACTGGTTAAAGTTTTTATGAGCATAAGGCAGTTACAAGTCCCAGGTTGCTCCAAGCATGACAACCCAGCACTTGGGGGCTACATATGTGATAATATTCAGTTTATGACTAGTGATTGAGATGAACAACCTGGATTTCTTCAAGGTTGCGACATTTATATTGAAGCAAGTCTTAAGTTTTAACTACGCTCCCGTCTTAAGACTTGGGGGGCTATAGGTGATATGCATATAAGGAAGGTACTATCAATAATTATGACCCGATGCTATCAATATTTAGAAACAGGCAATTTTGGTAATTGTAAATCGGCAAGCCCTATATTTTTAAGCAGGCTGAAAATCAGATGAGTATTTCAAGACCAATATTTTTGTCAAGCTGGAGCATTGGAAGCTGAGTCAAATGAATTATTCTTCACAATATTTCTCTGTGAGAAACTAACATCAGCAAATTAATTATGAAGCTGGCCTATTGACCCGGATTTTCTAGAAGAAGGAAATGACAAGGAATTAAGGATGATCAGGTGCCGGCATACAAATTTTTTTTAACCCGGAGCACAATCTGTCAAATTTGATCTTCTGTTTGTTTTACAGGATCAGTTTAACATGGATAAATCCAAATTAAATTGGGGGCTAATGTTGGGGATATACCCCGCGGTATGACCCGGCCGAAGATATGACCCGGCTGGGACTTGGTGTTTCATTGGTAAACCGCCCGGAGCTTGGCGACTCACGGGTGACCCGCCCAGACCTTGGCTACTTACTAGTCGTGGTGGCTCACTGATGACACTGACGGCATGTCAGATGGATGACAAGGCCCAAGGCCTAGAAGGCCGGCTCATGTTATGGTGGGCTAACTTAAGAGGAAAGGCATGAGGAATATTTCCCTTACAAGGAATCAAGACCCGGGCTTGTATCCGGCTTGTAATAGAAGATAGAATAATCCTAATCCTACTAGGACTCCATATGTGACCCGCCCCTTCAACTTATATAAGGAGGGGCGGGGCACCCCAAGGGGGTGAAGCAATCTTTAAGGCTAGACACAACTAGAGGGGAGCCGGCTTATGCGGCAACTCCCTCATGTGCATAATGAGACCTAGCCACAAACAGCATGTAGGGTTATTACCGGATGATGTTTCCCGGGGCCCGAAGCTGCCTAAATCCTTGTCTTGTGTGTTGATCCGCCTCGTGTATTTCATCCCGATCAACCCCTATCAAGCTACCACATAGATGCGTTAGCCTCACGACTAAGTCCTCACACTAGGACATCTGCCGTGACAAATCCACGACATCAACCGTACAAATCATAGCCGTTGCAAGTGGTATTGGTAATATTTAGCTGGTCAGATCTTACCTGTTAAGTCAAGGGGGTAGTCGCTAGGGCACTTCATCTGGGCCAGAGCCTGCACCATGTCGGCGGCAGTGGAGGCAAGGTGTTCCTTTGGGTCAACACGCGCAATGCCCATCATGCCATGGACTGCCATCAGCTCCTGGCGGTGGGGATTTGGAGGCATGAGGATGTTTCGCATGCGTCAGTTAAGAAATCAAGCCGGGGCTGTGATAGAGATAGATGGGTTACCTGACTGGATCCGAGCAGAACGTAGATGTGGTTGAAGCTGTGGTTGCGGCGGCGGCGGTTTGAGATGTGATACGTCTCCAACGTATCTATAAGTTTTGATTGTTCCATGCTATTATTTATGAAGTCTTGGATGTTTAATGGCCTTTATCTTACACTTGTATATCATTTATGGGACTAACCTACTAACCCAAAGGCCCAGTCCAGATTGCTGTTTTTTTGCCTGTTTGAGGGTTTTGCAGAAAAAGAATATCAAACGGAGTCCAAACGGAATGAAACCTTCACAAGAGATATTTTTGGAGAAAATCACGCAAGGAGAACTTGAGAATCACGTCAGAAGAGCCACGAGGGTGGGGGCGCGCCCCCCTTCCCAGGGCACGCCCCCTGCCTCGTGGGGCCCCCGTGACTCCCCCGGTGTCCTCCTTCCTCCTATATAAGTCTACGTACCCCGAAACCATCAACAACAGAGAGAAAACCCTAATTCCACCGCCGTAACCTTCTGTTCCCGTGAGATCCCATCTTGGAGCCTGTTCCGGAGCTCCACCGGAGGGGGATCCATCACGGAGTTCTTCATCATCATCATCATCATCGCCCTTACCATGAGTTGTGAGTAGTTTACCAAGACCTTCGGGTCCATAGCTAGTGTCTTGATGGCTTCTTCTCTCTCTCTCTGGATCTCAATACAAAGTTCTCCTCGGTCTTCGAGGAGATCTATTCGATGTAATCTCTTTTTGCGGTGCGTTTGTCGAGATCCGATGAATTGTGAGTTTATGATCAAGATTATCTTTGAGAAATATTTGGTTCTTCTATGAACTTTTTATGTGTGCTCATAATATCCTTGCTAGTCTCTTCGAATTATTGGTTTGGTTTGGCCTTCTAGATCTATAGTTTTGGCAATGGGAGAAGTTCTTGGCTTTGGGTTCAATCTTGCGGTGTCCTTTCCCAGTGATAGTAGGGGCAGCAAGGCACGTATTGTATTGTTGCCATCGAGGATAAAAAGATGGGGTTTATATCATATTGCTTGAGTTTATCCCTCTACATCATGTCATCTTGCTTAAGGTGTTACTCTGTTCTTATGAACTCAATACACTAGATGCATGCTGGATAGCGGTCGATGTGTGGAGTAATAGTAGTAGATGCAGAATCGCTTCGGTCTACTTGTCTCGGACGTGATGCCTATATACAATGATCATGCCTAGATAGTCTCATAATTATTTGCTTTTCTATCAATTGCTCGATAGTAATTTGTTTACCCGCCGTAGAATATCGCTATCATGAGAGAAGCCACTAGAGAACACTATGACCCCCGGGTCTATTCTCAACATATCAATCTACATCTACTTTACTTTTACCACTTTTATTTTCTGTTCTTCTAAACAAAAATACCAAAAATATAAACTATCATCTCTATCATATATCACTTTCGTAAGTGACCGTAAAGGGATTGACAACCCCTTATCGTTTTGGCTGCAAAGTTCTTCTTTGTTTGTGCAGGTGCGAGGGACTCGCGCGTGGTCTCCTACTGGATTGATATCTTGGTTCTCAAAAACCGAGGGAAATACTTACGCTACTGTGCTGCATCTCCCTTTCCTCTTCGAGGGAATACAATGCAAGCTCGAGAAGTAGCAAGATGAATTTCTGGCACCGTTGCCGGGCAGGCTTACGCAAAAGTCATATACCAAGTACCTATCACAAACCCTTATCCTTCGCATTACATTTTTTGCCTCTCGTTTTCTTCTCCCCCACTTCACCCTTGCCGTTTTATGTGCCCTTCTTCCGCCGTGTGTTTATCGTTCGCTTGCTTCTTGTTTGCGTGTGTGCTGCTTGCTTGCTTGTCATCATGTCTAGCACACCTATCATTATCAACACTCCCGAGAGTGAGGTCCTCAACTTTAAACAATGTGAGGAAGAAAACTTAAAAGATGCCTGGTATAGAATTTGCAATGCTCAAAATAGATCTAATAGGAAGCTTTGCACTTCCGTGCTTCTTCGCAATTTTTATGTTGGCATAACTCCGTGGAATAGATTTATCTTAGATACCATTACCGGAGGGAATTTCTTGGGTAGCCATACCTTTGATTCTTATAATGCTATGACTGAATTATTTGGCTCACCACCTCTTATGGTTAATGGGACCGTTTTAACTCTGGAGCATGTTATGCAACGGTTAGAAATCATTGAAAACAAAGTTGCTACGGTAGAACTGGTAGAGAACTTGGATAGAAAAATCCATAATGAAATTACTCAATATGGATCTAAGGTAGGAGTTGTTCTGAAAAGTCTTAAGGAAAAGGAGCCCATAGTTAAAGAAAAGCTAGATCATGATTCCACTAGAATCAATAAGCTTGAGGATATTATTACTAATGTGGGCTCTGCTCTTTCTGCTATAAAAACTACTCCCAATACCTCTACCACTAAATTATCTAAGTTCATGTATGTCCCTAAAGACAAGGGTGAAACATCAAGAATTGCGGATCTCAAATCCATAAGTGTTCACCCTAATTTTCTTACTTTTGCAAGAGACCCTTTTGACACTTTAGAATTTGTTGATTTCTTTCCGAAGAGTTTGATTATTAATAGGGACAAAGGAGTGCCTAAGAATCATAAGTGCTTAATCAAAGAATTGCCTTCCAAAGATGGCAATACCTAGATCTATCTTGTATCATGCCTAGCTAGGGGCGTAAAACGATAGCGCTTGTTGGGAGGCAACCCAATTTTATATTTTTTGTTTTTGTTGCTGTTAGGGAATAAATATTGCATCTAGCCTCTGTTTAGATGTGGTTTCATGTTTTGTTTAGTGTTTGTGCCAAGTAGAACCTTTGGGAAGATGTGTGTGAAGTTTATGTGATCTTGCCGTGAAAAACAGAATCGTTAGCGCTCTCTAAAGTGATCGTCAGATTTTACTGGAGCGTGCTAATTAGTTGATTCTTTTTGGATATGATTAATAGACAAATTCCTCACATTTTCCAATTTAGTTTGAATTTTTTGGAATTACAGAAGTATGCAAAACCTGCAGATTACTACAGACTGTTCTGTTTTTGACAGATTCCGTTTTTCGTGTGTTGTTTGCTTATTTCAATGCATCAATGAGTAATATTTGGAGGTATGAACCATAGAGAAGTTGTAATACAGTAGGTTTAACACCAATATAAACAAGGAATGAATTCATTGCAGTACCTTTGAGTAGTGGTTTTGCTTTCTTATACTAACGGAGCTCACGAGAATTTTTGTCTAATTTTTGTCTAAGTTTTGTGTTGTGAAGTTTTCAAGTTTTGAGTATTGCTTTGATGGACTATGGAACAAAGAGTAGCAAAGGCCTAAGCTTAGGGATGACCATGGCACCCCAAGTAAAATTCAAGGATAATCAAAGGCCTAAGCTTGGGGATGCCCCGGGAAGGCATCCCCTCTTTCGTCTTCATCCATCGGTAACTCTACTTGGAGCTATATTTTTATTCACCACATGATATGTGTTTTGCTTGGAGCGTCTTGTATAATTTGAGTCTTTGCTTGTTAGTTTGTCACAATCTTCCTTGCTGGACACACCTATTTGAGAGAGTTAAATATGGCCTAGGAATTGTTAGAACACTCTATGTGCTTCACTTATATCTTTTAAGTTGAATAGTTTTTGCTCTTGTGTTTCACTTATATCTTTTAGAGCACGATGGTGGTTATATTTTGTAGAATTTGTTGAACTCTCATGCTTCACTTATATCTATTTGAGAGTATATTAAAACATCATGGTAATGTGTTTAGGCTATAGAACTAGTCTTCACATGATAGACATCCAATGTCAATGTAGTAAAAAAATCACACTAAGTGCATTGAATAGAATGAGATGTTGGATGCTTGATAATTGTTTAAAGATATGAGGATAGTGATATTAGAGTCATGCTAGTGGAGTTATTATGAAATTGAGAAATGCTTGTGTTAAGGTTAGTGATTCCCGTAGCATGCACGTATGGTGAACCGCTATGTGACGAAGTTAGAGCATGAGGTATTTGTAAAGTGTCAACCTTTGTGTGGAGGTCGGGGGCGCGCGATGGTTAATTCCTTCCAACCTCGCCCCTAGGAGCATGCGTTGATTGCTTTGTTTTGATGACTCGTAGATTTTTGCAATAAGTATATGAGTTCTTATGACTAATGTTGAGTCCATGGATTATATGCACTCTCACCCTTCCACCATTGCTAGCCTCTCTTGTACCGCGCAACTTTCGCTGGTACCGTAAACCCACTATATATATCCTTCCTCAAAACAGCCACCATATTATTCCTCAAAACAGCCACCATACCTACCTATCATGTCATTTCCATAGCCATTCCGAGATATATTGCCATGCAACTTTCCACATTTCCGTTCATATGACACGCATCATATTGTCATATTGCCATGCATGATCATGTAGTTCACATCGTATTTGTGGCAAAGCCACCATGCATAATTTTTCATACATGTCACTCTTGTTTCATTGCACATACCGGTACACCGCCGGAGGCATTCATATAGAGTCATACTTTGTTGTAGTATCGAGTTGTAACATCGAGTTGTAATGAAAGTATGATGATCATCATTATTATAGCATTGTCCCATGGGAGGAAAGGCTAAATCTATAAAGCCCCTCCGCAAAAAAAGGCCAAAGAAAAAAGAAAGGCCCAAAAAAGGGACAATTGCTACTATCTTTTTCCACACTTGTGCTTCAAAGTAGCACCATGTTCTTCATTGTAGAGAATCTCATGCTTAGTCACTTTTATATACTAGTGGGAATTTTCGTTATAGAACTTGGCTGGTATATTCCAACGATGGGCTTCCTCAAATGCCCTAGGTCTTCGTGAGCAAGCAAGTTGGATGCACACCCACTAGTTTCTTTTGTTGAGCTTTCATACATATTTAGCTCTAGTGCATCCGTTGCATGGCAATCCCTACTCACTCACATAGATATCTATTGATGGGCATCTCCATAGCCGTTGATACGCCTAGTCGATGTGAGACTATCTTCCTCCTTTTTGTCTTCTCCACAACCACCTCTATTCCACCCATAGTGCTATGTCCATGGCTCACGCTCATGTATTGCGTGAAAGTTGAAAGGTTTGAAAAGATAGAGTATGAAAACATGTGCTTGGCTGAAATCGGGGTTGTGCATGATATGAATATTTTGTGTGATGAAGAGGGAGCATAGCCAGACTATATGATTTTGTAGGGATAACTTTCTTTAGCCATAGTATTTTGAGAAGACATGATTGCTTTGTTAGTATGCTTGAAGTATTATTATTTCTTATGTCAATATAGACTTTTATGTTGAATCTTTCAAATCTGAACTTTCATGCCAAAATTAAGAGAATTACATTGAAAAACTATGTTGGTTAGCATTCCACATCAAAAATTCTTTCTTTGTCATTTACCTACTCGAGGACGAGCAGGAATTAAGCTTGGGGATGCTTGATATGTCTCCAATGTTATTTTTTATTGTTCCATGCTATTATTTATGAAGTCTTGGATGTTTAATGGGCTTTATCTTACACTTTTATATCATTTTTGGGACTAACCTACTAACCCAAAGGCCCAGTCCAGATTGCTATTTTTTGCCTGTTTCAGGGTTTTGCAGAAAAAGAATATCCAACGGAGTCCAAACGGAATGAAACCTTCGCAAGAGATATTTTTGGAGAAAATCACGCACGGAGAAGTTGAGAACCACGTCAGAAGAGCCACGAGGGGCCCATGAGGGTGGGGGCGCGCCCCCTTCCCAGGGCGCGCCCCCTGCCTCGTGGGGCCCCCGTGACTCCCCCGGTGTCCTCCTTCCTCCTATATAAGTCTACGTACCCCGAAACCATCAGCAACAGAGAGAAAACCTTAATTCCACCATCGTAACCTTCTGTTCCCGTGAGATCCCATCTTGGAGCCTGTTCCGGAGCTCCACCGGAGGGGGATCCATCACGGAGTTCTTCTTCATCATCATCATCATCGCCCTCACCATGAGTTGTGAGTAGTTTACCACACACCTTCGGGTCCATTGCTAGTATCTAGATGGCTTCTTCTCTCTCTCTGGATCTAAATACAAAGTTCTCCTCGGTCTTCGAGGAGATCTATTCGATGTAATCTCTTTTTGTGGTGTGTTTGTCGAGATCCGATGCATTGTGAGTTTATGATCAAGATTATCTCTGAGAAATATTTGGTTCTTCTCTGAACTTTTTATGTGTGCTCATAATATCCTTGCAAGTCTCTTCGAATTATTGGTTTGGTTTGGCCTACTAGATCTATAGTTCTTGCAATGGGAGAAGTGCTTGGCTTTGGGTTCAATCTTGCGGTGTCCTTTCCCAGTGACAGTAGGGGCAGCAAGGCACGTATTGTATTGTTGCCATCGAGGATAAAAAGATGGGGTTTATATTATATTGCTTGAGTTTATCCCTCTACATCATGTCATCTTGCTTAAGGCGTTACTCTGTTCTTATGAACTCAATACACTAGATGCATGTTGGATAGCGGTCGATGTGTGGAGTAATAGTAGTAGATGCAGAATCGTTTCGGTCTACTTGTCTCGGACGTGATGCCTATATACAATGATCATGCCTAGATAGTCTCATAATTATTCACTTTTCTATCAATTTCTCGATAGTAATTTGTTTACCTGCCGTAGAATATCGCTATCATGAGAGATGCCACTAGAGAACACTATGGCCCCCGGGTCTATTCTCAACATATCAATCGACATCTACTTTAATTTTACCGCTTTTATTTTATGTTCTTATAAACAAAAATACCAAAAATATAAATTATCATCTCTATCAGATCTCACTTTCGTAAGTGACCGTAAAGGGATTGACAACCCCTTATCGCGTTGGTTGCGAAGTTTTTATTTGTTTGTGCAGGTGCGAGGGACTCGCACGTGGTCTCCTACTGGATTGATACCTTGGTTCTCAAAAACTGAGGGAAATACTTACGCTACTATGCTGCATCTCCCTTTCCTCTTCGAGGGAATACAACGCAAGCTCGAGAAGTAGCAAGATGCCGGTAGGGGGAGGTGCGGGGGGGGG
>LR738712.1:156706723-156770078 GCA_902687465.1 Secale cereale | reverse complement strand
GGGGGGGATACTGAGGAAATTTGATGGGTGGGGATGTGTTTGGAGGAATAAATTCTGAAATCGCGCGCCTATTGAAAATTTTGATGCGAAACTTGAAACTTGGGTGGGGGAAACACACAACACAGACGAAGCGCGTAAAATACTCGTGTGCGAAAAAACAAAAAATTGGCAGATCCCGTCTCCAAAAAAATGTACACGTGTAGTTGATTTTTTTCGTTAAATGGTACGCCTGGTTTATTAGGAAACATCGCACAAGTAACTAACTTATGGATCATCAACGCAAAAAAATACAGACGGGTACGTCATAGAAATCGTGTGTTTTGTGATCTCCTAATGATTAACACAAAAAACGCACATGGGCACACATCCTAATCAACGCTCAAAGCCCTCAAAGGATGCTCTTACCGACATTGTACGTTAATACTACAAACTTAAAGTACTGCCGGTAAATTTCTCTAATACTACAAACTTACTTCTCACATGCTACCATCGGGGCATGCTGGCCAGACACCGGTGTTCTCCTTCCCGGCCTTGTCGGCGGAAGCTCACCGTGCTTCGATCTCCGCCAAGCTCTCCTCACCATGGCGTGCGGCCTCTTCTTTCTTGCGGCGGCGGGACTCTCTTTTCTTGACTGCTTTCTACCTTTTCCGCTCCTTCTATGTGGCTTTGGCACCCTCTAGATCCACCACCCATTCGGCCATGGCAGCCTCAAAGTCCGCCCATGTAACTGCGTGGCTGTCGGCGGCAATGAACTCGGTGCGGCGATATGCCATCGCTTCCCTACCATGTGTGCGGTCGCAGGCGGCGAGGAACGCGGCGCGGCGGGATGTCATTGCTTCCTTACCAGTTATTGTGTGCCGCGGTGCCATGGACGACACCTGGAGAGAGCTCTGGGACGAAGGGGCCGATCAGCCGTATAGTGCGGTGGTATTCAAGAGCTCAACGACAAACGACAACAGAAATTTGGCTTCCCTTACAATTTTGCTCGTTCATTATCGCACACAGTTCATCTCCGCCGCATCCGTAAACAGTGTGCGCTGAGCCTATTGTGTGTTGCGTTATGATTGGCCGAAACCCTAGCCACGCGAATCGCGCATCTGCAACGTAGGATGCGCCGCGATCGAACGACAATCCACGTCCCTCACATCACACCTGTGCAGCTATAGCTGGATTGGATTTATATGCGCTAAATGCCTAGAAAATGCACATAATCCCCAAAATATGGTAAATGGGCCCGGAAAAATGCCTAATTTGAACACGGTGATTTGCAGGGTGTATGTTCATCGTAGAAAAAAGGAAATCCAGGGCAAAGAATGGAGAAAATTTGGATTTCCCTTCAATCTTGGTGATTTCCCTCTCGAAAGCATGGAACTTCTTTGGTGATGGTTCGATTTATGAAGGGCGTGCATGACGACATAAGCCAAACCATCTCAATTTTTTACCAGGGCATGGTGAGGTCATGGTTTTCTAGACCGTTCTTGTGCACCTTTTCATGCACCAATTGTTCAAATTTGAATTATGTGCATTAATGCCTAGAAAATGCACATAATCCCATAAATATGGTAAATGATCCCGGAAAAATGTCAAATGTGAACATGTTGCATTTGAGGCGGTATGTTGATCGTTGGAAATAAATTGAATGACAAACTAGGACGGAAATTTGGATTCCCCATCAATCTTGGTGATTTCCCTCTCGAAAGCATGGAACTTCCTCGGTGATGGTTCGATTTTATGAAGGGCGTGCATGGCGACATAAGCCAAACCTTCTCAAATTTTTACCAGGGCATGGTGAGGTCATACCATGCCTGCCAGGCGTCATGTTTTTCAAGCATTTGTTACATTTTTTTCAATAGTTGAAAACCCAACAAACTAACATTTGTGGTTGACTATTGCCACACGTTTCTTCGAAATATCTGTCCATTCCTTGTAAAAGGCATGAGAATTTACTAAATGGCACGAGCATGGTTTTCCAGGCCGTTCTTGTGTACCCTTTCATGTACCGATTGTTTGAACTTGAATTAAGTGCATTAATACCTAGGAAATGCACATAATCCCCTAAATATGGCAAATGAACACGGAAAAGTGCCAAATTTGAACACGGTGATTTGCAGGGTGTATGTTCATCGTAGAAAAAAAAACTCATGGACAAAGGACAAAGGAAATTTGGATCCCCCTTCAATCTTGGTGATTTCCCCCTCGAAACCATAAAACTTCCTCGGTGATGGTTTGATTTATGAAAGGCATGCATGACAACATAAGGAAAACATTCTCAAATTTTTACTAGGGCACGGTGAGGCCATACCATGGCACCACACCAGGCGTCATGGTTTGCAAGCATGTATTTCATTTTTGTATAGTTGTTAACCCAGTAAATGACGCGTTAATGGTTGACTATTACCACACATTTCCTTGAAATATCTACCCATTCCTTGTAAAAGGCATGAGAATTACTAAATAGCACGAGCATGGTTTTCCAGACCGTTCTTGTGCACCTTTTCATGCACCGATTTTTCGAATTTGAATTATGTGCATAATTAATGCCAAGAAAATACACACAATCCCCTAAATATGGTAAATGAGCCCGGAAAAATGTCAAATGTGAACACGTTGCATTTGAGGCGGTATGTTGGTCGTTGGAAAAAGCTAAATGACAAACTAGGACGGAAATTTGGATTTCCCTTCAGTCTTGGTGATTTCCCACTCGAACGCATTGAACTTCCTCGGTGATGGTTCGATTTATGAAGGGCATGCATGACGACATAAATCAAACCTTCTCAGCTTTTAAGCACGGCACGATGAGGCCATACCATGGCACCATGCGACGCGTCATGTTTTTCAAGCATGTAGATAACCCAGTAAATGACGCGTTAGTGGTTAACTATTGCCACACATTCCCTTGAAATATCTGCCCATTCCTTGTAAAAGGCTTGAGAAATTACTAAATACCACAAGTATGGTTTTTCCAGACCGTTCTTGTGCACCTTTTCAAGCACCAATTGTTTGAATTTGAATTTTTTGCATTAATGCCTAAAAAATGCACATAATCCCCTAAATATTGTAAATGAACCTGGAAAAGTGTCAAATTTGAACACGGTGATTAGCAGGGTTTATGTTCATCGTAGAAAAAAACTCATGGATGAAGGACAAAGGAAATTTGGATTCCCATTCAATCTCGGTGATTTACTATCGCACACGATTCATCTCCATCGCCTCTGTGAACCGTGTGTGTTCACTCACACATGCAAAAGGAAAAAAGAAAACCCTTGCCCACTTCGTCCCCACTCACTCGCCGCGGACTCCTCCGCAAATCTGCACCTCATAAACTTCTATCGTGGGAGCCACCCTAAGCTCGACGGCTGTTGTCGGCGGGCATAGGTCGCGCTCCAAATAGCATGGGATTTTGCCCCTACAGCTTTCCGCCGCCTATCTACACCGACATTCTAGACTCTGGTCGACTGGGGTTTTCTGCGGGATTAGTTCGGGGATTTTTCTCATGGATAAGGTAATCAACTTAGTGAAATATTCACTCAGCTCTTATCTCAGTCCATCCGTCGCTGTTAATCAGCCGGCGGAAATCACCGTGGAATCATTTTTGTTCTAGCTGATTCATGGGTGTTCATTCATGTGTCCACAGTGCAAGCACCAATCGGGAAAGTGTGGTCGTGGTGAGTCGGAAATTAAGTTCTATCTCGCCATTCTGGATGACTTCACGGAGCGGTCAGTATGTTAAATCTCAACCTACCATGGTCGGCCTAGCCTAAATTTGTGAACATGTATTGTCTCTTGCTACATCATCTATATATTTGCATCAAATTTTTGTTACATTATCTATCTTTAATTCTATATTTTTGTACTTTGCTTTCATCTATATATTGATCTGTTCTATCAGTTTCTCCCATGTTTGCATCTTGCCCTATTATTTCAATATATCTAATTTACGATCTTAATTTTCATTTCAAGCAGTACATCCCTTGCTTTGCAAGAACAAGAGTAGAAGGAAATCTTGGCTTTACTTTGTTGATGACTCCCAGGATGACATATTCACAACGCAGCATGGATTTACAATGACGGTTAGTGTAAAACTTGATAAAGATGGTCACTCCTATTTTAATGCGGACATTTGGAGAAAAATGTCTAAGTGTTATGAACTGAAAGCTGGCAATAAAATTCTAGTGCGTGCACCACAGCCTGGTCTAATTAACATGGATGTTTACTTCCCCAACGTCATCAACCGATCAAAGTCTGATCGAGGTTAGTGTCCTTTCAACTTTCTCCATGCTGTCATATTACTTAGCAAAATCGGAATATTTGTTCTGACTAATTGATCACTATTTAAGCAACCAATTGTGATTTCATGTTCTGACTCCGTTCCTAGGCAGTAACAAATTATATTTACCAATTTATGCGCACTATATATTCTTCTGCCATGTTCTAAATAAATAATACCTTTCCACCTTTAAGTAGGATATGTTGGACGCATAGTGAACGATTTGTATGTTACTAAGCGTACCAAATTTCACTAGAAGTACTTGAAGCATGTCATAAACTTTGTTGATAATCTAACAGAGATACAACAACGTATGAACGTTAGATTTTGGATGGGATTAATTAGACCTATGGTGCACACATTGAACAAGACCAATTGTGTGCACAAAACGCTGGTAAAAAGTCTTATTTTAATGTTGATGCTCATAAACTATATATATCTTCAACGATATGTTACAATTGGTTTTTATTCTACATGTCAACAAAAATTGCCCACTATAGCAGTTCCTAGATCGATTTCCTGGCGTGGTCGAATTACACTTGTGCCTGCTAATAACGCCAAAGTGATTGCAAGGTACTGCATTTCCCGCATAAATGGAACCATTCAAATTAACAAGTTCTCGCTTGTCGTGGCAATGCATCCATACTGGAAAATGGAGACACTGTTCTACTCATGCTCTACCAAGGCACAGGAGGGCCTTTCCTTTTCATTGACGAGATGCCGAGTCGCCATGATCAAGATGCTTCCAGCAGATAGTTGTGGTTGTTGGCCCTCAGCCACTTAAAATGTGCTAGTTGTTACCATGTTAAGTATGTAGATATGGACCATATGGTTGTTGGCCCTTAGCCTCTTAAAATGTGATGGTTGTTACTATGTTAAGTATGTAGATATGGATCATATGGTTGTCAAAACCGTGTTACGAAGATCCTCCTTTTGTCGAATAGTGTAACCACTATATATATATATATATATGTTACTCAAATGTTGTTACCCAAGTTCTTAACTTTTCATGGAAAGTATTAGTATCATACAAAGTTCATTCAGTTTAAGCATGTGCCCGATGTCCAGAAGGCATTTGCATATTAAATGTCCATATTGCAAATTCACATACATGTTAACATAAGGAAACGTATGTGTAACTTACTAATCATCGCACACGAGTACTCGCAGAGGCATCGTGTGCGATACTCCTAGCCACCGCAAGCAACTAGTTTGCATTTTCAAAGTTTTTTGTACACACATCATCGCATACGAACTAACTGTATTAACCGTATGTGTTGTAATTTCTCATCGCAAACAGTTCATCCGAGTCGGCTGTTTGCCACGTATCACACACATCTTATTTACATGACTCGTTTTTGTTCCTTTGGCTCATCGCAAACAGTTCATCCATGTGAACTATATGCCGCATATCACACACATCTTGTTAAGTTGAACCGTTTCTGTTGTGTTCCCTAATCAAAAACAGTTCGTTTGAGTGAACCGTATGCCGTATATCGCACACACATTGATATGACTGCCCGTTTCTATTATTCTACCTCGTCGCAAACAGTTCGAATGGATTAACCATGTGCCCTGCATCGCACACACATTGATATGGCTGCCCGTTTCCGTTGTTCTGCCTCATCGCGAACAGATTGAATGGATTAACTGTATGCCGTATATCGCACACGCAACTAAAATCTGGATTGTGTTTGATGGCTCCGCCATCGCAATTTTTTTACACCATCGTTTGTGATTAATTCATCACACACAATTTCGGCAAAGGGTCTCTGATCGTAGTGTCGCGTTAGCAGTATCCTGCAATAGTGACAATTAGATAGAAACATATCTCATGGTCAATGGCTCTGCTGCCCTTCGAATAAAACAGAAAGGGGATGAACTGGGGTACCCTACTCCATAATAGGAGAGCCGGGGCGGCTGCCCCTGCTCACCCCAATGGTAGGTCCGCCACTGCCTCAATATGCATATGATTGTTAACTTGAGGGTCAACATCTTGATCCCCTTGAGCGCCGTCTTGACCTTCCTCTTGATCTTGAACTTGTTCTTGATCTTGAGGTTGCTCAGAGGAGTGAACTTGATCTTGGGCATCACTTGGTGAACCACCATCACCATTAGGTTGATCTTGCCATTGGTGTTGTTAACGGGGTTGAGGGTCTTCACTTTATTCTTCGGAAGCGTGTGGGTCTAGTGTTGGTGATGGCTCCACTTGAGTGGAGCATTGTCCTTCTCCTTCGGCCACAAGGGGTTCCTCAATGGGGATTATTTGACCAAACCACATTCTTCTTATGGCTCGAGGAGGAATTTCATCACCTACATCACAAAGACCACTTTTCTCCACTTGGGAGCCATTATTTTCATCAAAATCCACGTTACATGTCTCATCAATGCGTCTGGTGGACTTGTTGAGGACACGGTAAGCATGTGAGTTTGTAGCATAACCAACAAATATGCCCTCTTGAGCTCTAGGTTCAAAATTAAACAAACGAGTATCTTTCTTGAGAATGAAACACTTACACCCGAACACCCAGAAGTACTTGAGATTGGGCTTGTTACCGATAAGTATCTCAGACGGAGTCTTGTTCAAGCCTTTGCGGAGATATAACCGATTTGATACATGACAAGTGGTGTTGATGGCTTCGGCCCAAAAGTTGTACGGATATTTAAATTCCGCCATCATGGTCCTTGCCGCATCCATCAACGTCCGGTTCTTCCTCTCCGACACACCATTTTGTTGATGCGTATAAGGAGCTGCATATTGGTGCTAGATCCCCTCATCACTAAGAAACTCATCCAAGGTGTAGTTCTTGAATTCGGTGCCATTGTCACTTCTAATCATCAAAATCTTTGCTTCATGTTGACGTTGAGCTTCATTAACAAAGTTGATGACGGTTTGTTGGTTCTCACTCTTCCTCTTGAAGAATTATACCCAAGTGTATCTTGAATAATCATCCACAACCACCAAGCAATACTTTCATCCCCCAAGACTGTCAAAGGATGGAGGACCAAAGATATCCATGTGAAGGAGCTCCAAGGGCCTCTTCATGTAGATCACAGTCGTGGGATGGTGAGTCGTTTCATGAAGCTTCCCTTCAATACAAGCACTGCAAGCATGGTCTTTGGCAAAACTCACATTTGTTAGCCAACGAACATGGTCCCCTTTGAGGAGACTTTGCAAAGATCTCATATTGACATGGGCTAGCCGGCGATGCCAATGCCATCCCACATCAACTTTATCCATTAGGCAAGTTGCGGTTTTAGTGGGTCGCTCTGAAAAGTTCACCACGTAGAGACCGTTCTCGACATGCCCAACAAAGGCCACTTTAAGAGTCTTGCTCCACAAAAGGGCCACAGTATCAAGATCAAAGAATGTTGCAAAGCCCATAAGTGCAAGTTGACGAACTGAAAGCAAATTGTATGCAAGGGACTCAACAAGCATGACCTTATCAATAGATAAATCTTGTGAGATGACTACCTTACCCAATCCCAATACCTTTGATGTTGAAGCATCACCGAATTGGACATGTGTGGGAATAGATGGAATTGGATGCACATACACCACCAAGTCCTTGCTTCCGGTCATATAATTTGTTGCTCCGCTATCAAGCAACCATGACACTCCATCGGAAGCAAACTCCTACAAAGGATCAATGCTTGGTTTTAGGTACCCATTGAGTAATGGGTCCTTTGATGTTAGCGACAAGGGTCTTAGGAACCCAAATAGACCATTCAATATACTCATATGGAGAACCAACAAATTTGGCATAAACATGCCCATCACTAGCACGGCATAAGATATAAGATGGGTTAAATTTCCATATTTCTTGGGAGTAATGGCCTTTCCCTTCTTGCCATTACCACCCTCCAGCTTGTTCTTCTTATCCACGTGAGCACCCTCTCCCTCTTTGATAAAAACCTCCTTGAGAGAGAGAGGTTGCTTGGTCTTGCTCTTCTTATTCTTCTTCTTCTTTGACTTGGGTACAAACCCAATTCCCTCCTTTGCCACGACCTCCTTTTGATTACTCAAAAGGTCATTGAGATTCTTCTCACCTTGTATGCAAGTCACAAGGCCCTTTTCAAGTTGCTCTTTTAGCTTGAAATTCTCCTCCATGAGATGACCATGCTCACAACACGGGTTAGTACCATGTGCATTATCAATAAAAACAAAAGGAGGACAAGCAGCAATTTCCTTAGTTAGCTTCACTTGGAGTTGATCATGAGACTCCTTGAGAGAGGCATGAACACCATTCAAGACCTTGTGGGCCTTGTCAAGTGTGTCAAACTCTTCCTTGAGTCTAGCATGGCCAACCCCAAGTGCAACCTTCTCGGATTTAAGCACACGAGTAAGAACAATAACATGATCAAGATCTTTTTGAAGTTTAGAAATATCAACGTTGTGTGACTCCTCAAGAGCCAAACGAAGACCTTGCTCTTCCTCAAGAGCAATGAAAAGATCTGCAATCTCATCGGCATAGTCACGACTATGGCCCTCCATCTTGGAGATAGTATCCTCGTGTGACTCAATGATATCATTGGCCTCACCAAGTTGTTCCAAGAGAGCAACAAGGTGCTTCTTGGGTTCTCCCTTGAGCTTACTCAAGAACAAGTTAAACTCATTCTTTTCACCAGTCACCACCTCACTATCATCTACACAATCTAACAAAGAGGGAGTGGTAGTGATGGTGGTTTTGATGATGGGTGCTACCTTATTGATACCTTTAGCCATGAGGCACTTGGAAATGATGTTCTCATTGGGGCCGCCAAAGAGAGACACCTTGGAGGGAGAAGAGGTGGCAATGGCCACGGTCGCCGTTGTCATTCCTTCACCACATGCATCCCCATCGTCATCATTAGACGAATACTCTTCCTGAACCGCCAAAGCCTTTTGAGGCACCCTCTTGGAAAAGTTGTTCTTGTTTGCAAGAGTCATGGCCTTGTCCTTGCGAATGAGCTTGCCACCATTTTCTTCTCGATTCTCATAAGGGCAATCCGCAACAAAGTGACTCATGTTTCCATAATTGTAACATGTTCTCATCCGTTGCTTTCCCTTCGAACAACTTGAGTTGTTCTTGGTGAAATTGGGTCTTGAGTTCCTATTGCCCCAAAATTGCCTTGATGCAACATCCATGTGCTCGTGGTAATCATATTTGGTGTCTTTGGGGCAACTCTCCTCTTCTTCAGCCTCAACTTCATCCAGAATGGACTTGGCCTTGAAGGCAAGAGTGGGTGAGCTTTTCTTGGACGGCAGATGGGTTAGAGCATTGTCGGTGGTCCTATTCATGATGTTCATGGCAATAAACTCATCCAACACTTCACTTGAGGTAAGAGTGTGGAAATCCGGCCTTTGATGAATCACTGAGGACATGGCCTTGTTGAATGGCATGATGGCCTTGAGAAACTTGCGCTTGATCCAAATATCATCCGTATCCTTGTTCCCATGATCTTGAAGAGCCACTACAATAGTTGTCACCCTCCTGTAGAGATCACAAGGAACATCATCTTCTAGTATCACTAAATCAAGTACCACTTCAAAGTTTGACCGTTGTATGCTAGAGATCCACTTGTACATGGATATAATGTGATCCCAACAATCCTTTGCATGGAAGAAGGGCCGCAAGTGAGAGAGATCTTCGGGTGGCACCGCAGCTTGAAGGATGAACAATGCGGAGTGATTGTATTAATTGTCCGCTTCTTCTCTTGGAGTGAAGTTGTTTGGATCATGAGGGTAGAAGCCTTGCTCAACGATTCTCCAAAGGTTTGTGGAGCTGTGATTCAAATGAGACTTGATACAAAAAACCCAATTAGCAAACTCACCCTTTACAAGTTTAGGAGGAGGACCAAGGTGGTTAATATGAGGTGTAGGGACCGGTCCTCCACAGACCGGGCGAGGGGGAACCGAGGCAAAGGTTCCCGTCCCATTCTTGTTATGAGGGGAAGAAGTTTGAGCACCTTTAGCCGCTTCCTTGCCGGAGTTTGCCTCCGACTCCGATGCGGTGGCAATAACCACAAGCAACGGATCGAGATTGGTTTTCAACCCCTCAAGTAATTCTTTAAGCATGGACTTGACTTTGGTCGTGATAGACGTCTTAAGTGAGGCCATAGCTTCATTTAAGTTGTCTTGAGTGATCGAAGTCAACTCCACGACCTCGGGCACTTCATCCACATTTACTTTGTCATCAATCATACTCTTCGGGTTGTGAAACCCTTAATAAAGAGACGAGGCTCTGATACCAATTGAAATGATTGATATGGTTGACTAGAGGGGGTGGATAGGCAAATACCAATTTTTAGGCTTTCTTACACAAATTAAGAGTAGCAACAAATAGGTTTTCTAGAAATGTAACTCGATGAACAACCTATATGATGCTAACACAATAAGCAACACAAGCAAGTACCGGATACAACACAACAAAAGCTTGCACAAAGTAAAGGTAGAAATAACCAGAAGTGGAGCCGGTGGAGATGAGGATGTGTTACGAAGTTCCTTCCCTTTGAGGGGAAGTACGTCTCTGTTGGAGCGGTGTGGAGGCACAATGCTCCCCAAGAAGCCACTAGGGCCACCGTATTATCCTCACGCCCTCGCACAATGCAAGATGCCATGATTCCACTAGTGGTGCCCTTGAAGGAGGCGACCGAACCTTTACAAACAAGGTTGGGGCAATCTCCACAACAAGCTTGGAGGCTCCCAACAACACCACGGAGCTTCACCACAATGGAATGTGGCTCCGAGGTCACCTCAACCGTCTAGGGTGCTCAAACACCCAAGAGTAACAAGATCCGTAAGGGATTAGTGAGGGGAATCAAATTTCTCTTGGTGGAAGTGTAGATCGGGGCCTTCTCAACCAATCCCTAGAAAATCAACAAGTTTGATTGGCTAGGGAGAGAGATCGGGTTAAAATGAGCTTTGGAGCAACACTAGAGTTTTGGAAAGGAATAGGTAGGTCTACTTGGAGAAGAAGGCCTCCTTATATAGTGGGGGAACAAATCCAACCGTTACCACCACAACTCAGCCTGCAGTGAACGGTACTGCTGCTTGGCCCAGCGGTACTCCCGCTTGGCCCAGGGGTACTACCGCTGGGCCCGCCCACAGCGACAAAGAGAAAGGACCAGGAGAGAGATGGCATGAGCACCACTAGTAGCGGTGGTAGGGAGGTACTACCACTCATGAGCGGCACTACCGCACCTAATGCGGCTACTAATTCCGCTGAACCTGACACGAAAGCATAACGCTTTGAGTCGAAGTGGTACTCGAGCGACACTGGGCGGAACCACTGCTTGAAGCCATGAGCGATACTATCGATGTCACAGCGGTACTGCTGCCTGTGGTTTTAGGCGGTACTACCCCTGTCACGGCGGTACTGCCGCATGTGGCTTTAGGTAGTACTGCCGCTCAGTGTCACAGTACTACCACTGGCTCCCTCTCCAATGTCACTTCCAAGATAACGACGGATCCTCCAAAGATGCGGGAAAGAGCTAAGGGTGCAAAAGGAGACATGTATGTGTTTATTCCAGACTAACCTTTCCGATACGGACCCCCTCTTGATAGTACGGTGTTTCCTATCACTCAAGTCCACCAAAACTGAAACGAAGGAAACAACACTGTCTTATCTTTAAACACCGAGGGGTACAAATCATCTAGTGCCATATGAATGAATATCTGAAATGCTCAATGCACACTCTTAGTCTGTAAACGATCGTCATCAATCACCAAAACCACTAATGGAGAAATATGCCCTAACAGTTTGTTTTGCTTCTCTATTGAAAGGAGGCCTTAATATCTCTTAGATTTCCTTATGAATCCCGCTGCCATGGGAGGGCAGGACAAAAGATTTCATGCAAGTTCTTATTATAAGCACGTATGACTATATACAAAATACATGCCTACATTGAATTGATGAATTGGATCTATGGTGTATTGCTCTAGGTTGTTCCTGTTATATGATAAATGTCATCCTACATAAATATCCATAGCCGATCCAATTCCTACGCTTTGCTCATATTGATCTTCGCTAAGTTACTACTGTTGTTGTTGTTACAGTCACTACAAAACTGCTACTTTTATTGTCACTGTCACTATTGATACGGTTACCGCTACTACCAAACCATCCTACTACGGCGATACTAAATACTTTGTTGCATAAATATTATTCTCCAAGTGTGGTTTAATTGACAACTCAACTTCTAAGACTCATAAATATTTTTTGGCTTCCCTAGTGTCGAATCAATAATTTTTGGTGAAATACTACCCTCGAAGACTGTCGTGATCCCCTATACTTGTGGGTGATTATAACCTTTTTTCTGGTGCCATTGCTGGGAAGCATGGCTCTATTTATTGAATTCACCTGGGAATTATAAATCTATTGATCACTATGAAGAATCTGAAATACGCTAATACTAAGATCATACCCACTAAGATGAGGGGAGGTAAGGAGCTGACATCTAGCCCTGCACTTGATTCACCTTCTGTTTTAATTAGACTTACACACCACCACCTTCGTACCATCTGATATGTTGGAACTAATTGATGATACTCTCCAATGTGTATAGCAACAATGGTATGTATAGCAGCCACGTGTACGTACATACGGGCGGGGTCAGAACAGAGAAACAACGCCATATTCTTAGGGAGGCAACGGAATGCGTCCTATACAACGAGAGCCAACCAGCTTGGATGAAACAGCCAAAACGAGGTCTGGCGTACCGCAGAACGGGGGGAAACAGCCTTCTATTCGGCCGCCTATGGTCGAAACGGGGTCCTGTTCATCGGCTTGGGGTCTGGCATACCGTAAAATGGACGAAACGGAGTTATCTTCGACCTCCTACGGTCGAAACGGGGTCCTGTTGATCAGGAGGGGTATGGCATACCGCAAAACACAGGAAAAAAACTTCTGTTGGAGCACATACGGTCGAAATGGGTCTTGTTCTTCGGGAAGGGTGTGGCGTACCGCAAAACGGGACTCCACGGGCTCTGTTCATCATAGTCTACTGCCTCGCTCCAGCCTCCACGGGCTACTGTTCTCCACCACCGACCTCCTACAGCCTCCATCGGCTACTATTCATTCATCGCTCCACGGGTCATGTTCATCCACCCCCAACCGGCTGGGCTGGCGGCCTCCTCGGGGTCCTGTTCATCCAACCCCCATCGGGAACTGTTCATCCACAGCCAACAAACCAGCTCGATCAATCGATGCGTATCGACTCGAGTCTACATGTATCTCACGCGCGAGGTAGCAACGGGTGATGTTTATCGAGAGGCACCCCAACTGACTATGTCTCACACATACACGGGGGCCTTTAGCTTCAGTAAGCAGCGAGAAGGATCAAAGGGGTTCAGTTAAGCAGTGAAGAAATCACTCGGGCTCAGCGAAGGATCGATCGCTCGGATTCTGCCATGGAGTTGTCACGGCAGATTTCCTAAGGGGGGGACTTAGTTGTAGGGCCATTGCGACGTAGTTAGCTTCAAGGGGTTAAAACGGGACAAAGGACACAGGGAGTTTATACTGGTTCAGCCCCTTGCGGTGAAGGTAAAATCCTAATCCAGTTTGAGGTGGTATTGTTAGGGTTTCGATTGCTAGGGAGAGAATACGCTAGCCTGGCTTTCGATCTGTTGTTTCTCGCCCTAAGACGCTGCCTAGTCGTCCCCTTATATACACGGGTTGACGCCCTGCGGCTTACAGAGTCCCGGCAGGCTCATACAAACGTGTCCGGCCCGGTGACTTATCTTACATGCCTTATCGTACAAGTCAAAACATACATGGCGGTTTACACTCATGGGCCTTAAGCCGCTCTGGGTTTTGGGCCCTTTATATGCCTATCTTCCTGAACCACCATCTTAAACATGCTCCTGGGCTTAGCCCGCGAACTGCCATTGGGGTAACCCGGCCCTCCTGGGCGGGTCATATCGAATAGTTATATCCCCAACATTAGGCCCCGGGTTGATTTGAACTTGTTCATGTCAATCTTCAACACTTAGCAAAAAATCTTTCTTCATCATCTTGTGAGATATTGTAACCCGCCATGACATCATTCCCTGAGGTTGCGGTAACCTGCCATGACGTCATATGTCGTTTATTTTCATATAGCCCAAATCTTAACAAATCTCCACATTTTAATGAACCTCCGAAAATCGAGGCGTCTGCGCTGTCACATATCCGTTTTTTGGCCTCCTCGATTCCCGCGCATGACACTTATCCATTTGTCTTATAAATAGGGTCAGGGGTCCCTTTCTTCCCCCCCCCCCTTGCCTCTTCGTCTCTTGTCTTATTCCTCGCGACATCTCTGTGCTCGAGCACCGTCGCCGCCGTCGACCTTCGTCTCTGCCCCAACAACAGCCGTTGCATCAGCCTGATCTGACCAGACTTCGTCCGCGCGCCGCCGCCGTTCAACGGTCCAGGTAAGTTCTCCTATTCCCTCTTCTCTTAGATCCATTAGGGTTCCTGCGAGTTCATCGGAGTTCATCCTCGCCCTTCACTGTAGTTGCGATTTTTGACTTCAACTTGATACTCCTCCTATGCAATGTTATTCATAGCATCTCTTTTTCACTATTGGAACATCTCATCTACACAAAAAACCGATCTGAATCCATGAACTGCTCAAGGACTGATATTTAGGTCTGAATATTTGCCGTCAGCGCGTAGATCCAACGTCATAATACTAATATGTGAAATCTGTGCGGTAGCAGTTTTAGCACTTGTCTTGATCTCAAAATATATCCTCATTGCAACAGATCTGATTTGGGCCTTCTTACTCTTCCGCTGCCGCCACCTTAGGTTTAGGTTTTTACTTTATTTCTCTGAGCTGTTGCAGATCCAATCTTGTAGCACCAATCCGTGAAACTTGTTTGTCACAACACTTAGTAAAATTTGCTCTTAGCGATTCTTGAATACCAGTTCTTGTCATGGCGGCTTATATCACCGGTTTATAATTATCCATATGTCATTAGGCCCCATTTTAAGCCGCCGTTCTGAACATATGTTGTAGCTTGATTTTCGGCTTAATGAATCAATTTGAACCGGCAAAATGTTTCCTTCTTTTAGGCTTCTCTCTTCACAATGTGGCCGAAGATAGTCACTTTGTGCAATTGGGTTCCCTATGTTGTCACCGAAGATACACTCGATGACTTTGTCAAAATCGAGTACTTGCCGAAAAATCTGTCATGCATTATCGCGCTCCTAATCCAGGCAAAGAAAGACCTCATCCAAAGGACGATGAAGTTATTGTTTTTACTGATCACATGAACCGGGGCTTTTCACCGCCTGGCTCTAAGCTCTTTCGAGACGTTCTGCATTTCTTTCAGCTCCATCCTCAAGACATCGGACCCAATTCTGTGTCAAACATTTGCAATTTCCAAGTCTTCTGCGAAGTATACCTTCAAGAGGAGCCCAACATCGAGCTCTTTAGAGAATATTTCTATTTAAACCACCAAAATGAGTTCATGAATGGACCCAGCTTGGAACTTGGTGCAATCTCGATTCAACGAAGAAGAGACGCCATCTTCCCCTATGCTCGCTTGCCAAGTCACCCCAAAGATTGGAACCAAACATGGTTTTACTGCAAAGATACCTCTCCGTCTGATGAAAATCCGCTACCGGGTTATTGTGTCCAACGTCTTGACCTGAAGCATCCTCTTGCTGAGAAGCTTGTCGCCGCTGAACGTAAAAAACTTGGTCCCACTTTTGCGAAGGTCAAGGCTCTATTGGGAAATGGGTAACTGGAATTGACTTGGTTCGGTGCTGGGTTTATTGGCGGATCATACCCTTGAGCCACCGATCCGGTTTAATGTGCACTTACAAACGCGACAGAATATCCATTACGCCACAGCCCCTTGGACTTGACTGATGATACGGTCACTGAAATGACTAAGACTCTTTAGAATGAAGACCTGGGAGATTGCAGCAAAGTGGGTTTGAACCCTTTATGCAAACTAATCCAGCACCGGATGTGAGTCTTACCTTCATTTTACCTTACCTTATCATTCCAATATTTTGTTAATTCAACGTTGCTGATTTTCACAGGCTGAATCCGACTTCTGGAAAAAGAAATATGACCATGAAGCTCCTAAAATGGCCAGGGCTGCCAATACATCCCTTAAGAAACCCGCCAAGAAGACGAAGAAAAAACCAAGCGCTTCTGAAATGTTTGAGCTAGATGACAGCTCTGAGTCGGAGGTAGCCCTTGACTCTCTTGGCTCCTTTTTCAATTATCTTATTGACACTGACTGTTATCAGGACGTTACGGGGGCCAGCCAGGCAGTTGAAGAAGAGGTAATTACTATTTCCTCTGGCTCGAAAACTTTGCCAAGACAAAGAATTCGATGAGTAACCCGGAAAGTAAGGTTTTCACACCCCTTAGCTCATTTGGATCCTCACTTTCTTTTGAAGCAACAGCTGCACGAGAACCGGCATCAAAGTCAGAACACCGGAGGTGAAGAACTGTCCTCTGGCTTACCGAATACTCCAGTCCGACGGAAACATCAAAATGTGGTCCTTCCGCACTTAAACTCTTTTTACCCGCTGGCGGGTCTCATTCACCAGCCACTGAATTCTTCCGATTCAAACTACCAGGAGGTTTCTCATTCTTCCTCCGGCGATTCATCTCAGACCCAGCTACCGACTTTCAAGTTTTCCCCTGGGTAACAACAATTACTCCTTGTTTTGTTACTCCTTATGCCTTTATACCTTGTACTAATTTGTCGAAACATGTGCAGTGGCCAAGCCAAGCCCAGTAAGAAAGCAAAGGTGACAAAGCCGGTAGCTGACCCTAAAGTCATTGAGCCAGAGCAGCAAGTCCCAGCGACAGATGCTGAAAAACAACCGGAAGAAACTGCTCATGATGCTCCTCCTGAAATTCCTGATGTCTCCCTTGACTGCACCAATATCACCTCTTTGAACACTGAATAGTCAAGCCCAGGTAAGCCGCCAGAAGAGCATAGTAAAGATGTGATGATCACTGGCACCGGCTTTAGAGAACCGGGCAATCCGAATGTTTTGGCCAAGCACTCCACCAATCAAGAAGTTATTGAGAAGCGGAAAGTAAGGTTTGACATGACTCATTATGCGCAACTGAGCAGCAGCGAAGTACTTTCTGGCTATCTCAATCAAGTCCACACCGACTGTGATTTTGAAGTTGACATGGTAAAGGAGATGCATAAAAAATTGAGGTATGAACTTGACCAAGTTATGTATATCCTGCCAGCCCCCAAGTCTACTAGGTATGATAGAATTAAATATGATGTAGATTTAGAATAAACATGATCATTTTTAATAGAATCCTTCTAGAGCCGGCTTTCACCATTATAGGAAACCTGATTTTGATGAACATTGCACCTGTAGCTCCCAAGGGCCGGCTTACTCATTATGAATGAATCGATCCTATTCACCATTGTGCATATATAGAGCTTGCCTGTGTAGCCTCCATAAGCCGGCGGTGCACGTTTACAGTACCACCAGGTTATCATAAATGAATAAGAAGATGCAAGCGATATGCATTAGCCCCCAAGTGCCAAGTACTCTTGCTTGCAAAGTGCTTGGGACTTTATTGATATGAACCGGTGCATGAAGAGTGTTTCGGCATGCATTAGCCCCCAAGTACCAAGTGTTGTTGCTTGCAGAAGGCTTGGGACTTATATTCCTGTAATCTGGACATGAATGTTTTTGTAACTCTTTGTTTATACATAATACCACTTCTGAACTGGAATCACAATAGAATGATGCAAAGACCCGGCTGAAGTTTCAAGAATCTGAGACCCAGAAAGCTGAAGCAAAATTCCAATTTAGCGTGGCTGAAATGGAAAAACTGAAGGCCAGCTTTGTGACGGAGAAAACTGCTTGGGCTGAAGAAAAGGTTGCTTTGACAAAACGAGCTGAAAAGGCGGAGGCGACTCTTGAAGAGGTGACCACTGAGATCACCAATTTAAAACACCATGTATCCAAAATGGTTTCGGCTATCTTTGGTGAGTCGTCTTGCTAAAAAGTGAATCTTTCCTTTGATAGTATAAAATGCCGCTAACCAATTTATGACTTATGTAGGTCGCCGGAGCAGCAATCTTAACCAGGAGGTGCTCGTGAAGCTTAAAGCTGTTTATACACTTGTTGAACAGCTAGAAACTGGATCTCAGTGCGCACTGCTTACAATTTCTCCGGCCAACCAGACACCTACTCTCTTGATAGATGTCTTGAAAAAACTTTATGTGCTGCCTGCTAGGATTGACGAAATGAAGCGGTCGTATGCAAGAGCTAGTGCCATAACAGCTTTAAGCCGGGCCAAGGCATGGTTACCAGAGCTAGACCTGACTGACTTAGCTACTGGCTATCCAAGCTTGAAGGCTGATAACACACAAGTGTAGGGGATCAGTTGTAGCCTCTTTCGATAAGTAAGAGTGTTGAACCCAACGAGGAGCTAAAGGCAAAACAAATATTTCCTCAAGTTCTATCGACCACCGATACAACTCTACGCACGCTTGACGTTTGCTTTACCTAGAACAAGTATGAAACTAGAAATACTTTGTAGTTTTTGTGGGATAGGTTTGCAAGAATATAAAGAGAACGCAAATAAAGACAAGGGGCTGTTAAGATAAAGACACAACTAAATTAGTGATAGCGAGTGTGGAAAAGTGGTGGTAGGAGTTGCGAAATTGCCCCTAAGCAATTGACTACGTTAATAGACCGATAGCAAGTTTTATGTGGGAGAGGCCACTGCTAGCATGTCATCCCTTACTTGGAATTCTATGCACTTATGATTGGAACTATTAGCAAGCATCGGCAACTACTAACGTTCATTAAGGTAAAACCCAACCATAGCATTAAGATATATTGGTCCCCCTTCAATCCCGTATGCATCAATTTCTACGCTATGTTGAAGTTTATGTCACTCTTGCCCTCCAATACGTAGTCTTATCAACATACAACTAACCCTATGGTGTGATCCACGCGCGCGCTCAATTGATGGGCACCAAAGGACAGCAACATAACCACAAGCAAATTAAATCAATCATAGCAATTCACCAATCACCTATAGGACAACGAAAATCTACTCAGACATCATAGGATGGCAACACATCATTGGATAATAATATGAAGCATAAAGCACCATGTTCAAGTAGAGGGTACAGCGGGTTGCGGGAGAGTGGACCGCTGTAGATAGATGGGGGAAGGTGATGGAGATGTTGGTGAAGATGACGGAGGTGTTGGTGTAGATTGCCGTCACACGATGATGGCCCCGGTGGCACTCCGGTGCCACCGGAAGCGAGGGGGAGAGAGCCCCCCTCCTTCTTATTCTTCTTCCTTGACCTTATCCCTAGGTGGGAGAAAGGTTTCCCCTCTGGTCCATGGCCTCCATGGCGGCGGAGGGCCGAGAGCCCCTCCGAGATTGGATCTGTCTCTCTGTCTCTCTTTGTTTCTGCGTTCCCAGATTCTGGCCCTTCACCGTTTTTTAAATTCCCGGAGATCCGTAATTCCGATTGGGCTGATTTTTTGACACGATTTTTATCCGGATATTAGCTTTCTTGCGGCGAAAGAAGGGCATCAACTGCCTTATGGTGTGGCCTCGAGGGCCCAGGGCGCGCCCTGGGCAGGGGGGCGCGCTCCCACCCTCGAGGCCCACTCGAGCATCGTTTCGTGGTGGTTCCACTTCCCAAAATTCACATATATTCCAAAACAAATCTCCGTCCGTTTTTATTCCATTTGGACTCTGTTTGATATGGATATTCTGCGAAACAAAAAACATGCAACAAATAGGAACTGGCACTAGGCACTGGATCAATATGTTAGTCCCAAAAAATAGTACAAAAATTCGCCAAAAGTATATGAAAGTTGTAGAATATTGGCATGGAACAATCAAAAATTATAGATACGACGGAGATGTATCAGCATCCCCAAGCTTAATTCCTGCTCTTCCTCGAGTAGGTAAATGATAAAAAATATAATTTTTGATGTGGAATGCTACCTAGCATAATCTTGATCATGTAATCTAATCATGGCATGAATATTAGGACACGAGTGATTCAAAGCAATAGTCTATTATTTGACATAAAAGAATTTAATACTCGGGCATCCCAACAAACAATTAAGTCTTTCTTCAATGCTAAAGAACGTTATCCCTACAAAATCATATAGTCTTTTATGCTTCCCTTTTCTTTACACAAGGTACCCCTCATGCCCATCCCGGTGTCAGCCAAGCAATTGTTTTCATACTTTACTTTTTCGAACTTTTTCAACTCTTCACGCAATACATGAGCATGAGCCATGGACATAGCACTATGGGTGGAATAGAAGGTGGTAGTAGACAAAAGTAGGGAGAAAGTCTCACATCGACCAGGCGTATCAATGGGCTATGGAGATGCCGATCAATAGATATCAATGTGAGTGAGTAGGGATTGCCATGTAACGGAAGCACTAGAGCTATAAGTGTATGAAAGCTCAAAAGAAAACTAGTGGGTGTGCATCAACTTGCTTGCTCATTAAGACCTAGGGCATTTGAGGAAGCCCATCGTTGGAATATACAAGCCAAGTTCTATAACGAAAAATTCCCACTAGTATATGAAAGTGACAACATAGGAGACTCTCTATCATGAAGAACATGGTGCTATGATGAAGCACAAGCGTGGAAAAAGATAGTAGCATTGTCCCTTTTTTTTCTTTTCCTTTTTTTCTTTTTTTCTTTTTTTTGGCCTTTCTCCTTTTTTTATTTGGCCTTTCTTTTTTTTCTTTTTTTTGGCCTTTCTTTTTTTTTCTTTTTTTTCAAGGGACAATGCTCTAATAATGATGGTCATCACACTTCTATTTACTTACAACTCGATACTAGAACAAAAATATGACTCTATATGAATGCCTCCGGCGGTGTACCAGGATGTGCAATGATCTATCGTAGCAATGACATCAAAAAACGAACAAGCCATGGAAACATCATGCTAGCTATCTTACGATCATGCAAGGCAATATGACAATGATGGTGCATGTCATAATAAACGGAACGGTGGAGTTACATGGCAATATATCTCGGAATGTCTATGGAAATGCCATGATAGGTAGGTATGGTGGCTGTTTTGAGGAAGGTATATGGTGGGTGTATGGTACCGGCGAAAGTTTCGCGATACAAGAGAGGCTAGCAATGGTGGAAGGGTGAGAGTGCGTATAATCCATGGACTCAACATTAGTCATAAAGAACTCACATACTTATTGCGAAAAATCTATTAGCCCTCGAAGCAAAGATACTATGACGCATGCTCCTAGGGGGGAGGTTGGTAGGAGTTAACCATCGCGCGCCCCCGACCTTCACGCAAAGATAAACAATCAAAATACAATGCGCGCCAATTTGGTTACATAGTTAGGAGACCATACGTGCATGCTTCGGGAATCACAAACATTAACACCAATATTTTTACTAAACCATAATCATTCACTAGTTCCTCCCACATATTAGCATCTCTATATCGCAAAACTATTGCAAGGAATCATACATATCATATTCAGCGATCTAAAAGTTTATGTAGGATTTTATGACTAACCATGTGAATGACCAATTCCAGTCAACTCTCTAAATAGATATAAGTGAAGCAAGAGAGTTTTAATTCTTTCTACAAAAGTTATGCCCACGCTCTAACAATTATAAGTGAAGCAAAAGAGTATTCTACAAATGGCGGTTTTCTATGTGAAGAGCAACATGCAATCCAAACTTCAAATGATATAAGTGAAGCACATGAAGTATTCCATAAAGCCATACTCAAAAGATATAAGTGAAGTGCAAAGAGCATTCTATAAATCAACCAAGGACTATCTAATACCAGCATGGTGCATTTATTAAAAGGAAAAATAGAAAAAGCACACGACGCTCCAAGAGTTTACGCATATCACATGAATGAAACGAATCCGAAAACATACCGATACTTGTTGAAGAAAGAGGGGGTGCCTTCCGGGGCATCCCCAAGCTTAGACGCTTGAGTATCCTTGAATATTTACTTGGGGTGCCTTGGGCATCCCCAAGCTTGAGCTCTTGCCTCTCCTTCTTCTCCTCACATCGAGACCTCCTCGATCTTTGAACACTTCATCCACACAAAACTTCAACAGAAAACTCGGTAAGATCCGTTAGTATAATAGAGCAAATCACTACTCTAAGTACTGTTGAAAACCAATTAATATTTTGTTTTTGCATTGTAGCTACTGTAATATAACTTTTCCATGGCTTAATCCACTGGTAGAAATTGATAGTTTCATCAAAACAAGCAAACTACGCATCAAAAACAGAATCTGTCTAAAACAGAACAGTCTGTAATAATATGAACATTCACCATACTTATGATACTTGAAAAATTCTGCCACAATTATGAAAAATCAACAATTTGTATAGAAAGACGGTGCAAAAAGTTTCAGAACCATTTGTCGTTCCAGCAAAAAATTAAAAATTGCACACTACAACCAAAGTTTATGTCCTGCACCGCACAAACCAACAAGCATTGTAAACATCCTAAAGGCAAACCTTGGCACATTATTTTTATAATACAATGGAATTGTACAAGGGGATAATTATTTTTGTTGAAAAGTTTCTGTAATTAAGATTCACAAAGTTTCCATGGGCATGAACAAAGTTCAAGGACGTCCCCCACTTTCACAATGCTCGTCTATATCACTTTCACTTTTCTTTTTGAAAAGTTTTGGGTTCCCCCCTTTTTTTAAAACATTATAAAAGCACACAACAGAAATAAATGCCTCTCTAAAACTTCCGGGTTGTCTCCCTGTCAGCGCTTTCTTTAAAGCCATTAAGCTAGGTATATAGTGCACAAGTGATGGATCCACCCGTATCCCAAGGTATATCAAAGCCAATTTTAATTAGCAATGATTTGACATTTAGTAGTGAGCACAAAGTGATATGTGTCATGAAACAACGAAGTCTAACTCTCTTCCTATGCATAGGCATGTCATACAAGAACAATTCATGCACATCAATTCAAGGCCAATGCATAGTATAAGCATCTTCTTGCAATTTTATCATGTTGGAAACATAGAGAGGCGGAGATGTAGTTCCTCTCTCATAATAATTGCAATTAGGAGCAGCAAGCACATGCATATTATACTCATCAAAATCATCATGTGCAACGGAAAAAGGCAACCCATCAATATAATCCTTAATAAGTGCAAACTTCTCTGATATAGTGTAGTTTGGAGAATTCAAAATGATAATAGGACTATCATGTGTGGGTGCAATAGCAACTATCTCATGTTTAACATAAGGAGCTATAGCAAGTTCATCTCCAAAAGAATAATTCATATTGGCATCTTGGCCACAAGCATAGCAAGCATCATCAAAAACGGATATTTCAAAATAATCAACGGGATCATAGCAATCATCATAGCATTCATCCTTCGATAAGAACGAAGGGAAATTAAACAATGTATGAGTTGAAGAGTTACTCTAATTAGAAGGTGGGCATGGGTAGCTAATCCGCTCTTCCTCCTTTTGTTCTTCGCTCTCCTCCTCCTCTTTTTCATCTAATGAGCTCATAATGTCATTGATTTCTTCTTCCATAGACTCCTGCAAAATATTAGTCTCTTCTTGGACAGCAGAGACCTTCTCAATAAACGCATCAATATGGGAGTTATATTCATAATTCAAATAGCAATATTTCAATATAGCAAGATTTTCAGGCCTAGAAACATCATCATCAATAGCATCCTTCTTTCTAAATAGAGATTCAATTTCATAAGCACCCTTAAAAGCAACGAATTCTTCTATTTGTTCCACATCATAATAATCATATATACCATTAGCATAAGAAGCTAAGGTTTTATTATCATTAAATTTGCATGAAAAGGGAAGGTGTGGAGCCTTCATCCTAGAGCAACAAGTATAATCATATCTCAAGCATAGTTGCTGAGCATACCAATGCAATAATGAATTTGATCCCATAGCAGTTTCCCTTTTTGTGTCAAGCGATAATCCCTAAAGTATTCATGTAGATCCAACGTTACTCCCATTACATAGTTGAATGGGGTTTTCTCAGGATTATCAAAGTAGTACATAATATCTTTCACATACTGAGCATCGAGGGTTTTAGAAGGTTCCCCATCTCCATGAGTAGCAAGTACACCTAATGTTTTTGGTATTTCGTGTTCCATATCCATAACTAAAGATAGAGAACAACTTAGAACAGCAAATAAAATCTACTTAGTGATAAAGCAAACAAGCACACACGAGAATATTCACCCCGACAACGGCGCCAGAAAAAGGTCTTGATAACCCACAAGTGTAGGGGTTCAGTTGTAGCCTCTTTCGATAAGTAAGAGTGTTGAACCCAACGAGGAGCTAAAGGCAGAACAAATATTCCCTCAAGTTCTATCGACCACTGATACAACTCTACGCACGCTTGACGTTTACTTTACCTAGAACAAGTATGAAACTAGAAGTACTTTGTAGTTTTTGTGGGATAGGTTTGCAAGAATATAAAGAGCAAGCAAATAAAGACAAGGGGCTGTTAAGATAAAGACACAACTAAATTAGTGATAGCGATTGTGGAAAAGTGGTGGTAGGAGTTGCGAAAATGCCCCTAAGCAATTGACTACGTTACTAGACCGATAGCAAGTTTTATGTGGGAGAGGCCACTGCTAGCATGTCATCCCTTACTTGGAATTCTATGCACTTATGATTGGAGCTATTAGCAAGCATCCGCAACTACTAACGTTCATTAAGGTAAAACCCAACCATAGCATTAAGATATATTGGTCCCCCTTCAATCCCGTATGCATCAATTTCTACGCTAGGTTGAAGTTTCTGTCACTCTTGCCCTACAATACGTAGTCCTATCAACATACAACTAACCCTATGGTGTGATCCACGCGCGCGCTCATATGATGGGCACCAAAGGACAGCAACATAACCACAAGCAAATTAAATCAATCATAGCAATTCACCAATCACCGATAGGACAACAAAAATCTACTCAGACATCATAGGATGGCAACACATCATTGGATAATAATATGAAGCATAAAGCACCATGTTCAAGTAGAGGGTACAGCGGGTTGCGGGAGACTAGACCGTTGTAGATAGATATGGGAAGGTGATGGAGATGTTGGTGAAGATGACAGAGGTGTTGGTGTAGATCGCTGTCACACGATGATGGCCCCGGTGGCACCCCGGTGCCACTGGAAGCGAGGGGGAGAGAGCCCCTGTCAGGGATATGACTAGCAGGTATAAACCGGCTAGTATAAACCGGCTTTGTTAATGTATACTTGTTTGTAATATTTAGTAAAGGCTACGGCCCATAAAGATCTTAGAGCCCATGTATAGAATTAAGGTTTGTAAACCGCCCCATGATGTAACTTGAGAGATAAGGAAGAAAAGACAGAGACCGAGGCGGACACAATTATGAGCCGGCCTCGGGACTCTGTAAACCGGACCAGGCGTACCCTCTATATAAAGGGGCGACCCGGCGACGGTTCAAGGACAAGCAACAATCAACCCGTCGAGACACAGGCAAGCGAATCCGCTCCCTGTAATCCGACGCCCAAGCAATACCAAACCAACTAGACGTAGGCTTTTACCTTCATCGAAGGGGCCAAACTAGTATAAACCTTCTGTGTCCTTTGTGTGCTATGAACCCCTTCAAGCTAACCCGTGCGATGGTTCCATCATCAAGTCCGCTAAACCGGACATCTGCCGTGCTATTTCCACGACAGTTGGCGCCCACCATGGGGCCTGCGCACGATGGTTTCGAGTTCTTGAAGGGCAGCTTCGAAGGGCTCAAGGGTTACGCGGTCAGCCGGATGACCAAGAGTCGCCGCGGCCGGATCTACATCGACGACGCAGGTTGGGGACCGGAAGCCGATTCGATCGAATATGGGTACCGGGTTCCCTTCGGCAGCATCCAAGTCTTCATCGGCAAAATCGGCGAACCGGGGCCTGAGCCGGACGTCTTCCCCAACATCGTCGAGCCGGCTCAGCGTGCGAGATCGGCCCGGATTCAGCCTGCCGTGAAGCACGTGTTCGTTGGAGCAATCCACAGAGGTCGAACCGAGGACGGGTCGGAATCTGATGGTGCAACAGTTGTCTACTCTGATGACAGATCTTCATCCGGGGAAACTGAATCTCTGTATCAGTTGCAGGACGGCCGGTCTGAGGGCGAGTCCGATGGAAACAGCATTCCGGGCCCCTTTGGCCCGCCAAACCGGGTGGCGGTCTTCATGGCCGGTTCACAGCCCCCAGTGAACGGAACGACAACAGAAGCTGGTGCAGGGGGAAGCGGCCCAGCCCCCTCGCTTACAGAAGTTCTATCCACCTTGATCGAGGAGTTCACAGCTAAAGCGGTGGAAACAGTAGCTCCAGCAGACAAGGCGCATCATGATGCAGAGCTCCTTCAGTTGAAAGGCCGGATTGATCAGTTAAAGGAAGACCTGAAGGCAGAAAGAGAGATGATAGCGGTGAGACAAGCGGAATTGGATGATCAAGCCTTTTACTTAAGGATGGAGCAAGCTTCTATGGAAGGAGTAAGAGGACGAAAGTACCGGTCTCGGATACCGTCGGTTTATGAAGCAACGAATCTGTTCAGGACACCTAGGGCTGGGACTAGTAACAATCCGGCTTTAAACCGGAGGGCACCCCCGGCCAGGGAGGAGCCGGTTCAGCAACCCACCGCAGAACGGGAGCGCCGGATTACGTCGGCACCGTATGTTCCCGTCCCTCCAGGTCATTATTCAAACCCTTTGGATAACATTGCTGCAGCAGCGGCGCGTTTGGCCGCTTTACCTGCGGAAGAGACGTCTCCGGTGGCGATAGAGGCGCGCAGGGTCCAGAAGCTACTTAATACGGCGTTAATACATCAGCAAGCATATTCTCATAGCAGGGAAAGGCTACATTCAACACCGCGTCCCAGCCGAAGTTATACTAGGCATTGGGAGGAGCCAGAAGTATCTAACAGTGAACGCAGGAGGCATCAGCGCAGGCAGGATAATCTGGCAGGGGCGGCGGTACCAGCTCCAGACATAAATCGGGTTAGGTCAGGTGCCAGGGAGGAGATTCGTCAAATGACGCCGGTTCACACCGCCACGGCAGAAACAGGGGTTATGGCGAGTTCCTTCGGGGTGCAGTGTCTTGTCCCCGCTTTACGGAGTGTCAAGCTGCCCAAAGATTTCAAAGGGCCCCGCAAGGTACCTAACTACACAGCCGATTTACCACCGGAAGCTTGGGTTGAAAGTTATGAGATGGCCATGGAGATGCTGGACGTGGATGAATCGGCTTGTGCTAAATATTTTACTATGATGCTTGAAGGCACGGCCCGGACCTGGCTGAAAGCTCTACCCCCGAACTCTATTGGATCATGGGGGGAACTGTGCAGCCAGTTTATCAAAAACTTCAAGGATACATGCAAACAGCCGATGTCAGTGATAGACCTAGCAGCTTGTTTGCAAGGAGAGCAGGAGTCTACAGCAGCTTGGGTACGGAGAGTAGCAGAAATTTTACACTCTTCGAATGGTATTAATCCTAGTACGGCAATAGTAACGTTGGAGAACAATTGCCGGTTTGAATCTTTAAAGTTGAAACTCGGACGGCTTAAAAGGGACTGCAATGATATGGGAACTTTAATGAGTGCCCTGGTGAAGTATGGAGACTCTGATAACACAAAGTATCCAGAGGCAGAAGGAGATAAGGCTGGGAAGGTTGGCAAGTCTGGTAAACCGGCGCTAAACAATCCGGTTGCTTCAAGTTTTTTGGGCAAACGGAAAGCACAGGGTGGTTCAGATTTCGTGGCCAACACTCAAGTTCAAGGGGGTTTTCAGCATAACCCGGGAGATCCGTCTTCACAAACCAGCGGAGGAGCTTTTGGCTGGGAACAGGAGTTAGATCAGCCTTGTCCAAAGCATAGCGGAAAAGGGAAGGTGGCGAAGCATACCATGAGAGAGTGCATACCCCTTATGAAGGCAATAGCGGGCCGTTTCAATCCTCATAATCGACCCCCAAATAGCGGCTCAGGGCCTGGATTTTATGGTCTGGGTCATCAGGGGAACAGCTCCGGATCAGGATATAGGGGCAATAACGGTGGTTATCAACACCGGGCAGGCGGCCAAAGTAATCAAGGAAACTATAATGGTCAGGGCAATCAATCACATCATCAAGGTGGTTACAATAATCAGAATAATCAGCAGCAAGGCCAAGGGAATTATAATAATCAAGGAAATCAGCAGCAACAGCGTCAGCAACAGCAGCCGCAATCTGGATATCAGAGTAATCCGAAGGAGTTAAGCAGTGGGCAATATCATGTCTTCACCACAAGTTTGTGTAAGAGAGACCAGAAGGTTTTGAAGCGGGTTGTGAATGCAGTAGAACCGGCGACACCGCAATTTCTTTGATGGTCGAAGCAGCCCATTGTATGGAGCAGAGAAGACCACCCAATGCGGGTGGATAATCCAGGCCATTTAGCCTTGGTGGTAGCACCTCAAGTGGGAGGTTACAAATTTACTAAAGTTCTCATGGATGGTGGTAGCAGCATCAATATCTTATATTATGAGACTTTCCGTCGTATGGGTCTGTCAGATAAAAAGCTAAGACAATCAAACACAGTGTTCCACGGAATGGTCCCAGGTAAGTCAGCTTATCCGGTTGGAAAGATTGACTTAGAAGTTACCTTTGGGAACGAGTATGATTCCAGGTCGGAGATGATCACTTTCGAAGTCGTCAAGATTAAAAGTCCATATCATGCTCTGTTTGGATGGACGGTTTATGCTAAGTTTATGGCTAGGCCGTGTTATGTTTATCTGCAGCTTAAAATGCCGGGTCATAAAGGCATGATTACGGTTCATGGAAGCCGCAAGATAGCAGTGGAATGTGAGGAAGGTGATGCAGCTTATGCAGAAGCAGTATGTGCCACAGAAGAGTTGAAATTTTATAAAGACAATGTTGATCCGGCAGATATGACTCCGCTGAAGAAGCCAACTACCGAACATGATCCGGCGTTGAAGTTTAAATCAGCTGAAGAGACCAAGCAAGTTGATTTTGTGCCCGGGGACTCGTCCAAGCAATTCACTATTAGTGCTAACCTTGATCCCAAATAGGAAAGCGCGCTCATCGAGTTCATCCGTGAGAACCGGGATATCTTTGCATGGAAACCTTCTGACATGCCAGGTATATCGAGGGAACTCGCTGAGCACAAGTTAAACATTGATTCGAAGTTTAAACCGGTTAAACAGTATCTGCGCCGCTTCAATGAAGAGAGGCGCAAGGCTATAGGAGAAGAAGTGGCCAGACTTTTGGCCGCAGGGTTCATAGTGGAAGTTTTTCATCCGGAGTGGTTGGCTAATCCGGTGCTGGTTTTAAAGAAGAATGGGAAGTGGAGGATGTGTGTGGACTACACGGACCTCAATAAAGCTTGCCCAACTGATCCTTTTGCTCTACCTCGCATCGATCAGATCATTGACGCCACGGCGGGGTGTGAGCGGCTAAGTTTTTTGGATGCATATTCAGGGTATCACCAGATCAAGATGGCAGTGGAAGACCAAGAGAATACAGCTTTCATAACTCCTTTTGGTGCTTTTTGCTATGTGTCTATGCCTTTTGGGCTTAAGTGTGCACAGGCAACTTATCAGCGTTGCGTTCAGAATTGCCTGAAGGGGCAGATAGGGAGGAACGTTCATGCTTATGTGGATGACATTGTGGTCAAATTGAAGAAAGAAGGAACAATGATAGAGGATCTCAAGGAAACCTTTGATAATCTTCGGGCTTATAGGATGATGCTTAATCCGGAAAAATGTGCTTTTGGTGTTCCGGCTGGTAAGCTACTGGGATTCTTAGTCTCAAACAGAGGAATAGAAGCTAACCAGAGAAGATCAAGGCCATTACGTCTTTGACTAAACCGGTTTGTATCAATGATGTTCAGCGCATAGCCGGCCGAATCACAGCGTTAAGCCGGTTCATCAGTCGTTTGGGAGAAAAGGCGATCCCACTTTACCAGATGTTAAGGAAAACAGACCGGTTTATCTGGAGCGATGAGGCAAATGCAGCATTTGAGGATCTGAAACGGCAACTAGCAAAACCACCGGTTTTAGCTGCGCCCATTGACAAGGAGCCTTTGCTGTTATACGTTGCTGCTAACACACGAGCGGTCAGCGTTGCAATTGTGGTTGAGCGCAAGGAAGCAGGGAAGGAGCACCCGGTTCAGCGCCCGGTTTATTATGTAAGTGAAGTGCTAATTGAGTCCAAGCAGAGATACCCTCATTGGCAGAAGTTAGTATATGGGGTGTTCATGGCAAACCGGAAGCTGAAGCACTATTTCCAAGGACATCCAATAACTGTGGTTAGTTCAGCACCGTTGGGGGATATAATCCAGAACAGGGAAGCTACGGGCAGAATAGCAAAGTGGGCCATTGAGCTCAGCCCGCATGAGTTGAAATATGTACCACGCACTGCTATAAAATCTCAGACATTGGTGGACTTCATAAATGACTGGACAGAGTTGCAGACTCCCGAGGAGAAGCCGGGTCTTACTTATTGGACGATTCACTTTGACGGTTCAAAACAGTTGGAGGGCTCGGGGGCTGGAGTTGTCTTAACTTCCCCCAGAGGTGATAAATTCTGTTATGTTCTCCGCTTATTATTTCCTTGTACTAATAATGCAGCGGAATATGAAGCATTACTTCATGGCTTGCGGCTAGCAAAGGAGATGAACTTGAGCCGGGTTAAGTGCCTGGGTGACTCAGATTTGGTGGCACAGCAAGTTTTTGGCAAGTGGGATTCAAGAGATCCCCTCATGGCGGCTTATAGAAGAGAGGTTGAAGCAGTCGCGGGATACTTTAAGGGATATCAGGTGGATCATATAGACCGGCGGAGAAACGAAGCGGCCGACGCTCTAAGCCGGCTAGGGTCGCAACGTAAACCGGTACCACCAAACACCTTTTTAGATGAATTGCACAGTCCTTCGGTTCAGATACCTTCGGAGGAAGACCTAGCTGTTCCGGACCCAGAGGCACAATTAGTTGCAGCACTTCATATTATTCCGGACTGGACGCTGCCCTATTTGGCGTACCTAAGCCAAGGAGAGTTGCCAGATGACGAAGAGGAAGCACGACAGATAATCCGGCGCTCTAAGTCCATGACAATTGCAAACGGAGAACTTCACCATCGCAGTACTTCTGGAGTATTTCAGCGATGTGTTTCAGCTGAGGAAGGTTGTGAGATTCTTCGTGAGATTCATGAAGGGGATTGTGGTCATCATGCCGGTTCAAAATCGTTGGTGGCTAAGGCATTCCGACATGGTTTCTATTGGTTAACTGCTCATGCAGATGCGGCAGATCTGGTCCGGAAGTGTGACGCTTGTCAGAAATTCTCAAGGCGTGCTCTGGTTCCGGCACAGGAACTCCGGATGATACCGATAACTTGGCCTTTCGCAACTTGGGGGCTTGATATGGTTGGGCCTTTCAAGCGATCCCAAGATCAGAAAACTCATCTACTAGTAGCAGTAGACAAGTTTACAAAGTGGGTTGAAGCGGAGCCTATAAGCAAGTGTGATGCGGCAACGGCAGTTAACTTCATCAAAAAAGTAATATTCCGGTTTGGCTTTCCACACAGCATCATCACAGACAATGGCACCAATTTATCTTAGGGTGAGATGGAAGAGTTCTGTCAACGAGAGCATATTCGTTTGGACGTATCTTCTGTAGCTCACCCCCAATCCAATGGTCAGGCTGAAAGAGCAAATCAGGAGATTTTGCGAGGAATCAAACCCCGGCTTATGACGCCTTTGCAGAGAACCCCAGGATGTTGGGTTGAAGAATTGCCATCTGTTCTTTGGAGTATTAATACTACACCAAACCGGTCTACAGGTTACACGCCTTTCTTCATGGTTTATGGTGCTGAAGCAGTTCTTCCGAGCGATATACGTCATGATTCACCAAGGGTGACGGCCTATGTGGAAGCGATCAATGAGGAGTCACGACAGGACGGTTTAGACCGGCTGGATGAAGAGCGTGATATAGCTGCAGCACGTTCGGCGATTTATGAGCAAGACTTGCGCAGATATCATAGCCGCCGGATTAGAACAAGGACGTTCCAGGAGGGTGACTTGGTACTCCGGCTCATCCAAGATCAAACAGATATGCACAAACTATCCCCACCTTGGGAAGGGCCCTTTGTGGTCAGCAAGAATCTACACAACGGCTCATATTACTTGGTGGACGTTCGGGAACACAAGGACTCACGGACATCAGAAGAAGAGAAGAAGAGGCCGTGGAACATCGCCCATTTGCGGCCATACTATACTTGAGCTACGTGCTCCAATGTATCCTATGTATATATTATGAGTAATGAATAAACTGGCACCCTCGGTAAACCGGGGGCTTAGCCCTTTTTCCATATGCAAAAATCTTGTGAAAGCAACCATACAAATTTATTATCAAATACCATATTTCCATATATTGGCCGGTTTAGAAATTAATTTTTTGCAGAATATGCAAAGGAGCAGTTAAACTCTTTCAACAACATAAGACCATATCCGGTTCAGGAGGAACCCTGGAGGCCCTCTGGAGTGGTATCACCCACTCCCAGTGATCGGATCAGTTTCCTAGTTCTACCGACCCTCTGAAAAGTTGGATAAATCCACGTTCAGTGATTGGTTTACATTGACCCACCGGTTCAGGAGGAACCCTGGAGGCCCTCTGGGAGTGGTATCATCTACTCCCAGTGATCGAATAAGTTTCATAGTTCTATCGGCCCTCTGAAAAGTTGGATAATGCCACATTCAGTGATTGGTTAGGCCCTCTGGGAGTGTTGGCTAATCCACGTCCCATTGATTGGCTCAGTTTTAACATTGACCCACCGGTTCAGGAGGAACCCTGGAGGCCCTCTGGGAGTGGTATCATCTACTCCCAGTGATCGGATTAGTTTCATAGTTCTATCGGCCCTCTGAAAAGTTGGATAATGCCACGTTCAGTGATTGGCTAGGCCCTCTGGGAGTGTTGGCTAATCCACGTCCCAGTGATTGGCTCAGTTTTTATTTGCGGTTCTTTCGGCCCTCTGAAAAGTTGGATAAATCCACGTTCAGTGATTGGCTAGGCCCCCTGGGAGTGTTGGCTAATCCACGTCCCATTGATTGGCTGAACCTTGCTTTGAGCCTGGCAGCTCTTGAAAAAGCCTCGACTACATGGTCTTATTTGCAAAATTTGCGAATTTTTGGTGTTTTTTGTGTTTTATAACCTTTCAAACCGGAGTGGAACAGCTACACAAGTTGACCACATATCTATAAAGTGCAAAGTCTGGATCATGAATACCAGCATAAGTAAACCGGCGTTCATTAAAACCCGGATCGCATATCAGGCAAAAGTTACGACTTTCCGAACAAAGTCTTGAAGAAACAAGATGAACCGGATTTATCATCAAGATGGACCGGAGAATTTCGAGTTTCTACTTGGATCCATGAAGATCTTCATAAAGTGACTTTAAAGTCCTACCGGTTTAAAGAGTATTGACCACGTATAATCTCAGGTATAAAAGTTATTTTTAGTAAAGATATGCTTATTTGATGTTTTAAGAGAACAAGTTAATCCGTCCAGTGGTAAGCCACTAGGACATATTTTCGATATTTTTTCTGTATGAGCAGAGGAAGGCAACCAATATTAGACAACAGGTCAACCGGCGAGTATTTCATAAAAGACAAAATATTCGGATCGAAGCACATTAAGTTTCGGCTAACCTATTACAAGACATGGCAAGCCCAACGGTTTGGAAACATTGTTTGACGGAATACAGATTATGATTACAGCAATAAAATTCAAAGTTATGCTTCTCCTTGTTGAGGCGGCTGGCCATCGCCTTGATCCGGAACATCTTCATCTTCGTGAAGCGGTTGGAAGTCCGGCGCACGCCAGTCAATCTTCATTAAAGCCCGGAAATACATCTTGTCGTTGATAAGTTCAGAAGGGTCAATATCAGGAGCAAAAGTGTGAGGACAAACCGGCGGAATTAATTTGACAGTATCATAGACCGGTCGCTCCACCCGCTCGTTCTGCAAATTGTATCCTGGATGATATCTGGACAAGTCCGATTCAGCGGCAAGCTTGCTGGCGAGGGGACGCATCTCTTTCGTCAGGGCATAGAGATCCGTTTCGGTAAAGGGTGAGCCGTCATCCTTTGTATCTGGAAATCCGGTTAAAGCCTCCTCCGGATCAAGATCCGGGACCCAAGCCTTAGCCCTCGTAAGGGCCAGAAGAGCACCACCCCGCGCAGCAGATTTCTTGACTTCTTTGAGACGAACCGGCAAAACAGACAACTTGTTCAAAGTATCTTGGATCGTCGTAGGGGCCGGTTTACCAAAAGAAGTGGCACTGATGATCCTTTGAGTCCCGGAGTACAGCTGTTCGACCAAGGTGTAGCAAGCTTTGAGTTTTTTCCGTAAGTCATCCCCAAGATGGGAGACACGGCGCCCTGCGCACAACAATCATAGTTAAACCGGTACAAAACACAGGTTACAAAGATAAAAGCAGGAGTTCAGATTATACTTACCAAAGACAGCAGAGGTCATCAAATCAATTTGCCGTCTTAATCCGGACAATTCTTCTGTCACCGGATTAAGCGCTCCTTCAGCATCCTGAACCCGTTTCTCCAAATCTTTCTTCTGGACCTCAAAAGTAGTCCGCTCTTCTTCAAAGTATTTCTTCAGGTCTTCAGCAGTCTTTAAGCTCACCTGAAGTTCTTTTTTAGCCTTTGAAGCGGCAGACTCTGTTTCAGTAAGACGGCTACGAAGTTCATTGATTTCAAGAGCATTCCGGTTCAACTCAGCCTGCAAACACAGTTAAAAAACAAGAGGTGAAAATTAGACAAGTCTCAAGCACACAACCAAGTTGTCTACTTGACACTTGGGGGCTAATGGCAGTTGAAGCAGTAAAGAAAGGACAATTCAAAGTTACAAGTCTCAAGCACACAACCAAGTTGTCTACTTGACACTTGGGGGCTAATGCATAGTTGAGGTATCGACAGCAACTTTTACAAGTATCAAATACATAAGCAAGTTATCTACTTGATACTAGGGGGCTAATGTAAAGATCAATGGTTCAATCTACAAAGTTCCGGTTCACCTTCAGCACGCAGCTAAATAGGAACTAGGGGGCTGTTATGAGATAAGGAATACATCAAAAGAACAAAGTCAGAAGAAGAGATTTACCTCATATTTTTCCCTCATTAAATTAACCAGGCCGGCTTCATAATCCCGGCTGCTGTGGAGCCGGTTTAGATACCCGGAGTAAATTTCTTGGGCGCTCATACTGGAAACGCTGGATATCTCAGTATTCCATTTCCCCTTTTCTTGAGATAGTTTTTCCGTTTTAGCCATATGTTTGGCTAAAACGGTGGGCTCAGCCAGAGCGACAAAGCCAGCCCCGGTTACCACAACATCAGGAGAGGCAGGTACGTTTGGGGGAGTGGCAGTATGAGTCGGATTAGGAGACGCCGGATTAACCTGAGGAGAGTTAACCCGGGCCGGACTTGGTGGATTATGAGCATCTTCAGCTGTAGGATTTTCAGGAGCAGAGATGTGCTCTGTAGGCACAGGATCTTCAAGAGGGGCTACGGGCTCGCCCTCTGAAGGAACAGTTGTTGACGGATCAGCAACCGGATCATCTACAGTAGGTTCAGCAGGAGGCTTATTTGCCTTGGGCTTCTTGCTGGGTTTTGGTTTGCTGGAAAGGTATACAAAGTGAGTTGACATTATAAAGTAAAAGGGATCATAAATCGGAAAAGGTGAGAAAAGTTACCCTGGGACGGTTTTCAGTGGAGGAAGCTGCGTGGCGGTCGATTCACCAGAGGAAGACAGTGGAGTTTCCTGATAATCAGGGTCAGACGGTTTAAGAGGTTTTCGGATAAGCCCAGCCTTGGGATGAAGGAGAGTCGGAGAAAGTATCACCTCAGCACGGCGTTTCCGAACCGGAGTTAAGGAAATCCCGGATGATTCCACCGCCAGGCCGCTGTGGCGAGTGGTCCGGCGAAGAGCCTCGTGCTGTTGTTTCTTCAAAATAAAGTTAGGGTCCAACTGAGCATAAGGATGAGAAAATTGGTATTTCCGGACGGTCCGACGACTTTTTTGTGGAAGAGGTTCTGAGTCAGAGGAAAGAATGGTTACCTCAATTTCAGCCAGGTTATCACCTTCAGGCAACTCCTGTGGAAAGGTATCATTAGATACAATTACAAGTACATGAAAGCAAAATTTAAACCGGATTAAAGCATACCTCGGAGTCCGGATCATCATCTTCAGTGGGAGAACCGGCGTCAACAGCTGCTTTCCTTTTCTTATTGGCAAAGGTTTTTCGTCGAACCTGTTTGCCAGTTTTCTCCTGAGGTTTTCTCTTCCAGAAAGGGTCATCAGCCTAATCAAAAGGAAGAAAGACAATTGAAAGACGGTTTAAAAGAAACGGATTACAAATACAGGGTAAAGTGAAACTTACTGCAGGCAGCTTGTTCTTCTTATAGTATGGAGCTAAACCGACCTTGCTGCAGTCTGCTAAAGAGACATTGAGGATCTTCTTGGCTGATTCTACTACTTCCGATTCAGAGAGTTTGTCCTTGGTAAACCTTTGAGGATCATCCGGTTTACCAGAATATTTGCACATTAGCTGAGAACGCCGGCTCAGGGGAAGGATGCTCCAAGACAGCCAGCAGCATAGAAAATCGGTTCCAATCAAACCATTAGCTATGAAGGCTCTTAGCTTGGAAAGCTGTGATGAAAACCGGGTCCGTTCAACAGAGCCAAGCCGTTGTGGTAAAGGATGATTCTCCGGAATACGGGTCTCACGGTAACCCGGCAGAGGGTTCTCCCCTTCAGGAGAAGTGTCAATGCAATAAAACCAAGACTTGTTCCAGTCCTTTGGATGAGTGTGTAAAGCGGCATGAGGAAAAACAACGTCTCTCCTCTTCTGAATACTAACACCGCCAAGCTCTTGATGTGGTCCGCTGGTAAACTCGGTGCGCCGGTTTAAATGGAAGAAGTCCCGGAACAGATCGACGGACGGTTCTTCTTGCAGATATACCTCCGAAAACACTTGGAAGTCACAGATGTTTGAAACAGAATTGGGTCCAATATCCTGAGGGTGCAGTTGGAAAGCAGCAAGAACATCCCGGAAAAACTTTGAACCGGGGGGAGAGAAGCCTCGAGATATGTGATCAAAGAACACAATGACTTCCCCGGATCTGGGAGTAGGTGGACATTCATTACCCGGGGCCCGCCACTTTAAAACAGACTGAGGTCCTAACGTGCCAATTTCAGAAATCTTGATCAAATCATCCTCAGTGATGATAGAAGGAACCCAATCACAGGAGACATACTGCTTGGCCATTGCAACGAAAAGGCAAAGTACTGGAAAAGATAAAGTGCAAGAAACGGATTATGAAGATGCAGCAGTGTAAACCGGAAACTATCTATGAAAGTTACGCAACGGTTTAACTGAGGACTAATGGCATGGTTAAAACCGGCAATTATAACAAGCTACACCATTTCCGGTTAATGGCAGTTGAAGGGGAACGGCTAAACCGTCGCGTTTAAATTACAGAGTTTTGCAAGAACAGGGCATAACAGTTTAAACCGGAACATACTTAGCAGATCTACCAAGGAGAAAACAGGTTTTTAAAAGACAGCTAAGGAAGAATAGATCTGAGCATACTGGGAAAAGAGAAACAAATGTAAGAGTATACGGGGAAGAACTACAAGGGCTTTATACCAAGCGGATAAATCTATAAGTCAGACAGGAACGACGGAGATCTGAAGCATTTACAACAGGGTAAAAGTACAGTTTAAAGGGCAAGATCTAAAGGGGAAGGTTACTAGAAATCATTGGCTTAAGGTTGAACAAGATGAAGCTTCTATTAAGGCTCTAATGGCGGAGGTGTGGGAAGAAACCCTAGAAGTTGCAGACTGTTAATGAAGAAGAAGGACATACCTGGAGCAGCAAGGATCGGCGGCGGAGGTTCTCTGGTCAAGCTCAGGGTGATGCAGCGGCCGGCGAGGACTTGGATCCAGCGGTTGACGGCGGCGGTTCGAGCTCGGGCGACGATGGAGTTGGGTGACGGAGGAAGAAGACAGAGCAGGAAGAAGATAACGAATGGGGATAGCAGTATTTATAAAGGAGAGTCAGATCTGAAACGACAGGCACGGGATTCGAGGAGGCAAAAAATCGGATAAAGATCCTCTGACGCCTCGATTCTCGGGATAACCCTTAAAACAAGCTATAGTACAGCTCGCGGCGTTAAATGCGGAGATGATGTCACAGTCAGATTTAATGATCCCTGAGGATGACGTCAGAGCCGGTTTATAAGAATGCAAAGACAGAAGAAGATTATACAAGAGAAGACTGATATGAACAAGTTCAAATCATTCTGGGGCCTAATGTCAGGGATATGACTAGCAGGTATAAACCGGCTAGTATAAACCGGCTTTGTTAATGTATACTTGTTTGTAATATTTAGTAAAGGCTACGGCCCATAAAGATCTTAGAGCCCATGTATAGAATTAAGGTTTGTAAACCGCCCCATGATGTAACTTGAGAGATAAGGAAGAAAAGACAGAGACCGAGGCGGACACAATTATGAGCCGGCCTCGGGACTCTGTAAACCGGACCAGGCGTACCCTCTATATAAAGGGGCGACCCGGCGACGGTTCAAGGACAAGCAACAATCAACCCATCGAGACACAGGCAAGCGAATCCGCTCCCTGTAATCCGACGCCCAAGCAATACCAAACCAACTAGACGTAGGCTTTTACCTTCATCGAAGGGGCCGAACTAGTATAAACCTTCTGTGTCCTTTGTGTGCTATGAACCCCTTCAAGCTAACCCGTGCGATGGTTCCATCATCAAGTCCGCTAAACCGGACATCTGCCGTGCTATTTCCACGACAGCCCCCCTCCTTCTTCTTCTTCCCTGACCTTCTCCCCAGGTGGGAGAAGGGTTTCCCCTCTGGTCCATGGCCTCCATTGCGGCGGAGGGGCGAGAGCCCCTTCGAGATTGGATCTATCTCTCTATCTCTCTCTGTTTCTGCGTTCCCAGATTCTGGCCCTTCACCGTTTCTTAAATTCCCGAAGATCCATAACTCCGATTGGGCTGAATTTTTGACACAATTTTTATCCAGATATTAGCTTTCTTCCGGCGAAAGAAGGGCATCAACCGTCTTACAGTGTGGCCTCGAGGGCCCAGGGCGCGCCCTGGGCAGGGGGGCGCGCTCCCCACCCTCGAGGCCCACTCGAGCATCGTTTCGTGGTGGTTCCGCTTCCCAAAATTCATATATATTCCAAAAAAAATCTCCATCCGTTTTTATTCCGTTTGGACTCCGCTTGATATGGATATTCTACGAAACAAAAAACATGCAACAAACAGGAACTGGCACTGGGCACTGGATCAATATGTTAGTCCCAAAAAATAGTATATAAAGTTGCTAAAAGTATATGAAAGTTGTAGAATATTGGCATGGAACAATCAAAAATTATAGATACGACGGAGACGTATCAAAGTCCGCCAAGCCAAAGGTTCTTCTTCAATGAAACTAGCATGTTGGCCACTGGAAGGTAGGCGCTTGCTATGAGCCGGCTCTCACAGTACCCAATCGACATTTGAACCTAGATAAGTTCAGGTCTTTATTTAATGATAGACCTATCTAGAGTACGCGGGGTCAAAGTTGCATCATGCATCACAGGCCAATTTATCCAAGTCTCAAGGAAGGCGGCTTTGTGATCCTGGATCTATCCTGACTATCTGTAAGCCGTGCTCTCACGTGACAAACCGACGTTTTAACCTTAGCAAGCTCAGGATATTTGGTCGGATACGTCGTAAAAGATTGATTGCTAAGAGTTCGGCGGGTCAATCAGGATGACCTGATGGAGTTGAAGCAGCTGGTATACAGGTAGGATGACCCACAGGTTATGTCCTCTTTGGTTGAATATGCCTATGTTTGAACATGATAACCTGGTCAAAAGGGTAGTAACGCAAATTTCTCTTTGGTCGAATACGCCTATGTTTGAACAGGAAGCCCCCAAGTGACATACTTACGAATTGTGCTCGTCGGGGACCTATGTTTGAGTTGTGCTATGCATCCAACTCTCTTTGGTCCCTGCAATTTGGGCGTCAAGCCTCTTAAGTAAACATGTAAGATGATGATAAAGACTCAGCTTCGAGGAAGTGAAATGACAGAGGCCTCGAATTATCAAGGATGTCGGCTTTATTATATTGTTGCTAATATATACATCATCAAACTATGTACATCATGAGAGTTGGTGGCTCAAGTATAGTAGGGCCGAAGATGAGAAATATTCCACGGCCGACAGGTCTCCTCCTGTGATGTGCGTGAGTCCATGTGTTCTCGAACGTCAAAGAGATAGTATGGCCTGTTATGCAGATTCTTGCTGATGACAAAAGGTCCTTCCGAAGGCGGTGATAGTTTATGCATATCAGTTTGATCCTGGATAAACCGGGATACTAAGTCGCCTTCTTGAAAGGTTCTGGTTTTGACCCGACGGCTGTGATATCGTCGTAAATCCTGTTGATATATCGATGAACAAGCCGCTGCGAGATCACACTCTTGATCCAACAAGTCCAACGCATCCTGACGTGCCCTCTCATTATCAGCTACAACATAAGCCGCCACACGAGGCGAATCATGACGGATGTCACTAGGAAGAAGTGCCTTTGCTCCATAGACCATGAAGAAAGGTGTGTAACCCGTAGATTTGTTGGGTGTTGTATTGATGCTCCATAATACTTAAGGTAACTCCTCCACCCAACAGCCCAGCGTTCTTTTTAAAGGAACCATAACTCGGGGCTTGATGCCTCGCAGAATCTCTTGATTAGCTCGTTCCGCTTGACCATTAGACTGGGGGTGAGTCACGAAGGAAACATCAAGTCGAATATGCTCTCGTTGACAAAATTCTCTCATAGCACCCTTGGATAGATTAGTACCATTATCTGTTATGATGTTGTGGGGAAAGCCAAAACGGAAGATCACCTTCTTGATGAATTGAACTCATGTTGTTGCATCACACTTGCTAACCGGATCCACTTCAACCCACTTGGTAAACTTATCCACCGCCACCAAAAGGTGGGTTTTCTTATCCTTGGACCTCTTGAAAGGCCCGACCATATCAAGCCCCCAGGTCGCAAACGGCCAGGTGATTGGAATCATCCTCAATTCTTGAGCCGGAACATGAGCTCGTCGTGAAAACTTCTGACAACCATCACATCTACTGACCAAGTCCTCTGCATCAGCATGAGCCGTCAACCAGTAGAATCCATGACGAAAAGCCTTGGCCACGAGAGATTTAGAGCTGGCATGATGACCGCAATCTCCTTCATGGATCTCTCGCAGGATCTCACAACATTCTTCAGGAGAAACACAACGTTGAAACGCCCCTGTGACACTGCGATGGTGCGATTCCCCATTGACAATCGTCATCGACTTAGACCGTCGAGTTATCTGACTGGCCAAAATCTCATCCTCCGGTAACTCACCCCGAGTCATGTAAGCCAAATACGGAACCGTCCAGTCAGGAATGACATGAAGAGCCGCCACCAATTGTGTCTCCGGGTCAGGAATGGCAAGATCCTCCTCTGTAAGTAACTTGACAGACGAGTTAAGCAGAACATCCAAGAACATGTTGGGTGGCACCGGCTTGCGCTGCGACCCTAACCGGCTTAAGGCATCGGCCGCCTCATTCTTCATTAGATCAATGTGCTCAACTTGGTAACCCTTGAAGTGACCCGCAATAGCATAAACCTCTCGACGATAAGCCGCCATGAGTGGATCCTTGGAATCCCAAGTGCCAGAAACATGCTGGGCTACCAGATCTGAATCGCCGAAGCATCTCACCCGGCTTAAGTTCATCTAATTAGCCATCAGAAGACCGTGGAGCAAGGCCTCATACTCAGCTGCATTATTAGTAAAAGGGAACATTAACCGGAGAACATAAGAAAATTTATCACCTCGCGGGGAAGTTAAGACAACTCCAGCCCCCGAGCCTTCCAACTTCCTGGATCCATCAAAGTGAATAGTCCAATATGTGTTATCCGGCTTTTACTCAATAAGTACCTTGCTGATGTAATAAACCGACCGTTGAACCAGATACTCCTTGCATGCCTCTTTCCTTTCCACCACGATGGCCACACTGACAGCCCGGCTATTAGCAGCCACATATAACAACAAGGGCTCATTATCAATGGGAGCAGCAAGAACTGGCGGTTCAGCATGCTGCTTCTTAAGTGCTTCAAACGCCTCACTAGTAGCCTCACTCCAGACAAAGTCATCTGTCTTCTTCATCATCTTATATAGAGGGATCGCCTTTTCTCCTAGGTGGCTTATGAACCGGCTCAAAGCCGCTATCCATCTTGCCAAGCGATGGACATCATTAACACACTTTGGCCTAACCAGGGAAGTGATAGCCTTGATTTTCTCCGGGTTAGCTTCGATGCCTCGTTCTGAGACCAAAAACCCAAAAGCTTGCCTGCTGGTACGCCAAAGACACACTTGGCCGGGTTAAGCATCATCTTGTAAACATGGAGATTGTCAAATGTCTCCTTCAAATCATTGATCATGGTCTCCTTCTTTCTGGACTTCACCACAATATCATCCACGTAAGCATTAACATTATGACCGATCTGGCCGTGAAGGCAATTCTGTACACACTGCTGGTAAGTCGCCTGGGCACTCTTGAGCCCAAAAGGCATAGACACATAGCATAAGGTTCCAAACGGAGTAATGAAAGTTGTCTTCTCCTGGTCCTTAACTACCATCTTGATCTGATGATAACCAGAATAAGCATACAAAGAACTCAAACGCTCATAACCCGCCGTAGCATCAATGATTTGATCAATACGAGGGAGAGTGAACGGGTCGGCCGGACAAGCCTTGTTTAAGTCTGTATAATCCACGCACATTCTCCAAGTGTCGTTCTTCTTAAGCACCAAAACTGGGTTAGCCAACCACTCAGGGTGAACTTCAACGATAAACCCGGCCGCTAAGAGCCGGGCCACCTCTTCACCAATGGCCTTCCGCCTCTCCTCGTTAAAACGGTGAAGAAATTGGCTGACCGGCTTAAACTTCGGATCAATATTAAGAGTGTGCGCAGCGAGTTCCCTCGGTACACCCGGCATGTCTGAAAGCTTCCATGCAAAGATGTCCCCGTTCTCACGGATGAACTCGATGAGGGCACTTTCCTATTTCGGATCCAAGTTAGCACTGATGCTGAACTGCTTAGATGAGTCACCAGGAACAAAGTCAACTAGCTTGGTGTCATCCGCCGATTTAAACTTCAACAAAGGGTCATGCTCTATGGTTGGCTTCTTCAAAGACGTCATATCTGCCGGGTCAACATTATCCTTGTAAATTTCAGCTCCTCTGTAGCACAAACAGACTCCGCATAAGTAGCGTCGCCTTCCTCACACTCCAAGGCTACCTTGCGACTCCCGTGCACCGTTATAGTGCCCTTGTGACCTGGCATCTTAAGCTGCAGATAAACATAACACGGCCTCGCCATGAATTTAGCATAAGCCGGCCGTCTAAACAGAGCATGATACGGGATGTGGATCTTAACAACTTCAAATGTTAGAGTTTTTGTTCTAGCATCATACTCATCCCCAAAGGTTACTTTCAAATCAATTTTGCCCACCGGGTACGCCGACTTACCAGGCACCACTCTATGGAAAACAGTATTGGACTGTTTAAGATTTTTGTCAGTTAACCCCATGTGACAGAAAGTATCATAGTAAATGATATTGATGTTGCTGCCCCCATCCATGAGAACTTTGGTGAACTTATATCCTCCAACCTAAGGCGCCACCACCAAACCCAACTGACCCGGATTATCGACCCGGGGCGGGTGATCCTCACGACTCCACACAATGGGCTGCTCAGACCATCGCAGGTAACGGGGAACAGGCGGTTCAATGGTGTTCACAGCCCTTTTATGAAGCTTTTGATCTCGCTTGCACAGACTTGTGGTAAAAACGTGGCACTGCCCACTGCTCAATTGCTTCGGGTGGCTTATGATAACCAGACTGCTGCTGCTGATTCCCTTGATTGTTCTGCTGATTGTTACCACCTTGATTGCCTTGGCCTTGAAAACCGTAATTTGAACGACCACCTCCATGACCTGGACCATGAGAGTCGAACCCTGAATCGCCGTTCGGGCCATGGTTGTGCTGGATGGACTCCCTGAAATGTCTCATAATGCTGCAATCCTTCCACATATGGGTAGACGGCCTTTCCTCGGTCCCGTGCTTCGGACACGGCTGATTCATTATTTCATCAAGATTATATCTCTAAGCCAGCCTCCCCTTAGGACACTGGTTAAAGTTCCGCGTCATGGTGTTAGCTACAAAATCATCAGCCTTGCGCTTACCGCCACCGCCCTGATTGGCCGGGTTAAACTGTTGTCCTCTCGTATCACTACTCTGTTTTTCCTTTCCCGATCTTTCAGCCTCAGAGTCGGGGCCCTTGGTACTATCAGAGTCGGCGTATTTGACAAGAGTCGCCATGAGCTCCCCCATATCATCGCAATGACGTGTAAGCCGCCCCAGCTTCTCCTTGAGTGGAAGGAAACGAAAAAATTTCTCCAACATTAAAACTGCTGAACCGACGTTGATCTTATCTCAAGAATGTATAATAGTCGAGACCCAGCGCACCCAACTGGTCATCGATTCGCACTCGTCTTGAAAACAAGAAGCCAAATCCACGATTGACATAGGCTACTTGCATGTATCTTTGAAGTGCCGGATAAACTTGGCCTTTAGCTCTGCCCATGAACTAATGGAGTTGGCAGGCAGCCCCTTCAGCCAATTATGAGCCGTCCCTTCCAGCATCACCGTGAAATACTTAGCATATGCAGCCTCACTAACATCCAGCATCTCCACAGCCATCTCATAACTCTCCACCCAAGCCTCAGGGGGTTAATCTATTGTGTAGTTAGGCACCTTACGAGGGCCCTTGAAGTCCTTGGGCAAACACTCGTTCTGTAGAGCCGCCTTAAGCATGGCACGCCCCGAGTTCTAGAAGCTACACCTGTCTCCATTGAAGTTGCTGGGTAAAACGGCGCCGGCTGAGGACCTGCCGCATGAGCCGCCAGCTCGGCCTCTCGGTGTGTTCTGCCCCGATCCACCAAATCTTGCGCATTGGCCCCATTGCGCGTTGGGTCATGCCCGCGTGGCTGGTTACGATGCCGCTCCATGCTCGAAACTGCTGGCAAGTCAATGTGCCTGTTGTAGCTGACGCTTGGACGAGGGGTTGAATGAATCCGGCCACGACTATAAGAACAAGCCTGCTGTTGCACCAACGCTATCTGAAGAAGTTCCTTGGCTCTCAGGGTTTCAACTGCCACCAGAGTTTTGCCCTCGACTGTAGAGCCGCCAATCGTGTTGCTGCTGCAATCATGTTATCCAAAGGGTTGGAATAATGGCCCAGCAGCGTCACCGGGTGATGAGGTGGGGCGTGATTCACATGTGGAGAACTCGTCACGCGTGGCTGAGCCGGTGCTCCACCCCCTGGCGCTTCAGCCATTCGGTTTATCCTCGGCGGGTTACTGGTCCCTGCTCTAGTTGTGTTGAAAAGATTCCTCGGCTCATAAACAAAAGGTAGACGACTCCAGTGCTTTCTCCTCAAGACTTCATTGGTAGAGTTCTGATCCACCATGAGCCGGTACGAATCTGCTGAGCTTGAGCGTCCAAAACGGCCCGTTCTGCGGCCATCCTAGCGTTCTCCGCCGCCAGCTCTTCCTTTGCTTGTGCTATCTCATCATGCAGTTTAGCCACGTCCACTTCATGTTGTTCCTGGTTGTCCGGGGTTACCTCCGTTCCCATCAGAGTCGCCAGAGGCTCCAATAGATCTAATAAAACTTGAGTCGGCGGGTGTGTCGTTCCGCCCGCGCGTGCCGTCTTTATCGTCGTTGCGCCGGGAGTCATAGTCGTGGCGGCTGTCGAACCGAGAGACGGCTGGGTGCCAGTCATGAAGATCGCCACCCTGTTCGGCGGCTCACGGGGGTCCGGAATACTGTTACCATCGGACCAGCCCCCAAGATGTTCATTCTGTAGCTGATACATTGAATTGGTCTCGCATGTGGACAATTCACCATCAGAGTAAACGGCTGTCTCACCGTGAGATCCAGAGCCTTCAGCCCCACGGATGTATCCAACGAAGGCACGCCTCACGGCGGGCTGAACCCGGGCATGTCGCGCACGCTGAGCCGTCTCGATGATGTCGGTGCAGATGTCCGGCTCAGGGCCCGGTTCACCGATCTTGCCGATGAAGACGTGGATTCCACCGAAGGGGACCCGATACCCGTACTCAATTGAGCCGGCCTCGGGGCCCCATCCTGCATCGTCGATGTGGATCTTGCCACGATGACTCTTGGTCATCCGGCCCATAGCGTATCCCTTGATCCCTTTGAAGCTGCCCTTCAAGAACTCGAAACCACCGTTCGCAGGCCCCACGGTGGGCGCCAACTGTCATGGAGTTGTCACGGCAGATGTCCTAAGGGGAGGACTTAGTTGTAGGGCCATTGTGACGTAGTTAGCTTAAAGAGGTTAAAACGGGACAAAGGACACGGGGAGTTTATACTGTTCAACCCCTTGCGGTGAAGGTAAAAGCCTAATCCAGTTTGAGGTGGTATTGGTAGGGTTTCGATTGCTAGGGAGTGAATACGCTAGCCTAGCTTTTGATCTGTTGTTTCTTGCCCTAAGCCGCTGCTGGGTTGTCCCCTTATATACACGGGTTGATGCCATGCGGCTTACAGAGTCCCGACCGGCTCATACAAACGTGTCCGGCCCGGTAACTTATCTTACATGCCTTATCGTACAAGTCAAAACATACATGGCGGTTTACACTCACGGGCCTTAAGCCGCTCTGGGTTTTGGGCCCTTTATATGCCTATCTTCCTGAACGGCCATCTTCAACATGCTCCTGGGCTTGGCCCGTGAACCACCAATGGGGTAACCCGGCCCCTCCTGGGCGGGTCATATCGGATAGTTATATCCCCAACAGGTTGAGTAAGCGAACATCTTGCTCCGGTTTAGTTATAGCGACACGGCTCGCACCACGCGCTCGTACGAGAGAAACGCGTAAACCACACTGCATCGCTCGACCCCGACCACCCACCGTAAACGGGAACTCCCCGAAAATTTCCTCGCCCTTACTTCTACCATGATTTTTGATGTCATGGACGGCCGAAAGAATGTCATGCAGGTGTGTCCCCGGCCCGCCAAGGATGAAAATCCCATTTTCCAATCATGATTTTTTGTCATAGAACTAGGATCCCACCACATCTATGATGATACGTGTTTTTTCACAGTTATCATCATAGAAGTGTCATAAGCATGACAGATTTTTTTTCGATCAGGCCAAAATGTCACGGATGTGTCTTTTTTGTAGTGTAGGAATAGACCCCATCTTTTTATCCTTAATAGCAACGATACATGCATGCCATGTCTCTTTCTGTCACTGAGATTGAGCATCACAAGATCGAACCAATTACAAAGCACCTCTTCCCATTGCAAGATAAATCAATCAAGTTGGCTAAACAAAATTAAAATATCGAAGAAGAAATACGAGGCTATAATAATCATGTATGGATATATCCTATCATAAACTCGCAATTCATCAGATCCCAACAAACACACCGCAAAAAGAATAACATCGAATAGATCTCCGAAGAGAACATTGTATTGAAGATCAAAAAGAGAGAAGAAGCCATCTAGCTACTAACTACGAACCTATAGGTCTGTGGTAAACTACTCACGTATCATTGGAGGAGCACCAATGAGGATGATGAACCCCTCCGCGATCGTGTTCCCCTCCGACAGAGTGCCGAAAAAGGGCTCTAGATTGGATCATGTGGTTCTGGAACTTGCGGTGGCTGAAACAATTTTTCGTCGACTCCTCTAGGGTTTATGGAATATTGTGGTATTTATAGAGCCGGATGTCGGTGGAAAAGGTCAGCATTGGCCCCACTACCCACCAGGGCGCGCTAGGGGCCTGTGGCATGCCCTGGTGCCTACTGGACCCCATATGCCTCCCCTCGTGTGCTTCCTTGACTCTCTGGATGTCTTCTGGGCAGAAAAAAATCTCCAACAAGTTTCAGGCATTTGAACTCCGTTTGGTATTGATATTCTACAAAGTAAAAAAAAGAAGCAAAAAACAACAACTGGCACTGGGCACTATGTCACTAAGTTAGTCCCAAAAAATGATATAAAGTTGCTAGAAAATGACTATAAAACATCCAAGAATGATAATATGATAGCATGGAACAATAAAAAAAATTATATATACGATGGAGACGTATTACTGCCCACGAGGCACCAGGGCGCGACATGGTGGCTTGTGGGCCCCTTGTAGCCCATCTTAACATGAGACTGATGCCAAAAAATCCTATAAATAGGGAAACCCCCAGAAATAACCCTACAACTTGGACTCCGCCACTGCAAGCCTATGTACCTTCGAAATACCATCTAGAGCCCTGTTCCGGCACCCCGACGAAGGGGGAAATCATCACCCGAGACCATATTCATCATCGCAACGGCCACCAGGATGAGGAGGGAGTATTTCACCCTCGAGGCTGAGGGTATTTACCAGTAGCTATGTGTTAGATCTCTCTCTCTCGTCTTCAAGATTTGGCATGATCTTAATGTACTATGAGCTTTGTTAATATAGTTGGATCATGTGGTGTTTCTCCCTCTCTATCTTGTTGTGATGAATTGAGTTTTTACCTTTAAGGTTTCACTATTATCGGATTGAATACTTTGTTGGATTTGAGAACACTTGATGTATGTCTTGCATGTGAATACCCGTGGTGACAATTGGGTATCATATTGATTCACTTGACATATGTTTTGGCACTCAACTCACGAAATCCCGAGGTGACACTGGGGTAATCTATGCATAGGGATTGATGCACATTTTCGTCGTACTTTCTCCGGTAGAAATCTTGGTGCAATCTTTGAAGTTCTTTGTGTTGGATCGAATATTATGAATCTGAAGTTGTTTGATGCATATCGAATAATAAACTCATGGATACTTGCGGTGGCATTGGAGTACCTAGGTGACATTAGAGTTGGTTGATGCATATCATTATTTTAATACGAACTCTAGGGCTGTTTGTGACTCTTATAGGGATGGCTCAATGGATTGATTAGAAAAGATAACTTCGAGGTGGTTTCATACCCTACAATAATTTCATATTATGTTCTCCGCTAAGTAAGAACTTTGGAGTGATTCTTTGTCGCGTGTTGAGGGATTGTCATATGATTCAATTATGTTAGCACTATTGAGAGATTGCACTAGTAAAAGTATGAACCCTAGGCCTTGTTTCTAAGCATTGCAATACTGTTTGTGCTCTATTTTAACACTTGCTACCTTGCTGTTTTTATATTTTCAGATTACAGAAACCTATATCTACTATCCATACTACACTTGTATCACCATCTCTTCGCCGAACTAGTGCACCTATACAATTTACCATTGTATTGGGTGTGTTGGGGACACAAGAGATTTCTTGTATTTGATTGCAGGGTTGTTTGAGAGACCATCTTCATCCTATGCCTCCCACGGATTGATAAACCGTAGGTCATCCACTTGAGGGAAATTTGTTATTGTCCTACAAAACTCTACGCTTGGAACCCAACACGAGTCTACAAGAACAAGTTTCGTAGTAGACATCATCACTTCATGGTGAACGAAGGTATAGTACTTGGGCATAAAAAATTTGAACGTGGTATTGAAGTAGATAAGCTAAAGTAGATGCAATTGAGAATGCCATGTCCTAAAGATATGAAAATTATAAGAAGTTTACTTGGTCATGCTGGTTTATATAGAAGATTCATTAAAAGATTTCTAGGCCGCTAACTAATCTCCTTCAAAAGGATGTACCATTTGTTTTTATGACGACTGCGTAGAAGCCTTTGAAATACTTCAGAAATCCTTAATTTCTGCACCTATTGTACATCCACCTGATTGGAATTTTTATTTTGAAATTATGTGTGATTCTAGTGTGTTGTTCTAAGATAAAGAGTTGATAAAAAATTGAATGTTATTCATTATGCTAGTAAGACTCTAGACAATGCTTAAAGAAATTATGCTACTATAGACAAATAACTATTAGCAGTTGGTTTGCATGTGATAAATGCATACCCTATATTATTGTTTCTAAAGTTACTATTCAAACTGGTCATGCTGCTATTAAATATCTTATGGAAAATAAAGATGGTAAACCAAGACTTATAAGGTGGGTTTTGTTACAACAAGAGTTTGACTTGCATATTATTTATATAAAGGGAGCTGAGAATCCTGTAGCAGATAATTTGTATGGAATGAAAAATATTCTTGATGACCCACTCCTATTGATGATAGTTTTTCTGATGAGAAAATAGCTATTATAAATGCTTCTCGTAATAGTCCTTGGTATGCAGACTATGCTAATTACATTGTTGCTAAATATATAGCACCTAGTTTCACATACGAACAAAATAAAAGTTATTCTTTGATTTAAGACATTACTTTCGGGATGACCCACATCTATATAAAGAAGGAGTAGATGGTGTTCTTAGATGTTGTGTACCTGAGCATGAACAGGAAAAAATCCTTTGGAAGTGTAATTCTGAAGCATACGGAGGACACCATGCTGGAAACAAAACTGCACATAAGGTATTACAGTCTAGTTTTTACTAGCCTACTCTCTTCAAGGATGCATGTAAGTTTGTCCTTTCTTGTGATGAATGTCAAAAAATTGGTAATATTGGTAGACTTTAGGAAATTTGTATGAATTACTCATGTTACTAAACCATTTGATGTTTGGGGTTTTGATAATATGGGACATTTTCCTTCCTCTAATGGGTATACAAATATTTTAGTCATTGTGGATTACGTTACTAAGTGGGTCGAAGTTATTCCAACTAGTAGTGCTGATCATAACACTTCTATTAAAATTCATAAGGAAGTTATCTTTCCGAGATTTGGAGACCCTAGATATTTAATGATTGATGGTGGTTCATAGCTAAATATGATGTAAACCACATAATTGGATCACCTTATCATCCTCAGTCGAGTGGTCAAGTTGAATTGAGCAATAGAGAAATAAAGTTAGTCTTTCAAAATATAGTTAATGGATCAAGAAAGAGTTTGTCTAAGAAACTTGATGATGCATTATGGGCTTATAGAATTTCTTATAAAAATCCTATGGGTATGTCTCCATATAAAATGGTCTATGGAAAATCATGTCATTTACTCATGAGTTAGAACATAAAGCTTATTAGGCAATTAAGGAACTTAATTATGATTTCAAACTTGCAGGTGAGGTTTTTGACATTAGCTCTCTAGATGAATGGAGGACACAAGCTTATGAAAATGCCAAGTTGTTCAAAGAAAAAGTTAAAAGATAGCATGGCAAAAGAATCCAAAAACAGGAATTTAAAGTAGGTGATCAAGTTCTATTATACAATTCTCGTTTTAGATTCTTTGCAAGAAAACTTCTCCAAATGGGAAGGACCATATATCGTCGAAGAAGTTTATCGCTCCGGAGCTATTAAGATCAACAATGCTGAAGGCACTAATCCGAGAGTGGTCAATGGGCACAGAATTTAAATATTATATCTCAGGTATGCCCATTAGGCTGAAACCAAAATTATTCAAATAATAACAGCGGAGGAGCACATAGAAGATACATTATTAACCCTCCAGAACCTTGAAAAGGAGTAGGTATGTGGTCTGGTAAGTAAACTGACTCCAAAAGTTCCATAAAAGCACTTTTCACTCAATTTGGAATATATAAAAAATTATGAAAATAATAAACAACCAGGAAAGTGCATGACGAAGTGACAAGCTCAGGGGGCGTGCCCTACCCCCTTGGCGCGCCTACCGAGCTTGTGGCTCCCTTATGACCTTCTTGACTCCCTTTTCTCCCAGATTACTTGTTTTGCACAGGAAAAATTCATTATATATACTCTCGGATGCTTTGACCATCGTATCGCAAGTTTCCCCTCTGTTCTTGTTTTGAGTTGTTTTTCTGGCAGATCGAACGTCATGTTGTCGCAAGATTCAGATGGAGAAAGCTATGTCTCATATTATGTTGCCAATCCAAGGCGCTACGGTGGTATTGATCCTTATGGTTGGTCCACGAATGAGTATCGAGACACCGATTTCAATAGGATGGACTCCTCAAGTGAAGGAGAAGACGACGGCCCTCTACCTTAGCCAGGGGATATGCACGGGGAATTCATGAAGTCAAGCCTCACAAACACAGTAAAAGAATCTAAGTTCCAATTTATCCTGTTTCGTCTTCTACAGGAAAATACGAACTCATTGTGCAAAAGGGAATTGGAGCTTGAGAAAGAGGTCACTAAGCTGAGGTTGGAAAATTGCACTCTCAAGTGGCGGAGCAATCCTACAACTTCATCACCACCATCACCGAAAGAAACTTGAGTACACGGGTATGGGCACCACCCTTGGCTTGTTTCAAGCATGGGGGAGGTGCTCTCGTATCGTATCACCATTACTTTTTACCATTATTATCTATCTTAGTTTGATGCTTTATTATTTTGTAATTTAGAAGATTAAAGTTTTTGTATGTACTTGTTTCCAGTGCTTGTTTCGTGATCTATCTATCTATGTAATCGTGTGAGAGTTATATAATCAAGAGTAGTTTTAGTTTTGTTTTACTTTCTTGTTTCAGTCTTAGCAATGAAAAGAATAAAAAGATCATATGCTAATCCCAAGGGGAGTAATGACTTCACATAAAAGAAGTATAATTGATGAAATTTATTGGCAGTTAAGAAACATAGCATTGGTAATAAAGGAAGAGAGGTCACACATATAAATATACTATCTTGGACATCTTTTATGATTCTGAGCTCCCATTAAATATTCTATGCATGCTAGTTGACGTTGGACAAGGAAGACAACAAAATGAGCTATGTTTGCTTATATTCACATAGAAGTTATATTCATGGATTCTCTTACATGTGGTGCTTGTCTAGGATCTTTTGCTATCCAAATTTCGCACTAAGAGAGACGCTACTTGTGTAAGGGCATGTCCCTCCCTAAGTGGTTTTGGTGATTGAGGACAATGCATTTGCGGACTAATTATGTGTGCTAAGTATTTCAGAGATTAATCCTTCGGCATGAGACGATTATTTCCCCTCGAAGCTTTTAGCAGAAGATGTGACGCCTCACTCGATTTTTTTTGGTGGACTTGAGTCGTAGGACACACCGTACTATCAAGAGGGGGTCCACAATGGCAAGGCTAGGGTGGAATCATCACGTACACTTCCTCTCAGCACCCTCAGATCCTTTCCTTGTCTTGGAGCTTTCCGCTTCTTCCGGAGTGGAGGCTAGTTGGTGGGAGCGGTAGTACCACTTATGGCCACCAAGCAGTAGTACTGCTGCTCAGCGCAGTAGTACCGCTTGGGGGCATATGCGGCAGTACCGCTACAGTCTGGCTCAGCTACCGTTTGGACTCGAGAGGGAATTTTCACGTGTCGGACTTTACGGTAGTAGCAGCGGTAGTGGCAGCAGTAGTACCGCTTATAAGCGGTAGTACCGCTGCCACCACCGCGGCTACTACCGCTCCCCTCTCCTCAACCTCGATATTTCTACAACACGATAGTACCGCTGGGGGTCATAGTAGTACCGCTGCGACCAGCGGTAGTACCGCACCACCCAGTGGTAGTACCGCTCTGTGTTGGAAGAAATGGGGATAACGATTCACTTATCCCCCTGATACGTATCCAACGTATCTACTTTTCCAAACCCTTTTGCCCTTGTTTTGGACTCTAACTTGCATGATTTGAATGGAACTAAGCCGGACTGGCGCTGTTTTCAGCAGAACTGCCATGGTGTTGTTTTTGTGCAGAATAAAAAGTTCTCGGAATTGCGTGAAAATCAACGGAGACTTATTTCAGAAAATATAAAAAATACCTGCAAGAAGATCCTCACCGGGGGGCCCACACCCTATCCACGAGGGTTGGAGGCGCGCCCCCTGCCCAGGGCGCACCCCCCTGCCTCGTGGGCCCCTCGATGCTCCACCGACGTACCCCCAGATCCTATATCTTCCGTTTCAGGGAGAAAAAATCAGAGAGGAAGAATTATTGCGTTTCACGAGACGGAGCCGCCACCAAGCCCTAATCTCTCTCGGGAGGGCTGATCTGGAGTCCGTTCGGGGCTCCGGGGAGTGGAGATCGTCGCCATCGTCATCATCAACCTTCCTCCATCACATATTCCATGATGCTCACCGCCGTGTGTGAGTAATTCCATCGTAGGCTTGCTAGACAGTGATGGGTTGGATGGGATCTATCATGTAATCGAGTTAGTTTTGTAAGGGTTTGATCCCTAGTATCCACTATGTTCTGAGATTGATGTTGCTATGACTTTGCTATGCTTAATGCTTGTCACTAGGGCCCGAGTGCCATGATTTTAGATCTGAACCTATTATGTTTCCATGAATATATGTGTGTTCTTGATCCTATCTTGCAAGTCTATAGTCACCTACTATGTGTTATGATCCGGCAACCCCGAAGTGACCATAATTGGGAGCACTCCCGGCGATGACCATAGTTTGAGGAGTTCATGTATTCACTATGTGTTAATGCTATGGTTCGGTACTCTATTAAAAGGAGGCCTTAATATCCCTTAGTTTCCAATAGGACCCCGCAGCCACGGGATGGTAGGACAAAAGATGTCATGCAAGTTCTTTTCCATAAGCATGTATGACTATATTCGGAATACATGCCTACATTGCATTGATGAACTGGAGCTAGTTCTGTGTCACCCTAGGTTATAACTTCTACATGATGAATTGCATCCGACGTAATTTCCCATCACCGATCCAATGCCTACGAGCTTTACCTATATTGCTTGTCGCTTATTTACCTTTCCCGTTGCTATTATCACAAAAACCACAAAAAACACTATCGTTACTTTTATTGTTGCTACCGCCACTATCATATTACTTTGCTACTAAACTATCTTGCTGCAGATACTAAGTTTCCAGGTGTGGTTGAATTGACAACTCAGCTGCTAATACATAAGAGTATTCTTTGGCTCCCCTTGTGTCGAATCAACAAATTTTGGTTGAATACTTTACCCTCGAAAACTGTTGCGATCCCCTACACTTGTGGGTTATCAAGACTATTTTCTGGTGCCGTTGCCGGGGAGCATAGCTCTATTCTTTAAGTCACTTGGGATTTATATCTGTTGATCACTATGAAGAATTTGAAGGACTCAAAAACCAAGATCTTACCCTCAACTACGAGGGGAGGTAAGGAACTGCCATCTAGCTCTGCACTTGATTCTCCTTCTGTTATGAGTAAACTTGTGACACCTACTCCTGCTATTGAATCTGATATGTCGTATATTCTTGATGATGCTACTTCTGCTATGTATGATGAAACTACCTCTATGCCTGATAGTGTGCCACTAGGTGAATTTCTAGATGAACAAATTGCTAAGGTTAGGGAGAGTGCCAATATAGAAACTGATGATATCTATGAAAGTGATGATGAAACTACTCCCAATAGATATGAATTGCATGTTGTGCCTGAGGGTTATGTTATGGATGAAGAAACTGCTAGAGACTTTCTTGCTTGCAATGATAGATATGATCTTAAGAAGTTATTAGCTAAACTGAAAGGAAAGTCCTTGAATGCTAGAATGAAACTTGACCCTGCTTTTGCTACTTCACCTATCTGTGTTACTGATAAGGATTATGAATTCTCTGTTGATCCCGAGTTAATTACTTTGGTTGAATCTGATCCTTTCCATGGCTATGAGTCTGAAACTGTTGTGGCACATCTTACCAAGTTGAACGATATAGCCACCCTGTTTACCAACGATGAAAATATTCGTTATTACTATATACTTAAGTTGTTTCCGTTCGCGTTAAAGGGTGATGCTAAGACTTGGTTTAATTCTCTTGATCCTGGTTGTGTGCGTAGTCCCCAGGATATGATGTATTACTTCTCTGCTAAATATTTTCCCGCTCATAAGAAACAAGTTGCCTTACGGGAAATATATAAATTTGCTCAAAATGAAGAAGAGAGTCTCCCACAAGCTTGGGGGAGGCTTCTCCAGTTACTTAATGCTTTGCCTGATCATCCTCTTGAGATGCATGATATACTTGATGTCTTTTATAATGGACTAACCGATGCTTCCAGAGACCACCTGGATAGTTGTGTTGGTTGTGTTTTCAGGGAAAGAACAGTTGAACAGGCTGAATTACTATTGAATAATATGATGGCCAATGAAAATAATTGGACGCTTCCTGAACCATCCCCTAAGCCAACTCCGAAGAAAAGAGGTGTTCTATTTCTCAGTCCTGAAGATATGCAAGAGGCAAAGAAATCTATGAAAGAAAAAGGTATTAAAGCAGAAGATGTTAAGAATTTACCACCTATTGAAGAAATACATGGTCTTGATAACCCGACACAGGTACTAAAGATAAATTCTCTTTGTAGATTTGATGAAGGTGATATTACTCGTTATAAGTCTGCTAGCCAATGCTTAGATGAGTTTGACAATTTTATTGTGAAACAAGAAAACTTCAATGCTTATGTTGGTAGACAATTACAACACAATGCTTATATGATTGAACACTTGAGTGATTATCTGTCTAGTGCTAAAAGTGAACTGAAACTCATTAGTATACATGCTTCTATGGTTACCACTCAAGTAGAACAAGTACTTAAGGCTCGGAATGATTTTCTCAATGAACTAAATAGTAAGAATAATGACTATGTCATTAGAGTTGTGACTAGAGGTGGTAGAATGACTCGGGAACCTCTGTATCCTGAAGGCCACCCTAAGAGAATTGAGCAAGATTCTCAGAGAGCTAATTTAGATGCACCTAGTTCTTCTAAGAAGAAGAAAATAAAAATGATAAGACTTTGCATGCTCCTAGTGAACCTATAGCTGACACGCCTGAGAATCCCAATGATATATATGTTTCTGATGCTGAGACACTATCTGGTAATGAACATGAACCTAGTGATAATATTAATGATGACGTTCATGTTGATGCTCAACCTAGCAATGATAATGATGTAGAGATTGAACCTGTTGTTGATCTTGATAACCCACAATCAAAGAATCATCGTTATGATAAGAGAGACTATGTTGCTAGGAAGCACGGTAGGGAAAGAGAACCATGGGTTCAGAAATCCATGCCTTTTCCTACAAAACCATCCAAGAAAAAGGATGATGAGGACTTTGAGCACTTTGCTGAAATGATTAGACCTATCTTTTTGCGTATGCGTTTGACTGATGTGCTTAAAACAAATCCTTATGCCAAGTATATGAAAGATATTATTACCAAGAAAACAAAGATACCTGAAGTAGAAATCTCCACCATGCTTGCCAATTACACTTTTGAGGGTGGAATGCCAAAAAAAATAGGAGATCCAGGAGTACCTACTATACCTTGCTCCATTAAGAGAAACTATGTTAAAACTGCTTTGTGTGACCTTGGAGCCGGTGTTAGTGTTATGCCTCTCTCTTTATATCGTAGACTTGACTTGAGTAAGTTGAAACCTACTGAAATATCCTTGCAAATGGTTGATAAATCAACTGCTATACATGTCGGTATTTGTGAGGATGTGCCTGTTGTAGTTGCAAATGTTACTATTCTAACGGACTTTGTTATACTTGATATTCCCGAGGATGATAGTATGTCTATTATTCTTGGAAGACCCTTTTTGAATACTGCGGGGGATGTTATTGATTGCAACAAAGGCAATGTCACTTTTCATGTCAATGGTAATGAGCATATGGTACACTTTCCGAGGAAACAACCTCAGGTCCATAGTATCAACTATATTGGAAAAACTTCAACTATCACTATTGGAGGTTTTGAGTTTCCTATTCCTACTATTAAGAAGGCTTATGACATTCTTATTGTTGGGGACATACATATCCCCATTGAGATAACCTAGTGTTATTCGAAAATTCTCCGGTTTCATTTTACTCGGAAAGAGTTTATTAACAAGACCTGATCAACCTTGTTAATGGATTCCTTTTGATGAACATGGGATAGGTGAATCTAGATAGCACAAACCTTCTGTAACCTATTTTTACTTTCTGTTAATTAGGTTAATAAAACAAAAATAGCATTGTGTGTCTGTTTCCAGACTTATCCGTGCAATAAAAAATTATCCTGAAAATAAAAGTTCTCCAAATGCCATGAAAATGAAATATGATTTTTTCTAGAATATTTAAGAAAATATGTCACTAAACACACAGCGACGGGAGCGAGCACGTGGACACGAGGGCACAGGGCGCGCCCCCCTACCCAAGGCGCGCCCCCTGCCTCATGGGCCGCACGTGGCCCCCCTCCACTTATCCTTTCACCCATGCTCTTCTTCTTCCTCCCAAAAAAATCCCCAACCAGCTCAAACCCAAGTTCTAGCTCACCTTGCTGCCATTTTCGATCTCCTTGCTCAAAGCACCATTCACCAAACTTTTTGGGGAGATTGTTTCTTGGTATGTGGCTCCTCCATTGGTCCAATTAGTTTTTGCTCTAGTGCTTTATTTGTTGCAAATTTATGTTGCTGTGGTGACCTTTTCTTGAGCTTGCATGTCAAATTTTCTTGGTCCCAAGTAGTTCTAATGCATGATATAGTCTCTAGGCACTAGTAGGAGTTGTTGCTATCAATCTTGTTGAGTTTGGTTAACTTTTATTTTGAAGTTACTAAAAATTTCAAAAAAATTCAGAAAAATGTCTAGGAGAAACTTCCAAGGTGGTCCTTCAAGGAAGCAAGAACCGAGGCTTGCGTTCCGTGAGCCGGACGATGAACCACCGAGGGGTGCTGATGTGCGGCCTTGTGAATGGCCCTCAGATGAATTTATGGGTCAAGCTGGGATCAAGGATGAATTTTACGCATACGTGCGCAACGCTGACCTCGAGGACTTCATACAAGATAAGTGTCCTCAATACCGTGGCTTAACTGATAGTTTTTTGAGAAGGTTTAAATTTTCATCTTCATGTAATTCTCACACTGTCCTGTTTGACCTTTATGATAAATCTTATACCATGGATTTAGAGAATTTTAATGTTGCCTACAAACTCCCACAGTGGGGCAGTATGAGTGATCCTCGCAAATCTGAATTTAGAGAATTCTTAGCCAGTATTACAGTGGGGGAATCCAGGGACGTCACACAAGCTACCACGGGGAGCATACATTTTCCTGCTATTCATTACTTTGCTCTCTTTATCAGTAGATGCATAAACGGTAAAGATGAAGCTTGTCACATGTGTGTCCCTGATCTTAGTGTTCTCAGAAGTGCTGTACTAGGTGATAGGCAATATAACTTGGGAGCAATTGTTGCACGTAGACTACACCATAATGGTTTGCATGGAGATTTATTTGGTGGGATCTATGCTACCCGCATAGCCCGCTATCTTGGTGTGCCCGTGCACTTGAATGATGAACCTTTACCTCCTGCTTATTCAGACTGCCATGCTATGACTAGTCACCGATTTATAGAGTGGGATAATCAAACCCTCAAATATCAACTAATCTTTAACAGGCAGCATGCCATCCCTATTGTTCTTCCCGCCCCTACTTTGTTTAACTATCAGGAAAAAGGGAGATACACCATAACTATGGAGGAGGCAAATGCTTATAGCATGACGGAGGCAGCCCGCCTTCGAGCTGCAGCTCAGCATGCAGCATCTGCTGCATCTCAGTACGACCCCAACTACAACTTTGGATATCCGTCAGGCCAATACTGGCCATAGACCAACTTAGGCCAAAAGCCTAAGCTTGGGGGAGTACGTGTGTCTCACCGACTTACATTCATGTTCACACTTATTCTAGTTGTCGGTGCTCACACTCTTTCATTGTACCATCCATGCTTAGTTTAAATTTCTTTTTCTTAGTCTTTTTCTTGTGTGCTAGAAAAACCCAGAAAAAAATTATTAGTTGTAGCTCCTAGCTAGTTTATTCTCTTTTCTAGTAGTAGTTGAAAAAAATGAAAAACCAAAAAAAAAACCTTTTCTTCTTTTGCTTGTTGGGAGCTTTCACGTGTAAATAGTTTCTTTTCTTTTCTTTGTGGGTTAAGAGTAGAAGACCATGATTGAAAATGCTTAGTGGCTCTCATATGCTTTGTTGTTGATTTAACCTTGAGCCATATTACCTTGTCTTCTCTCTTGTATTAAATGCCTGCAGATTCTAGCTTAGTCCAATGCACGTGCACTATTATTTTTATACACACCGTTCGGTCGTGCGAGTGAAAGGCAATAAGGATAATACATGATGAACTAATTGAGATGAGAAAAGCTGGTATGAATTCGACCTCTTTTGTTTTTGTAAATATGATTGCAATGACAATTAGAGATCATAGCTGCTTATGCCATGCTTAATTAGCTGAGAGTTTATAATGGTCTATCTTGCGTGCCAACATGATATTAAAATGGTTGTGATGTGGTATGATAGGTGGTATCCTCCTTTGAACGATTTAAGTGACTTGACTTGGCACATGTTCACGCATGTAGTTGAAACAAATCAACATAGCCTCCAAAATATTTATGTTCATGGTGATTTATATCCTACTCATGCTTGCATTCATTGTTGATTAATTTTAATGCATGTTCATGACCGTTGTTGCTCTCTAGCTGGTCGCTTCCCAATCTCTTTCTAGCCTTCACCTGTACTAAGCGGGAATACTGCTTGTGCATCCACTTCCATAAACCCCAAAGTTATTCCACATGAGTCCACTATACCTTCCTATATGTGGTATTTACCTGCCGTTCCAAGTAAATTTGTATGTGCCAAACTCTAAACCTTCAAATGAAATTATGTTTTGTATGCTCGAACAGCTCATGTATCTTCCATGCTAGGTGGGTTATTCTCACGATGAGTGGACTCCGCTCATCATTCATGAGAAAATGGCTGGTAATCGGGATGCCCAGTCCCATGCTCAAAATCATAATAATTAAACAAAACTCCCCCAGGGTTGTTGCTGGTTTGGACGGTACCCGTTGTTTCGGGCTAGTCATGGAGTGTGCTTGTTGGTGGTTGGGGGAGTATAAACTTTACCATTCTGTTTGGGAACCGCCTATAATGTGCGTAGCATGGAGGATATCGAGATTCTTGGTTGTTATGTTGACAATGAAAGTATACCGCTCAAAATGTTATTCAATCTCTATTTAAAAATCGAGCTCTGGCACCTCTACAAATCCCCGCTTCCCTCTGCGAAGGGCCTATCTATTTACTTTTATGCAGAGTCATCATCCTGTCATCAAAGAGCACCGGTAGGAGAGCACCTCTGTCGTTGCATGTATTACTATTAATTTGCATTGAGTATGATCATGACTGGATCTCTTTTACCATGAATTACAATCTCTAGTCAGTCCTTGATCCATAGAGGTGCTCTGCATTTATGTTTTGCGGTCTCAGAAAGGGCTAGCGAGATACCATCCTATCATATCATATCATGATTGTTTTGAGAAAGTGTTGTCATCCGAGGTTTATTATTATTGCTCGCTAGCTGATTATGCCATTGATGTGAGTAGTCTTGAGACCTGAAAGTCATTGTGAATGTGGTTAGTTCATGATCTTGTTGAAAACCTGAATGCTAGCTTACATATTTACAACAACAAGAGCAAACAGAGTTTGTCAAAGTTTTTCTTTATCACTTTCAGTTTATCAACTGAATTGCTTGAGGACAAGCAAAGGTTTAAGCTTGGGGGAGTTGATACGTCTCCAACTAACCCGGACTAACGTTGTTTTCAGCAGAATTGTCATGGTGTTGTTTTTGTGCAGAATAAAAAGTTCTCAAAATCGCCTGAAAATCAATGGAGAATTATTTCAGAAAATATAAAAATATAACTGTAAGAAGATCCTCACCGGGGGGGCACACCATGTCCACGAGGGTGGGGGCGCGCCCCCCTGCCCAGGGCACGCCCCCTGCCTCGTGGCACCCCCGATGCTCCACCGACGTACCCCCAGATCCTATATCTTCCATTTCGGGGAGAGAAAAATCAGAGAGGAAGAATTATCGAGTTTCATGAGACGGAGCCGCCGCCAAGCCCTAATCTCTCTCGGGAGGGCTGATCTGGAGTCCGTTCGGGGCTCCGGAGAGTGGAGATCGTCGCCATCGTCATAATCAACATTCCTCCATCACCAATTCCATGATGCTCACCGTCGTGTGTGAGTAATTCCATCATAGGCTTGCTGGACGGTGTTGGGTTGGATGGGATCTATCATGTAATCGAGTTAGTTTTGTTAGGGTTTGATCCCTAGTATCCACTATGTTCTGAGATTGATGTTGCTATGACTTTACTATGCTTAATGCTTGTCACTAGGGCCCGAGTGCCATGATTTTAGATCTGAACCTATTATGTTTCCATGAATATATGTGTGTTCTTGATCCTATCTTGCAAGTCTATAGTCACCTACTATGTGTTATGATCTGACAACCCCGAAGTGACAATAATCGAGACCACTCCCGGTGATGACCATAGTTTGAGGAGTTCATGTATTCACTATGTGTTAATGCTTTGGTCCGGTACTCTATTAAAAGGAGGCCTTAATATCCCTTAGTTTCCAATAGGACCCCGCTGCCACGAGAGGGTAGGACAAAAGATGCCATGCAAGTTCTTTTCCATAAGCACGTATGACTATATTCGGAATACAAGCCTACATTGCATTTATGAACTGGAGCTAGTTCTGTGTCACCCTAGGTTATAACTTCTACATGATGAATTGCATCCGATGTAATTTCCCATCACCGATCCAATGCCTACGAGCTTTACCTATATTACTTGTCGCTTATTTACCTTTCCCGTTGCTATTATCACAAAAACCACAAAAACACTATCGTTACTTTTATTGTTGCTACCGCCACTATCATATTACTTTGCTACTAAACTATCTTGTTATAGATACTAAGTTTTCAGGTGTGGTTGAATTGACAACTCAGCTGCTAATACTTATGAGTATTCTTTGGCTCCCCTTGTGTCGAATCAGCAAATTTGGGTTGAATACTTTACCCTCGAAAACTGTTGTGATCCCCTACACTTGTGGGTTATCACCCCCCCCCCCCCACTATATAAAGAGGTCTTCTTCCTCAAGAAGACCTACCTCTTCTCCCCCAAGCTCCATTGTTGTTCCAAAAGCTGTT
>LR738712.1:156601272-156706624 GCA_902687465.1 Secale cereale | reverse complement strand
CCCCCCCCCCCCCCCACTATATAAAGAGGTCTTCTTCCTCAAGAAGACCTACCTCTTCTCCCCCAAGCTCCATTGTTGTTCCAAAAGCTGTTTTTCGCCCGATCTCTCTCCCTCACCAATCGAACTTGTTGATTTTCTAGGGATTGGTTGAGAAGGCCCAGATCCACACTTCCACCAAGAGAATTTTGATTCCCCCCACTAATCCCTTGCGGATCTTGTTACTCTTGGGTGTTTGAGCACCCTAGATAGTTGAGGTCACCTCGAAGCCATATTCCATTGTGGTCAAGCTTCGTGGTTTCGTTGGGAGCCTCCAATTAAGTTGTGGAGATAGCCCCAACCTTGTTTGTAAAGATTCGGTCGCCGCCTTCAAGGGCACCAATAGTGGAATCTTGGCATCTCGGATTGTGTGAGGGCGTGACGAGAATACGGTGGCCCTAGTGGCATCTTGGGGAGCATTGTGCTTCCACACCGCTCCAATGGAGACGTATTTCCTCTCAAAGGGAGGAACTTTGGTAACACATCCTCGTCTCCACCGGTTCCACTATTGGTTATCTCTTACCTTTACTTGTGCAAGCTTTATGGTGTTAGTTCCTTGTGCTTGCTTGTGTGCTTGTAATTGTTGCATCATATAGGTTGCCAACGTAGTTGCACATCTAGACAACCTATTTTGTTGATAAGTTTAATTTGGTCAAGAAAAGCTAAAAATTGTTAGTTGCCTATTCACCCCCCCCCCCTCGAGTCAACCATATCGATCCTTTCAATTGGTATTAGAGCCTCGTCTCTTTATTAAGGACTTTACCATCCAAACAGTATAGGAGACACAGTAGACGAGACGGAGGAACACTCCGATGGGAACCCGTCTCTATCTACGGCTGATGGGGGACCCTCGGTTTCTCGTGAAGAGATCAATGTGGCTTTGGACACATTGAGAACCACTATGACGACCGAGGTCAAAGGCATGTTCAAAGAATTTCTTGATGGGCTCGAATTGTCCACTGCACCGTTGGAAGTGGTTCGTCCCACTAACAACATGTCGGATGCTCCTCCCGATAAGGGAGAAGCTAGTAGTGATCAAGCCCCCGTGACTAAGAATGGGAGTGGCATATTTTCTCACGCAGCACCTCCCATTAATTATGAAGGACCCGTCCCCTCCCTGCATCTAAATTCTCTTGGTCCTCCCCCTAGGTATGTGAAAAATGTTGATTTTGCTACTTGGACTTTTCGCTTTAAACGTCATTTAAATCATTGTTCTACTAATCTTTGGAGAATCATTGAGCAAGGTTTTTACCCACATGATCCATACAACTTAACTCCAAGAGAAGTCATGGATCATCAATTCAACAAGTCCGTTCTTTGCACTCGTCAAGAAGCCATCCCTCCCGAAGATATTGCACATCTCCGACCCTTCTTCGTGGCCAAGCAAGCATGGGAAAATGTTGTTTCCTTGTACAAGGGAAGCGCAAGCATTCAACGCTCAAACTATGAAGTTGTGCTGAAGTCGATGAGTTTGCCATGAACGAAGATGAAGAACCCCGTGAACTTTATCAGAGATTAACTACCCTTGTGGTTTCACTCTAAGATCATGGTAGTAAGGATACAGATGACAATTGGATCAAGTGCAAGTTTCTCAAGGCCATGATGCCCTATCATAAGGACATGTCTTCCGTCATCCGCCAAAGGCCGGACTTCCACACCTTGTCCTCAAGTGAAGTGTGTGTTTGTTGCTATGAGGATCTTTGACAAGACCACCGACAATGCGGTGTTGCGAGCTCAACGATCAAAGAAGACCAATCTTACTTCGAAGGCCAAGGCTTGTGTGGAAGAAGAAGATGAAGAGGGTGAAGAGGAGTGTTATCCCGAAGACACCAAATATGCCTATCATGAGCACATGTCTCTTGCTTCATGGAAATTTTGGGGAAACAAGAAGAACTCAAGACCCAACTTCAACAAGAACAATTCAAGTGGTTTCAAAGGCAAGCAACAAGTGAGAACATGCTACAATTGTGGCAATGTGAGTCACTTTGTTGTGGATTGCCCATATGAGAAAAAGGGAAGACAATGGAGGCAAGCTTATCTGAAAAGACAAGGCCAAGTCTTTTCCCAACAAGAACAACTTCACAAAGAAAACTCCTCCGAAAGGATTGGTGGCACAAGAAGACTATGATGAGGAAAATAATGATGATGATGATGATGATGATGATGATGATGATGAGATGGTTACCATGGCCACCGTTGCCATTGCAACAACTCCACGGTCATCCCTCTTCGATTCACCCAACGAGAAGAAGAACAATGTGAAGGGTAGTGAAGACAAGAAGGGCATCGCCACTCCTCCCAGCAAAGCCGGCGACTTTAACCCATCTTATGTGCTATGACGTGCTAGTGATGGACATGTTTATGCTAAATTTGTTGGTTCTTCTTATGAGTACATTGAATGGTCTATTTGGATTCCTAAGACCCTTGTTGCTAACATCAAAGGACCCATTACAAAATGGGTACCTAAAACCAAGCATTGATTTTTTGTAGGAGTCTTCTTCTGGTAGGGGATCATGGTTGCTCGATAATGGAGCCACAAATCATATGATCAGAAGCAAAGACTTGGTGGTGGACATGCACAAAGGCTCTTATATGCCCACCAATGTCGAATGGGGTGATGCTTCATCTTTTAAGGTATTGGGTCTTGGCAAGGTAGTTGTTTCTCATGATCTCACGATCGAGAAAGTCATGCTTGTTGAGTCCCTTGCATACAATTTACTTTCCGTTCGTCAACTTGCACTCATGTGTTTTGCTACTTTCTTTGATATTGATTATGTGGCCCTCTTGTGGAGCAAGACTCTTAAAGTAGCCTTTGTTGGGCATGTTGAGAACGGTCTCTATGTGGTCAACTTCTCGGAGCGACCCACTAAGACCGCGATGTGCCTAATGGCTAAAGTTGACGAGGGGTGGCTTTGGCATCGCCGTTTAGCCCACGTCAATATGAGATCTTTGCAAAGTCTTCTCAAGTACTTCTTACCGGTAACAAGCCCAATCTCAAGTACTTCCGGGTGTTCGGGTGTAAGTGTTTCATACTCAATAAAGGTGTCCGTTTGACTAAATTTGAGGCTAGAGCTCATGAGGGCATATTTTTGGTTATACTACAAACTCTCATGCTTACCGTGTCCTCAACAAGTCCACCAGACTCATTGAGGAGACGTGTAACGTGGAGTTTGATGAGAATAACGTCTCCCAAGTGTAGCAAAGTGGTACTTATGATGTAGGTGATGAAATTCCTCCCCAGGCCATAAGAAGAATGGGTATTGGTCATATCCTACCCATTGAAGAACCCCTTGTGGCCGAAGGAGCAGGAAAATGTTCCACTCAAGCGGAACCATCACCAACCCAAGACCCACACGCTTCCGAAGAACAAAGTGAAGGCCCTCAACCCGATGAACAAGGCCAAGTGCAAGATCAACTGCAAGATGGTGGTCACCCACCAAGTGATGCACAAGGCCAAGTTCTCTCTCCCGGGCAAGTTCAAGATCAAGAACAAGCTCATGACGACGCTCATGTTGATCAAGTTATCGCTCCTCAACTCTCCCTTGAGGAGCAATTGGAACGTCGTGCTGCCAAAGTTGCTTCCAGGATCGCTTCTAGAGAGCATCACATGGAGAATATCCTTGGAAGCATTACAAAGGGGGTAAGCACTCGTAGACAATTAGCAAACTATTGTGCTCATCATGCGTTTGTCTCTTGTGTTGAACCCCAAAAGGTCTATGAGGTGCTTGAAGATCCCGATTGGCTCAATGCCATGCATGAAGAACTCCATAACTTCGAACGCAACAAAGTGTGGCGATTGGTGCCAAGGCTAGAGGAGAACCATAATGTCATTGGAACCAAATGTATCTTTAAGAACAAGCAAGATGCTCACGGGATTGTCATTCGCAACAAGGCTCTTTTGGTGGCACAAGGCTACTCCCAAGTCAAGGGTATCGACTACGGTGAAACCTTTGTCCCTGTTGCTCGCCTTGAATCCATTCGTTTGTTGCTTGCTTATGCCTCTCATCATAACTTTAAATTGCAACAAATGGATGTAAAGAGTGCATTTCTTAATGGTCCTCTTAATGAGTTGGTGTATGTCCAACAACCCCTGGGGTTTGAGGATCCTAAGTTCCCCAATCATGTGTATCAACTCGATAAGGCGCTCTATGGCCTTAAACAAGCCCCACGTGCGTGGTATGAGCATCTTACCGAGTCGTTGCTAGATCATGGGTTTGAAATTGGGAAAATCGACCCCACTCTTTTTACTAAGAAGGTCAAAGGGTAGTTGTTTGTATGCCAACTATATGTTGATGATATTATCTTTGGTTCTCCTAACAAAGCTTTCAATGATGAGTTTGATGCACTCATGACCGCGGAGTTTGAGATGTCCATGATGGGAGAGTTGAAGTTCTTTCTCAGCTTCGAAGTCAAACAAAGACGAGAAGGAATCTTCATCAACCAAGCCAGATATACTCAAGACATGCTCAAGAGATTCAACCTAAGTGATGTCAAGCCGGATACTACTCCAATGCCTACCAAATGCCAAATTGACATTGATCCCAATGGTAAAGCGGTGGATCAAAAGGTATATCATTCTATGATCGGATCCTTGCTTTACCTTTGTGCATATAGACCAGATATCATGTTAAGTGTGGGAATTTGTGCACGGTTTCAAGCCTCACCTAAGGAAAGTCACTATGCGGTGGTCAAGCGAATCTTTCGACATTTGGCTCATGCCCCAAACTTTGGCTTATGGTAACCAAGAGGAGCAAACTTTAATCTTGTAAGTTTCTCGGATTCAGATTGGGTGGGAGACAAAGTGGATAGGAAGTCAACTTCTGGAGGGTGCAAATTTCTTGGTTGCTCTTTGGTGAGTTGGTCTTCCAAGAATCAAAGTTGTGTATCTCTCTCTTCCATCGAAGCCAAGTACGTGGCCGCTGGTAGTTGTTGTGCTCAACTTCTTTGGATAAGGCAAACTTTAAAGGATTATGGTGTCATTTATGACAAAGTGTCTCTTTGGTGTGACAATGAAAGTGCCATCAATATTTCTCTCAACCCGGTTCAACACTTCAAGACGAAGCATATTGAGATTCGGTATCACTCCATCCAGGATCCTATCAGACGAGGCGAGATTGATCTCCACTATGTCAACACTCATGATAACCTTGCGATATTTTCACAAAGCCCTTGGATGAAGCAAGATTTCGCGAGTTAAGGCATGAGCTAAATATCATTGATTTGAGCAATGTGGCTTGAAATTGTGCACACATCTACACACTCATCATGCTATCTTGTTTAGGTGTAGGCATGGACATAGGGGGAGTGTTATTCTCTCAGTGAACTTTCCCTTCCCCCATTATGCATAAATCGACCAACTCTTTAACATTCACCATTGTTGATGGTATATATGTGCTTCAAAGATGAGTAGTGGTCATGGGCCTGAGGTTAAAATCTTCGTGGTGCCATACCATTTCACTCAAGCATAGGTGGCCTCGGCCACCGCCCTCTTTTTTGAGAGGTGTGTGTTTGTTATCTCGTGTTTTCTCCTTATTTGTGCGTGTGGTTGTGTTGTGTTATGTGTTCTCTTGTGTTCGTCTTTTTCTGAGCTAAGTCATTTTCTTTCTAAAAGAAATATAGAGAAAAGGAAATTTTAGATATCGAATTCCTGGTTGGGCGGTATTACCGCTGGGCGCGCGCGGTACTACTGGTTACTAACTTAAGCGGTACTACCGCCCGCCCGAGCGGTACTACCGCTGTGGAGCGGTGCTGCGGGGTTAAGTGGGGGTCGGGAGTTTTCTCTCCCCATACCCATTCGCCCCCATCTCCTCTTAACTCTCCAACGATGAACTCGCTGCGAGGGGACGCCGGTGGGTTGCCTCCTCTGGGCCGTTCTTCACCTTTTCTTCGGTGGGACCGATCCCCACCCCTTCCTCAAGCCATGGATGCTAGTATTGCCCCCCGTGTCTTTCTCGTTGCTTCTAGTTTTCAGATCTAGGATTTATGGGCAATAGGTTTGCATTCCTTGAGTTTTGGCCAAATCAAGGCTTGAGTAGGATGGTGAAGACCTCTAAACTTCTAGGATTGATGTTTGGTAGGACTACTTTTGATTTTGGCCTCCCGGTAGTACCGGAGTTGGGCTTGGCAGCCAGGGAACCGCCGTTCCCCGCCTGGAGCGGTACTACCGCCCCTATGGAGCGGTACTACCGCTTGAAGCGGTACTGCCGCCTATCCAGTGCGGTACTACCGCTGGATACCAACATCCATAACATCCCTACCAACTGTTGATCTATGTTTCTTTTTCTCTTTACGTATGCTCGTTCTTTCATGTTGTTCTTCGTGTTTGTGTGTTTGGCTTTAGATGATGGCCCTTCGGAACATCCTGCCTGTCGTATCAATCCCGAGCGCACTGGGTCAAAGCGCTATCGCACCTCTGAGGCAGCAGGTGGTTTTGCAAGTGGCTCTGCTAGCATTCCTTCCTCAAGTGTTCCGCCAACTCAGTCTCCGCAGCCATCCAAGAATACTGCAAAGAAGCCCATGGCGAAGGCCAAGGCTGTCACAGAGATGATCATAAGGAATTCTGGGAGAGGCATCGGCGCAATCCCTATGAGGATGAGCAAGATCCCACCCTTGTCAACCATCCTTTCTAGAACCGCTTTCAGTATGCAACCTACTTTGATGTGATCAAGGCCAAGAGGAATGTCTTTGTTGATGTCCGCTCCATCGTCATTGCTCATTTGGAAAAGGATCTTGATTATTTTGGCGAAGCTCGGGAGATGTGTTCTTAGTTGAATATTCTCTGCATCATGTCATTCAACAAGGACTTTGATGCGGATTTGGTGGCTCAATTTTATGCCACAGTCCATCTTGGCACCGATGCAAAAAGAACTTTGACATGGATGACCAATGGCAGACGTCTTGCGGTCAAATGGAAAGCATTCATGGAGCTTCTTGGTGTTGAAGATCAAGGGCTTGAGAATCCAGTTGGTTTTCGACCTCACCACAATGCCACTTCCACTCACAAGCAATCCCTCTGGCCTTATTGTACCGTGAAGGTTAACCCCGAGACACAGAAGGAGACGTATGAGCTGCCTGTTTTTCTGGACATCCTTCATCGCATCTTCAGGGAGACTCTCTTTCCTCGCATTGGGAACCTGGATATGGTTCACTCATACCTTGTGGACATGCTACTTTTCTGCCAACATCAAAAGGAAACAAACACTGGAGAAACCTTGGATATCTCTCATGTCATGTGGTCTAAGCTGTTGTCTGGCATCTCTGAGCACAAATGTCCTATCTATGCTCCTTTTATCATGCTGCTGATTGAGAAGGCTTGGGAGCACACCTATACAGGGTACTGCTGGAGACTAGAGAGTTGGTCTCTCACGAGGTCAAGAGGCTCAGGAGGAAGGATCTCTGGAACACTCCAGTCTCTCGGTCTGGTATTCCATCTGGTGTTGATGATGCTGAGGCAGAGGCTGATGTTGATGATGATGAGGATTATATGCCCTCTGGAGCGGAGCCCTCTTGGGCAAACAAGCTCAAGCATAAGGTGAAGAAACTTTTCTGCATGGAGTCTCACGGTCAGTACTTGGCCCATGTGTCCGAGAAGAAGGCCAGGAGCCGTCATAAGGAGCTCATGCGTTAGGTTAGTGCAACGGTTGTCAGCGGCTCTGAAGGTCGGATCACTGATGAGGAGGAATGGGTTTAGCAGCACTCCCATTGGACTGATTCTGGCCCCGAGCAGCCCCCAGCCGATGACGGAGGTGTGGATGATCACCGGAGATGTGATGATGGAGTGTGTCAGATCTGCTATCCCTTGTGCTTGTGGCTGCTCTTTGTTCCCTTTTCAGTGTCTTGATGCCAAAGGGGGGAGAGTTTAGGGATTTGCCGAGTTGCGAGTGTGTGTTTGCTGCGTGCCTTGTGCCTTGTCTTTCTTTCTCGCAAACTCTCTTCTGGTTTTTTGTTTGGTTTGGTTTGTGCCCGTGAGACCCAGTTACCTTTATATTGTGTGAGATATATGCTACCCTATGTATGTCAAGTACTTCAGTAGTTTGTGAGCTTATTTCCTGTTCTATGTTTACTCACTTACTACTTTACCCGCTTATATGTCTCCTCACTGTTAGATGTTATCGGACTATAAAATATAGGGGGAGTGTTGATCCCAGTATGTGTGCTTTGCATTCCAAAGGCAACTCATTTCATTGCACACATCTAGGGGGGAGCCCGTCTATATTTTGTAGTCTCTGGGGTTTGCTTACTCTTATTGTTAATATTTTGTGCAAATCCTGTGTTGTCATCAATCCACCAAAAAGGGGGAGATTGTAAGGGCATGACCCTCCCTAAGCGGTTTCGGTGATTGATGACAATGCGTTTGCGGACTAATCATGTGTGCTAAGTATTTCATAGATTAATCCTTTGGCATGAGACGGTTATTTCCCCTTGAAGCTTTTAGCAGAAGACGTGTCGGCTCCCTTAATTTTTGTTTGGTGGACTTGAGTCGTAGGAGACACCGTACTATCAAGAGGGGGTCCGCGATGGAAATGCTAGGGTGGAATCATCATGTACACTTCCTATCGGCACCCTCAGCTCCTTTCCTTGTCTTAGAGCTTTCCGCTTCTTCCGGAGTGGAGGCTAGTTGGTGGGAGCGGTAGTACCGCCGCTGGCGCGGTAGTACCGCTTATGGCCACCAAGCGGTAGTACCGCTGCTTGTTGGGGAACGTAGTATTTAAATTTTTTCCTATAATCACGCAAGATCTATCTACCAGATGCATAGCAACAAGAGGGAAGAGTGTGTCTACGTACCCTCGTAGACCGGAAGCGGAAGCGTCAAGTGACGCGGTTGATGTAGTCGAACTTCTTCGCGATTCAACCGATCAAGCACCGAACGTACGGCACCTCCGCGTTCAGCACACGTTCAGCTTGATGACGTCCCACGAGCTCTTGATCCAGTTGAGCTTCACGGGGGAGTTTCGTCAGCACAGCGGTGTGGTGACGGATATGATGTATCTACCGGCGCAGGGCTTCGCCTAAGCACTGCGACGGTATGACCGAGGTGTGTTTCTGTGGAGGGGGGCACCGCACACGGCTAGAACAATTCAACTTGTGTGTCCTTGGGTGCCCCCCTGTCCTGTATATAAAGGAGCAAGGGGGGAGGCCGGCCGGCCCCTCTATGGTGCGGCTAGGGTGCAATCCTACTAGGAATAGGATTGCAATCCTATTCCTAGTAGGAACTACCAAAGAAGGAAGAGAGGGAAAGGAAAAAGGAGGGAGAGGTGGCGCCCCCCAATCCTAGTCCAACTAGGATCCCTAGGTGGGGCGCCGGCCAGCCCCTATGGTCTGCCTCTCTCTTTTCCTTAAGGCCCACTATGGACCATCCCCCCTCGTAGGGGGTTCCGGTAACCCCCTCCGGCAATCCCGTTAAATCCGAAACTTTTCCGGAACACTTCCGGTGTCCGAATATAGTCGTCCAATATATCAATGTTTATGTCTCGGACATTCCGAGACTCCTCTTCATGTCCGTGATCTCATCCGGGACTCCGAACTACCTTCGGTACATCAAAACTCATAAACTCACAATACCGATCGCCATCAAACTTTAAGCGTGCGGACCCTACGGGTTCGAGAACTATGTAGACATGACCGAGACTCATCTCCGGTCAATAACCAATAGCGGAACCTGGATGTTCATATTGGTTCCTACATATTCTACGAAGATCTTTTATCGGTCAAAACCGCATAACAACATACGTTGTTCCTTTTGTCATCGGTATGGTACTTGCCCGAGATTCGATCGTCGGTATCTCCATACCTAGTTCAATCTCGTTACCGGCAAGTCTCTTTACTCGTTCCGTAACACATCATCTCGTGACTAACTTATTAGTCTTTTGCTTGCAAGGCTTATTGTGATGTGTGTTACCGAGAGGGCCCAGAGATACATCTCCGACACTCGGAGTGACAAATCCTAATCTTGATCTATGTCAACACCACGAATACTTTCGGAGACACCCGTAGAGCATCTTTATGATCACCCAGTTACGTTGTGACGTTTGATAGCACACAAGGTGTTCCTACGGTATTCGGGAGTTGCATAATCTCATAGTCATAGGAACATGTATAAGTCATGAAGAAAGCAATAGCAGTAAAACTAAACGATCATAGTGCTATGCTAACGGATGGGTCTTGTCCATCACATCATTCTCCTAATGATGTGATCCCGTTGATCAAATGACAACTCATGTCTATGGTTAGGAAACATAACCATCTTTGATCAATGAGCTAGTCTAGTAGAGGCATACTAGGGACACTCTGTTTTGTCTATGTATTCACACATGTACTAAGTTTCCGGTTAATACAATTCTAGCATGAATAATAAACATTTATCATGATATAAGGAAATATAAATAACAACTTTATTATTGCCTCTAGGGCATATTTCCTTCAGTCTCCCACTTGCACTAGAGTCAATAATCTAGCTCACATCGCCATGTGATTTAATACCGATAGTTCACATCGTTATGTGAATAACACCCATAGTTCACATCGCCATGTGACTAACATCCAAAGGGTTTACTAGAGTCAATAATCTAGTTCACATCTCTATGTGATTAACACCCAAAGAGTACTAAGGTGTGATCATGTTTTGCTTCGTGAGAGAAGTTTAGTCAACGGGTCTGTCACATTCAGATCCGTATGTATTTCGCAAATTTCTATGTCTACAATGCTCTGCATAGAGCTACTCTAGCTAATTGCTCCCACTTTCAATACGCATCCAGATTGATACTTAGAGTCATCTGGATTTAGTGTCAAAGCTTGCATCGGTGTAACCCTTTATGACGAACTCTTTATCACCTCCATAATCGAGAAACATTTCCTTAGTCATCCAGTTACTATGGATAATTTTGACCGCTGTACAGTGATCTACTCCTGGATCACTATTGTACCTCCCTGTCAAACTCATGGCAAGGTACACAACATGTTTGGTACACAGCATGGCATACTTTATAGAACCTATGGCTGAGACATAGGGAATGACTATCATTCTCTCTATATTTTTCTGCCGTGGTCTGGCTTTGAGTCTTACTCAACTTCACACCTTACAAGTCAGGCAAGAACTCCTTCTTTGACTGATCCATTTTGAACTACTTCAAAATCTTATCAAGGTATGTACTCATCGAAAGTCTTTATCAAGCGTCTTGATCTATCTCTATAGATCTTGATGCCCAATATGTAAGCAGCTTCATCAAGGTCTTTCTTTGAAAAACTCCTTTCAAACACTCCTTTATGCTTTCCAGAAAATTCTACATCATTTCCGATCAACAATATGTCATTCACATATACTTATCAGAAATGGTGTAGTGCTCCCACTCACTTTCTTGTAAATACAGGCTTCACCGCAAGTCTGTATAAATCTATATGCTTTGATCAACTTATCAAAGCGTATATTCCAACTCCGAGATGCTTGCACCAGTCCATAGATGGATCGCTGGAGCTTGCACATTTTGTTAGCACCTTTAGGATTGACAAAACCTTTTGGTTGCATCATATACAATTCTTCTTTAATAACTCCATTAAAGAATGCAGTTTTGTTATCCATTTGCCAGATTTCGTAAAATGCGGCAATTGCTAACATGATTCGGACAGACTTAAGCATCGCTACGGGTGAGAAAGTCTCATCGTAGTCAACTCCTTGAACTTGTCGAAAACCTTTCGCAACGAGTCGAGCTTTGTAAACAGTAACATTACCGTCAGTGTCAGTCTTCCTCTTGAAGATCCATTTATTTTCGATGGCCTGCCGATCATCGGGCAAGTCAACCAAAGTCCACACTTTGTTCTCATACATGGATCCCATCTCAGATTTCATGGCCTCAAGCCATTTTGCGGAATCTGGGCTCATCATCGCTTCCTCATAGTTCGCAGGTTCATCATGGTCTAGTAACATGATTTCCAGAACTGGGTTGCCGTACCACTCTGGTGCGGAACGTACTCTGGTTGATCTACGACGTTCAGCAGAAACTTGATCCAAAGTTTCATGATCATCATCATTAACTTCCTCACTGATTGGTGTAGGAATCACTGGAACAATTTTCTGTGATGTACTACTTTCCAATCCGGGAGAAGGTACAATTACCTCATCAAGTTCTACTTTCCTCCCACTCACTTCTTTCGAGAGAAACTCCTTCTCTAGAAAGGATCCACTCTTAGCAACAAAGACCTTGCCTTAGGATCTGTGATAGAAGGTGTACCCCACAGTTTCTTTTTGGGTATCCTATGAAGATTTACTTCTCCGAATTGGGTTCGAGCTTATCATGTTGAAACTTTTTCACATAAGCATCGCAGTCCCAAACTTAAAGAAATCACAGCTTAGGTTTCTCGTCAAACCACAGTTCATACGGTGTCATCTCCACGGATTTAGATGGTGCCCTATTTAACGTGAATGTAGCTGTCTCTAATGCATAACCCAAAAAGCGATATTGGTAGATCGGTAAGAGACATCATCGATCGCACCATATCTAATAAAGTACGGTTATGACGTTCGGACACACCATTACACTGTGGTGTTCCAAGTGGCGTGAGTTGTGAAACTATCCCACATTGTTTCAAATGAAGACCAAACTCGTAACTCAAATATTCTCCTCCACAATCAGATCGTAGAAACTTTATTTTCTTGTTACGATGATTCTCTACTTCACTCTGAAATTCTTTGAACTTTTCAAATGTTTCAGACTTGTGCTACATTAAGTAGATATACCCATATCTGCTCAAATTATCAGTGAAGGTCAGAAAATAACGATACCCGCCGCGAGCTTCAACACTCATTGGCCCACATACATCAGTATGTATGATTTCCAACAAATCTGTTGCTCGCTCCATAGTTCCGGAGAACGGAGTTTTAGTCATCTTGCCCATGAGGCATGGTTCGCAAGCACCAAGTGATTCATAATCAAGTGATTCCAAAAGTCCATCACTATGGAGTTTCTTCATGCGTTTTACACCAATATGACCTAAACGGCAGTGCCACAAATAAGTTGCACTATCATTATTAACCTTGCATCTTTTGGCTTCCATATTATGAATATGTGTATCACACGATCGAGATCCAACAAACTATTTTCATTGGGTGTATGACCATAGAAGGTTTTATTCATGTAAACAGAACAACAATTATTCTCTAACTTACATGAATAACCGTATTGCAATAAACATGATCAAATCATATTCATGCTCAACACAGACACCAAATAATACTTATTTAGATTCAACACTAATCCCGAAAGTATAGGGAGTGTGCGATGATGATCATATCAATCTTGGAACTGCTTCCAATACACATCGTCACTTCATCCTTTAACTAGTTTATGTTCATTATGCAACTCCCACTTCGAGTTACTACTCTTTAGCAACTGAACCAGTATCAAATACCGAGGGGTTGCTATGAACACTAGTAAAATACACATCAATAATCTGTATATCAAATATACCTTTGTTCACTTTGCCATCCTTCTTATCCGCCAAGTATCTAGGGTAGTTCCACTTCCGGTAACCATTTCCTTTGCAGTAGAAGCACTTAGTTTCAGGCTTGAGTTTAGCTTTGGGTTTCTTCATGGGATTGACAACTTGCTTGTCATTCTTCTTGAAGTTCCCCTTCTATCCCTTTGCCCTTTACTTGAAACAAGTGGTCTTATTAACCATCAACACTTGATGTTCTTTCTTGATTTCTACCTTCGCCGATTTCAGCATTGCGAAGAGCTCGGGAATTACCTTCGTCATCCCTTGCATATTATAGTTCATCATGAAGTTCTACTAACTTGGTGATAGTGACTAGAGAACTTTGTCAATTACTATCTTATCTGGAAGATTAACTCCCACTTGATTCAAGTAATTGTAGTACCCAGACAATATGAGCACATGCTCACCGGTTGAGCTATTCTCCTCCATCTTGTAGACAAAGTACTATCAGAGGTCTTATACCTCTCGACACGGGCATGAGTATGAAATACTAATTTCAACTCTTGGAACATCTTATATGCTCCGTGGCGTTCAAAACGTTTTTGAAGTCCCGGTTCTAAGCCGTAAAGCATGGTGCACTTAAACTATCAAGTAGTCATCATACCGAGCTTTTGTCAAAACGTTCATAACGTCTACATCTGCTCGTGCAATAGGTCTGTCACCTAGCGGTGCATCAAGGACATAATTCTTCTGTGCAGCAATGAGGATAATCCTCAGATCACGGAACAATTCCGCATCATTGCTACTAACATCTTTCAACTTAGTTTTCTCTAGGAACATATAAAAAAAATAAACGGGGAGCAACATCGCGAGCTATTGATCTACAACATAGATATGCTAATACTACCAGGACTAAGTTCATGATAAATTAAAGTTCAATTTAATCATATTACATAAGAACTCCCACTTAGATAGACATCCCTCTAGTCATCTAAATGATCACGTGATCCAAATCAACTAAACCATGTCCGAACATCACGTGAGATGGAGTAGTTTCAATGGTGAACATCTTATGTTGATAATATCTACTATATGATTCACGCTCGACCTTTCGGTCTCCAGTGTTCCGAGGCCATATCTGCATATGCTAGGCTCGTCAAGTTTAACCCGAGTATTCTGCGTGTGCAAAACTGGCTTACACCCGTTGTATTTGAACGTAGAGCTTATCACACCCGATCATCACGTGGTGTCTCGGTACGACAAACTTTCGCAACGGTGCATACTCAGGGAGAACACTTATACCTTGAAATTTAGTAAGGGATCATCTTATAATGCTACCGTCGAACTAAGCAAAATAAGAAGCATAATAAGATAAACATACATGCAATCAAAATATGTGACATGATATGGCCATCATCATCTTGTGCTTTTGATCTCCATCTCCAAAGCACCGTCATGATCACCTTCGTCACCGGCGCGACACCTTGATCTCCATCGTAGCATCGTTGTCGTCTCGCCAACTATTGCTTCTACGACTATCGCTACCGCTTAGTGATAAAGTAAAGCAATTACATGGCTCTTGCATTTCATACAATAAAGTGACAACCATATGGCTCCTGCCAGTTGTCGATAACATTACAAAACATGATCATCTCATACAAAAACCGTATGACTCATCATGTCTTGACCATATCACATCACAACATGCCCTGCAAAAACAAGTTAGACGTCCTCTATTTTGTTGTTGCAAGTTTTACGTGGCTGCTACGGGCTTAGCAAGAACCGTTCTTACCTTCGCATACAAAACCACAACGATGTTTCGTCAAGTATGTGCTGTTTTAACCTTCACAAGGACCGAGCGTAGCCACACTTGATTCAGCTAAAGTGAGAGAGACAGACACCCGCCAGTCACCTTTAAGCAACGAGTGCTCGTAACGGTGAAACCAGTCTCGCGTAAGCGTACGCGTAATGTCGGTCCGGGCCGCTTCATCTCACAATACCGCCGAAGCAAAGTATGACATGCTGGTAAGCAGTATGACTAGTATCGTCCACAACTCATTGTGTTCTACTCATGCATATCATCTACGCATAGACCTAGCTCTGATGCCACTGTTGGGGAACGTAGTATTTTAAAATTTTCCTACGATCACGCAAGATCTATCTACCAGATGCATAGCAACGAGAGGGAAGAGTGTGTCTACGTACCCTCGTAGACCGGAAGCAGAAGCGTCAAGTGACGCGGTTGATGTAGTCGAACTTCTTCGCGATTCAACCGATCAAGCACCGAACGTACGGCACCTCCGCGTTCAGCACACGTTCAGCTTGATGACGTCCCACGAGATCTTGATCCAGTTGAGCTTCACGGGAGAGTTTCGTCAGCACAGCGGCGTGGTGACGGATATGATGTATCTACCGGCGCAGGGCTTCGCCTAAGCACTGCGACGGTATGACCGAGGTGTGTTTCTGTGGAGGGGGCCACCGCACACGGCTGGACCAATTCAACTTGTGTGTCCTTGGGTGCCCCCCTGCCCCCGTATATAAAGGAGCAAGGGGGGAGGCCGGCCGGCCCCTCTATGGTGCGGCTAGGGTGCAATCCTACTAGGAATAGGATTGCAATCCTATTCCTAGTAGGAACTACCAAAGAAGGAAGAGAGGGAAAGGAAAAAGGAGGGAGAGGTGGCGCCCCCCAATCCTAGTCCAACTAGGATCCCTAGGTGGGGCGCCGGCCAGCCCCTATGGGCTGCCTCTCTCTTTTCCTTAAGGCCCACTATGGACCATCCCCCCTCGTAGGGGGTTCCGGTAACCCCCTCCGGCAATCCCGTTAAATCCGAAACTTTTCCGGAACACTTCCGGTGTCCGAATATAGTCGTCCAATATATCAATCTTTATGTCTCGGACATTCCGAGACTCCTCGTCATGTCCGTGATCTCATCCGGGACTCCGAACTACCTTCGGTACATCAAAACTCATAAACTCATAATACCGATCGTCATCAAACGTTAAGCGTGCGGACCCTACGGGTTCGAGAACTATGTAGACATGACCGAGACTCATCTCCGGTCAATAACCAATAGCGGAACCTGGATGTTCATATTGGTTCCTACATATTCTACGAAGATCTTTTATCGGTCAAAACCGCATAACAACATACGTTGTTCCTTTTGTCATCGGTATGTTACTTGCCCGAGATTCGATCGTCGGTATCTCCATACCTAGTTTAATCTCATTACCGGCAAGTCTCTTTACTCGTTCCGTAACACATCATCTCGTGACTAACTTATTAGTCTTTTGCTTGCAAGGCTTATTGTGATGTGTGTTACCGAGGGGGCCCAGAGATACCTCTCCGACACTCGGAGTGACAAATCCTAATCTTGATCTATGTCAACACCACGAATACTTTCGGAGACACCTGTAGAGCATCTTTATGATCACCCAGTTACGTTGTGACATTTGATAGCACACAAGGTGTTCCTACGGTATTCGGGAGTTGCATAATCTCATAGTCATAGGAACATGTATAAGTGATGTAGAAAGCAATAGCAGTAAAACTAAACGATCATAGTGCTATGCTAACGGATGGGTCTTGTCCATCACATCATTCTCCTAATGATGTGATCCCGTTGATCAAATGACAACTCATGTCTATGGTTAGGAAACATAACCATCTTTGATCAATGAGCTAGTCTAGTAGAGGCATACTAGGGACACTCTGTTTTGTCTATGTATTCACACATGTACTAAGTTTCCGGTTAATACAATTCTAGCATGAATAATAAACATTTATCATGATATAAGGAAATATAAATAACAACTTTATTATTGCCTCTAGGGCATATTTCCTTCACTGCTCAGCGCGGTAGTACCACTTGGGGCCATATGCGGCAGTACCGCTCCGGTCTGACTCAGCTACAGTTTCGACTCGAGAGGGCATTTTCTCATGTCGGACTTTACGGTAGTAGCAGCGGTAGTACCGCTTATAAGCGATCGTACCGCTGCCACCACCGTGGCTACTACCGCTCCACTCTCCTCAGCCTCGATATTACTACAGCGCGGTAGTACCGCTGGGGGTCACGGTAGTACCGCTGCGACCAGCGGTAGTACCACTCCACCCAGCGGTAGTAGCGCTCTGTGTGGGCAGAAATGGGGATAACGGTTCACTTATCCCCCCCACTATATAAAGAGGTCTTCTTCCTCAAGAAGACCTACCTCTTCTCCCCCAAGCTCCATTATTGCTCCAAAAGCTCTTTTTCGCCCGATCTCTCTCCCTAGCCAATCAAACTTGTTGATTTTCTAGGGATTGGTTGAGAAGGCCCAGATCTACACTTCCACTAAGAGAAATTTGATTCCCCCCACTAATCCCTTGTGGATCTTGTTACTCTTGGGTGTTTGAGCACCCTAGACAGTTGAGGTCGCCTCGAAGCCATATTCCATTATGGTGAAGCTTCATGGTTTCGTTGGGAGCCTCAAATTAAGTTGTGGAGATAGCCCCAACCTTGTTTGTAAAGGTTCGCTCGCTGCCTTTAAGGGCACCAATAGTGGAATCACGACATCGCGCATTGTGTGAGGGCATGAGGAGAATACGGTGACCCTAGTGGCTTCTTGGGGAGCATTGTGCCTCCACACCGCTCCAACGGAGACGTACTTCGTCTCAAAGGGAAGGAACTTCGGTAACACCTCCTCGTCTCCACCGGTTCCACTCTTGGTTATCTCTTACCTTTACTTGTGCAAGCTTTATTGTGTTAGTTCCTTGTGCTTGCTTGTGTGCTTGTAATTGTTGGATCATATAGGTTGCCAACGTAGTTGCACATCTAGACAACCTATTTTGTTGCTAAGTTTAATTAGGTCAAGAAAAGCTAAAAAATTGTTAGTTGCCTATTCTCCCCCCTCCCTCTAGTCAACCACATCGATCCTTTCAACTTGTGCATCAAAAATCCTTAAACCCATTCTCTTGCTGTGAGAGTCCATCATATCTACCTATGGATTGAATAAGATCCTTCATGTAAGTTGTCATCGGTGCATAAAGCAACAAAACATGCTCATAAATATGTATGATCTTTTATTGGAAGGTAAAATAAGCTTTGTACGAACTTGTGATGGTGAAGAAAGAAAAGCAACGGACTACATAATAAAGGTCGCTATCCCAAGGGGCAATATAAAGTGACGTTCATTTCCATTAAGAGTTTGCACGTACAAAAATAAAAAGTGCATGACAACCTCCGCTTCCCTCTACGAAGGGCCTATCTTTTACTTTTTGTATTTAATTTTATGCAAGAGTCATTAATTTTCATCCCTATTCTGCTCTATTTTTCTTTAGTTGGCAAGCATCATGTGGTGGGGAAAGATCCAGGCATATATATCCAGTTGGACATAGGTGATCATGAGTTATTATTGTTGACATTATCCCCGAGATAAATAAGTTGGGTGGTGAAAACTATAAACCCATATCTTCCTATGTGTTTGACTGAAACTTTTTGCTCTCGAAATACGCCATGAGTGTCAGTAATCATAGAAGAATAAATGATAGTTGAGTGTGTGAACTTGCTAAACAAAGCTCTTACATAGACTCTTTCTGAATATATGATGGATTGTGATTGTTCCAATGACTGAGATCATAGTTTGTTAGTTTTCAATAAAGTTTGTGGTTTATACTTTAACTTGTGAATGAATTGTTACTTTATCATGAGAAATTTATGATGATATATTACTATTACAATAAAGTTTGTGGTCAGGATTATTGATTTCGGTTTTCGCTTGAGGGTTGCATCATAAATTTGCGAGGTCTATGCTTGGAAGAGTTGATACGTCCATTTCGCATCATGTTTTCCTACTATTATTTATTGTTTTTTGGACTATTATTTCACTTTATGATGGAATTCTAATGCCTTTTATCTCTTATTTTACAAGTTTCACATGAAGAGGGAGATTGCCGACAGCTGGAATTCTGGACCGAATGAGGCTACAATAAAGATACCTATTCTACACAACTCCAAATGACCTAAAAAATTACAAGAATTTTTTGGAATATATAAAAAGTTTTGGCAAAAGAAATACTAGGAGGGGGGGCACCAGGGAGCGACAAACTCAGGGGGGCGCCTTATGAGCTTGTGGGCCCCTTGCGGGCCTCCGGTGCCCATATTCTGCTATATGAAGCCATTTTCCCTAGAAAAAATAAGGGGAGGACTTTCAGGATGAAGCGCCGCCGTCTCTAGGTGGAACCTAGGCATGATCACTTTTGCTCTCCGATGGAGCGATTCTGTCGAGGAAACTTCCCTCCGGGAGGGGGGAATTGAAGCCATAGACATCACCAACGATCCTCTCATCATGGGAGGTCCAATCTTCATCAACATTTTGACCAGCACCATCACATCTCAAACCCTAGTTCATCTTTCGTATTCAATCTTTGTTCCAAAACCTCAGATTGGTACTTGTGGGTTGCTAGTAGTGTTGAATACGTCTTGTAGTTGATGCTAGTTGGTTTATTTGGTGGAACATTATATGTTCAGATCCTTAATGATATCCAATACCCCTATGGTCTTGAACATGAATATATTTGTGAGTAGTTACTTTTTTTCTAGAGAACATGGGAGAAGTCTTGTTATAGGTAATCATGTGATGTTGGTATTCATTCGATATTTTGATTATATGTATGTTGTTGCTTCCTTTCGTGGCGTCATGTGAACATCAACTACATGACACTTCACCATACTTGGGCCTAAGGGAAGGCATAGTGAAGTAATAAGTAGATGATGGTTTGCTAGAGTGACACAAGCTTAAACCCTAGTTTATGCGTTATTCCGTAGGGGGCTGATTTGAATCCATATGTTTCATTATATGGTTAGATTTATCTTAATTCTTCTTTCGTAGTTGCGGATGCTTGCAAGAGGAAGAAATCATAAGTGGGATGCTTTCTCAAGTAAGAATAACACCCAAGCACCACTCCACCCACATATCAAATTATTAAAGTAGTGAATGTGAATCAACTAAACATGATGAATGTGACTAGATGACAATGCCCATGTGTCCTCGAGAGCACTTTGCTTTATATAAGAGAACTTTCTGTCTTGTTCTTTATTATAAAAAGGATTGGTCCACCTTACTGCACCTTCGTTTACCATTGCTACTTGTTACGAATTAGCTTGCTACAAAATTATCTATCATAGCTACTTTCAGTACTTGCAGAGAATACCTTGCTGAAAATTGCTTATCATTTCCTTCTGCTCCTCGTTGGGTTTGACAATCTTACTTATCAAAAGGACTACGATTGGTCCACTATACTTGTCGGTTATTAGTGCATTTTAATGGACAACTTTTGGATTCCTTTGTTCTGTCTTGAGGACTTAGGTAAGGGGATCCATTATCACCGTACTTGTTCCTGTTCATGGCAAAGGCTCTCTTCTCGTCACTTCAAGACGCATGTGAAAGAGGAGCCCTGCAGAATTTATGTTTAAGAAAAAATAGCCTAGGTATATCTCATTTACCGTTTGCTGATGATAGCCTCCTAATTTTTAATGGATGCTTGGATCAAGCATTGACCATTAAAAATATTTTGATAGTCTATGAGGAGGGGACTAGGCAGTTATTGAGTCCAGATAAGTGTTCATTTTTATTTGGGAATAATTACAAGTTAGAAGATCAAGTGTCAATCATGGTAGTCCTTCAGATTACCGCAGATGGTTTTGAGGATAAATATGTTGGACTACCAGTGCGTGAAGGAACAATGAAGGTTGGAAAATTCCAGCATACCAAAGATAAAGCTCTAACAGACTCTCGGACCGGATTAAAATTTTTGCGTTGAGTGTGACAAAGGAAATTCAGATTAAATCGGTAACCCAGGCTCTTCCAATGTATGCCATGGGTATTTTTAAATTTCCAGCATCTATTTGTGAAGAGCTAGCACAACTTATTAGGAATTTCCTGTGGGTCATGAAGAAAATAGGAGGAAAACACACTGGCTTGCTTGGGATAAACTGAGAAGACCAAAAGGCGAGGGCGGTATAGGTTTTCGTGATGTTAGATTTTTATTAATCAAGCTCTCCTTACTAAGTAGACATGGTGGTTGTTGGTGTTGCCAGATGACGATACCATAGACCTAGGATAGGGTCATAGGCCTGACCTAGACACCCTACCCAATGTCACTACCCTAGAGTTAAGGACATTCAAAGGATGACAAAAGATACCGACTGAAGTGACCGAAGAGTGCAATCCACTCGACCATGTATCTCACTCGGATACCCCAATTCCATTCGACCAGGATGAAGTCACTTGACCGCACAAGAAACCACTCGGAGCATAGAAGATCTAAGGTCACTCAAGATGGCAACGGTCGGGCATTCACTCCATAGTCTTAAAGTCCATTTATAACTCTTTATTACAGGTGTTATCAGTAACGTCATGTCTTTATGTACATTGAACCCTTCGTAACGTGGGATGGTTGGGGTCCTGGCGCACTCTATATAAGTCACCCCCACCTCTGGTACAAGGGTTCACACCCTCTGTAACTCACACATCCATATTCCAGTCGACAGCCTCCGGGCACTAAGACGTAGGGCTTTTACCTCCTCCGAGAGGGGCCTGAACTCATAAAACTCGTGTGTACAATCTCGCCATAGCTAGGACCTTCCCTCCTCCTACGTACCCCCTACTCTCATTGTCAGGCTTAGTACCACGACAGTTAGTGCCCACCGTGGGGCAGGTGTCTTAGCGACTGCCGGTGAGGTTGCAAGTCTTTTCTGATCTTCATCAACATGGTTTCTGGTGGTGCTCTGGCTCTGGGCCATGAGATCCGACTCGGCGCGCTCATCTTCATCGCCGACGACTCCACGTGGCTCCAGGAGGCCCCCCTCGACGTCGAGGCACTTCCCGTTCGCGAGGCGGCGCACTTTTGAGCGAGTGCTTGTGGCGTCCTTCTCCGGCAGCCGTCGACCCAGTATCAGTCGACTCCCTCGTCATCCTCTCTCCCCGCTGCACATCGTCGCAAGTGGTCCGGTCGATCGCGGCTCCAGCGGTGGTGAAGCATGCGGTGGCTCGCCAATCGACCACCCCCCAAGTCGTGGCAATCGAACCCGACGAGTACCACTACGGGCCGGTCGATCTGTCGACTGGTTCCATAGATACACTTTCCGAGTGCGGGAGCAGCGACCCCGTGGCAGAGGTCCTCATTGTCGGATCTCATCGCAGTCCGCTTCGGTACCCCCGCGGCGGTGGCGGTGACAGCGACGATGGTCAGTCATATGATCACGATGAGTACGTGCCCCAGGCCCTCACTGCGGAGCAAAGGGAAGAGTTGCGTCGCCATAACATTGAAGCGCTTCAGATCCCCATCTTAGGAGAGACTTTCGAGGCTCGGGCCCTGGAGTCCGCACGCCAAGCCACCTTGGCCGAGCGTGCGCGTCTGGAGAACCTAGATCGTTCACTCGACGAGCATGCCCGCCGATTGATTCCTGAATCCAGTCAGTGACAGTGATAGTTGTTTCCTCCTGAGCCCTAGGTATACCACACTTTGATTCAAAATCTTACAGCTGCATCTCATATAGCAGAATCGATTCAGCCATCCTAATAGGAAGCTAGAAGAGGTTTGTTGCAGATTCGAGCGCTGCTCCGAGCAGCAGGTGAGCAAAATTCGGCCGTTTCCCAGTCGCGCAACAGAATTCACAGCAGGTCCGTGGTGGCACACACAGTCCTGTCGGCTCACAGCCCAAGATCACCCCTGCGGCAGGAGGGTCGTGGACACCGCCAAGGGAAACATCTGGGTCGAAACTATGATCAGTATGACCGTCGACTCGGCCGTGATGACCGCCGTCGAGTGCCTACGCTGCCTCCAAGGAGCGTATCGTATGCGCCCCAGCAGTACAATGGCAGGCGCTCGCATGGTGACGAGCAAAGGATCCCAGTAGATCCCAGAGAGCCCGGCTTTGATGCAAGATCGATTCTTGTGCAAGGTCTGGTCGATAGAAATCGGGCACACGGAGAAGGGAAGGACAGAGATCGTCCGAGTGGCGGCAGAGTACATGTTTCTGGGCCTGAATGTTTCAGCAGAGCCATCAGAGCTGCTGAGATCCCCCCCCCCCCCAACTTTAGGTTGGCGGCGGGAGTAAGCAAGTTCACTGGTGAGTCGAAGCTAGATTCTTGGCTAGAGGATTACCAAGTGGCTGTGCAGATTGGTGGTGGCAATGATGATGTAGCCACGAAGCACCTCCCTCTGATGCTGGAGGGTTCGGCCAGAGCTTGGTTGAATCAGTTGGCTCCTGGTAGCATATTCAGTTGGGAAGAGTTGACCCGAGTGTTTGTCAGGACTTTTGAAGGCACTTGCAAACGACCTGCCGGGCTGGCAGAATTATAGCATTGTGTCCAGAAGCCAAATAAAACTTTGAGAGAATACATCCAGAGGTGGACCGCTCTTCATCACACCGTGGAGAATGTATCAGAACATCAGGCAGTCTGCACCTTCAAGGAGGGCGTTCAGTACAGAGAGCTTAACCTGAAATTCGGTCAGACAGGAGACATGTCCCTGGCTCGCATGATGGAAAAAGTCGGTCGGTACGCTAACGGCGAAGAAGCATACCGACTCCACAGTGGCAAAAACAAACCAGTCGCCCGGGACAATGGAGGAGGAAATTCTAGTCGGAAACAGAAGCGCAAAACCGAACCCACAGCTCCTGGTGAGGCCATAGTCATGAACCAGGGGAAGAACAAAGGAAAACCTAAGGGTCCTTGGATCCCCAGGAAAGTGAAATATCAAGCGGGAAAGGATGTGCTTGATTTACCGTGTCATATACACACCAAGAAGGATGAAGAGGGGAATTTCATTTACCCCAAGCATATGACTCGACAGTGTCAACTCCTGATTCAGAGCTTCCGAGAGGGTCAGCCCAATGAGAAAGAGAAGGAATCTGATAAGGACGAAGACAAGGAAGAGGATGGTGGCTACCCGAATGTCAAATCCACTCTGATGATTGTTGCTGACGTCGAGAGCAAGAATCTACTAAAAGTCATTAATAGGGAAGTAAACATGGTTGCTCCAGCAACGACGACGTACTTGAAATGGTCAAAGACTCCCATTACATTCGACCAGTCCGACCATCCGGCACGCATTGCTACCCATGGGCGGCAAGCATTAGTGGTCGACCCAGTTGTTGAAGGCACTCGACTGACCAAGGTTTTGATGGATGTCGGCAGTGGTTTGAATATCTTGTATGCTGAGACCCTCCGTGGGATGGGCATTCTGATATCCAAGCTGAGTGAGAGCAACATGCGATTCCACAGTGTCATCCCTGGGAAGAAAGCCGACTCACTCGGTCAGATCACTGTTGGTGTGGTTTTCGGTGATTCAAAAAAATACCACACGGAAAAGTTGACGTTTGAGGTGGTGGATTTTCACAGTGCTTACCATGCTATTATGGGCAGACTTGCATATGCTCGTATCATGGCTCGACCGTTTACGTGTACCTCAAGTTAAAGATGCATGGTCCCAAAGGCGTGATCACAGTCACTGGGGATCGGCAGAAAGCAGAGGAGTGCTTCCAGAAGGGATCAAAGATTGCTGATGAGCAGATGGCAGCAGTGGAAATGGAGGAATATCAAAAGAATGCAGACCCGAGTGATTTGTTGCGAGCCGAGAAACCTGCTTCCGAGTCTGCATTTCAATCGGCCGGAGAGACGAAGCCTGTGCATATTCATCCGGCTGATCCCAATGTTGCTCCGACTCACATCTCAACAACACTCGACAGCATACAGGAAGAAGCGCTCATCCAGTTCCTCCGTGAGAACTTGGACATCTTTGCATGGAAATCATCTGACATTCCGGGTGTACCCAGGGGACTGGCTGAGAACTGTTTGTGAGTCGACCCTAAAGCAAAACCCGTCAAAGAGCATCTCTGTTGGTCCGCCGCGGAGAAGAGAAAAACGATTGGCGAGGAGGTGGCTCGGCTCCTGGCAGCTGAGTTCATCCGCGAGATATACCACTCCGAGTAGCTCGCCAATGTTGTCATGGTCCCCAAGAAGGACAAGTCACTCTGCATGTGCATTGATTTCAAACATATCAATCGGGCCTACCTGAAAGATCATTTTCCTCTCCCCCGCATCGATCAAATTGTCGACTCGACTACGGGGTGTGAGCATTTGTCCTTTCTGGACGCATATTCCGGGTACCATCAGATCCGACTGTATGGGCCTGACAAAATAAAAACAGCCTTCATCACCCCATTCAGGTGTTTTTGCTATGTTACCATGCCATTTGACCTCAAGAATGCTGCCGCAACATTTATGCGCATGATTCAAAAGTGTCTAATCAAACAGATCAGTCGGAATGTTGAAGCATACATGGATGACATCGTGGTCAAGTCACGTAAAGGTTCCGACCTACTGACTGATCTTGCTGAGACATTTGCAAACTTGAGAAGTTATGATATCAAGCTTAACCCGTCAAAGTGCACATTCGGAGTCCCAGTGGGAAGGTTACTCGGTTTCCTCATTTCCGAATGAGGGATCGACGCAAACCCAGAAAAGGTCAGCACAATCCTCTGAATGAATCGCCCCATGTGTGTGCACGACGTTCAGAAGCTTACCAATTGTTTGGATGCATTGAGTCGATTCATCTCGCGTCTCGGTGATAACACTGATAAGGCATTACCTCTTTACCGAGTGATGAAGAAGTCTGATGATGTCTACTACACAACCTTCTTCTTGTAGACGTTGTTGGGCCTCCAAGTGCAGAGGTTTGTAGGACAGTAGCAAATTTCCCTCAAGTGGATGACCTAAGGTTTATCAATCCGTGGGAGGCGTAGGATGAAGATGGTCTCTCTCAAACAACCCTGCAACCAAATAACAAAGAGTCTCTTGTGTCCCCAACACACCCAATACAATGGTAAATTTTATAGGCGCACTAGTTCAGCGAAGAGATGGTGATACAAGTGCAATATGGAAAGTAGATATAGGTTTTTGTAATCTGAAAATATAAAAAAAGCAAGGTAACAAGTGGTAAAAGTGAGCATAAACGGTAATGCAATGCTTTGGAACAAGGCCTAGGGTTCATACTTTCACTAGTGCAAGTTCTCTCAACAATAATAACATAACTGGATCATATCACTATCCCCCAACATGCAAGAACGAGTCACTCCAAAGTCACTAATAGCGGAGAACAAACGAAGAGATTATTGTAGGGTACGAAACCACCTCAAAGTTATTCTTTCTGATCGATCTACTCAAGAGTCCGTAGTAAAATAACACAAAGGTATTCTTTTCGTTCGATCTATCATAGAGTTCGTACTAGAATAACACCTTAAGACACAAATCAACCAAAACCCTAATGTCACCTACATACTCCATTGTCACCTCAAGTATCCGTGGGCATGATTATACGATATGCATCACACAATCTCAGATTCATCTATTCAACCAACACAAAGAACTTCAAAGAGTGCCCCAAAATTTCTATGCGAGAGTCAAGACGAAAACGTGTGCCAACCCCTATGTGTAGATTCCCAAGGTCAAGGAACCCACAAGTTGATCACCAAAACATACATCAAGTAGATCACGTGATATCCCATTGTCACCACAGATAAGCACATGCAAGACATACATCAAGTGTTCTCAAATCCTTAAAAACTCAATCCGATAAGATAACTTCAAAGGGAAAACTCAATCCATTACAAGAAGATAGAGGGGGAGAAACATCATAAGATCCAACTATAGTAGCAAAGCTTGCGATACGTCAAGATCGTGCCATCTCAAGAACACGAGAGAGAGAAATCAAACACATAGCTATTGATACATACCCTCAGCCCCGAGGGTGAACTACTCCCTACTCATCATGGAGAGCACCGGGATGATGAAGATGGCCACCGGAGAGGGATTCCCCCTCCGGAAGGGTGCCGGAACAGGGTATAGATTGGTTTTCGGTGGCAACATAGGCTTTCGGCGGCGGAACTCCCGATCTAAGTTATTTTCTGGAGGTTTCTGTATATATAGGAGGTGTTGGAGTCGGGGACAAGTAAAGGGGACCTCCGGGCTGTCCACGAGGCAGGGGGCGCGCCCCTACCCTCATGGGCAGCCCGTGGACCTTCTGGTCCTCCTCCGGTACTCTCTGGTCTTCTTCTGGTCCAAAAACATCCTCCGTTGAGTTTCAGGTCAATTGGGCTCTGTTTGATATTCCTTTTCTGCGATACTCTAAAACAAGGGAAAAACAAAAACTGGCACTGGCCTCTGAGTTAATAGATTAGTCCCAAAAATCATATAAAAGTGTATATAAAATCCCATAAAACATCCTAGAAGGATAATATAATAGGATGGAACAATCAAAAATTATAGATACGTTGGAGACGTATCAAGCATCCCCAAGCTTAATTCATGCTCGTCCTCGAGTAGGTAAATGATAAAAAAAAAGAATTTTTGATGTGGAATGCTACCTAACATAATTCTTAATGTAATTCTCTTTATTGTGGCATGAATGTTCAGATCCGAAAGATTCAAGACAAAAGTATATATTGGCATAAGAATAGTAATACTTCAAGCATACTAACAAAGCAATCATGTCTTCTCAAAATAACATGGCCAAAGAAAGTTATCCCTACAAAATCATATAGTCTGGCTATGCTCCCTCTTCATCACACAAAATATTCATATCATGCACAACCCCGGTTTCAGCCAAGCAATTATCTCATACTCAAAAAAATTCAAACTTCTCAACTTTCACGCAATATATGAGCGTGAGCCATGGATATAGCACTATAGGTGGAATGGAGTGGTGGTTGTGGAGAAGACAAAAGAGAAAGATAGTCTCACATCAACTAGGCGTATCAATGGGCTATGGAGATGCCCATCAATAGATATCAATGTGAGTGAGTAGGGATTGCCATGCAATGGATGCACTAGAGCTATAAGTGTATGAAAGCTCAACAAAAGAAACTAAGTGGGTGTGCATCCAACTTGCCTGCTCATGAAGACCTAGGGCGTTTTGAGGAAGCCCATTGTTGGAATATACAAGCCAAGTTCCATAATGAAAATTCCCACTAGTATATGAAAGTGACAAAACAAGAGACTCTCTATCATGAAGATTATGGTGCTACTTTGAAGCACAAGTGTGGAAAAGGATAGTAGCATTGTCCCTTCTCTTTTTTTGGAGGGGCTTCTCTTTTCTTTTTCTTTTTAGCCCCCCTCTCTTTTTTGGGCCCATCTCTTTTTTTTTGCCTTTCTCTCTTTTTTTTGTTTCCTCACACGGGACAATGCTCTAATAATGAAGATCATCACACTTTTATTTACTTACAACTCAAAGCTAGAACAAAATATGACTCAATGTGTATGCCTCCGGTGGTGTACCGGGATGTGCAATGAATCAAGGGTGACATGTATGAATGATTTGTGAATGGTGGCTTTGCCACAAATACGATGTCAACTACATGATCATGCATGGCAACATGACAATATGAAGCATGTCATATGAACGGAATGGTGGAAAGTTGCATGGCAATATATCTCGGAATGGCTATGGGAATGCCATGATAGGTAGGTATGGTGGCTGTTTTGAGGAGGGTATATGGTGGGTGTATGGTACCGGTGAAAGTTGCGCGGTACAAGAGAGGCTAGCAATGGTGGAAGGGTGAGAGTGCGTATAATCCATGGACTCAACATTAGTTATAAAGAACTCATATACTTATTGCAAAAATCTACGAGTCATCAAAACAAAGTATTCAACGCATGCTCCTAGGGGAAGGGTTGGTAGGAGTTAACCATCACGCGATTCCGACCTCCACACAAAGGATGACAATCAATAAATACCTCATGCTCTAACTTCTTCACATAGTGGTTCATCATACGTGCGTGCTACGGGAATCACAAACTTTAACACAAGTATTTCTTGAATTCATAATTACCCCACTAGCATAACTCTAATATCACCATCCTCATATCTCAAAACAATCATCAAGTATCAAACTTCTCCTATCATTCAATGCACTTTATGTGAAAGTTTTTACTATACCCATCTTGGATCCCTATCATATTAGGACTAATCCATAGCCTAAGCATATTATCATGGTGTTCTAAAATACTCTCAAAATAATATAAGTGAAGCATGAGAGTTCATCTATTTCTTCAAAATAAAACCACTGTCGTGCTCTAAAAAGATATAAGTGAAGCACTAGAGCAACCAACAAACTACTCCAAAAGATATAAGTGAAGATCAATGAGTAGTTGAATAATTATGTAACTATGTGAAGACTCTCTAACATTTGAGAATTTCAGATCTTGGGATATTATTCAAACAGAAATCAACACAAAACAAAACAAAATGACGCTTCAAGCAAAACACATATCATGTGGTGAATAAAAATATAGCATCGAGTAAAGTTACCGATAGACGAAGACGAAAGAGGGGATGCCTTCCCGGGGCATCCCCAAGCTTTAGGCTTTTGGTTGTCCTTCAATTTTACCTTGGGGTGCCTTGGGCATCCCCAAGCTTAGGCTCTTGCCACTCCTGATTCCATAGTCCATTGAATCTTTACCCAAAACTTGAAAACTTCACAACACAAAACTTAACAGAAAACTCGTAAGCTTCGTTAGTATAAGAAAATAAAACCACCACTTAGGTACTGTAATGAACTCATTATAAATTTATATTTGTGTAATATCTACTGTGTTTCAACTTCTCTATGGTTCATACCCTCCGATACTACTCATAGATTCATCAAAATAAGCAAACAACACATAGAAAGCAGAATCTGTCAAAAACAGCTGGCTCTTCATCTGCAATAGGATCATTAGAATTGTCAGCCTCCTTATGTTTCTTCTTCTTCTTTGGAGAGCCAACAATTTCTTCTTCCTGCATTTGAGAATCTTGCTCGATTCTCCTCGGATGCCCCTCTGGATAGAGAGGATCTTGAGTGCTAGTTCCTCCTCGGGTCTTAATCCCGAAAGCCTGCAAATCATCTTGTTTGGCATTGTTAGCAAGCAAATCTTTTTGCACATTAGAAATTTGGTCAAGCTGAGTTTGAACCATATGAAAATGTTTCACAAGACATTGAACATCATTAACCGTTCTACCTAGAACATCAAGCAATCTTTTGATAGCAAGGGAATTATCATGCAACTGACTTTGTATCCTCTCATTAAAATGATTTTGTTTCATAATAAAATTATCAAACTCATCTAAACATTGATCAGGAGGCTTACCATGAGGGATGTCACTTGCGTTGAAATCTAAAAGAGAGTGTACCTCTACCATAGGAGGGTGAGTGGTAGGCTCACACAACTTCTCAATAGGGGGTAGATTCTTCACGTCTTCAGCTTTAATACCTTTCTCTTTAATAGACTTCTTTGCTTCTCGCATATCTTCGGGGCTTAGAACAAACATGCCCCTCTTCTTTGGTGGTGGAGGTGGTTCAGGTACGGACCAATCTTCATGGTTTTTGGCAATCCTGCCCATCAAATCTTCTGCATCTTTCGGCGTCCTTTTCCAGAAAACACAACCAGCACAACTGTCCAAATAGGACCTAGATTCATCAGTTAGACCAGCATAGAATATATCGATTAATTCGTTCTTAGGGACTTCATGTCCTGGTCTAGCTCGAATCAGACCGCAGTACCTCCCCCAAGCTTTAGGGAGGAACTCATCCTGCAACTGTTTAAAGTTATAAATTCTTTGTAAAGCAGCATGTTGCATGTGAGCAGGAAAGTACTTATCAACAAAAGAGTGAGCTAAGTCTTGAGGACTCTTAATGGAACCGCATGGGAGTGAATCATACCATGCTTTAGCACCTTCCTTCAAGGAGAAAGGAAGAAGCTTGGTCACATAAAAGTATCGTATCTTCTCATCTGTGGTAAACAGGCCACCCAACTCATCGAGTTTAGTCAGGTGTGCAATAGTATCATCATTTTCTCTGCCATAAAAGGGGTCAGCTTCAACCATAGGTATAAGTGAAAGATCAACAGAGAAATCATAATCAGGATCATCAATGCATATAGGAGATGTAGCAAATTCAGGATCATGAACGGTTTTGTTCTTCAAAGAGTGTTTCTCAAACAGTTTCTTAATAACTTTAGGGTCAGAGCCAGAAAACTCTGTCAGTTCCCTGCATAAATCTTCATCAAGCATAAATCATCATCAAGGAGTCTCTCCTTGAGTTTACTCAAATCAGGATAATCATAAGTTTCACCAATAGGGTAGCGAGTAACAGGAATTTTAATTCCAGACTTTTTAGCAGCAGCAGCGATCTGTTTCTCAAGAGCATAACCAAGGGAACTAATATCATCAACAGTAGTAGAAGCATCATCAAGAGTATCAGACATAGTAACAGATTCAGTAGGAGCATCATGTGGTGGTGGTGAGGCAAACTTACTCATAACAGAAGGTGAATCAAGTGTAGCACTAGTGCTCAGAACAGTACCTCTTCTTGTAGTGGATAGTAAGATCGGAACCTTGGGGTCTCCTTTCTTACCCATAGCGAACGAAGTGCAGCAGGTAGGATACTACAAGTAGACTTGTAAATATTGCTATGCTCCCCGGCAACGGCGCCAGAAAACGGTACTTGATAACCCTCAACCGTAAGGGATCGAGATAGTCTTCGCGGGTAAGAATAACCCAATTTATTGATTCGACACACGGGGAGCCAAAGAGTATTTATAAGCTTTGACAGTTGAGTTGTCAATTCAACCGCACCTGAAATATACTTACTTGCAACAAAAGATAAGTGGTAACAGTGATATGATAGTGATGATGGTGATAGTAAAAGTAAACAGCAAAAGTAAATAGCAGGAGTAAATGGCAAAAGTAGTAACTAGTAACCAGGAGGATTTAAAACACTGTAGGCTAGGGAGATGGATGGTTGGGCGCTGCATGGATGAGATATATCATGTTTCTAACTTGGGGCACGGCACACGGAAAAGTAATGATCATCTAGGCAAATATCAAACATTAGGCATGTATCCCGTAGGTAGTTGTACGTGCTTGCAATAAGAACTTGCACAACATCTTTTGTCCTACCATCCCGCTACGAACGGGGCCAAAAGGAACTTATGGAGATTAAGGTGCTCCTGTCAAAGAGCACCGGAACAAAGCAATGAACTCAATGGATACATGTAATCCTCAAACTATGGACCATCCCCTTTGGTGTCCCAAGCTGTCACTTTTGGGATCGCCGGTTCCGAACCGTAATAGGTGCAAACAACTCATAGATAGGATCAAGAACACAAATATATTCATGCAAACACATATGGTTCAGATCTGAAATCATGGCACTCGGGCCCTAAGTGACAAGCATTAAGAATAACGAGTTGAAGCAAAGATGATAAACACCATAGTAGATGATAGGCAACATGCCCCCAACGATCTGACAAACTATTACATGATCTAACTCATCCAATCCCTACCATCCCCTTCGCCTACAGCAGGGGATTACTCACACATGGAAGGAGAAGTCATGGAGGGATGATGGAGTGGTGATGGTGATGACGATGGCGACGATCTCCCCTCTCCGGAGGCCAATTCAGCCTCCAGATTAGCCCTCCCGAAGAAGAACAGAGGGTGGCGGCGGCTCTACGACGAAAACTGCGAAAAGAACTTCTGATCTGGGGTTTCTCCATCACGAGCTAAAATACGAGTCGAAGTAGGGCACCAGGGGAGGTGGGGCCCACGCAGGCGACCCCCCGGCGCGGCCAGGGGCTGGGCCGCGCCACCAGGGCGCCTGGGCCCCCCTGGCCCCCCTCTGGCCCCTCTTCTGGCTCCGGGTTCCTTCGGGTGCATGGATTTTCTGTGATTTTTCGTGGATTTTTCTGAGATACCTAAAAATCCGTTTTCCTGCACACAATAAAACCATACAGGCAGCTCTGCTGAAAACAGCGTCAGTCCGGGTTAGTTTAGTTCAAATCATGCAAGAATGAGGTCAAAACAATATCAAAAGTGTTTGGAAAAGTAGATACGTTTGAGACGTATCAATAGCCGACTGCCCGCAGTCGACCATGGTCTCGGGGACTACACCCAGTGGGAGTGGGTGCACTTGGCATGCCCCCACTGGTACAAGAAACAACAACATCAGCATTCGTTCTTAGACCACAGCCGACTGCCCGCAGTCGACCATGGTCTCAGGGACTACGCCCAATGGGTGCACTCTGCGTGCCCCCAGTGATTCATTCGACATGACCTGGTCGATTGAAATACAAGAACTATACATCAAAAGCTAGAACACCCAGTGGGTGAATGGAACAAAGAGCGGACTCATGATAGATGCTCAGTAAAGGTTTCAAACGCTCATCCACAGACATCATCTTACGAAAAAAGCAGCAGTTTTCAGGTAGAATATCCAATCAGAGCAATGATCAGTCGGAAAAGAACTCACCTGGACATTGATTCGAAGGGCAGAGCTGGCAATGTAGGCATCCATACTAGCCGCGTGCGCCACCTTCATTAGGTCCATCATCAGACCTGCTTGGCGTATAGTCTCCTTATCCGCACTCACTTGGTCCTCTGGGACATGGTGGGTGGCGAAGAGCGAAGTTGATGGAATAGTCGAAGCAGCCAGAGGATCTGAAGCATGGAGTTGTACGGACGGGGCAAGGACTTGAGCAGTTGACGCCAAAGGACGGTCAGTCGACACAGGAACAAAGAGAGAAACAGCATGCCAAACTGTGTCATCCTGTTGCTGAGCGTCTGAAGCAGCAGGCACCTTCCTGCCCCTCCTTCCTGTGCTCCTCCGAGGCACTTCTTCATACTCATCATCATCATCCGATAGTTTGATGACGTTGGGTGGTGCTACAAAACATTCGAACAAAGGAACATTCAGTCGACTGACAGAGCGATCAACAAAGTGGGGACATGGCTGTAGAGCCATACCTGCACTAGAAGTGGCCGCGTCTGCAGTCTCCTCATCATTGTGGCCCTTGTCAATGTCCATGGAGGTCCCAGAAGCAGCAGCACTAGAAGTTTTGGAACTCACTCGGTCAAACAGGCAGACGATTCGAGAAGATGCATAGAATTTTTCGAACAAGGGAAGAGCAGAAAAGAGTAACACTCACATGGAAGCAATCGAAACGTCTACCTTGATCTTAGGCAGGGCCTTTCGAGACTTTAAAGGTGCAACCTTAAGCTGCTTAGGGTCCTTCTCAGTCGGATCGGGTAAAGATGCCCGAGTGCACTTCGGCACCTGCGTGCTTGACGGAGCCGCATTGCCGCGTGGACCTTTCGGATCATGAGTCAGCTTGGAACGCCTCTCGGTGTGAGGTGGTGATTCGACCTCATCGCCACTGCTTGAGTCCTCGCTTTCATCATCAGATCTCCGGTCGGTAACCTCGCCTCCGCCCTCCACTCCCTCCTGGGCTTGCTCTCCATTGGGCACCGAGTACATCTTAGTATAAATCTGCAAGGCAAAGAGTTGAACAAACATCAATCGAATTCAAAGACAGCTACGGATCAGAACAGAAAAATCACTCGGTAACGAAGGTCAAACCTTGTCTGGCTCATTGGCTGCGTCGAATGGACGAACTCTCCTGGTCCCCCTGGGGTTATCCTTGTTCCCGGTGATGCTCCGCAACCACTGTTCCATCGTCTTCTCGGTGACCTTCTCCGGGTGGACCCGAGCGGTGTCATTGGTGCCCGAGTACATCCACATTGGATGATCACGGGCTTGGAGAGGCTGGATCCACCACTGTTCCATCGTCTTCTCGGTGACCTTCTCCGGGTGGACCCGAGCGGTGTCATTGGTGCCCGAGTACATCCACATTGGATGATCACGGGCTTGGAGAGGCTAGATCCGCCGACTGAGAAATACCTCCCGCAAATCCATGCCAGTCACACCATCGCAGACTAGTTGGACTACTCGCTCGACTAACATGTCCACCTCTACTTTCTCTACTAGAGTCACGATCCACGAAGGAGGCTGGCTGACCCGATCTAAGGTGAAGGGAGGAAGACCAGTCGACTGACTTGGAGTCGGAATATCTTTGCAGTAGAACCAGGTCGACTGCCACCCTCTGACTAACTCTGGAAGGATCATAGTAGGAAAAGTGCTCCAACCCCTCATCTGAATCCCTAAACCCCCGCACATTTTGATCATGTGCGTCTTCTCGTCAGTCGGATTCGCCTTCTTCACGGCTTGGGAGCGGCAAGTAAAAATGTGCTTGAACGGGCCCCAGTGCGGTCGGCAACTCAAGAAATTCTCACACAGAGAGACAAATGCAGCGAGATATGTGATTGTGTTGGGAGAGAAATGATGAAGTTGAGCACCGTAGAAGTTCAAAAAAACCCGGAAGAAAGGATGCAGAGGCAGGGAGAAACCACGATCAACATGAGTTGCGAGGAGGACGCACTCACCCTCCTACGGCTGAGGCTCGGTCTCGTTCCCCGGAAGCCTCCAGGACTCGTGGGCAATCAAGCCCCCATCAACCAGCTCCTCCATGTCTTCTTGCCGCATCGCGGACTGAATCCAGTCCCCCTGGATCCAACCAGGCGGCAGACCAGATCTCGACGTCGACCCCGACTCGTCTTCTTGCCCTTTCCCGTCGCCAGCGCCTTCTTCACGCGCTCCAGAGCCGTCGTCTTGTCTTTTCCCATGGCGGCGGACTACGCACGGGCGGAACGGCGGCGGCGAGAGTGTCTGGGGATGCGGTGGAGAAGCAGAGGAAGAAGAAGAAGAAGAACAAAGCGCGCACTACGGCCTCGACGCCCTTTTATGGGCCTGCTTCCGATTGGGTGACTTGTGGCCCGAGCAATCCTGTGAAATCCCGCAACAATCGCACGCCCGGTACATGGCAGAAAAGGTTGCGCGAGGCGCCCCGGTCTATCTAGTCTGTTTACTGTGGCGCGCTCCGTCCCGCGTGCTTCCCCAAAAATTTGAATCCCGCGAAATCCGGGAACCGTAGGGCAACCAATCGCGCCGAAGATCTCGTGCCTCATCAACACTTGAAGATTACCCGCATAGTTCACTCGACGATTTCTGAATCGATCAAGGCGGCTAAAATAAGGTTGAAGGATCAGCTTGATTCCCAGGTTCAAGAAAAATACCTCCGAAGCATAAGAATCGGGTCGGAATCAACTTCAACTCTCTTTTCACTCGGACCTCAATCCATTCGGGGGCTACTGACGATACCATAGACCTAGGATAGGGTCATAGGCCTGACCTAGACACCCTACCCAAGGTCACTACCCTAGAGCCAAGGACATTCAAAGGATGACAAAAGATACCGACTGAAGTGACCGAAGAGTGCTATCCACTCGACCATGTATCTCACTTGGATACCACAATTCTATTCGACCAGGATGAAGTCACTCGACAGCACAAGAAACCACTCGGAGCATGGAAGATCTAAGATCACTCAAGATGGCAACGGTCGGGCATTCACTCCGTAGTCTTGAAGGCCATTTATAACTCTTTATTACAGGCATTACCAATAACGTCATGTCTTTATGCACACTGAACTCTTTGTAATGTGGGATGGTTGGGGTCCTGGTGCACTCTATATAAGTCACCCCCTCCTCCGGTACAAGGGTTTGCACCCCCTGTAACTCACACAGCCATATTCCAGTCGACAGCCTCCGGGCACCGAGACGTAGGGCTTTTACCTCCTCCGAGAGGGGCCTGAAGTCGTAAAACTCGTGTGTACAATCTCGCATAGCTAGGACCTTGCCTCCTCCTACGTACCCCCTACTCTCACTGTCAGGCTTAGTACCACGACACCAGAGTCGTTAGTTGCAAAGGTGTTGAAGGCCTGGTATTACCCCCATGGACATCTTCTGGACACCGTGTTTTCGTGGTGGAGTTCAATTACATGGCAAGTTATTCTACATGGGTTGGATCTGCTTAAATAAGGTCTTATCTGGAGAGTGGTTGATGGATGTAATATTAGTATTTGGAGATATTATTGGATGCCATGGAACTCTGACCTTAAAATTTTAGAAATGAAGAGTTGAACAAGGATCAAATGGCTATTTGACTTATTCATGAGCAGTTTGAGAAGATGGGATGAGAGTATGATAAAACGGCTGTTCTATACACACGATGATGAGGAGATCTTAAATATGCGTATTCAATCTTCCAGGGATGATGATTTTGTTGCATGGCACTTTGAAAAGAATGGTTTTTTTCTGTTAGAAGCGCGTATAAAATGGCATTGAATCTCAAGGATCGCACGGAAGATCTTGGCCAAACCAATGATGTTGTGAATGGGGAGAGAAGGCTTTGGGATAATATTTGGAAGGCGAATGTCCCACAAAAGAGTAAGATTTTTGCCAGGCGAGCCGCTTCAAATAGTTAGGTTGTTCAGATTAATAGAGTTTCTCATCATCTAATTGTGCTATTTGCTCTATTTCTCGCGTTGAAGACGAAAATATTTATCATGCACTAATGATGTGTTCGAAGGCTCTTGTTCTTCGTTTGGCTATGAGGTATTTGTGGAATATTCCGAAAGAAAGTATCTTTAATTTCTCTGGTCCATATAGGCTCCTTGTTCTTTTGGATCAGTTCAAATATTCATTTTCTGGATAGCTTGGCACTTAAGGAATGGTCTAATTTTTGATAAAGGGAAGGAACCTGTCTCTTCTGTTACTATGTTTCTGGAAAGCTATTGGGCATCTTACACATCCAGTCATTCCAGTAAATAGTTGGATATGAGCAAGAAAGGTAAGGGGATGGATGACCAGGAGGTTGTTGATATTTCAGCGAGATATTTAGGGACTTGGCAACCCTTCTTCGTCTGAGGTCATTAAGGTTAACATTGACACCTACTTTGTGGAGAGCATGAGTGCTGCCAGTGTGGGGGTTACTCCCAGGGATCATACGAGCCAAGTCATCATTTCTTCTTGGGATTTATTGGGGCATCCACGTGTGTTGATAAAGCGGAGTTTCGTGTGTGCCTTGCCGGTCTCTGTATCGGTATTAGTCTCAACAAACCCATCATTATAGAATCTGATAGCTCCTTTGTGATTTTCTATTTTGCAAATGATATTCTTAACATGTCCCCTTTTGTTGATCTTAAGAGGGAAGGGTTGAGATTGCTAAGTTTAGTTATGATAATAGGTCTAACAGTTTTCTTTATTATAGTGTTTCGTTTGTGTGGTGTATGCTATAACGAACGATTGTAAGCACATTTTAAGTTGATTAATGCATGGGGGGCGTTTTTCAAAAAAGACAATCTAGAGAAAGGAAGCTTAGGAGTTAGACCCGACCCACCCCCGTGTCGTCCTCCTTAGGCGTCTCACGGGGAACCCTAGCCGCCGACCAACAACCACTGCCCATCACCCTCTCCCACATCGCAGTCGCCAGAGGGTCGGTCGGCGAAGCCGCGCCGGATCCCATGATGGCGGCGGCGGGGTGGATCTGACGCGTTTCACGCTCCTTGTCCACCTCACAACCTCGATCCCCTTCTACTACGACGCGTGCTCCCCCCTCCTCCCTCATGGCCTCACTCCTGCGGGTCGGACAGCGCATGAGGGTGCCCTAGCCGTGCCTTGGACTGGCTCTAGGTCCCTGCCTCGCACCCCCGCTCGGCCGCGGCCGCCCCTCCAGACCACCGAGATCCGGAGCTCTGTTCCTCGCTAGCTGCGTCTTCCCCGGTCGGTTGCGTCCTTCGGTGGCCGGGTGCGCCTACCATGATGCGGCTTCCCTCCCCCCTCGTGAGCTTCGGATCGGCTCCCACATCAAGCGATGGCCTTGGATGTGCCTGGTAGCGCCCGGCGGCGGCTGCCTCCTGTAGTAGGTCGACCAAGGCTTGGTTGCACGCGTGTCTCCACCCACCATCACCCCCCTGCAAGGTCGAGAACCGTCCAACGGCCATGGACCCGCGCCCACTCCTACGTCGATGGCCGGCCGGGGAGGTTTCGGGACCGGCGCGTCTCAGGAGCCGCGCTCCTTCCGGCTCCTTCGGCTCGCAGGCGCATGGACGCCTTCGCACCCCCACCCTGCTGGTGTCTTTGGTGGCCGTCCATACCAGCGCTCTTTGGTTCCGACGCGCTTATGGAGCTGCGCCCCCTTCCAGCTCCATGCGCTAGCCGACATCGTTGTTGCTCCTGTCCTGGTGACCAGGATTTGCGCTACCCTCCGGACTATGGCCCGCTCGGGCCTCCACCCACCGTCGCATCGCTCGTCGCCCCTCATTCTGCCCAGCTTCCCACCTCCGTGCCCTGTTTGTCCTTCCGCTGCTCAATTGCTCACGCGTTTGGCAGCGCCCGATGCCTCTTCGGTGGAGGGCGTGGCCCCCCCCTCCTGCGGTCCTGGCCCCGACCTATACCAAACCTCCTCTTTTCGACCGTGATTCAAGGGCTTGGGGTTGCTCGGACTCTGGCAGTGTGAAATCCCCACATTCGATGCTGGCAGCGGCGACACTCGCGTGTGACGTGCCCTCCTTGGAGGCGTTGTCACGACCGTTTCTGAGCCCCTCTTCGATCTGCGGGGGAGACCCTAGGTCTGGCTATCCGGATCAGACGGCGGCGGCGTCTCGATGTTGTTCTCCTTCATGAAGGCGTGGTTTTGTTTGCTTGCGTCGTCCTCGGGTCTGGATCGGAGGTTGTTGGTCGTCTTGTTGTTGGTTTGGGCTACTTCTCACGATGACGAGTTTAGGTGTGCTTTTCTCTTTCGGGCCGAGTATCCATTGTTTCTCTACTCCGAATATCATGCTCACATCTTTTGCGTCCATGCCATGTGTCACATCTTGTACTTATTTTATTTTTTTCTATTAATAAGATGATACACAAGTTTTGCATATACGTGAAAAAGAAAGGAAGCTTAAAAGGAAAGCCAGCGAGGTGAGAAAGCTCCAGCTGAATCCATTCCTTTCCACTTTCTCGCCTTATCCCGTGGGATCCCCGGATACGCCGGCCCCGCCACGGAACCATCCTCCCTGACGTGGCCGCCTCGAACTGGTCTAGCGTACGGCGTCCCGGATCTCCACGGCCCCCCAACACTATCCTCCGACGTGGCCAGCCACGGGCCACGGCTTCCGCAGCGGGGAAGCAGCGCCGCTTGTACGGGGGCGTCCGTCGGTGTCTCGGCCAGCGTCCTAGCGCCGCTAGTGGTAGTGGAGGAGGGACGCCGACGGCGAGCTGTTGCTTGGATCGGAGGGCTACTGGGTCTGGGAAAGGCGAAGGAAACGTCTTCGGCGGTGACTTGTTCTGTTCTTATGTGCGTTCTTGGAATGCTCGGACAACAATTGAGGGATGAAAAGGGAAGTCCATGGCGAGGAGGGTGAAGCTGATCACGACGGCTGTTTAGCTGGTTCGCGGAATTGGCTCTCGTCTTATCCACTTACCAAAATCTGGATTTTGGCTTTCGGATGAGCTCTTTCACTTCTAAGTTCTAACTATATTTTTGGCTGCGAACCGATTGTGGCTCAGATGATTATATTTTTTGTGGTGGAACTAATCCATAGATTTCGAATCCTAGATCGTCGGTGCTTCTATTTTTTTAGATTTATTGCACGCTTTTTCGGCATTGTTCGTTCAATGGGAGAAGAAAATCCCATCGCATACGAGACATTTGTGGTAACTTTATCAATCTCAGGATAATGTGTTGACTCAGTCTGATATGAGTAGCGTGTGCTCATCCATTTGTAAGAATGAGTGTATGTATGTATATATGAGTTTGTGTCTCTACCGTGTTAAAGACTAGTATTCCTTTGATACACTCATGTCTACTTGGACCGAGTGCATCCTATCGCACCAGGTTTCTTTTCATTGTACCTCATTTAAATGGAAAATATATATATTATGAATAACGTTATTAACAATGTGGTTGTAATGGACTGGCTAAAAACCACTCAACTGGTTTCAGCCGTCCGATGAAAAGTAGATGTCTAGATGAGCGTCTTCAACCTCGAACCATCGTCTTCTTTCTCAAACCGCCGCCCCGAGCCGGCGGCGCCCCTGAGCCAGCCTCGCCGCCCCGCCCTTCTCCAACTGTTGCTCCCTACCAGCCATCCCTCCAACCCCGGACATGATGTATTTTCTCCGACAATCCTGCACCCCAATGGGCATCTTCAACGCCGACCCTCAAATCGTCCGCATACATCCTGACCGCGGATGCCATCCAACGCGAGCCTGTATCGGTTCATAGGGTGATATGGATGTGTTTTCCCAGCAAATCGGAGACAAAAGTGGGAGGGAGGGTTGCGGGAGTCCGGGCAGCAGCCACGTAGGACTCCGACACCCAATCCCATCCAAGCCCACCTCCCGATCCCATTTCCTTCCACTACACTCATTCTCCCCTTGCTTTGCATCCGCACACTCCACCTCCGTCATTCTATGTCTCCGGCTACCACAAAGGCATTGTAGGACGTCCACAAGCACCACCAACGTGGGCGCTCGTCTTTATGACACCGACACGGTTGTCCAACCTGGAGCCGTTTGTACCCAGGTACACTCCGCCCCCTGTCGATGACCTCCATGGCCGATACCACGCCCGGAAGGTGTTCGATCAAATCCACTGAGCTTATTGTCAAACCCTATGTCGTTGTTAGAGTATGAAGGATGGCGAGCTACTCGGCCATGGAGGATGAGTTGTTGTGTGATGCGTCGTTGGCCGTATCTACTGATTTCGTAGGCAGGAACATAGGGGGGACCTTCTAGCAACAAGTGTGTGAATCGTTTCATGCACGAAAGCACATTGCGCCCGTATGACATGTACATCATTCAACAACGCTATGTGAGGTCGTTATCGTATCACTGGTACACTATCCAAACCAGCATCACCAAATTTTGTAAAGTGGTTCCTCGGCTGGAGGCAAGTTGGCCATTGCACACGCCAAAGGAGGAGATCGTATGTTTTACTTCTTCTTGCTCAACTTGTTTAAATCATCCATTCACTAAATGTTGGTGTACACTTTCTTATGTAGCCTGCACGCGCTGTCGTGATGTATCAGAGGACAAAGGGACGACATTTACGTACACACACTGTTGGATGAAGCTAAAGGAGGAGTATGTGTGGGACGACATGACCCGTTGATGAGAATCTTGTTGGACATCTAGTCAAATTTGAGAGATTATTGTACTAGACTTAATTTGCATGTTATGTATGGATGATTTGTGTTATTTTTTATCCGAACTTTGATGAATATCGACCGATTTGCATGAATTTCGTCATGTTAGTTCAAATGCGGGTTAAAATGTATGCGGGCAGTGTTGGATGGCGGTCTCCCGCATCCGTGTCCGCAGATGGATACAGAAGAAAATTTGTTGTTGCCGTTGGAGATGCCCTAACACACCTAAGATAGATAATAGGGGAGCTTCTCGGGCGAGTTTCTTCTTCCTCTCCTACTGCTTCTCCGTTCAATCAAAAATCGACTGACTCAAATTTCAAATTCAGGCAACTTATTAGATATTGTGTCATTGTGTGATTGTAAATGTAAAGCCAGTATTTAACCACGTGATGTAGATTTCACCCACAAGTGTGCTGATCAAATAATCAGTGTAAAGTACTACGGAACATGCATAGGTTGCCATCAAACACGACGGAGGCCAGCAACTTGTCCGGATTGTCGCCGGGCCGCTCCTTCCACGGAACAGAGCCACATCAAACACTGGCCACTAGTGGGATACTCGCATGCAATGCCGAGAACCAAGACGCCATCCAGTCCAATCAAATTCCCGAGCCCCAAACACATGGACGTACCTATCATGGACACGCTGACCAAACACCAGCCATGCAAAAATCGAGCCCTCCGCCATCACAAGAAAATATTTGGACGGATAATTTTAATGGAATCTCTATATATCCCGTGGTGATCGGAATGCTGCATGCCGGGGCAGAGCTCGACTTGCACGAACGCACGCCTTCGTCTAGCTCTATACACGTACGACCCTCCGGTGCCTTGCTGTCCATGCAAGCTTCTTCCAGCTCCATGGAGAGGACCAACCAGTGGTACGTGGCCATGTCTTTGCTCAGTGAGGATTGCTTGTTCGTCCATGTTTCTTGCATGCTCATTTCTTGTTTATTTGAATTGATTCGAGCAGGGTGTCGTCGCAGGACGTACCAACGGACCTCGTCGTCCGGGTCGCCGGCGCCACCTTCCCTCTCCATAAGGTTAGTCGTCTTCCACCTCCCGGTCGATCTCTCCAACTCCTCATCACGTGTGCAAGAGAAAAGTGTCGCCGTTGATCATGGTCTGACGTGGACACATAAATGCTTCCCGTGCAGGCGGTGATGGTGCCCAAGTGCGGCTACATCCGCAAGGCCGTCGCGGTGGCCACGCGCCCCGACCCCGCGACGACCGTCGAGATCGAGCTCAACGGGCTGCCGGGCGGCGCCGACGCCTTCGAGAAGGCCGCGCGCTACTGCTATGGCGCCAACTTCGAGATATCAGCGCGCAACGCCGCCCCCCTCCTCTGCGCCGCCTCATTCCTCGACATGCAGCCGGCCGACGGCGGCCTCGCGCGCCGCGTGGAGGAGTTCATCGCTCAGGCGGGTCTTCGGACGCTGCCCAACGCGATTGCCGTGCTGCGGTCCTGTGAGGGCCCGCTCCTCGGGGCCGCCGAGGAGCTCGGCGTCACCCGGCGCGCGGCCGACGCCGTGGCCCTGCGGATCTGCAACGAGGTGCTTTTCCCGACGCGGTCGCCGCCGGAGTGGTGGGCGTCGGAGCTCGCAGCTCTCTCGCCAGCGTCGTTCCACAGGGTCTTTACGGCGCTGCGCTGCCGACGCGCCGGTCCTGAGGTGCTCGTCGCCGCGGCCACCGCCTACGCGGAGCTCCTGCTGGCCGACGGCAAAGCTTCCGACCACCGCGTGCTCCTCGAGTCTGTTGTCGCCGTGCTCCCTTCAGCGGACGACGCGCCCCTTCCCGCGGCGTTCCTCTGCCGCCTCCTGCACGACGCCGTCACCACCGAGGCCTCCGCCAAGACGTGCCGCGACCTGGAGCTCCGCCTCGCGGCCGTACTCGACCAGGCCACCGCCGGCGACCTGCTCGCCTTGGCGCTCGATGGCGCTGGTGAGCGCGTCAGTAACACCGAATCGCTCCGGCGTGTCATCGCCGCGTTTGTGGAGCGCGAGTCCGGCGCCGGGCGGAACAGGAGGGCGTCACTGTCCGGAGCGGTGGCGCTGGGCGCAGGGGCGCTGCAGAAGGTGGCCAAGATGGTGGACGAAGTGGCGGCGGAGATCGCGACGGACGAGTCCCTACCGATCTCCAAATTCGTGGGCGTCGCCGGCGCTGTGCCCAAGGACGCCCGCGCCACCCACGACTGCCTCTACCGCGCCGTGGACATCTACCTCAAGGCGCACCCGGAGCTGGACGAGATCGAGCGGGAGAAGGTGTGCAGCGTCATGGACACCCTCAAGCTCTCCTACAGGGCGCGCCTCCACGCCTCCCAGAACAAGCGGCTGCCGCTCCAGGCCGTGCTCAGCGCACTCTACTACGACCAGCTCAAGCTCCGCAGCGCCGGCGTCGGCGAAGACGATGAGGATAACGATGCGCGGTCGGAGGCCGGGTCGGCGCGCATGCAGGCCAAGGCGGACGCGGCGCTGGCGCGGGAGAACGAGGCACTGCGGTCGGAGCTGGCCCGGATGCGGGCGCACATGTCGTCCGGCGTGCAGCAGAGCAAGGGGAGCGGCTCGAGGACGGCGGCGACGGCGACGGTGGCGGGGAAGAAAGCGGGCTTCTTCGGGTCGATGTCGCGCACGCTGAGCCGGCTGAACCCGTTCAGGGCCGGAGGCGGGTGGTCCAAGGACACGTCGAGCATCCGTGACAGTAGGGGCGGCGCCATGAATGTGGTCAAGCCCAAGAGGAGGAGGTCCTCCATAAGCTAAGACTTTATCCATGATGCGATAGGTGCATGTAATTCGGTCTCATTTCATTCGTATGATCACTGGTGTGTACTGTGCGTGTAGAGGAAGATCATGATCGTTGTTGCTAGTTCTCATGATTCGTCCCTTTTTCAGTTTATAAATTTGTGCCATCTATTGTACTACCATGTATGTACGGTGTATGTTGGGCATCGTACTACTGTATAGAAAGAAGAAGTGTTTAGCTCAACTATACTTCCTCCGTGGATTGGCAGTTTGGGACCAGCTCTCTGGATTTAACATGAATTTTGAACAAAAATAATGTAAAATGGTTGAGATCTTGTAACTGAAAGGAAACATTCAGTTCGGTTGTACTCGCTCCGTTCCTAAATATAAATCTTTGGAGAGATTTCACTATAGACCACATACGGAGCAAAATCAATGAATCTACACTCTAAAATGCATCTATATACATCTGTATGTGGTTCATAGTGAAATCTCTTCAAAGACTTATATTTAGGAACGGAGGGAGTACGTGGTAAATTTTCTGACAGGCCCGAAAGCAACTCCAACTCCAACGGACCGACCCATTTTATCCGTTTGGGTCATCCGGACATAAAGGTTGGTCCAACGGAACGACCCAAACGTACAAAGCGTCCGCCTGTTGTTCGTTTGTTGTCCGTCCTTCCGTCGCTCGCTCTCGTCCGCTCCCATCCTCTCGTGTCCGGTATGGTCCCACTTTTCAGCGACCCACAAGGCCACAACTACCATGACTAGCACACTGGCGCAGGCTCAGGCTGCGGCGCGGGAGGAAGGCAGCGGCTGCGCCTGGGCGGGCGGCCGACGGTGCAGGCGCGTCTGGAGGAGGCAGCGGCTGTGGCAGGGCGGGCGGCCGGCGGTGCTCGCCCCATCTGGAGAAGGCAGCGTCAGGCGCCTGGGCGGCCGGCCGGGAGTGCAGGCCGCGTCTGAACGAGACAGCGGCTGCAGTGGGGCAGGAGGCCGGCGATGCCGGTGGTACAGGTCGCGGCGGCGCGGGAAGAAAGCTCCACACTGGCAGCCTTGCGGCGGCAATGGAGGAGCACGACGGCGCGGGCAGAAAAGGTGCGCATGACGAGGCGAGGGCGAGCTCGAGCTCTGCTGCGACGACGGACAGGCTTGCGAGCGGGTGCGGCGGCAGGACGAGCGCGAGCGCGTGGCACTGCGCGAGCGGGGGGCGTGATAGCTAGCTGCGGTGTGTGCGCGCTGGCGTGCTAGCTAGCTAGCTACGGCATGGCGTGGGCGGGCAAGCCAGCTAGCCATGCGCTGCTGACGAGCACGACTGCGGGCGGGCGCGGCCTGAGCGCGGGCCGGCGAGCGCTGTTTTTTTTTTTAGCGCTGCTGCTGGAGCGGTTGGACGAGCCGGACAGGATGGATCTTTTGGCATCGTGCGTTGGGTACATGGGCTGAGTGTGTCCGCCACGTATCCGCTAAACGGACAGGCGACCTAAACGGACAAAAAATGGACATAATCCATGTCCGTTTGGGCCGGTCGAGTAGCGGGTTTTCTCGGTTGTACGTTCGTTCGCTCGTTCTATTGATTGCTGATGTGTTTGTTCCTTTTCCGTTTCCTTTATTTTTCTTCGGGTTTTTTTCATCAGATATCTATGTTTTTTCTTCTTTGTTATACTTTAGTTTTCTTTCATTTTTCCATATCTTTTCATCGTTTTTTTTTTCATTATACTTTGGTTTCTTTTTTCACTTCTCGGATTTTTTTGTTTTTTCATTTCTCTTTTTAGCAACACATGTGAATATTTTTCTTACACATTGTAAAATTTTCGTGTACAAGATTTTCTTAATACAGGTATAACATTTTCTTAACAAATTATTAGCATTATTTTCAAATATATATTGTTTTCTTGAATTATACGTTTTGATGGCTATAGTTTTCATACACATTATATATTTTTGTATACATCTGAAACATGTTTTACACACAATTTCATTTTTCAGATACATTGTTAACATTTTATGTATTTTGATATCTATTGTTTTCCTACACATTGTATCTTTTTGTATGCATCAGAAAAAAAAAATACACGTGTTAACGTTTTCAAATACAGTATTATCATTTTTTTCAATGTATGTTTGGATGTCTATTGTTTTCATATACATTGTACATTTTTGGTATACATCAAACAATATTTTTGTACAAGTTTTACATTTTCCACATCATGATTAAGTTTTTTTTTTCAAATATGTGTTTCGATGTCTAGTTTTTCGTACACATAGTACATTTTTTCTTATATATCCAAAATATTTTTATGCATGTTTAAGATTTTCTCGATTACACGAACATTCTTTTACATTGTGTAAACATTAAAAAACAATTTTTGGAAAGTATGAATAATTGTTAAATGCCACAAGACATTGATTTTTGAAAGCTGTAAACATTTTTTGAAGTTATGCTAACAAAAAATGTACATTGTGTTAACATTTTCCAAATTATTTTTGAAGTAACGATGCTGTTTTTAATTCCAAAAATATAAAATAAAAGTTATTAAAAAAACAATAAATCATCGAAGTGAACGAAAGAGTGCAACAAAGAACTAACTGGTCCGGCCCACTTATAGGTCTCTTTAGGCGATCGCGACCTATAGACGCACCCGCTCATAGCTGCTATTCTGAATTACTCTTTGTAATTATAAGGCAGCAATCTATAACCCCTTAGTTGCGTACACTATTAGATACCCAACATGAAAATATGTCGACATACCTTGTTAAGGGAAATAAAACCTAGGTACTAGTGCATGAAGTCCATCTCAGTATGATACATAACTGAAATTAAGTTATTTATCAAGCAGATAACATAGATAACCTTGAACTTTTTTTAGGCATAACAAATAAAAATCCCAAAAATATTTCAACAACATAACGATACATAAAAAAATGCGTTCACCAAATTGTTGTATCTGTGAGATTTTATAAGTTTTCTGAAATAGGAATCCGAAAAGGTAAAAGTTTAACACATGATGCATATGTCCTTCGATAACTATGAGCCAGATGATATTTGCTCATTTGCTGTCCCAATTTTCAGTTTTAAAGCTAACATAATTAAAACAACAATAGCAGCAAAGTAGTAGCTACTCATGCTGTTATCTGATATTCATTCATTACAATAGATGAGGCCAGAACAGTTCAACACCCTGACGTTCAACAATTTGGGCATCCAGTAGTTTCACAAAAGGTGCACATATTGTAATAAACTAGCCTTACCACCCACTGGTTCAGGTTAGCACGAGCTGCTCTAGGAAACTAACTAGCAAGCTTTTCATACGATTTAAGAACCATAATGTTGTCAGTAGAATTGGCTTAGAATGAGGTGCTCACCTATACTCTGCGCAACCTACTTGCCTTCTCGAACACCTCTATTAAGACAGAAGGGCAAGTTCTTTTGAGATTACTGTAACCTTGGGTTGCCATCAAAGCATCGATCTCATCCTTAGAGGTAACAAATTCAATGCACGCTTCCTTAAGCCTGTCACAGCTATGGTGATCAGCTAAAGCCAATGTAGTTGCCAGAGTCTCCATGGCAAGGTTTTTTCCGAGGATGTTTTGGCATATCAGCTTCAGCCTATCCATGGCATACCTATCTGCAGCCACAAGTAAATGCCGGATCATCTCAACATAATCATCACCACCAAGATAATCCACGTCAGGCAATGAGTCGGTATATACAAAATGCAGTAAGGCCTTGAAAGCAGCAGGCTGCATGTCTTCAACTGTAATGGACTCCGCATTTCTTTCCTTCATCCCTCCATACAACTCTGCCTGAAAGACAGGTGATCGTGCCGCAAGTATGATCTTGTGTGCGGCAAAAGTCTCTCCCCCAACACTGAATGTCACGTCGGACCCCTTCCCCTCTAACAACAGCTTGCCGAAATGATCTGATAAGTTCGACGATGACACCTTAATTTCAGAGCTCCCCGTTGTTTTTGTCACCTGCGATTGTTTGATGACTGTGAGTACACATTCAATTGTCAAGCTATCATCCTTAATGTAGCCTGATCCTTCCAGCTCCAGCTCACTCCTTTCAATGGACCCTCCACATTCTGGGAAAACACGATTACCGTAGTCGAACACTGTCGGGGTTGGTTGAGACGGAAACCAAATACTCTTTGGCAACCCAGTATCCTTGTTAACCAGTCTCAGATCACAAGATGCCCGCGCCAGCCCCCTGCCCGTGGGCTCGCGCGAGACCGACACGCAAACGCAATCGGCGTATGACATGTTGGCTCCGTCAGGGTAGAAGCGGATGGTCCAGTCGTAGCCGCCGACGGTGAAGATGGCTGACTGGACGAACTTGCCGATTCCCAGGCCCTTCTTGAGGCTGTACCCGACGATCTCCAAGACATGTGTTCCCTTCGCCGTCTCCGTGGTACACCTCGACGAGGACTTGGATTCGAGTGCCATCAGCCCTGCAACCAAGAGCACATAATGCGGATCTGAGCATACGAGAGGAAAGTAGACAGCTTTGTCGAGGACAAGAGGAGTTGGGGAAGAAACGAGAGGGCGAGCGGAGAACCTTGGAAAGTCCGCAGAGGAGGAGGAGGTGAGGGGCGGCGGCTAAACGGGGAGGGGAGGTCTGAGCAGCTGATAGAAAGGGGGAAAGTATCAGGCGATACCAGCCTTAGATGCATGATACGAGCTTCTGGTCCGTTGGATCTCAGATCCAATGGCTCCTAGGAGGTTTTAAAGGCTGACGTACTTGTTCGTAATTTTTAGACCTCAAAATGTTTTTGTTGCAAAATACTCAAAGCCTCACGGTAGCCGCTGGATCTAAGATCCAACAGCTTCTAGGAGCTCGTATCATGGGAGCATCTAAGGCTCCGTATCACCTGATACTTTCCCGATAGAAACGGAGGAGGTGAGGAATGATGGCAACGGGACAAGTGAGGGATGATGGCAACGGGTAGAGTATGGAGCAGATAGAGCAATACCATACCCATATGGGCCATATCTATGGTTAATGAGTATAAAATTTCTTTTTTTTTACGAAAATGAGTATAAAACTCTACTCATACCGGTAATCACGGTCACCAATGCAAAGGGTTCAACATCCATTGCCACACACCATAGCTAGGAGTAAGAGAGCTAGCCTATCCCTTCTTCCTCCTCTAGCGATACAGCTCAAGGAGCAAGCTTGTACACTTGTGATCATAGTCATCATGGGGGACCCCGCAGAGCAGGTATATGGGTGTTATCTCCTCGAAGAGCAGAACTTGGGTACGTCTCGTGTTCGATCCCGTGTACGACTGAGCTCGTGCTCTCTCCCGCTTCCAGGGCTCGACGACGTCCTCTTGGCTCCACCCATGATAAGGCACCCCCTGGCATCTGAAGTGAGAATACCACGACAGTTGGCGCCCACCGTGGGGCCATCAGCGGCGTCGGCCGGAGACACGTTCTGGACAGGAACCGCCTTCCTCTTCGGTGAGCGTGTCACGTCTGGCTTGATCAACCAGCCCGATGCGGTCGCTTGCGCTTGCACCAGCGCATTGCCCTACACGGGAGCCGTCTGCCCCGCGAGCTGCTTCCTCGACCTCTTCGGGAAGTTCAACCTCTTCGACGAGGCCGCCATCGACGAGTACTCCGTCGACGTGATCATCATCGACGACCCGCTCCCTTTCATCGCCAGCGATGTGTCTGCCGGCACGCTCGATGCCGACGTCTTCGTGGAGGTGATGGTCATTGGAGAAAGCCAACTCGCAGACAGAGCCGCTGAGGACCCATTGCGAGCAGCGATGCGGGACTTGGCCACTCCCGCCAACGACGAAACCGAGCCTGCGGCATTGCAAGCAATCCGCCTCAAGATCCTCAACAACACCACCAAGCCGGCGGCCATGAAGCGCCGCGCGGAAGCCAACCAGCGCGAGCTCGACCACATCACTGGCGGCACGCCGTCTGCTGCCTAGCCCAGCCAAGCCGGTGCCATCGGCAGCGCGGTGTAGCCATCGCCAGCATGCTGGGAGTCGGACGCCCAATCTATGAGACCCCAGCGCAGAATCTGCGCGCCGCGCTGGCTGCGGCAGAAGACCTCCAGACCTTGGAGGGTAACGAGCGTCGCGTTCAGATGGAGCGCCTCCAAGAGCTCCTCAACGATGCGAACACGCAGCAAGACACATACAACCGCGTGCTGGCGGCCGGCAAGCAGGCCGAGCACCCGGATGCCCACCGTGAGCAAGGTGCGACCTCCCGGTCCCCTAGTGGCCGCGGCCACAACCAGAACCCGGGGAGAAGCTGGGCATCAATGAGAAGCAGCTTCTATCCAGCCGGACCATGTTCCATGGCATTGTCCCTGGGCTTTCCCACTCTCCACTCTGCAAGATCAAGATCGACGTTCTGTTTGGTGACAAGAACCTTTTCCGTCGTCATCCCATCTGGTTCGAAGTGGCCGACTTGGACAACCCCTACCACGCGCTCTTGGGCCGGCCAGCGATGGCCAAGTTCATGATGGTTCTGCATTATGCGTACCTGAAGATGAAGATGCTAGGCCCCAAAAGGACATCATCACCGTCGTCGGCGACTACAAGAAGTCCCTTGTCATTGCCCAAGAGAAACGCCTCATCGACCGGGTGGTAGCCATGGCTCGCGATAAGTCGTCCGTGCCGACTAACCCCGAGGCAGTAGACAGCGAGGTCTTCTTCAAACCGGCCAAGGAAACCAAGAAGATCATCTTGGAACCGGCACACCCGGAGTTGTTTGCTGTCATAGGTTCCAACCTTAATAGCAAGTAGGAAAGTGAGCTAGTTGAATTCCTCCGTGAGAATCGGGACATCTTCGCATGGTCTCCAAAGGACATGCCGGGTGTTCAGAGGAAGCTCGCCGAGCACAAACTGCATGTGTGGCTGGATGCTAAGTTGGTCAAACAACCCCTTCGCCGCCTATCAGAAGAGAAGAGAAGAACCATTGGTGAAGAAATCACCCAGCTTCTGGCAGCCGACTTCATCATGGAAGTGTTCTACCCGGCCTGGCTGGCTAACCCGGTCCTCGTTTTGAAGAAAAACAACAAGTGGCGCATGTGTATCGACTACATCATCCTGAACAAGGTCTGCCCAAAGATCCGTTTGCCTTGTCTCAAATAGACCAAGTGATAGACTTCACGGTCGGCTGTGAGCTGCTATGCTTCTTGGATGCCTACTCCGGTTACCAACAAATCAAGCTGAAGGAGGAAGACCGGATGAAGACCGCCTTCATCACTCCTTTTGGTGCATTCTGCTACCTTGTCATGACGTTTGGCTTGCGGAATGCCGGTGCCACCTTTCAGCGATGAATGCAAAAATGCCTCCTACCACAACTCGGCCGGAATTCCCATGTCTATGGGGATGACATAGTGGTGAAGACGGAGAAGCATGGCGCCCTTTTGGAGGACCTCAACGAGACCTTCACCAACTTACGTCGCTTCCAAATCAAGCTCAACCCGAAGAAGTGCGTCTTTGGAGTACCAGCCGGCGAGCTCCTTGGCTTCCTTGTTTCTGAGCACGGGATTGAGTGCAACCCCGTGAAGATCAAGGCCATTGAGAAGATGAAGAAGCCAACTCGGCTGCGGGACGTCCAGAAGTTCACCAGGTGACTGGGATCTCTCAGCCGGTTCCTCAGCCGGCTGGGAGAGAAGGCCCTCCCTTGTACCAGCTGATGAAGAAGACCAAGGATTTTGAGTGGTCCGACCAGGCGGACGAGGCATTCCGTCAGCTCAAGCAGATGTTGTCCACGTCGCCTATCTTGCCCGCTTCAACTGCTAAGGAGCCCATGCTCCTCTACATCACTGCCACCAACCGAGTCGTCAGCACAGTTATTGTTGTCGAACGCCGAGAAGCCGGCAAGGCCCAGCCGGCCCAGATGCCGGTCTATTACCTGAGCGAGGTGTTGTTGTTGGGAACGTAGTGTTTTGAAAAAAAATCCTACGATCACACAAGATCTATCTAGGAGAAGCATAGCAACGAGCGGGGAGAGTGTGTCCACGTACCCTCGTAGACCGAAAGCGGAAGCGTTTAGTAACGCGGTTGATGTAGTCGAACGTCTTCGCGATCCAACCGATCCAAGTACCAAACGTACGGCACCTCCGTGTTCAGCACACATTCAGCACGATGACATCCCTCGAGCTCTTGATCCAGTTGAGGACAAGGGAGAGTTTCATCAGCACGGCGGCGTGGTGACGATGATGATGAAGTTACCGGCGCAGGGCTTCGCCTAAGCACTACTATGATATGTCCGAGGTGTGTAACTATGGAGGGGGGCACCACACATGGCTAAGAGAAGACTTGTGCCTTTGGGGTGCCCCCCTCCCACGTATATAAAGGAGGGAGGGAGGAGGAGGCCAGCCAAGGGGGGCGCACGCCATAGGGGAGTCCAACTAGGATTCCCAATCCTAGTTGGAGTCCCCTTCCTTTCCAAGAGAGGGAGAGAGGGAAGGAGGAGGAAGGGGAGAAGGAAAGAGGGGGGCGCCGCCCCCACCCTAGTCCAATTCGAACTTGCCATGGGGGGCACGCTGCCTCCCCTTGTGGCACTTCTCTCCTTTCCACTAAAGCCCATTAAGGCCCAATACTTTCCCGGGGGGTTCCGGTAACCTCCTGGTACTCCGAAACTTATCCGATACTTCCCGAAATCATTCCGGTGTCCGAATATAACCTTCCAATATATGAATCTTTATGTCTCGACCATTTCGAGATTCCTCGTCATGTTCGTGATCTCATCCGGGACTCCGAACAAACATCGGTCATCAAAAACACATAACTCATAATACTAATCGTCATCGAATGTTAAGCATGCGGACCCTACGAGTTCGAGAACTATGTAGACATGACCGAGACACATCTTTGGTCAATAACCAATAGTGGAACCTGGATGCTCATATTGGCTCCTACATATTCGACGAAGATCTTTATCGGTCAAACCGCATAACAACATATGTTGTTCCCTTTGTCATCGGTATATTAATTTCCCGAGATTCGATCGCCGGTATCATCATACCTAGTTCAATCTCGTTATCGGCAAGTCTCTTTACTCGTTCCGTAATACATCATCTCGTGACTAACTCATTAGTCATTTGCTTGCAAGGCTTATTATGATGAGTATTACCGAGAGGGCCCAGAGATACCTCTGCGACACTCGGAGTGACGAATCCTATTCTCGATCTATGCCAACACCACAAACACCTTCAGAGACACCTGCAGAGCATCTTTATAATCACCCAGTTACGTTGTGATGTTTGATAGCACACAAGGTTTTCCTCTGGTATTCGGGAGTTGCATAATCTCATAGTCAGAGGAACATGTATAAGTCATGAAGAAAGCAATAGCAATAAAACAAAACGATCATTATGCTTAGCTAACAAATGGGTCTGGTCCATCACATCATTCTCTTAATGACGTGATCCCGTTCATCAAATGACAATGCATGTCTATGGTTAGGAAACTCAACCATCTTTGATTAACGACATAGTCTAGTAGAGGCATACTAGGGACACTCTGTTTTGTCTATGTATTCACACATGTATCAAGTTTCCGGTTAATACAATTCTAGCATGAATAAAAGACATTTATCATGATATATAATTAAATATAAATAACAACTTTATTATTGCCTCTAAGGCATATTTCCTTCAGTTGTCCGCCTCCAAGTAGAACTACCCCCACTATCAGAAGATGTGCTATGGCGTGTACTTTGTCGCCAACAAGCTGAAGCAGTACTTCCTGGAGCATGCAGACACAATTGTCTGCACCGCTCCCCTTGCCAAGATCATGGGCAACCGAGATGCCTCGGGCAGGGTGGCCAAGTGGGCCGTTGAGGTGGCTCCTTACACCATCCTCTACCAGCCCTGTACTGGCATTAAATCCCAGGCACTGTCCGACTTCCTCGTCGACTGCCCCGAGACCCGGTACCTATCGCCAGCGCCGGATTCCACGCACTGGCGGATGCATTTCAATGGCTCCAAGATGCACACCGGCTTGGGAGCCGGCATCGTCCCCACCTCTCCCAAAGACGACAAGCTAAAGTACACCCTGCATATCCACTCTGCTGCCTCCAACAACGTGGCCGGGTACGAGGCACTCATCCACGGGCTTCGGATGGCCAAGGAGATCGGCATCCGCCGCATCCTGTGCTACGGCGACTCGGACCTGGTGGTCCAGCAATATTCTGGTGACTGGGATGCCAAGGATGCTAACATGGCCAGCTGCCGCTCCCTCGTCCAGCAGATCAGTGGATACTTTGACGGGTGCGAGTTCCTCCATGTGCCACGGGCCGACAACGAAACAGCCGACGCCCTGGCCCGGGTTGGCTCCACCAGGCAAGCCATTCCAGCCGATGTCTCCCTCGAGTGCCCGCGCAACCCATCTAACCAACCCTCACTGGAATCAGAATCCATCTTCGTACCGAGTGACCCTGGATCAGCCGGATCTGGCTCAAGTACTTTAGAAGTCGGCCCGGGGACTTCTGCAGGTGGCACGAGGGCTGCATCAACCAAACCCTGTCTGGGAGCTCCAGAACCTGGCCCGGGGACAGCCGCAGCCGTCCCGGGGACTTCTTCGACACAGAAAGTGGCGGCCGACTCCAACATGCCGCCTCCCAGCCCGGCCACCCTAACGCCGGTTGCTGTCTTGACGGTGGTGTGCTACCTCTTGAACTTGCGTTGTTTTTTCCCTTGAAGAGGAAAGGGTGATGCATCAAAGTAGAGTAAGTATTTCCCTCAGTTTTGAGAACCAAGGTATCAATCCAGTAGGAGACTACTCACAAATCGCCAAATACCCGCGCAAACAATCAAACAACTTGCACCCAACGCAAAAAGGGGTTTTCAATCCTTCACGGTTATTTGCAAAAGTGATATCCGATAGAGATAGATAACTTGTAAAGTAAATATTTTGGGTATTTTTGGTTTATAGATTGGAAAGTAAAAGATTGCAAAATAGTAGATCTGAAACTTATAAGATGGAAAATAGACCCAGGGCCCATAGATTTCACTAGAGGCTTCTCTCAAGATAGCAAATATTACGGTGGGTGAACAAATTACTGGCAAGCAATTGATAGAAAAGCGCAAAGTTATGACGATATCTAAGGCAATAATCATGAATATAGGTATCACGTCCGTGTCAAGTAGATCGACTCCGGCCTACATCTACTACTATCACTCCACACATCGACCAAAACGATTATGCATCTAGAGTACTAAGTTCATAAGAACATAGTAAGACATTAAGTAAGATGACATGATGTAGCGGAATTAACTCAAGCAATATGATGAAAATCCCATCTTGTTATCATCGATGGCAACAATACAATACGTGTCATGTCCCCTATTGTCACTGGGATTAAGCACCGCAAGATTGAACCCAAAGCAAATCACTTCTCCCAATGCAAGAAATACAAATCTAGTTGTCCAAACCAAACCGATAATTCGAAGATAATTACTAAGATATCAAATCATGCATATAAGAATTCAGAAAAGACTCAAATAATACTCATAGATAATCTGATCATAAATCCACAAATCATCGGATCTTGGCAAACACACCGCAAAAGAAGATTACATCGGATAGATCTCCAAGAAAATCAAGGAGAACATGGTATTGAGGATCAAAGAGAGAGAAGAAGCCATCTAGCTACTAGCTATGGACCCGTAGGTCTGTGGTGAACTACTCACACTTCATCGGAAGGGGAATGGTGTTGATGTAGATGCCCTCCGTGGTCGAATTCCCCTCCGACAGAGTACCGGAAAAGTCCTCCAGATGGGATGTCGCAGAAATAGAAGGTTACAACGGTGAAAAAGTGGTTTCGATGGATGTTCTGATGTTTCTGGAATATTTGAGAATATATAGGCGGAAGAATTAGGTCAGGGGAGTCACGAGGGGCCCACATGGTAGGGCGCGCGCCTTACCTCCCAGGGCGCACGCTCCACCCTTGTGGTCGCCTCGTAGCTCTCCTGGCATGTACTCCAAGTCCTCTGGATGTCTTCTGGTCCAAAAAAATCCTCGTAAAGTTTCGTTCCATTTGGACTCCGTTTGATATTCCTTTTCTACGAAACTCAAAAACAAGGAAAAAACAGAAACTGGCACTGAGCTCTAGGTTAATAGGTTAGTCCCAAAAATAATATAAAGTAGCATATTAATGCATATAAAACAACCAAAACATATAATATAATAGCATGAAACAATAAAAAATATATAGATACGTTGGAGACGTATCAAGCATCCCCAAGCTTAATTCCTGCTCGTTCTGGAGTAGGTAAATGATAAAAACGGAATTTTTGATGTGGAATGCTACCTAACATAGTTATCAATGCAATTCTTCTTTAACATGGCATGAAAGTTCAGATCCGTATGTTTTAAGAAAAAGTTTATGTTGACATGAGAACAATAATATTTCAAGCATACTAGATATTAAATCATTAAGCTTCAAAAATAACATGGCTAAAGAAAGTTATCCCTACAAAATCATATATTCTTATTATGCTCCCTCTTCTCAACACAAGGTAATCATGCCCACCTCGGTGTCAGCCAAGGAATTGGTTCATACTTTTTAACATGCTTCAACTTTTTCAACTTTTCACGCAATATATGAGCGTGAGCCATGGATATAGCACTATGGGTTTAGAAGGTGGTAATAGATAAAAGTGGGGAGAAAGTCTCACATCAACTCGGCAAATCAATAGACTATGGAGATGTCCATCATTTGATATCAATGTGAGCGAGTAGGGATTGCCATGTAACGGATGCACTAGAGCTATAAGTGTATGTAAGCTCAAAAGAAAACTAGTGGGTGTGCATCAACTTGCTTGCTCATGAAGATCTAGGAAATTTGAGGAAGCCCATCGTTGGAATATACAAGCGAAGTTCTATATTGAAAATTCCCACTAGTATATGAAAGTGACAACATAGGAAACTCTCTATCATGAAGAACATGGTGCTACTCTGAAGCACAAGTGTGGAAAAAAGATAGTAACATTGTCCCTTCTCTCTTTTTCTCTAATTTTTTTATTTTGGGCTCTTTGAACTTTTTTTGTGGGCTTCTTTGGCCTCTTTTGTTTATTTGGGCTTCAATGGCCTCTTTTATTATTGATAACCTCACATGGGACATTGTTCTAATAATGATGATCATCACACTTTTATTTACTTACAACTTGATATTACAACTCGATACTAGAACAAAGATACGACTCTATATGAATGCCTCCGGCGGTGTACCGAGATGTGCAATGATCAAGAGTGACATGTATACAAAAATATGAATGGTGGCCTCGCCACAAATACTATGTCAACTACATGATCATGCAAAGCAATATGACAATGATGATGCGTGTCATAATAGACGGAACGACGGAGTTGAAGGAAATATGCCCTAGAGGCAATAATATAGATGTTATTTGTATTTCCTTATATCATGATAAATGTCTTTTATTCATGCTAGAATTGTATTAACCGGAACCTTAGTACATGTGTGAATACATAGACAAAACAATATGCCCCTAGTATGCCTCTACTAGACTAGCTTATTGATCAAAGATGGTTATGTTTCCTAGCCATAGACATGAGTTGTCATTTGATCAACGGGATCACATCATTAGGAGAATGATGTGATGGACAAGACCCATCCGTTAGCTTAGCACTATGATCGTTTAGTTTTACTGCTATTGCTTTCTTCATGACTTATACATGTTCCTATGACTACGAGATTATGCAACTCCCGAATACTGGAGGAACACCTTGTGTGCTATCAAACGTCACAACGTAACTGGGTGATCATAAAGATGCTCTATAGGTGTCTCCGAAAGTGTTCGTGGTGTTGGCATAGATCAAGAATAGGATTTGTCACTCCGAGTGTCGGAGAGGTATCTCTAGGCCCTCTCGGTAATACACATCATAATAAGCCTTGCAAGCAAATGACTAATGAGTTAGTCATGAGATGATGTATTACGGAACGAGTAAAGAGACTTGCCGATAACGAGATTGAACTAGGTATTGAGATACCGACAATCGAATCTCGGGCAAGTAACATACCGATGACAAAAGGAACAACGTATGTTGTTATGCGGTTTGACCGATAAAGATCTTCGTAGAATATGTAGGATCCAATATGAGCATCCAGGTTCTGCTATTGGTTATTGACTGGAGACGAGTATCGGTCATGTCTACATAGTTCTCGAACCTGTAGGGTCCGCACGCTTAACGTTTGATGACGATCGGTATTATGAGTTTATGAGTTTTAATGTACCGAAGGTATTTCGGAGTCCCGGATGAGATCACGGACATGACGAGGAGTCTTGGAATATCCGAGACGTAAAGATTGATATATTGGACGACTATATTCGGACACCGGAAGTGTTCTGGAAAGTTTCGGAATTTACCGGAGTACCGGAGGGGTTACCGGAACCCCCCGGGGGAAAGTTGGGCCTAGTGGGCCTTAGGGAAGAAATAGGGCAGCAGCCAGGAGGTGGCGCGCCCCCTCCCAAGGGGCAGTCCGAATTGGACTAGGGGAGGGGGACTCGGCCCCCTCTTTCCCTCTCCTTCTCTCCCTCTCTTTCCTTCCCCCTTCTCCCTCTTGGTGATTCCTACTAGGAATATGTCACACCCTGATTTTCATGTCACATTGCTTAAGCTAATTACCATGTTAAAAATGTGGTTTTGCAAAAACTTTTGAGTGTTTTTGACTTTGCTTGATTTGACTTTTGTCTGCTGTTTGCTAGTGCTCTAAAAATCAAATAAATCCTCCAACTCTTATACTTCACCTTCTTGATTCAAAACTTTTTCCCAATGATCATGCCATGTGTATAGAACAATATAGAATTTTCTTATAAAAATATTTTGCCCAAATAGTATTTTCTAAAATTAGTTTTCCAAAAACCCCTGAATTGAGGTTTGCAGTGCAAGTACCTTATTTAGGGTGTGAAAAATCTTTCAAAAAGTATATTTGAATCCTATTAGGTATAGGACTCCCAGAAACCACAAAATTATAATTTTAAAAGGTTTTTTATATTTTATTTAAAAGCTTTTTCTTAAGGCCAGATATGGTCTTTAATAGGGAAAAATTATTTAATTATTTCAAAAATATTTTCCAAAATTCAGGGAGACTAATAGGACATATATTGTCCATATATAAGAGTTTCAACACATGGTCATGTTCAAAATGTTGGACAAATCCTTCCAAAACCCTTTCTGAATATTTCAAGCTTTTGAAATATTTACAAAGGAAATATTCTCCAAACATTCCAGGGAAATTCTATTATGTCAAATATGACATATTTGATGATCTTGGAAAGCCTCATGCCTTGAAGATCAAGGAAACATCATATAATCCCCTCAAAACCATTCTGTCCATATTTGAAGTTTGAGCAACTTGACATTGCCAAACTTGTCCAAATGCTCTCAAACTTGGTGCACATGCTAGAATGGCCTAATAAGGCATCTATGCCAAATGGAACAAGTTTTGGAGAAGCATAACTTGGTCTAAGTGCCCCAAAACCATTTCTGTTCAAATTCAAATTTGAACAACTCTACATTGTCAACTTTTTACCTGGGGCCTCAAACTTTGTGAGCATGATCATAACCCCAAATTATGATGCTACACCAAGTGGTGCATAAAGGGGAGATGATTTGCTTAACTCAAACATGGTGAAATCATTTCTGTTGATTTCTAGGGTTCACCAAAGTTACATTGGCAACTTTGCCCAAATGAGCTCAAATTTGGTGGAGGGGCCTAATTGTGTGTGACATTCCATCCTGTTAAGTCCCATGCCAATTGGAAGTCATTTGCCTCCCCAAAACCGGATCAAACACCTTCTGTCAAATTACCAAAACCAGTGTTTGGACCCCTTTTTACTTTTTTCCTTTACCTCAAATTATTACCACAGCTTCCTCTGATCATCTTCTACCCCCAGTAAATTCCCCATGTCCTCAGCTCAATGATTGGGGGGTGAAAACCTCATTTTTACTCTTGTGGACAGCAACACTCTTCTCCTCCTTCACCTCCCTCCTCATTCCAGTGGCTCCCCAGAGCATCCAAGACCACCTCATCATAGTTTACTACTCCCTAGCACTGCTGGACACTGGGGGACACGGCCAGGAAGCAAGGGCATGACCATGCCGGCCAAAGGCATGCTCTGGAGCACGCTACAGTGCGTCGAGGCACTGTAGCTCGGCCCTCCCGAGGCTTCCAGGCGGCCTTGGGCAGAGCGAGCGTGTCCATCGAGGTCGCCTCGACGTCCACGACACGCCTCGCTGTCGGCCCTATCCTCCCCTGCCCTCCTTCTCCTTCTGTGAAGCTCGCCCGTGCGCGCCCTGGACCGCGCTCACGGTGCACCACGGTCGCGTCTATTTAAGCCTCCCCCCGAGCACCCCTTGCCTCTTCTGGACCCTCCTCCCTCCCGTGCATCTCCTAGACATGTCCCCTCTCCCTCTCATGCGCTCCTGCTCCCTCCATGGCCGAAGTGCCACCGCCAGCCGCCGCTCGGCATCGGGCACCTCGGCCACTCTCTCCCCCCCTTCTCTGTTGGCCGCCAGGAGGAGGACCCCAGGACCACGGAGCCACCCCCACTCCACCCTTCCTTCCCCCCTAGCGTCCCTGGCATCGCACCCGTCTCGACCCAAAGCCGCCGCCGCCGCCTCGGACGCCGTCGCTCCTGCTCCTCCCGGCCATCTTGAAGACCAGGGATGGGCGCGGCTCGCTCCGCTGAGCCCTTCGGTGCGCCGGGCACCACCGGGGACGGCCGGAGCCGCCGGGGAACGGTGCCGGCGTGCGCTCTGCCTTGCCTCCTCTGCTTGGAACGGAGGAGGAAGAAGGGGCTGCGGCAGCAGCGGGCCCCGCCCGTCAACGACTCAGCGCGCGTGCCTGAGCCACTGACCGGTGGGCCGACCCCCCCATTTAAATGGACACGGGTCCATCTGGCACCCGCCTTCCGTGCAGGAAGGCGTAATAGGCGAATACGCCTTCGGCGTCGCCGTCTGCCTGCGTGGCCGAGCCACGGGGCCGGCCCATCATCTATCTCTCGCCCGGCGCGCAGTAAAAGGGTATAACCCCTTTTCCCTTTTATCTTCTTTTTCCAGTCAACTTCAAAAATCTCCCAAATATTCATTTGAACTCCAAACTTGATGATTCAAATTTCCTATGGCTCCATAAATCATGATCTATCACATGGTGCAACATGCATATTATTCCAGAGATATTTCCTTCACACATAATTATCAAATGCCCATATTCCATTTTCTGTGATGAACTTTAGAAAATCACAGAGGGCTCAAATTTGATCCAAATGCAGTGGTTCAAATTCCTAGATGCTTGTCATATCCAGACTTAGTTTTGGAACATTTTTATTAATACTTTCTGTACCCCACCAAATATTGAGCCATTTCTTCATATTTATCAGCTTTGCAAAATCCTAGGAAATTCATTTGAATTCCAAATCCAGTGAAACCAACTCCTAGATGCTTCTAAAATCATGACTTGTTGATGGGTGCCTTTGCTCATCATTCAAGGAAATATTTCTGTATACTTCTTCCAAATCCATAAACCCCTTGGTTCCATCACATTGAAATGATCCAAGCTATTCATTGATCCAATACCTATGAAACCACCTTGGTTATTTTTCATATGACCAGAGGTGTCCTAGAAAAGTCCAACTCCTATTTTTAGAGCACTTTTATTTTTGCTTTGATTGTGTTGCTTATTATGACTGTTTCCATCATTAGTTGATGAAATAAATGGAGTACTCGGAGATGGACCAGAAGGTTTGAGGACTCGGAAGAATAAGGCAAGCAGCCCTTTGACCATGATCGAGAAACTTTTTATGCATGTCTCATAGCACCTTATTATCAATGCATCGGAATCATGTTGAGGTGGAGACCACTTTGGTTGCTACCCTTGTTATTTTACTATTGAAGCTTGCATCAAACATGACCCTACCTTCCTATGAGGGTTATGTGGGTGGGAGTAGATAGATGTATGCTATAGTAGTTGGCTACACAAAGTGGGTCAGGGTTATGCATTGAGTGAAACAAGTGCAGTTTGACATACTTGCAAATGACCCAGCGGGTGCCATTAATGCCCCTGGGAGATGATGAGCAACTAGGGCACTACTTGGTGAAGAAGTAGTGTACCGAGGCTTGATGAGAGTGTTGTTGACAGAGATGGATTAGATTTATGTGTGACTACCGTCCCAACCAAACATGTGCAACCACACTACCCCTTATGGGACGGGGCTTTATTGATTACTTAGGTCGATACTAGCATGGTGCCCGCATTATTAGTGACGGGAAGACTAGAGGTCTCTCCCGGGACGGGGTCGTGCTTGGATAGACGACCATGACTGTTTTCACAGGGCACCGGACACACCGTTGGTCCCTTCGGATACGCGTGACATTGAAATTAGGGCAAGTCCCGTGATCTATTGTTTGTACCCGAGGGCCATGTACCAACGAGTGGACTCTATGTTAGTGTCGTCTAAGGAAAGATAATGACCGGGTGCTTCCCCCGAGTACTTGAGGTACTGCGGGATCGTGGGTGACATTAAAGCTTCCCGGATCTTGTGGGTAAAGTGTACAACCTCTGCAGAGTGTCAAACTATTCGAATAGCCGTGTCCGCGGTCAAGGACAGTTGGGTGGTGCTACTTAGAGTATGTCCATAAGTTTCTGGAAAATAACACGGTTTGGGTGAAACTGTTGATGTGATTGTGAGAAAGTCACAATGAGCTTGAGCATGAGTTGATTACAACTCTTTCTCGATAATGATGTCTGTAACCTCCTGATACTTGTTGCAGACACATGCATGTCCATGTTATATGTTGATCATACTTGCATATGAAAAACCAGCTTTCCGCAAAACTGCCAATTTAGCACTAGAGCCTTGCATAATTATTCTGTCATCACACTTGGGTTGCTTGCGAGTACATTCAAAGTACTCATTGGCTTGCCACTGGTTATTTTATTGGCCAGGCATGAGAAAACAGGATATGATGAAGATTTCTTGGTGACGAACATGCGAGCTAGGACGCTTCCCAGTCAGAATGCCTGTAGGGTTAAAGGCAGATGTCATGGGTCCATGTTGTTATTAAAGATTTCCGCTGCAATGTTATACTCAAGACTTGACCATTATGGTCCTATTTGTGTAATACGGTATGTATGGATGTAAGACTCTTGTTATTCAGCTTCTGTGTGTTCAGTGAGCATTGATCTCTGGGATCACTGTACACGTGCATTCGGTGATCACGACTAATGAGTCGGGGTCCCCACAGATCTGGTATCAGAGCCGTCCTGACTGTAGGAAGCCTTAGTTAGCATGGTCGTTAGTTAGGGTAAAACTATTTTCAAAACTATTACTAGTTTTCAAAACTATCTATACTTCTCTTCCCTTCTCAGTTTTTCGAAAACTAGGTTATACTTAATCTCTTCCCCCTTCAAAATTTTTGGTCGCTAGAACCCTTATGCCCAGACCACTGGATTTTCTGTAATCCTCGTGGAGTGCACCTTGCCAAACACTCACCCACCACTTCTGAACACAAGATTGGCGACACCACAACAGGACGATGTCAACAGAAAAATCCATCCTAGAGGAATGAGGACATGAAGACCAGAAGATGGTGATACCCATGACAGTGCCCCAAGAAGATGCAATATTGGCCTATGATGACCAGGGTATAGGTTATGCAAAATCATGATATGCATCGCTAATAGAGTAATCATGTCACTACCGTTGTTATATCGGCAACCACCGGTGGATGAGAACCTCACCATTTGGTCCGCCTCACTATAGTGAGCAGGAAAACGGTTCCCTTCGTCCCCCGCTCTTGGTGTCGATGTTGTCATCAACGCAACCGACATGTTGAACCTCTATTATGCCTTGATTAGTATCATTGCATAAAGGATTGCCTACCTGGTACCCTCGACATCCCGAAGGCTCAAGGGATCGTCATGATTAAAGAGACAAGAGAAGACCAAGTCAACGCCAGCTACAAGGAGGCACCTTCACCACATCACTTCATCAGGCGAGAAGTTGTTGAAGATTCTTCAGGCTCAACCCGGATCGTTCATCAAGCAACTACAATGGACATAGCAACACTTGAGGAAACTCAGAAGACTGCACGAGGCACAAGTCACGACACTGAGTCCGAGAACCCCTAGGGTAGGATGAGTCGTGTACCCCCCTATGCGCAGTCAAGTCCGTATGATGGTTCGAATAGAACCATGATTGTGTGTTGCTTGCTTTTATTGTTTGTGTTTTGATATAAGTCGCACTTCTGCCCCAGGCAACAAGTGCATGGCTATATCACCTTCCTTGCCTTGTTTCTTTTGTTTCCGCCTTTTTGCACCTGTTTGTTTGCACCTGCACTATAGAACCCCCTTTAGGCATTCCCTCCTCTACGCTACTTCTTCCCTCTCTTCTCTCTCTCCCCAACTGAAGACTCGCAAGACAAGATGCACCAAGGATTCTACCTCGGCAACCAACTGGCACTGAAGACTTCTGCTATAACCTCCACAACCAAGTGCAACCCCGGAGAATTATGTTTAACCCTCCAGACTAGTAACCCATTCCTAGACCCTTGAGACTTCACGAGACATTCCAACACGAACCCTTAACTATGTGCCTAACCTATAGTATTGCGAGGGAACCAGTTAAGCCTTTGTAACCTTGCACAACACTGGGTTCGTAAAGGAACTAGTGGACGCAGTGAACGAGCATATTTTCATCCTAATATAGCACAAGAACTGACGATGCCATAGATAGACCAATTTGTGGATATAAGACAGATGACTTGGTGGCTTTATATCAGTGACTTCGAGGAATTATCTGAGACCTTGATGGATTGTGAGGTTTTCATATTGGTGGCATCATGACTTTGGGGAAGCATGTAGGAGTACCCGTTGGACATGAGATTTGGATTTACGTAGGTGATTCTGGTTGGTATTAATGCTAAATATGTCTGCATGGTTCTGAGTAAATTGGATTTAGACCGATGATCCTGATCATGATATCATGCTTCTCGATGGACAACAATCTAGGAGATTGGATTATTTGTCGGAGTTGATTTAGGGATCAATATAATCGTGATCTTGGAGTTTACTTGACCCGGATGATGGGAAGTTGGTGGACATACTATCGTAATGCATAGTCCTTCCAAGTATTTGGGTATTATAGGGACTTGAGATCTTGTGGAACGCCGTAGTCATCGGATTCGTAGAATTGTTGGATTATGTGGTGATTGATGGAAATTACAGGGCTATTGGAGGTGATCTATAGGAAGGAAACAAATCTTAGAGTGGCATATGACGTGTTTCCTTAGAATAGAGATGCCTTATCTTGAGCCTTGCAAGAATAGGTTGAGTGCTTGGATTGTGGAGTTTAATTTAAGCTTAGCAGCATGTATGACCTACCCATGGATTTTAGGGGTAGACATACATATGGATTTGGGGATCGAAGACAAGTATAATTTTGTTAGACCGTCTCTTGAGAGTCATGAGGATATGCATGGCATGAGTAGTGATTGAAGCTAGTCTATGCTTTTTCGTTCGAAGTACTAGATAGAGCCATGGAATCTCAGAAACCGTGCTTAAGGATAAGATGATATATGTTCACTCACTCACTAGAATCCTTGAAACCCTTAACCCCACCAAGCCACAACCTGCTTAGACCCCGACCACGGGCGTTGGCTCTAAGTCAGGAAGACCTTGCAAATACTCAGCGAAGACCACCACCAATACCCCAGCCTACCTTGCGTACTCCCATGGACCTCATGGAGTAATTGGACAAGTTGGGTAACATCATTATTTGATGGCCTACTTGTCTGCCCGAAGACAAAGAAGAGACGGACAGCTGGATAGAAGACATTTGAAGACCGCCCTGTGAAGAAGGAAGATCTACACCGACCACCGTCATCAAGAAGTAAACTTCCGCGTAGAAGACCGGGCGTATCTGCAAACCACTCCTCTCGAAGGGACCGAGCATTTCCGCATCCAAGGAACGCTCACACCAAGATTTATCGACCCTTCTTCAAGACCCCTGCCAGTCAAATAGTAGACGGCTCCCAGCTAGACTTACCACCTGAGTTACCCTCCGTGCACCAAACCTTCCACGAGTCACCACCCTGGATGTACTTCTTACTTCCCAACTAGCCCGGTGCCCGCAAGGACATCGATCACCGAGCCTTTGACAACTAACTCAACTCAACCTACGCAAGAGACCCCTCAGCAACCTCCATCAAAGAAGGCAACAAGCGAGAAGCCACACCACCAAGTACTTCAAGATTCCGTGGAGCACCACTCGGAAGCAGAACCAACAAGAAGAAGTGAAGACTACCCCATATCCAAGACCCCGTATTCCTTTCCACACCTAGTCTGGGAATCTCGGGGACGAGATTCTTGTAAAGGGGGTAGGTCTGTCACACCCTGATTTTCATGTCACATTGCTTAAGCTAATTACCATGTTAAAAATGTGGTTTTGCAAAAAACTTTTGAGTGTTTTTGACTTTGCTTGATTTGACTTTTGTGTGCTGTTTGCTAGTGCTCAAAAAATCAAATAAATCCTCCAACTCTTATACTTCACCTTCTTGATCCAAAACTTTTTCCCAATGATCATGCCATGTGTATAGAACAATATAGAATTTTCTTACAAAAATATTTTGGCCAAATAGTATTTTCTAAAATTAGTTTTCCAAAAACCCCTGAATTGAGGTTTGCACTTCAAGTACCTTATTTAGGGTGTGAAAAATCTTTCAAAAAGTATATTTGAATCCTATTAGGTATAGGACTCCCAGAAACCACAAAATTATAATTTTAAAAGTTATTTTTATATTTTATTTAAAAGCTTTTTCTTAAGGCCAGAAATGGTCTTTAATAGGGAAAAATTATTTAAGTATTTCAATAATATTTGCCAAAATTCAGGGAGACTAATAGGACATATATTGTCCATATATAAGAGTTTCAACACATGGTCATGTTCAAAATGTTGGACAAATCCTTCCAAAACCCTTTCTGGATATTTCAAGCTTTTGAAATATTTACAAAGGAAATATTCTCCAAAAATTCCAGGGAAATTCTATTATGTCAAATATGACATATTTGATGATCTTGCAAAGCCTAATGCCTTGAAGATCAAGGAAACATCATATAATCCCCTCAAAACTATTCTGTCCATATTTGAAGTTTGAGCAACTTGACATTGCCAAACTTGTCCAAATGCTCTCAAACTTGGTGCACATGCTAGAATGGCCTAATAAGGCATCTATGCCAAATGGCACAAGTTTTGGAGAAGCATAAATTGGTCTAAGTGCCCCAAAACCATTTCTGTTCAAATTCAAATTTGAACAACTCTACATTGTCAACTTTTTACCTGGGGCCTCAAACTTTGTGAGCATGATCATAACCCCAAATTATGATGCTACACCAAGTGGTGCATCAAGGGGAGATGATTTGCTTAACTCAAACATGGTGAAACCATTTCTGTTGATTTCTAGGGTTCACCAAAGTTACATTGGCAACTTTGTCCAAATGAGCTCAAATTTGGTGGAGGGGCCTAATTGTGTGTGACATTCCATCCTGTTAAGTCCCATGCCAATTGGAAGTCATTTGCCTCCCCAAAACCTGATCAAACACCTTCTGTCAAATTACCAAAACCAATGTTTGGACCCCTTTTTACTTTTTTCCTTTACCTCAAATTCTTACCACAGCTTCCTCTGATCATCTTCTACCCCCAGTAAATTCCCTATGTCCTCAGCTCAATGATTGGGGGGGGGGGTGAAAACCTCATTTTTACTCTTGTGGACAGCAACACTCTTCTCCTCCTTCACCTCCCTCCTCATTCCAGTGGCTCCCCAGAGCATCCAAGACCACCTCCTCATAGTTTACTACTCCCTAGCACTGCTGGACACTGGGGGACACGGCCAGGAAGCAAGGGCATGACCATGCCGGCCAACGGCATGCTCTGGAGCACGCTACAGTGCGCCGAGGCACTGTAGCTCGTCCCTCCCGAGGCTTCCAGGCGGCCTTGGGCAGAGCGAGCGTGTCCATCGAGGTCGCCTCGACGTCCACGACACGCCTCGCTGTCGTCCCTATCCTCCCGTGCCCTCCTTCTCCCTCTGTGAAGCTCGCCCGTGCGCGCCCTGGACCGCGCTCACGGTGCACCACGGCCGCGTCTATTTAAGCCTCCCCCCGAGCACCCCTTGCCTCTTATGGACCCTCCTCCCTCCCGTGCATCTCCTAGACATGTCCCCTCTCCCTCTCATGCGCTCCTGCTCCCTCCATGGCCAAAGTGCCGCCGCCAGCCGCCGCTCGGCATCGGGCACCTCGGCCGCTCTCTCCTCCCCCTTCTCTGTTGGTCGCCAGGAGGAGGACCCCAGGACCACGGAGCCACCCCCACTCCACCCTTCCTTCCCCCTAGCGTCCCTGGCATCGCACCCGTCTCGACCTGAAGCCACCGCCGACGCCTCGGCCGCCGTCGCTCCTGCTCCTCCCGGCCAGCTTGAAGGCCAGGGATGGGCGCGGCTCGCTCCGCTGAGCCCTTCGGTGCGCCGGGCACCACCGGGGATGGCCGGAGTCGCCGGGGAACGGCGCCGGCGTGTGCTCTGCCTTGCCTCCTCTGCTTCGAACGGAGGAGGAAGAACGGGCTGCGGCAGCAGCGGGCCCCGTCCGTCAACGACTCAGCGCGCGCGCCTGAGCCAGTGACCGGTGGGCCGACTCCCTCCCCCCATTTAAATGGACATGGGTCCATCTGGCACCCGCCTTCCGTGGAGGAAGGCGTAATAGGCGAATACGCCTTCGGCGTCGCCGTCTGCCTGCGTGGCCGAGCCACTGGGCCGGCCCATCATCTATCCCTCGCCCGGCGCGCAGTAAAAGGGTATAACCCCTTTTCCCTTTTATTTTCTTTTTCCAGTCAACTTCAAAAATCTCCCAAATATTCATTTGAACTCCAAACTTGATGATTCAAATTTCCTATGGCTCCATAAATCATGATCTATCACATGGTGCAACATGCACATTATTCCAGAGATATTTCCTTCACACATAATTATCAAATGCCCATATTCCATTTTCTGTGATGAACTTTAGAAAATCACAGAGGGCTCAAATCTGATCCAAATGCAGTGGTTCAAATTCCTAGATGCTTGTCATATCCAAACTTAGTTTTGGAACATTTTTATTAATACTTTCTGTACCCCACCAAATATTGAGCCATTTCTTCATATTTATCAGCTTTGCAAAATCCTAGGAAATTCATTTGAATTCCATATCCAGTGAAACCAACTCCTAGATGCTTCTATAATCATGACTTGTTGATGGGTGCCTTTGCTCATCATTCAAGGAAATATTTCTGTATACTTCTTCCAAATCCATAAACCCCTTGGTTCCATCACATTGAAATGATCCAAGCTATTCATTGATCCAATACCTATGAAACCACCTTGGTTATTTTTCATATGACCAGAGGTGTCCTAGAAAAGTCCAACTCCTATTTTTAGAGCACTTTTATTTTTGCTTTGATTGTGTTGCTTATTATGACTGTTTCCGTCGTTAGTTGACGAAATAAACGGAGTACTCGGAGATGGACCAGAAGGTTTGAGGACTCTGAAGAATAAGGCAAGCAACCCTTTGACCATGACCGAGAAACTTTTTATGCATGTCTCATAGCACCTTATTATCAATGCATCGGAATCATGTTGAGGTGGAGACCACTTTGGTTGCTACCCTTGTTATATTACTATTGAAACTTGGATCAAACATGACCCTACCTTCCTATGAGGGTTATGTGGGTGGGAGTAGATAGATGTATGCTATAGTAGTTGGCTACGCAAAGTGGGTCAGGGTTATGCATTGAGTGAAACAAGTGTGGTTTGACATACTTGCAAATGACCTAGCGGGTGCCATTAATGCCCCTGGGAGATGATGAGAAACTAGGGCACTACTTGGTGAAGAAGTAGTGTACCGAGGCTTGATGAGAGTGTTGTTGACAGAGATGGATTAGATTTATGTGTGACTACCGTCCCAACCAAACATGTGCAACCACACTACCCCTTATGGGACGGGGCTTTATTGATTACTTAGGTCGATACTAGCATGGTGCCCGCATTATTAGTGACGGGAAGACTAGAGGTCTCTCCCGGGACGGGGTCGTGCTTGGATAGACGACCATGACTGTTTTCACAGGGCACCGGACACACCGTTGGTCCCTTCGGATACGCGTGACATTGAAATTAGGGCAAGTCCCGTGATCTATTGTTTGTACCCGAGGGCCGTGTACCAACGAGTGGACTCTATGTTAGTGTCGTCTAAGGAAAGATAATGACCGGGTGCTTCCCCCGAGTACTTGAGGTACTGCGGGATCGTGGGTGACACGAAAGCTTCCCGGATCTTGTGGGTAAAGTGTACAACCTCTGCAGAGTGTCAAACTATTCGAATAGCCGTGTCCGCGGTCAAGGACAGTTGGGTGGTGCTACTTAGACTATGTCCATAAGTTTCTGGAAAACAACACGGTTTGGGTGAAACTGTTGATGTGATTGTGAGAAAGTCACAATGAGCTTGAGCATGAGTTGATTACAACTCTTTCTCGATAATGATGTCTGTAACCTCCTGATACTTGTTGCAGACACATGCATGTCCATGTTATATGTTGATCATACTTGCATATGAAAAACCAGCTTTCCGCAAAACTGCCAATTTAGCACTAGAGCCTTGCATAATTATTCTATCATCACACTTGGGTTGCTTGCGAGTACATTCAAAGTACTCATTGGCTTGCCACTGGTTATTTTATTGGCCAGGCATGAGAAAACAGGATATGATGAAGATTTCTTGGTGACGAACATGCGAGCTAGGACGCTTCCCAGTCAGAATGCGTGTAGGGTTAAAGGCAGATGGCATGGGTCTGTTGGGGAACGTAGCATAATTCAAAAAATTTCTACGTCTTCACCAAGATCCAACTATGGATACATCTAGCAACGAGCAAGTAAGAGTGCATCTACATACCGTTTTGAAGATTGCGTGCGGAAGCTTTCAACGAAGCAAGGATGAAGTAGTCGTACTCTTCACGTTTTTCGTCACCGATGATCTAGCGCCGAACGGACGGCACCTCCGCGTTCAACACACGTACGGTGCAGCAACGTCACCTCCTTCTTGATCCAGCAAGGGGGGAGGAGAAGTCGTCAGAGATCCGGCAGCACGACGGCGTGATGACGGATGCAGTGGAGATCGCAGCAGGGCTTCGCCGGGCGCCCTGCGTGGGAGTTGGGAGGTGTGACGGGAGGGGGAGAGGCGCCAGGGCTTGGGTGCGGCTGCCCTCTCCCCCCCCACATATATATAGGGGGCCAGGGGGGCGCCAGCCCCCTGCAGATCCAATCTGCAAGGGGGGGCGGCGGCCAGGGAGGAGTCCCCCTCCCCCAAGGCAAGTGGTGGCCCCCCTCCCCTTAGGGTTTTAACCCTAGGCGCATGGGGAGGTGGGCCACCTTGTGGTGCGCCAGCCCAGAGGGCTGCACACATCCCCTCGCGGCCTAGGGGCCCCAGCGAGATGGGTGGTCCCACCCGGTGGACCCCCGGGGCCCCTCCGGTGGTCCCGGGACGCTCCCGGTGACCCCCGGAGATCACCCGTTGGCCGAAAATGGACTTCCCATATATCAATCTTTACCTTCGGACCATTCCGGAACTCCTCGTGACGTCCGGGATCTCATCCGGGACTCCGAACAACTTTCGGGTTTCCACGTGCATTTATCTCTATGACTCTAGCGTTACCGAACCTTAAGTGTGTAGACCCTACGGGTTCGGGAGACACGTAGACATGACCGAGACCACTCTCCGGTCAATAACCAACAGCGGGATCTGGATACCCATGTTGGTTCCCACGTGTTCCTCGATGATCTTCATCGGATGAACCACTGTGTCAAGGATTCACTCAATCCCGTATGTTATTCCCTTTGTCCATCGGTACGGTACTTGCCCGAGATTCGATCGTCGGTATTCCCGATACTTTGTTGAATCTCGTTATGGCAAGTATCTTTACTCGATCCGTAATCCATCATCCCGTGACTAACTACTTAGTCACATTGAGCTCATTATGATGATGTCTTACCGAGTGGGCCCAGAGGTACCTCTCCGTCATACGGAGTGACAACATCCCAGTCTCGGTTCGTACCAACTCAACAGACACTTTCGGAGATACCCGATGCGTACCTTTATAGCCACCCAGTTACGTTGTGACGGTTGGCACACCCAAAGTACTCCTACGGTATCCGGGAGTTGTACAACCTCATGGTCTAAGGAATAAACACTTGACACTGAAAAGCTTATGCATTACGAACTATACGATCTCGTGTTATGCTCAAGTTTGGGTCTTGTCCATCACATCATTCTCCTAATGATGTGATCCCGTTATCACCGACATCTCATGTCCATGGTCAGGAAACCGTGACCATCTGTTGATCAACGAGCTGGTAACTAGAGGCCTACCAGGGACTCATTGTGGTCTGTGTATTCACACATGTATCGCTGTTTCCGTACAATACAATTCAAGCATGAATAACAAACGATTATCATGAACAAGGAGATATAATAATAATACTTTTATTATTGCCTCTAGGGCATATCTCCAACAGTCTCCCACTTGCACTAGAGTCAATAATCTAGTTACATTGTGATGAATCGAACACCCATAGAGTTCTGGTGTTGATCATGTTTTGCTCGTGAAAGAGGTTTAGTCAACGGGTCTGCGACATTCAGATCCGTATGCACTTTACAAATATCTATATCTCCATCCTGAACATAATTCCGGATGGAGTTGAAACAGCGCTTGATGTGCTTGGTCTTCTTGTGAAACCTGGGCTCCTTGGTAATAGCAATAGCACCAGTGTTGTCACAGAAGAGAGTCATCGGGCTTGACGCGCTTGGAATGACTCCTAGGTCGGTGATGAACTCCTTCATCCAGACTCCTTCCTGCGCTGCTTCAGAAGCAGCTATGTACTCCGCTTCACATGTAGATGCTGCCACCACGCTTTGCTTGCAACTGCACCAGCTGACTGCCCCTCCATTCAAAATATATACGTATCCGGTTTGTGACTTAGAGTCATCCAGATCTGTGTCGAAGCTAGCATCGACGTAACCCTTTACGACGAGCTCTTCGTCACCTCCATAAACGAGAAACATATCCTTAGTCCTTTTCAGGTACTTCAGGATGTTCTTGACCGCTGTCCAGTGTTCCGTACCGGGATCACTTTGGTACCTCCCTACCAAACTTATGGCAAGGTTCACATCAGGTCTGGTACACAGCATGGCATACATGATAGAACCTATTGCTGAGGCATAGGGAATGACACTCATCTTTTCTCTATCTTCTGCCGTGGTCGGCGACTGAGTCTTACTCAATCTCATACCTTGCAATACAGGCAAGAATCCTTTCTTTAACTGGTCCATATTGAACTTCTTCAATATTTTGTCAAGGTATGTACTTTGTGAAAGACCAATGAGGCGTCTTGATCTATCTCTATAGATTTTGATGCCTAATATGTAAGCAGCTTCTCCAAGGTCCTTCATTGAAAAACTTTTATTCAAGTAGGCCTTTACATTTTCCAAGAATTCTATATCATTTCCCATCAGCAATATGTCATCCACATATAATATGAGAAATGCCACAGAGCTCCCACTCACTTTCTTGTAAATACAGGCTTCTCCATAAGTCTGTATAAAGCCAAACGATTTGATCACCTCATCAAAGCGAATATTCCAACTCCGAGATGCTTGCACCAGCCCGTAAATCGAGCGCTGGAGCTTGCATACCTTGTTAGCGTTCTCTGGATCGACAAAACCTTCCGGTTGCATCATATACAATTCTTCCTTGAGGAAGCCGTTAAGGAATGCTGTTTTGACGTCCATTTGCCATATCTCATAATCACAGAATGCGGCAATAGCTAACATGATTCTGACTGACTTCAGCATCGCTACGGGAGAGAAAGTCTCGTCGTAGTCAATCCCTTGAACTTGTCGATAACCCTTAGCGACAAGCCGAGCCTTATAGATGGTCACATTACCATCCGCGTCTGTCTTCTTTTTAAATATCCATTTATTTTCTATGGCGTGCCTATCATCAGGCAAGTCCACCAAAGTCCATACTTTGTTTTCATACATGGATTCTATCTCAGATTTCATGGCTCCAAGCCATTTATTGGAATCTGGGCCCGCCATCGCTTCTTCATAGTTCGAAGGTTCACCGTTGTCTAACAACATGATTTCCAGGACACGGTTGCCGTACCACTCTGGTGCGGAACGTTCCCTTGTGGACCTTCGAAATTCAGTAGTAACTTGATCTGTTTCTTCATGATCATTATCATTAACTTCCTCCCTTGTCGGTGCAGGCACCTCAGGAACAGTTTCCTGCGCTGCGCTACTTTCCGGTACAGGAGGGGTGACTGTCACCTCATCAAGTTCTACTTTCCTCCCACTCACTTCTTTCGAGAGAAACTCTTTCTCCAGAAAGCATCCATTCTTGGCAACAAAGACTTTGCCTTCGGATCTGTGGTAGAAGGTGTACCCAATTGTTTCCTTTGGGTATCCTATGAAGACGCATTTTTCCGATTTGGGTTCGAGCTTTTCAGGTTGAAGTTTCTTGACATAAGCATCGCAACCCCAAACTTTCAGAAACGACAGCTTCGGTTTCTTGCCAAACCAAAGTTCATACGGAGTCGTTTCAACGGATTTCGACGGAGCCCTATTTAAAGTGAATGCGGCAGTCTCTAAAGCATAACCCCAAAAAGATAGCGGTAAATCGGTGAGGGACATCATAGATCGCACCATGTCCAACAGAGTACGATTTCAACGTTCGGACACACCGTTACGTTGAGGTGTTCTGGGCGGTGTCAATTGTGAAACAATTCCACAGCTTCTTAGGTGTGTGCCAAATTCATGACTTAAATATTCACCCCCACGATCCGATCGCAAGAACTTTATTTTTCTGTCACGTTGATTCTCGACCTCATTCTGAAATTCCTTGAACTTTTCAAATGTCTCAGACTTGTGTTTCATCAAATAGATATACCCATATCTACACAAGTCATCTGTGAGGGTGAGAACATAACGATAGCCTCCGCGAGCCTCAACACTCATTGGACCGCACACATCGGTATGTATGATTTCCAACAAGTTGGTTGCTCGCTCCATTGTTCCGGAGAACGGAGTCTTGGTCATCTTGCCCAAGAGGCATGGTTCGCACGTGTCAAATGATTCATAATCAAGAGACTCTAGAAGTCCATCTGAATGGAGCTTATTCATACGTTTGACACCAATATGACCAAGGCGGCAATGCCACAAGTATGTGGGACTATCATTATCAACTTTACATCTTTTGGCATCTACACTATGAATATGTGTATTACTACGTTCGAGATTCATCAAAAATAAACCATTGACCAGCGGGGCATGACCATAAAACATATCTCTCAAATAAATAGAACAACAATTATTCTCCGATTTGAAAGAATATCCATCTCGCATAAGACGAGATCCAGAAACAATGTTCATGCTCAAAGCTGGTACTAAATAACAATTATTCAGGTTTAAAACTAATCCCGAGGGTAGATGTAGAGGCAGCGTGCCGACGGCGATCACATCGACCTTGGAACCATTCCCGACGCGCATCGTCACCTCATCCTTCGCCAGTCTCCGTTTATTCCGCAGCTCCTGTTTTGAGTTACAAATGTGAGCAACTGCACCGGTATCGAATACCCAGGAGCTACTACGAGTGCTGGTAAGGTACACATCAATAACATGTATATCATATATACCTTTGACGTTGCCGGCCTTCTTGTCTGCTAAGTATTTGGGGCAGTTCCGCTTCAAGTGGCCCGTTCCCTTGCAATAAAAGCACTTTGTTTCAGGCTTGGGTCCATACTTTGGCTTCTTCCTGGCAACAGGCTTGCCAGGCGCGACAACTTGCTTGCCGTCCTTCTTGAAGTTCTTCTTACCCTTGCCTTTCTTGAACTTAGTGGTTTTATTGACCATCAACACTTGATGTTCTTTCTTGATGTCAACCTCCGCTGATTTCAGCATTGAATACACCTCGGGAATGGACTTCTCCATCCCCTGCATATTGAAGTTCAACACGAAGCTCTTGAAGCTTGGTGGGAGCGACTGGAGGATTCTGTCAACGACCGCTTCATCTGGGAGATTCATTCCCAGCTGAGACAAGCGGTTGTGCAATCCTGAAATCTTGAGGATGTGCTCACTGACAGAACTGTTCTCCTCCATCTTACAGCTGTAGAATGCGTCGGAGACATCATATCTCTCGACTCGGGCATGAGGTTGGAAAACCATTTTCAGCTCTTCGAACATCTCATATGCTCCGTGGTGCTCAAAACGTTTTTGGAGCCCCGATTCTAAACTGTAAAGCATGCCGCACTGAACCAGGGAGTAATCATCACTACGCGACTGCCAGACGTTCAAAATGTCTTGGTCCGCATCGGGAGCAGGTGCATCACCTAGCGGTGCTTCTAGGACATATGATCTCTTGGCAGCTATGAGGATAATCCTCAGGTTACGGACCCAATCCGTATAGTTGCTACCATCGTCTTTCAGCTTGGTTTTCTCTAGGAACGCGTTGAAGTTGAGGGAAAACTGAGCGTGGGCCATTTGATCTACAAGAGATATTGTAAAGAATTTAGACTAAGTTCATGATAATTAAGTTCATCTTAATCAAATTTTAATGAACTCCCACTTAGAATGACATCTCTCTAGTCATCTAAGTGATACACGATCCGAATCGAGTAGTCCGTGTCCGATCATCACGTGAGATGGACTAGTCAAAAACGGTGAACATCTTCATGTTGATCGTATCTTCTATACGACTCGTGTTCGACCTTTCGGTCTTCCGTGTTCCGAGGCCATGTCTGTACATGCTAGGCTCGTCAAGTGAACCCTAAGTGTATCGCGTGTGTAAATCTGTCTTACACCCGTTGTATGCGAATGTTAGAACCTATCACACCCGATCATCACGTGGTGCTTCGGAGCAACGAGCTTTAGCAACAGTGCACAGTTAGGGGAAACACAATACTTGAAATTTTAGTGAGAGATCATCTTATTTACTACAGTCGTTCTAAGTAAACAAGATGCATAAACATGATAAACATCACATGCAATCAATTAAAGTGACATGATATGGCCAATATCATCTTGCTCCTTGGATCTCCATCTTCTGGGCACCATGATCATCTTGTCACCGGCTCGACACCATGATCTTCATCATCATGATCTCCATCATCGTGTCTTGAAGAAGTCGTCACGCCAACTATTACTTCTACTACTATAGCTAACGTTTAGCAATGAAGTAAAGTAATTACATGGCGTTATTCAGTGACACGCAGGTCATACAATAATTGAGACAACTCCTATGGCTCCTGCCGGTTGTCAAGTTCATCGACATGCAAGTCGTGATTCCTTATTACACAAACATGATCAATCTCATACATCACACATATCATTCATCACATCTTCGTTCTTGGCCATACCACGTCACAAAACACATGCTGCAAAAACAAGTTAGACGTCCTCTAATTGTTGTTGCAAGTTTTACGTGGCTTCTATAGGATTTCTAGCAAGAACGTTTCTTACCTACGCCAAAACCACAACGTGATTTGTCAACTTCTATTTACCCTTCATAAGGACCCTTTTCATCGAATCCGATCCGACTAAAGTAGGAGAGACAGACACCCGCCAGCCACCTTATGCATCTAGTGCATGTCTGTCGGTGGAACCAGTCTCACGTAAGCGTACGTGTAAGGTCGGTCCGGGCCGCTTCATCCCACAATACCGCCGAATCAAGATTGACTAGTAACGGTAAGAAAGTTGCACAAGATCATACGCCCACAACTGCTTTGTGTTCTACTCGTGCAGGATGCTACGCATAAAACCTAGGCTCATATGCCACCGTTGGGGAACGTAGCATAATTCAAAAAATTTCTACGTCTTCACCAAGATCCAACTATGGATACATCTAGCAACGAGCAAGTAAGAGTGCATCTACATACCGTTATGAAGATTGCGTGCGGAAGCTTTCAACGAAGCAAGGATGAAGTAGTCGTACTCTTCACGTTCTTCGTCACCGATGATCTAGCGCCGAACGGACGGCACCTCCGCGTTCAACACACATACGGTGCAGCAACGTCACCTCCTTCTTGATCCAGCAAGGGGGGAGGAGAAGTCGTCAAAGATCCGGCAGCACGACGGCGTGATGACGGATGCACTGGAGATCGCAGCAAGGCTTCGCCGGGCGCCCTGCGTGGGAGTTGGGAGGTGTGACGGGAGGGGGAGAGGCGCCAGGGCTTGGGTGCAGCTGCCCTCTCCCCCCACATATATATAGGGGGCCAGGGGGGGCGCCAGCCCCCTGCAGATCCAATCTGCAAGGGGGGGCGGCGGCCAGGGAGGAGTCCCCCTCCCCCAAGGCAAGTGGTGGCCCCCCTCCCCTTAGGGTTTTAACCCTAGGCGCATGGGGAGATGGGCCACCTTGTGGTGCGCCAGCCCAGAGGGCTGCACACATCCCCTCGCGGCCTAGGGGCCCCAGCGGGATGGGTGGTCCCACCCGGTGGACCCCCGGGGCCCCTCCGGTGGTCCCGGGACGCTCCCGGTGACCCCCGGAGATCACCCGTTGGCCGAAACTGGACTTCCCATATATCAATCTTTACCTTCGGACCATTCCGGAACTCCTCGTGACGTCCGGGATCTCATCCGGGACTCCGAACAACTTTCGGGTTTCCACGTGCATTTATCTCTATGACTCTAGCGTTACCGAACCTTAAGTGTGTAGACCCTACGGGTTCGGGAGACACGTAGACATGACCGAGACCACTCTCCGGTCAATAACCAACAGCGGGATCTGGATACCCATGTTGGTTCCCACGTGTTCCTCGATGATCTTCATCGGATGAACCACTGTGTCAAGGATTCACTCAATCCCGTATGTTATTCCCTTTGTCCATCGGTACGGTACTTGCCCGAGATTCGATCGTCGGTATTCCCGATACTTTGTTGAATCTCGTTATGGCAAGTATCTTTACTCGATCCGTAATCCATCATCCCGTGACTAACTACTTAGTCACATTGAGCTCATTATGATGATGTCTTACCGAGTGGGCCCAGAGGTACCTCTCCGTCATACGGAGTGACAACATCCCAGTCTCGGTTCGTACCAACTCAACAGACACTTTCGGAGATACCCGATGCGTACCTTTATAGCCACCCAGTTACGTTGTGACGGTTGGCACACCCAAAGTACTCCTACGGTATCCGGGAGTTGTACAACCTCATGGTCTAAGGAATAAACACTTGACACTGAAAAGCTTATGCATTACGAACTATACGATCTCGTGTTATGCTCAAGTTTGGGTCTTGTCCATCACATCATTCTCCTAATGATGTGATCCCGTTATCACCGACATCTCATGTCCATGGTCAGGAAACCGTGACCATCTGTTGATCAACGAGCTGGTAACTAGAGGCCTACCAGGGACTCATTGTGGTCTGTGTATTCACACATGTATCGCTGTTTCCGTACAATACAATTCAAGCATGAATAACAAACGATTATCATGAACAAGGAGATATAATAATAATACTTTTATTATTGCCTCTAGGGCATATCTCCAACAGGGTCCATGTTGTTATTAAAGATTTCCGCTCCAATGTTATACTCAAGACTTGACCATTATGGTCCTATTTGTGTAATACGGTATGTATGGATGTAAGACTCTTGTTATTCAGCTTCTGTGTGTTCAGTGAGCATTGATCTCTGGGATCACTGTACACGTGCATTCGGTGATCACGACTTACGAGTCGAGGTCCCCACAGAATAGGATTGCAATCCTATTCCTAGTAGGATTGCACCCCTTGGCACGACATAGAGGGGCCGGCTGGCCTCCCCCCTCGCTCCTTTATATACAGGGGCAGGGGGCACCATGGAACAGACAAGTTGATCTCTCCAGCCGCGTGCGGTGCCCCCCTCCAAAGAAACACACCTCGATCATACCGTTGCAGTGCTTAGGCGAAGCCCTGCGCCGGTAACTTCATCATATCCGTCACCACGCCGTCGTGCCGACAAAACTCTCCCGTGAATCTCAACTGGATCAAGAGCTCGTGGGACGTCATCAAGCTGAATGTGTCCTGAACTCGGAGGTGCCGTACGTTCGGTGCTTGATCGGTTGAATCGCGAAGAAGTTCGACTACATCAACCGCGTCACTTGACGCTTCCGCTTTCGGTCTACAAGGGTACGTAGACACACTCTCCCGCTCGTTGCTATGCATCTGGTAGATAGATCTTGCATGATCGTAGGAAAATTTTGAAAATAATACGTTCCCCAACAGTGGCATCATGAGCCAGGTCTATGCGTAGATGATATGCACGAGTAGAACACAAGTGAGTTGTGGGCGATACAAGTCATACTGCTTACCAGCATGTCATACTTTGGTTCGGCGGTATTGTGAGATGAAGTGGCCCGGACCGACATTACGCGTACGCTTACGCGAGACTGGTTTCACCATTATGAGCACTCGTTGCTTAAAGGTGACTGGCGGGCGTCTGTCTCTCTCACTTTAGCTGAATCAAGTGTGACTACGCCCGGTCCTTGTGAAGGTTAAAACAGCACATACTTGACGAAACATCGTTGTGGTTTTGTATGCGTAGGTAAGAACGGTTCTTGCTAAGCCCGTAGCAGCCACGTAAAACTTGCAACAACAAAGTAGAGGACGTCTAACTTGTTTCTGCAGGGCATGTTGTGATGTGATATGGTCAAGACATGATGAGTGATACGGTTTTGTATGAGATGATCATGTTTAGTAAATTTATCGGCAACTGGCAGGAGCCATATGGTTGTCGGTTTATTGTATGAAATGCAATCGCCATGTAATTGCTTTACTTTACCACTAAGCGGTAGCGATAGTCGTGGAAGCAATAGTTGGCGAGACGACAACAATACTACGATGGAGATCAAGGTTTCGCGCCGGTGACAAAGGTGATCATGACGGTGCTTTGGAGATGGAGATCAAAAGCACAAGCTGATGATGGCCATATCATGTCACATATTTTGATTGCATATGATGTTTATCTTATTATGCTTCTTATTTTGCTTAGTACGGCGGTAGCATTATAAGATGATCCCTTACAAAATTTCAAGGTATAAGTGTTCTCCCTGAGTATGCACCGTTGTGAAAGTTCGTCGTGCCGAGACACCACGTGATGATCGGGTGTGATAAGCTCTACGTTCAAATACAACGGGTGTAAGCCAGTTTTGCACACGCGGAATACTCGGGTTAAACTTGACAAGCCTAGCATATGCAGATATGGCCTCGGAATACTAGAGACCGAAAGGTCGAGCGTGAATCATATAGTAGATATGATCAACATAAGATGTTCACCATTGAAACTACTCCATCTCACGTGATGATCGGACATGGTTTAGTTGATTTGGATCACGTGATCATTTAGATGATCGGAGGGATGTCTATCTAAGTGGGAGTTCTTTAAGTAATATGATTAATTGAACTTTAATTTATCAATAACTTAGTCCTGATAGTTTTTACATATCTATGTTGTTGTAGATCAATGGCCCGTGCTACTGTTCCTTTGAATTTTAATGCAGTCCTAGAGAAAGCTAAGTTGAAAGATGATGGTAGCAATTACACGGACTGGGTCCGTAATTTGAGAATTATCCTCATTGCTGCACAGAAGAATTATGTCCTTGAAGCACCGCTAGGTGACAAGCCCCCTCCCGCTAATGTAGACGCTTTTGAACGTCTGGCAGACGTGGTCTGATGACTACACGATAGTTCAGTGTGCCATGCTCTACAGCTTAGAACCGGGACTTCGACGACGTTTTGAATGTCATGGACCATATGAGATGTTCCAGGAGTTGAAGTTAACATTTCAAGCAAATGCCCGGATTGAGAAATATGAGTTTCCAATAAGTTCTATAGCTGCAAGATGGAGGAGAACAGTCCTATCAATGAACACTTGCTCAGAATGTCTGGGTACTACAATCATATGACTCAACTTGGTTGCAAAGTTGACGAGGATAGTGTTATCGATAGAGTTCTTCAATCACTGCCACGAAGCTATAAAGGCTTCGTGATGAACTATAATATGCAAGGGATGCAGAAGACAATTCCCGAGCTATTCGCTATGCTCAAAGCTGCGGATGTAGAAATCAAAAAGGAGCATCAAGTGTTGATGGTTAACAAGACCACTAGTTTCAAGAAAAAGGGTAAGGGAAAGAAGGGGAACTTCAAGAAGAATAGCAAGACAGTTGCTACTCCCGCTAAGAAACCCAAGTCTGGAGCCAAGCCTGAAACTGAGTGCTTCTACTGCAAAGGGACTAGACACTGGAAGCGGAACTACCCCAAGTATTTGGCGGATAAGAAGGATGGCAAGGTGAACAAAGGTATATGTGATATACATGTTATTGATGTGTACCTTACTAATGCTCGTAGTAGTACCTGGGTATTTGATACCGGTTCGGTTGCTAATATTTGTAACTCAAAACAGGGACTACGGATTAAACGAAGATTGGCTAAGGACGAGGTGACGATGCACGTGGGAAATGGTCCAAAGTCAATGTGATCGCCGTCGGCACGCTACCTCTACATCTACCTTCGGGATTAGTTTTAGACCTAAATAATTGTTATTTGGTGCCAGCGTTAAGCATGAACATTATATCTGGATCTTGTTTGTTGCGAGACGGTTATCCATTTAAATCAGAGAATAATGGTTGTTCTATTTTTATGAATAATATCTTTTATGGTCATGCACCCTTGAAGAGTGGTCTATTCACTACTAGGAAAAGGCCTACTAATGGCGCACCTATTTTGGCCATTAATGGCGCATTAGTGGTGCGCCATTAGTGCCATGCCATTAGTATATTTTACTAATGGCGCACCTCTCGTGCGCCATTAGTATCTGGTATACTAATGGCGCACCGCAGATGCGCCTTTAGTATATACCACGGTGCGCCATTAGTATGCCTCCCAGGGGGCCATATATACCCAGGTGCTTTGGCATACTAATGGCGCACTACTGCCAGATGCGCCATTAGTAACTTTGTCATAGTAATGGCGCACTGTTGGATGATGCGCCATTAGTATGAATATTAGGTTTTTTATTTATTTTTTAATTTTCTGTTTTTTGCACAGGTTACAAAATGTATTATTGGACAGAATATAGACAGCACCAGCACACATCAACAACAGATTAATCGAATACAATAGAAGATTAGTCTCTGAATACAATTCATCATATTAGTCTCCGAATACAATTCATCATATTAGTCTCCGAATTGAAAAGACCGAACAAAGATAGAACATTATATTACAAGTCTCGAGACCGCGAGTAGCGAGTTTGTCTTCACATTACAAGTCGATATCGATCATCTAAACTACCATCACATAGAAGGGAGCTGCGGTCATCACGATGAGCATCATCACGATGAAACTCGTCTTCATCCGGTTCCTCCAACACTCCCTCCCCTCTCCCGCTAGATAGCGGGCGTATCTAGATTCCGCCTCGGCCCTAGTGGTGTACCCTTTGTAACTGTTACCGCTGAATCGGTGAACCTGTCTTCCACACTCCTCCCAGTCGTCGTAGACTTCGGGAACCTTACCCTTGTACACGACATACGACGGCATCGCTATGCACTAGCCAAACGAAACATTAGTACCAATTCACAGACAATACATAAGCAATATATAAATATGCAACATAACGATCGGAAGAGAAAAGCAAGACATTAATAGCATCGATTACATCTAAGTTGAACGACAGTCTAAACCAAAGAGACATACTACAAGTTCATTAAAGTTTAATTACAACATGAGCCAATCGATGTTTCAGAACTAGACACAACATCACTACTTTCGACTCGACTCAAGGGACCGGAGCATGGATGAAGCCGCCGTCTATCGTGGGAGTCATGAAATCGCGGGCGTTGTCAGCCTGCATTTGTAGCATTGTGTCGATGTCACTGTTGGACGGTTGATTTCTGAGGTAGAACTGCCCCGAGGTACGAAGGACATCTTGATGGATGATTTCCACAAACTCCGACTGGATGCGAAAGAATTCTTGTCTGATGTCCGCGTCCTGGATTGCCGACACGCTCGCGGCCCAATCTTTGAGTTTACTCGGTAGAAGAAGTTGATGATGGTCCCGTACGATCGCCCGCATATGATGGATGGCGTAGTAGGCACCCTTCTGACCTCCAGGCGGCTGCTTGACGCAGCAGAACGTCGTATTGTGGGAGAACACGTGCTTGCCGGTCTTACGAATATGCCTGGTGAAGGTGCCTCCAGATTTGGCGTAGCCGGGGAGAACATCATCAAGAACCTTCTTGACATTTTTGTAGTCTACGTTCGACTGACGGTCCGATTCGAAATACGTGGCCATGGAATATTTGGGGTTTATGAGGATGAGCGTGCAATGTGTGTCACTGCAGAAAACACGGAATGTTAAAAGAAAAACGATCAAAATCTAAGAATTCATATGTTACGGGGCGGTTGAGGGGAGGACTTACTCGGGAAAGTAAGGCACGAGGAAGTTATCCTTATCTCGGTTTGCCAGAATGACGCCTTCGAGGTAAGAACTCGCGACTTGCCGGTCCCCAGCGCTGCCCAAGATCTTGGCACGCATGTAGAAGGGGTCGACTATCACGATGTCCGGGGTCTTGTCGCGAATGATCCGCATCTCCATACTCAGCAAAAATAGCCGAACGAAGGTGTAGTGCAGCGGATGAAGGTTCAACATAGCGTAGATGTCATCAAACCGCAGGACGATCATACCCCCGATGGAGTTATCCACAAAGCCCTTGCCCTCTGGCACCTTGGCCGCGAAAACCGGGTATGCCACATCCTTCTCTCTGAGACGCCGCTTCTCCAAAGAAAGAACACTGTCATGCAGACTCCGCATAGCACCAGTTGCAGCATCGAGCATATTTCTCGGTAGCATCGGCCTACCCGCCACATGCACCCTCCTCATTACATCCTCAGGTGAAGGTGGCCCGTCCTGAGCACGGATCGTACTTGGTGCCGGCTGGCTCGCACCCTTGTAAGTCTTTCTTTTGCGTGCCTTCTTCTTCTCTTGTAATGGGACCGAGTTCTGCTCACAGACTGCCTTCTTGAGTGTGTTGGGGATGATAATATTTTGCACCTCGCCTATCTGAGGCTCGGTGAAGTCGGCAGCTGGAGGCATCTCCTGAGAACTGAACGGCAGACCACGCCTGTTGCAACTTGGTTTCTCCGCGGTACCAGCTAGATCGCGCACGTCTTTTGTAGGGTTGGGTTGTTGAGAAGGAGGCCCCATGAAGTCGCCACCATACCCATGATCGGCAAAGTACTGATCGACGTTGGCAAATGTATCATCGTCGTTGTCGTCGTCGTCGTTCGGATCCTGTGCCATATGCATGTTTGGATCCAGTGGCATAGGGATGTCCGGCACCGTTGCGGCGGTCTTGCCATGGGGCCGACTTGGCGCCGGCACGACTGGCGGTGTTGTCTTTGGGGTGGTGTCCCCCGCCCCCCAAACGAATCTGGCTCTTCGGCCAAAGCAGGGGCCAGCTCAGGCAGGCGCTGAGGGTCATCACGTCATCTTCGTCGGCCCGACGGGTCGAATTGGAGGTAACAACTCGTCGCATCCTGGCAGCACCCGAACCAGTTGAACCCTATACAAGTTGGGTGGTATCCTAGTACCGTGGAACACGGGTTGCCCGGTTGAACGATTTTGCCCTTGGCGACATCGACCAACTCGTTGTTCACGAAGTGCAGGAGAGTGCACGGAACGTCGGCAGCGCCCTGCGAAAACATGTAGGGCGTCAGGGATGCCCAGTCAAAGGCAAGGAGAAGAAGTCCTCGGCCGAGAGAGGCTTAATTAGTTACCGTGATGATGGCGTCGAGCTCGGCTAATGTCGAGGCACCGCCAACGGCGGGCGTGCAGTTGACGGAGGGGCCGCTTGCTGCAGAGGTGCCGGCCGGCGCACACCCGGGTGCATTAAGCTCCCGTGCCGGCGTCGGAGACACCAATGCCGCCTCCGCCGGAGACACCAATGGCTCCGCCATCGCGTTCTGCGAGTTGCTGGCCGTGAAGCTGGGAATCGGGGGCGGCCCCTGTTGGCCGCCCGCAATCCACGCCTGCAACCCCTCGATCAAGGTAGGCACAATGGCGGTGATCGTCGCTCCCAGTTGTTGTTGCACTTGCTCTTGGACAATCTCCGGAATCCGCGCCACTTGTGCCTTGAGTTCTTGAACCTCGCGCGACTGGCTTTCTGAGCTGGTCTTTTTCTCCTTTCGCCCACCAGCGTTATAGTATGACGACCATTTTGTGGACAAGCCTTTGCCGGCCACACGACTAGCTGACGACGGCTTATTGAGCTTATCCTTTTTCTTCATTACATTCAACGCCCTATTTAGAGTGGTGTCCCAAGGGTTGCTCTTAGTCGACCCCGCGCTACTGCTTTCAGTCGCCCGCGGAAGGAATGTGAACCATTTAGAAATTTGGCTTCATTAATTAGAATGCAACCATATGGAGCTCATTACGCGGGGGTGTATTCCTTACCAGAACAAGCTCAAGCGCCCTGGTCTTCGGATCCGTGGTAAGCTCCTTTGTTTTCGGGTCCTTCTTGTACCGGGCCCTGACAAAGTTCCTGGTCTGCTTGTCACCGTATTTATCGAAGAGGGGCGGTAGGCCTTGCTCGGCACGGTCCGCCTCCTCCTTGTCCCATATAGGCTTCGCCACTCTGTAACCGCCGGGACCGAGTGTGTGTTCCCCCAAGTTCAGCTCCCGCATTTCTTTCCCCCACTGACTTGATTCAGAGGTTGCAGTGCTCGAGCACTTGATCTTGAAGTCGTTGTAGTCATCTTCGGTGATCGAAGGATTTTTCTCCTTGATCTTCTCATAACTCTCACCTTTCTCGATTATTCTCTTCACCGTGCTTCTCCAAGTAGACAGGGCCGTGCTCATCTTCGTGAGGGCGGTATTGTTCACTTTATTCCCTTTGAGGCTTGTGTTTTCAAATTCAGCGGGGAACTTGTATCGTTCGTGAAGAGGAGGTTGCGCAAATTCCATCGGTCAGGATGCCTCAGGTTCTCGGTGTTGATTGAGACGGTGCTCCGGAGAATGCACCCGAGCTGAACCGAGTACCCCTTGACTATTCGTTCGGGCACCGTTGGATTCCCGTCGGAGTCCACTTCAGTAAATTCCTCCTTGAGGGTGCGGAGCACGGTCAGGCGCCGGTCCTTCCATTGCCTCTTCGGTTGACTGCCATCTGTGCATGCGCCGCCATCATCAATGGTGGCATCCTCGGCGGCACCATCAGTGGTGTCATCCCCGACGGCACCATCAGTGGGGTCATCCTCAGCGGCACCATCAGTGGTAGTGTCAGGATCGGTGGGGAAGGTGGCGTCCTCATACAAGTGAGGTTGTTCCTCCATCTCCTGGGACAACTCCCAGAATGCCTTCCCGCCCGAACCCCCGGCCTCATCGTTGTTGGCCATGATTCTCTCTAAATAAGAAAAAAGTTTGGTCAAAAAGTTGGTTATTGTCAAGGAACAAGATCATGGTCTCGTCATTTAGGGTTTGTCGACACCAAGGCATCCTAAAAGCTAAGCTTTTATCATTGAGGGTTTTTCGACGCCGAGGCACCCTAAAAGCCTAAGCTTTCATCATTTCGGTTTTTATCGACAATGAGGCACCCTAAAAGCCAAGGTTTTATAATTTATGGTTTGTCGACACCGAGGCATCCTAAAAGCTAAGCTGGGAAGGAGAATTCTTAGTTGGGCCTAATCACTTGGCTCTATTGCCGCCTATGGTTTAATGCAGCAAGAATAAAGGGGTAGTTGATCCTACTTAATTAACTACTAAGATACCCCGGCCCATGCATTAGACACAAGTACCCCATATGTCCTATTTTTAGCAAAGTCATGCTAAAATTCACGGAAAATTTCAGCATGACCTTTGCTGAAAATAGGACATATGGAGTACCCGAATTTGCCGGAACGGAAGTTAATTGACATTCCAGCAAACTCAAGGGCCTCTCGGGGTACCTGCAAAATCATTATCCCCGCGTAATGAAGTCGCCAATGGGTCATTTCAGAAGATCACAAGTAGCATCATCAGAAGTACAACATCATCACAAGTACAACAGCAACAACAGTGAATACAGGCATAACAGCAGCAGCAACAGTTAAGAAAAAGTTGCAGAAGCTTGTAAAACAATACTTTGAAGTTCAAATCCAAATATTTACAACAAGGAACCAAATACATGACCACCATTATTATCATTGTGCTAGTGTGACATACAAGTAGTACTAGTGTACATGAAAAAAAAACCTAAAACCTAAAACCCCAACAGAACATCAAGCCCACCAACCGGCTAAAAGAGAACAAAACCCAACTTGCATAGCAACTTGTCAAGAACTGACCAAAGTGGAGCTTATCTAGTTATGTCCACTTCTTTAGCTAATAGGTCTCTGTTTGAGCGGGAGAGAATGGTCACGAGTAGGTTGATTACCAAGAAAGCACCTGACACGACTGGCTGAAGACAGAAATGAACAGTAACACAGAAGACAGAAATTGTGCAAGATACTCTTGTCAAGTGTAACTTATGCCAGGTCTGAATTGCCATATAAGCAACAGTAATTAAAATGAGTCAAATGGAAAAGGCTGCTAGCTGAGAGTAAGAGCATACCAACCAGATCAGACTTAGCCTAGTCTGAGAAATACTAACTAGGACTAGCCCCTTGTAAGCCTATTTTGAATTAACGAAAGATTAAAAGTAGCAGGTGCAATGCAACTGTATCATATACATTGGGCTAAACGTGGTCTCAGCATTCAGAGATCATCTTCTAGAAGCAATGCATACAGCTTAGGTCGTCAGATAACTTAACTCGGGAAAATGCTGGAACAAAGCAATACTAGTGGCACATTTGCAAGACTTGCGGTAGCTGACCTAACCTAGTGTACGGAAGCATTCCAGCAAATATATCCATGGAAGATCATGTCTCAGGTGTTTGACTGACGGCGACCAACTGAATGGAACCGAGCAAACCACAAATTCAGACAAGTAGAAAATACAGGTCTAGAGATTGAAAATCCCCTAACCAGAGTCTAAACCTAAAATTTTGCCTTTGTCCAACCATAACTGCTAACTGAATATTTATTTTGTAATCAACTAGGCCTTGCAAATACAGGTCTTGCAACTAACTAATTGAAAATCCCCTAACCAGGGGTGGTGCCAAGACATGTGACACGGATTCACTTCATCATGGTGGAGTAGCCATCCAGCTTTATTATTAAGTCACTCACTCATGCTGCAAGTCCCACCTGACATGAAGTCAAGGAGTACCTAGCACCAGCACTATAGGAGGAGTACCAGTAACTCTTCATGCAGTAGTAGTAATGAATATGGTTAGATTCCACATCATCACACAAGTCTGATGTTGACGGAGATTTGTGAAGAGAACCTCGCTAGATTATCAGATGCCACTACAGAAGAAGCTCTATGCAAAAGAAATGATCTGGCTAATCTCTATAGCTCTTGGCAAGGTTCATCTTCATCAGACAATAATGTGTTGTCCTCGCCTATAACTGTAACATCCCGATTCTCGGAATGTTTAAGATTTTTTCTTTTTCAAAAATCAGGGCGAGAAAATTTCGTTTTGTTTTGTTTGTTAACAAAGCTTAAATTGGACATTTATAATTTGGAGGATTTAATTTGAACTAATGCCAACTTAAATTAAATTGAGTTTCGTATTTTCCTTTAGCTGGGTTTTATTTTTGTCTTAAGCATATTTAAATATGCGAGTCTGCATTTTTGTGGATTTCTTGGTTTGTTGGATATTTGTTTCAGCTTCTATTAATTCTCTATATTTTCCAAAGAGGGAAGTCACTTTCTTTTCCATCTGTTAAACTCTAGGCCAAATTTCCTAAGCCCATTCTACAACATCTTTATTTTTCTGTTCCATGTTCTCTCAACACGAATGGGCCAAAGGCCAACTTTTTATTACTATTATTCTCTTATTTCTCTCCGACTTGGGCCTAGCCAAAATGGGCCAACACGCAGCCGAGGGAGCGCCTCCTCTTCTCTCCCTCTGTGTACGTTTCAACCTACAGAGAAGAAACGTCAACATCACATGATCGTGCACATATGAATCAGCAAGAGTCTTGAGTGCCCCTTTAATTTCCTCTCTTTGACTTCTCCCTTCCCTAATTCTCTCCACTCAGCCCATCTCCCATCAACCACACGAGGGAGGCCCTCTTCTTCTTCTTCATATTCTGTGTACGCTCTCATCCTAGTTTGATCTATTTCTGTTGTTGGCCGCGCCAACCACGCCATGTCCATGAACCGGAGACCATCCGATGATATTCACATTTTTCTTTAGTTTTATTCATCATATGATTTCCTGCCCCATAGATGATTTGTTTTTCATCACCTTAGTAATCCCAGGATGGAGTTAGATCGCTTGTTTCATCAATCGGTTAATACTACAGATTTTATCTAGTCGTTCGTGTTAATTAAAATAATAGTTTTGCATGGTCACGTGTAGATAATTTTGTGCATCATGTAGTAGTGTGATACACCTTGAATTGGTTGTTTTAAATTATTGCCATGCATAGTAGTAGATCGGTGACCTTTTGCGTTGATGTGTTATTGTTCGTATGTTCGTGTTGTGCCAAGGAGTGCATCCTATTGGCCTCATAATGTTTGTATGTGACTATTGACTTATTAGATTTACTTGTTTATCAATTATAGTTTTTACTGTCGCAAGTTGATAATATTTTTTTGTATTATTATTGTCTTAAACATGTATATAGATTTAAATATAGTTTATATGGTTTCAATTAATGCCTAATTGTAATTGTGTGTTATTCTTTTGTTTCATATTAGTTCTTGTGATTTTGTATCGTGTGTAGTAGTTGATCGGTGAACTTTTGTGTTGTTTGATATTTTTATATGGTCATGACATGCCAAGGAGTCACTCTAAATCATTCTATAATTCTAGGAGTTAGATGTGATTGATTAGATTTATTGTAAGGATTTATTTTATATATTTCTTATAGTTTGGTATGGTGTCTCATGTTGTTATTTTTATTTATAGACCATATAGTTCTCTTTTATGCACGCGTACAAAATTTGATGAATGGTCACCAAGCTTATAATTCCGTAGAATTATTTTAAGCTTTGCTTTCTTTATCGAGTGGTGGAATATTACATGTTATGATTATTTTCATATTTGTTTAGCATGGAGATATCTTATATATAGTTTACACATTCATGTTCATTCATGTCGCATGTTTATTTTATTAGTTTGGAATCATCTCAGTCCTACAATGGACGTTTATATTTTGTTTAGTATGTATTGTTGCATAGTTTCTTTATGCTAGAGGTCAAATGAAATGTCATGTTGTCTGGAAGTGGGTGCATTATAGTTCATTGTGTAGAATATAATTTCCTAGTTGTTTAACTTATTCTGCAGATGTGGTCATGATAGATCACATGGTTAGTTTCTTTATGCTATGGTCGTATGTTATTACTATATAGAATTCATTCTTGTGACATAGAACTTAGTTTATTACATTCTGGTTATCATGCGTGATCATTTACCTTAGTCTATTACCTTTCCATACTAGAACTTGTTCAAAGGTTGAATGCATGTTTTATTGTATGATTTTGATGTGTTATAACATTGCTAGGATTTTATGATATGATGGTGTATATTGTTAGACTTTGCTTGGTAGAGATACATGCTAGTGTTGTATGATTCCAGCTTGCTTGATCAATACCATTCCATGATGTTGTGACAATGTAACTAGATGTTAGTGTGTGTATCAATTCATGTTATAGAACAATCCTGCCTATGTCTTTACAAGTGTAAGTTGTATTTGATAGAAATGCATGTTGTCTCTCTTAGTCATGCTATGATATATGAATGCTTGATTTGGTTGATGTCATGATCTAGTTGTTTACTTGCCTACAGGCTTAGTATGCTTCCTCGATGTGCTTATATGTCACAACTAGAATGTACAGTGGTGTGCTAGTGCCATACTTGATCTTCATGTTAATTGATATCAACTAAGTTATCTCATAGTTACGGTATTCTATTGGTAGCCTAGTGTGGTATCTCGATCATCCATGTTTAGACATTACATTGTTTACCTCGCTAATGCGTTATTCTATGCTTTGACATCTTTCATGCTTTATGATGTTTGGTGTATTACAGTTGCCTAGTTCAGTTCTTTCTTATAGATGTTTACCTCTGTATCATGTTAGTATTATGAGTGTTTAATACTTGTTTCATTAGTTCATCACATGGTTTGGATAGTTTACCATTCGTTAGTTGAGTTGTGTCTTTCTCATATGCCAAGTGTGCATAGTTTGCCATGTTGTTACAATCATGTGCTGATAATGTTGTTGGTAGTGGTTAATTAGACATTTGTTATTTATTATCATAAAGAGCATGTCCTAGTGTAGTATATTGCCATGGTCACTTTATGCTTGATGCTTGTGATATTAGTCAATATATATTTATAACTTATCATTCACATATCATGTGTAATATGTGTCCTCTTGTTAAATTGTGTGGCCATAGTATTGGTTTGATATAATGAAGTTGATCCTATTTTTCTTTAGGTTTGCTTTAGGATAGAATCTAGATCCAACTCAATTCATGTTGTTGTATGATGTTTCATTACTTACTAGTATTATTTATAATGGTTGTTTGTTTGCCTTATGGACTATTGTCTTTTAAGTTATTATAGTTGATGTATATGTTTGACTACTATTGACCATTATAAATATTTTGTTTCTATCTAAATATTATTTGTTGTTAACTGTTACGTTTATCATGCCATGTTGTGACATGTGTAGTTAAATGCATGGGATGGTTTCATTCCATGTGTGTTGTTGCCATTGTGTTAGCTATATAGTAGTTCCTATATATAGTTAGTTGAGATGTGTAGTGGGCGCTACTCGTGGTTAGTATCCTAGTTCCTATCAGAACTTTAGTCTTGATCGCAAATCCTTCCATAGTTGTGTCACCTAAACATTGTCACTTCGTTGAATCCTCTCTACTTACCTCCCTATCGTGTTATCTCATTTCGAATCTCCATCTCGATCAATATCTTGTTATCCATCTACTCTTAAATTTTTTGGATGTTATTTGGATTTTCCATTTTTTGGTATTTATTGTTGTCTGTTGCTATCGTTACGACGAGCAGGGAGTGGCGACGATGTTGGATATGGACAGAATCAGGTTACCGAAGAAGGACTCAACAACGAAGGCATGCCTCCTTCTTGATCATACTTATCCTATGATTTACAAAATTGCATTGAGTTTTATTGTTACTATGTGCATGCTATTTTAATTCTCGTAGCTAGTGTGTCGATTGAGACATTACCTTGATCCGCTTGTCACCTATTCATTTGACACCTGAGTAGAATTACAGTATTCTGGTAGAGTAGAAATGCTTAGCCATGCTTATCACCCTATAGGTACTATGTTGAATGACCTCTGAGTCATTGACATTTGAACTTAACGCTGAGCTAGGCCAGTTGGCCCTTCTTGATCTTCTCTATCCTCTTCTACTCTGGGTGAAACTTAACATCTGAATACTGGCGCGGGCGACAGCTGAATCAAGGATTGAAGGAGCGATTGGCCGCCCTTCATGAGTTGAAGGGGGCAATCAGTCGTCCGTGCCGCATGAGGCCTAATAAGTATTGGATTTGAAGATTGTGACAATAGTACAACCACATGCTATATGGGCACTGGCTTGGTTAATTAGTTAGCTCACTCTTATTGTTGTCATCGCCGTACCGCAGATGGGATAACTGCCTTGCGAGGAGTGTCCTCGGCACAAAAGGGGTCTCGGACTGTGAACTGCGGTTACTTCCGTGTTGAAACCTAGTGGCTTGGCATAGTAAGTTTGGTCTAATGAAAGACTTCGTCACAATCCCCCTTCCGGTACACCAAACGGAGTACTATACTAGCGGCCACTGGTGGCAACAAGTCGGGATTGTGTCGTGTGGGTAAAGTGTACAACCTCTGCAGAGTGTAAAACTATTCGAATAGCCGTGTCCATGGTCATGGACGGCTGATATGTCCAAAACGTATCTATAATTTCTGTTTGCTCCATGCTTCTTTTGTGTGATATTGCTATGATATTGATGCACTTCCATGCACTTTTGATCATATTTGGACTAACCTATTAACTCAGTGCACCACAGTGTCAGTTCCTGTTTTCTGCTATTTTTCTATTTCAGGTTTCCCCCATATTAAAAGTGCTCCAAAAATTCCAGGAAAAATATAGGAAAAATCAGCGTACAGGAAGCTTCGCGAAGAATCAAAGATGGGCCAAAGGGGAGCCAGGGGAGGCCCAGGCGGCCACCTGGCGCGGCCCCACCCCTGGCCGCGCCAGGGGGGCGCCTGGGGCCCCTGCTCCGCCTCTGGCTGCGCCCCTTCGCATATATATCCCTCTCGTCCCGAAACCCTCGAGGACAGAACCCTTTTTCGCGATCTCGCCTCTGTTCTGCCGCCGCAGCGCTTCCAAGATCGGGAGCATCGGGAGAACTCTTCCCGGCACCCTGCCGGAGGGGAGAACCACCACCGGGAGCTTCTCCACCACCATGGACGCTTCCCGGATGAGTCGTGTGTAGTCCACCTTGGACCATGGGTCCATGATCAGTAGCTATGTGATGTTCTCCTCCCCTCTTTGCTCTTCATGGTTTAGACCTCGTGAGCTGCCCTACATGATCGAGGCACATATGTAATCTTTCTGCTGTTGCTTTGCTGAGTTTGCTGGGATCTGATGGATTATGAGACTATGTTCAGATTGTGTTTGAGTAATATATTTGATTCACCTCTTTTATATCTTTGTTCTTGAGTAATTCTTGCATGTTCTCCGTTGCTGTTTATTGCTTTGGCCAAGTAGTAGGTAGTAACTCCAAGAGGGAGCGTTATGCTTGATTGTGGGTTCATGCCCCCTGATGACTAGCTTGAGTGACAGAAACATGAGTCTAGGGGATGTGCTGTTGCCACAAGGGAGAAAACAACGGTGCTTGTACTTGCGGGTGCAAGGATTGTTTACTTTACGCAAAGTTCTTTTAATGCAGTTGTCTGTTGCTTTGAGTTTACACTTTGGGTGGGATTCGCAACTTAATACCAGGGAGATGTTCTGGATAGATATGTCAAAGTGGATGATTAGTAGTAGATGCAGATGGATTTTGGTCTACTTGCCTTGGCGTACCGCCCATGATTTTGAGCCTCTACCTTTCTTTGCAGCATAGTTAGCATTGGTTTGCACACATAATCCTGTCAATTGCCCAGCTGTAATTTGTTTACCTTGCTTTGCTGTTTTATCGTCTTTTGGGAGAGAGACATCACTAGTGAACATCATGGGACCCCGGTCCATATTACCACCGCTGATCACACCTTCTATTTACTTCTTGTTTTTATTTCCTAGTTGCAGTCATAGCTATCATTATTATCTCTTGTGTTTGATCCTTTGTAAACAAGAAGGCCGGAGGGATTGACAGCTCTCTGTACTCGTTGGGAGCAAAGTTATTTGTATCTGTGTGCAGGTCCCGTCAACCGCTAAGTTTATGGCGCCGTTGACACCTACTTGTCGACCCTCGGAGTCTCACGGGATTCGATCCTTGGTACCTTTGCCAAGGGAAATTTGCCGCTACGCTACATCTCAACCTTCCACTTGGGGTAACCAACGAGGGGCGAGAAGCCATCAAGCAAGTTTCTGACGCCGTTGCCGGGGACTCCACTCATCAAGATAGGGGAGTTGCACGCTATCTTTTATCTTTGCTTTTTAGTCTTGTTAGTTTACCTTTCAGTTTTTGCTTTAGTGTCCTTTATCAAAAATCACAAAAAAATTATTTGCTTTTCTGTTAGTAGTCCTTTCTGTTTAGTCAAGCATGTTAGGACTTGGTGCTTTGAGGGAATCAGAAGTTCTAGATTTCCATCAAAGGGATGGAGAAAATATGAAAAAGGCATGGGACAGAATTTCTGATGCACATAGGAGAATTATGCCTTGGATACCTATAAAAATTGTGCTTAGAAATTTTTACCATGGTCTTTTTAAATGGTGTAAACACTCTCTTGATATTATAGCTGAAGGAGATTTCCTAGAATGTGATGAAGCTAGAGCTCTTGAAATTATACATGGTCTATCTAGTTACTTTGTTTATGATCATAGTTTTGATACTGTCATAGATAGACTTGCTACTATTGAGAAGAGAATGGATGCTCTAGACTTGATGAAGGTAGAGAAACCCAAACCCAATAAGAGAGATATTTTGGAAATAGACAATGATTGGGAGCCTTTTGTTAGGATTAGCATCTCTAATCAAGACTTCCTTGCTTATTGTGATATTGGATCTATGGTTTCTACTATGCCAAAAATTGTTCATGATTCTTTAAAATTTAACATGGAAAAATTATCATCCTATCATGAACATGCTAATGGAGATATTTCTGAGATCCAGGGAAGAATAAAAGACGTACCAGTTACATTCCTTAAAGGGATTGCAATGGTTGATTTCTTCATCATGAAGCCAAACCAAGGAAATATAGTGGTTGGAAGGGACTTCCTCCGAGCCGTAAAAGGCTTCATCGATATAGGTAAGGGACAAATCCGCCTACGCGGGAAGGCAAAAGGTACGTACCCCTTTCCTAGAAGGAACAAGGATGAACTTGTTGAGGAACCATTTGAAGCAATTTATAACTCCGATTATTATGATGACTTTTGATTCCTCCTTTTTGCATCATGCCTAGCTTAAAGGCATAAAAGAAAGCGCTTTTGGGAGGCAGCCCACAACGAATTAGGTTTTATTTTGCTTTTGTTGTGTCTTGATGTTTGTTACTACAGTAGCATCATCATTGTATCTTTTCTTTTCAGCTTTGTGCCAAGTTTAGCCTCCGATTGCAAGAAAATTCAAAAGTTGTGACGTGCTATCCAGAAAACAGATTCTGTCCTTGGACAGAAAAATTCGAATAAAATCACCAGATCATATTTTTGATCTGATTTTTTTACAGCGTGCTCTATACAATTGGCTTTCGAGCGTCTGTTCTGAGTTTTTTGATTTGAGTTGCAGAAGTGCCCTGAAAAAATTATTTACTACCTGCTGGTCTGTTTTTCACAGATTCTGTCCTGTTTTGCCTTTTCTTCGTTTTGCAAACCTTGAGCTTGCTTTTTCTTTGCAAAACCTTTTGGCAATCTTGAGAAACAGTAGCTCTTCAAGATTATTTTTATTTCCAGTAGGGAAAAATTATTTTATTGAGGGTACTAACCTCGCTAATCAGATTATGATGAATTATGTATGAAGGGAGTTTTCAAGTGTGCGAGGGAAGATGATAAAAGAAGATTCATGAGGGTCAAATGCTCAAGCTTGGGGATGCCCCTGTGCACCCCTAAGAAATATTCAAGAAGACTCAAGCGTCTAAGCTTGGGGATGCCCCCATGCATCCCCTTCTCCATCAACAATTATCAGTTCGTCTTTCGTTCCACTATATTCTTATCACTTCATGCGTTATGTGCTATGCTTGGAGCGTCTTGCTCTTAGTTTCCTTTTTTTAGTTTTCTTTAGCTTTGCTTGCTGTTCATAACAAGTTAGAACCCAGCTTTCTTTGTGTGGGAGAGAAACACGCTCCACTTCAACCTAGAACACAACATAGGATTTTCATGCTTATCTTTGCTGTGTGTGTTCTTTGTCTTTCCATAGCTGCTGTCATGTTTAGCTCTTAGTTTTCATGCTTTTCTTTTTAAAGAGCTTTTGTTTAGTTGGTTGCTGAACTCTCTTGAGTTTTCATGTTTATCTTGTTAAGAGAGTTTGCCTGTTGCACTGAGTTGTGTGTCTTAACTTAAAGTAGGTAATTGATGTTGCTATTTAATTTTAGTAGTAACTTGCAATAGTTTTGAGGTATTGCCATGAGTAATGTCTGAACTTTTGGTGTCAAGAGCTTTAGCCTATTAGTGATAGATGTCGTATTTTGGGCAATCCGTGTTTATTTTCGAAAACCTACAAAATAGTTGAGAACTTTAGCTACTAGATGGATCACTAATCTTTGGAGGGATCGAATATTAGAGTACACTCACGTACCATGAGTCGAGGATGCGCAAGGATAACCAAACCCCCATACACTCCTCCTCTGGGTACTTGTCTCTTTGTGAACCTCCTAATTAGATTGAGAGTTACCGATAATAAGTGCATGAGTTCTTCGGACTAATGTGAGTATTCGAAAGTTGACACTTCCACCTAGCCATATTTTTCTAGCCTCTTCGGTACCGTGCATTGCCCTTTCTCACCTCGAGAGTTGGCGCATACTTCGCCGGTGCATCCAAATCCTTGGCACAATACGCTCTGTCATCATAAGCCTCATTATATCCTTCCTCAAAACAGCCACCATACCTACCTATCAAGGCATTTCCATAGCCTTTCCGAGATACATTGCCATGCAACATCCATCTTCTCATGACTTGATCTTCATGTCATACATGCCTTTTGCTTGATCGATGAGCCGCATGCTAGTTGGGCCTTGCCCTAATCATTGCTACATGACGCGCTAGTATCATTGCATATCCTGCTACACTGGCAGAGGCATACATTTGCATACATCATGATAGTTTCATCTTCTTTATGTTGAGTACTTTTGTAAAGTGTGAAAGATCTTCTATACTTCTTGTAATATATAGAGTGTTGCCCCTAAAGTGAGGAAAAGATCCCAAAGAGGACAAAATCAAAAGATCTCAAAGAGGACAAATGAGAGTTAAATAGAAAGAGCCATTGAGGCCACAAAAAAATAAAAAAAATAGAAAAAGAAATAAAAAGAGAGAAGGGGGCACACTACTATTCCTTTTGAGAGATCCACACTCGTACTCCATCTTATACCCTGTACTCCATAGAGATTATCATTCATGCATATAGCTATGTGGGGACCTTCACACTATAGAACTTGGCTTGTATATTCCAATGATGAGCCTCCTCAAAAGAGCTCTAGGTCTTCTTGAGTGAGCAAGTTGGATGCACCCCCACTAGTTCCATTGGAGAGCTTACCTTAGCTCATATGTGCATCCGTTGCATGGCAATCCCTACTCCTCACATCATATCTATCATTTGGCTTTCTCTCGCCTATGATTGTCCTCATTGATGTGAGCCTTTCACACCTTTTTTGTCTTCCTCCTTCATCATTTTTTTCTCTTTGCCATCCTAAGTGTCAACCTTCTTGCTTACGCTCATCCATTGCATGAGTGCTCAAAATATCGAAAGGGAGTGGATCATTTTGATGTATCTGGCTAGTGGTCTGGGGATGAGTCAAGATAAGATTCCAAAGAAGACCAAGTGTGAAACTTTAGTAGATTAAGTTCTCAACAATACAAAAACTATGTTTTACTCTCTCGTATATCCCTATCCCCTTTCTTGCACGCAAACACCATTTGGAGACATTCGAGTCATGGACAGCGAGAGCTCTTGCACCTTTATGTTCTTATGTTGCTTGTTACAATGCTAATATAGACTCTTGCTTGTTATGACTTGAATTGAATTACATGCCGTGATTGCTTTACTTAAAAAGTTCTTATATGGTTGGTAGCATGTCACCACAGAAATTATGCTTGTTATCATTTACCTACTCGAGGACGAGCAGGAATTAAGCATGGGGATGTTGATACGTCCAAAACGTATCTATAATTTCTGCTTGCTCCATGCTTCTTTTGTGTGATATTGCTATGATATTGATGCACTTCCATGCACTTTTGATCATATTTGGACTAACCTATTAACTCGGTGCACCACAGTGCCAGTTCATGTTTTCTGCTGTTTTTCTATTTCAGGTTTCCCCCATATTAAAAGTGCTCCAAAAATTCCAGGAAAAATATAGGAAAAATCAACGTACAGGAAGCTTCGCGAAGAACCAAATATGGGCCAGAGGGGAGCCAGGGGAGGCCCAGGCGGCCACCTGGCGCGGCCCCACCCCTGGCCACGCCAGGGGGGCGCTTGGGGCCCCTGCTCCGCCTCTGGCTGCCCCCTTCGCATATATATCCCTCTCGTCCCGAAACCCTCAAGGACAGAACCCTTTTTTGCGATCTCGCCTCTGTTCCGCCGCCACAGCGCTTCCAAGATCGGGAGCATCAGGAGAACTCTTCCCGGCACCGTGCCGGAGGGGAGAACCACCACCAGGAGCTTCTCCACCACCATGGACGCTTCCCGGATCAGTCGTGAGTAGTCACCTTGGACCATGGGTCCATGATCAGTAGCTATGTGATGTTCTCCTCCCCTCTTTGCTCTTCATGGTTTAGACCTCGTGAGCTGCCCTACATGATCGAGGCAAATATGTAATCTTTCTGCTGTTGCTTTGCTGAGTTTGCTGGGATCTGATGGATTATGAGACTATGTTCAGATTGTGTTTGAGTAATATATTTGATTCACCTCTTTTATATCTTTGTTCTTGAGTAATTCTTGCATGTTCTCCGTTGCTGTTTATTGCTTTGGCCAAGTAGTAGGTAGTAACTCCAAGAGGGAGCGTTATGCTTGATTGTGGGTTCATGCCCCCTGATGACTAGCTTGAGTGACAGAAACATGAGTCTAGGGGATGTGCTGTTGCCACAAGGGAGAAAACAACGGTGCTTGTACTTGCGGGTGCAAGGATTGTTTACTTTACGCAAAGTTCTTTTAATGCAGTTGTCTGTTGCTTTGAGTTTACACTTTGGGTGGGATTCGCAACTTAATACCAGCGAGATGTTCTGGATAGATATCTCAAGGTGGATGATTAGTAGTAGATGCAGATGGATTTCGGTCTACTTGCCATGGCGTACCGCCCATGCTTTTGAGCCTCTACCTTTCTTTGCAGCATAGTTAGCATTGGTTTGCGCACATAATCCTGTCAATTGCCCAGCTGTAATTTGTTTACCTCGCTTTGCTGTTTTATCGTCTTTTGGGAGAGAGACATCACCAGTGAACATCATGGGACCCCAGTCCATATTACCAACGCTGATCACACCTTCTATTTACTTCCTGTTTTTATTTCCTAGTTGCAGTCATAGCTATCATTATTATCTCTTGTGTTTGATCCTTTGTAAACAACAAGGCCGGAGGGATTGACAACCTCTCTGTACTCGTTGGGAGCAAAGTTATCTGTATCTGTGTGCAGGTCCCGTCAACCGTTAAGTTTCTGGCGCCGTTGACACCTACTTGTCGACCCTCGGAGTCTCACGGGATTCGATCCTTGGTACCTTTGCCAAGGGAAATTTGCCGTTACGCTACATCTCAACCTTCCACTTGGGGTAACCAACGAGGGGCGAGAAGCCATCAACGGCACATGAATCTTTCTTGACATACATGACCTGTCTTCCTTATTTCCTCTTTCCCCTATTCTTGGAACCTATGAAGAGTGTGAGTTGATCGAGGATCCTCACTTTGATGAAAGTTATTCTGTAGACAAAACATGTTTTCATCTAAAACTGCTATTATCCAACTGCTATATATTTTTCAAACAAAATTAGCTTTTATGCAAATGAGCCATACAACCATCCTTTGAAGCCACATGTAGCTATTAGGTCCTTCCCCATGGGAGGCATGTTGAGTACGTAATGTACTCATGGCAATAATTTTGTTGACAGCAAAGTTTCATGAAGACAAAGGTGATGACTACAACAACAATGGCGACCTGTAGGAGTGAGGTCACGTGGACTACATCGCCTGCCTGTGGCTGAGATGGAGTCGCTACGCATTGTACTTTCCGCTGTTTTTTGATTGTAAATTTCATGAGACAATTCGCTAGGTATGTCTTGTGACCAATATACTACTTGTGATGCTTTTACGTATTCTGCAATGATATCATTTCACTATGTTGTCAACAATGATCCTGGGGTTGACAATTTAACACAGGAGGATCTGGAAGATAATTCCGGGTTCTCACAATAACACACTCAACCGAGGTTAGGGTCCATGCAATGCAATGCATGAGTGACATTGACGCGGCCTGTACAAATTAGGCACCCACGTTGATTATTTATTAGGGCAGCCGGCAGGCAGTCAAGCGACAGCAGGCCAGGCCAGGCGATTGAGTAGCGATCATGTCTTGAACCGAATCTTGTCCCTGCTTGCCAAGATAATTTTTCTTTTCTTGAAAAAGAAGAGGATGTATACATGCAGCCATCGCTTGCCAAGGTGTGGATCGATGAACTGAAGAAACTGTCTACACCTTGGCAAGCAGGGACAAGAGCATACTAGTATATACATAGATGTAGACATATTTTATATACGTAGTTTGATTTCTTAAGTGCTCTGCTCTCCCAAGAACTGCTCAAACATGTGTACCAGGCTACCAGGCCGGCCATGTGGCCTGGAGCAAGACCCTATGTCCTATTTTTTTTCCGTTGATCCATGCGAATAAGTCCCACATGAACACGCCCCCAGCAAGACACGCCGTAAATCTAGCCAGCCAACCACAAGATCATTGTGGACCAGATCAATACTACTATTACTACTAGATGAACAACCCTAACTGCTAACTGAACATGCACTGGAAAAAAGAGAGGAACAAACAGAGGATGCGAGAGGAAGGAGGGAGGAGTGGTGGCTACCTGCCTATGGATTGGTCGCCGGCGTAGCTCCGGGCGGCGGCATTGCTGCTCGACGAAGGTGGCGAGGCCGCGGCAGAGGCGAGGGCGTCGGGGGCGTGGCGTCGAGGGCGTTGGGGGCGTTGGAGGCATCAGGGGCGCGGCGTCGAGGGCGTCGGGGGCGCGGCGTCGAGGGCGTCAGGGGCGCGGGCGTCGAGGGCGTCGGGGGCGGCGGCGTCGGGGCGCTGGAAGGAGGGAGAGGGAAGGGGATTGATCTGGTGGCGAGGGAGAGAGGGAGGGTGCGGTGGGGGACGATATGGATGGGGGAGATTACTAATGGCGCACCGCACCCTAGTGCGCCATAAGTACGGAGATTCTAATGGCGCACCGCCCCCTGGTGCGGCATTAGTATTGTGTTTTAGTTACTAGCCCGACTGGTCAGGTTATATCCAACCTAACCCACTCCCCATCAGAACACACCCACTAGCCTGACTGGTCAGCACGCATCACACCCACCAGGAGGTCCTGGGTTTGATTCCCAGGCTCCCCAATTTTTTTATGCATTTAAAATGCTGTTTGACACTTATTTGTGTTTAAATATGTTCAAACTTGTTTAAATCATAACAGTAATATTTTTTTATAAAACAATAATAATTTTTTTAAAAATATCATCAAATTTGTTATTTGAAAATATTTATGAATATGAAAAAATATCATCTAATTTATTATTTTGAATATATCATGAGTTTATGGGTCGGCGGCGGCGGCCGGTGGAGCGGGGGAGGGTGCGGTGGGTCCTCGGCGGCGGTTGAGTAGGGGAGGGTGCGGGGGTCGGCGGCGGCGGCCGGTGGAGCGGGGTGTGCTCGGCGGCGAGGGGGACCGGATCTGGCGAGGTGGGATAGCGATCGAGATGGAGGGGGATCGAGATCGAGTGTCCATGAAATTTAAAAACATTCAAGAGTTCAAAAAGTGCCCATGAAATACAATCAAGAAATGAAGGCTACGATTTAAATACAATCGATCTTAGCTAGCTATCTGTTCACAATCTTCTTGCCCTTCTTTTTCGCAAATGGAGTTCTTCTGTGGAACGTACGTCCTTTAGATAGGGTGGTCCTGATTCTTCTTGTGGTGTATGCTGCTACTTCATCATCGTTGTCATGTTCGATCCTCGGGTCGTCGTACTTGTCGAAGTCTTGCTCATTGGCTACTCCATCCATTCCGATGATCTTCCTTTTGCCTCTCCTCACGACAACACGACTGGGCTTTGTGTTGGGGAACGTAGCAGAATTCAAAAAATTTCCTACGCTTCACCAAGATCAATCTAAGGAGTCATCTAGCAACGAGCATAAAGGAGTGCATCTACATACCCTTTGTAGATCGCGTGCGGAAGCGTTCAAAGGAACGTGGATGATGGAGTCGTACTCTTCGTGATCCTCGTCACCGATGATCCCAACGCCGAACGGACGGCACCTCCGTGTTCAACACAAGTACGGTACAGCAACGTCTCCTCCTTCTTGATCCAGCAAGGGGGGAGGAGAGGTTGACGGAGATCCAGCAGCACGACGGCGTGGTGGTGGATGCAACGGGAAAAGCTGCAGGGCTTCACCGAGACCCTGCGGGAGGAGTTTGAGGTGTGACGGGGGGG
>LR738712.1:156426741-156594170 GCA_902687465.1 Secale cereale | reverse complement strand
GAGGCTTGGGCTGCGGCTGCCCTCTCTCCCCCCACTATATATAGGGGGCCAGGGGGGCGCCGGCCCTAGGAGATCCAATCTCCTAGGGGGGCGGCGGCTAGGGGGAGTATCTTGCCCCCCAAGGTATAGGGAGGCGCCCCCATCCCTAGGGTTTCAACCCTAGGAGCATGGGGGTTGGCCCATGTGGGGTGCGCCAGCCCACTAGGGGCTGGCCCCCCTTCCCCTACGTCCCACGGAGCCCTCTGGGATGGGTGGCCCCACCCGGTGGACCCCCGGGACCCTTCCGGTGGTCCCGGGACACTCCCGGTGACCCCCCGGAACTCTCCCGATGGCCGAAACTGGACTTCCTATATATCATTCTTCACCTCCGGACCATTCCGGAACTCCTCGTGACGTCCGGGATCTCATCCGGGACTCCGAACAATGTTTGGGTTTCCGTGTGCATATATCTCTACAACCCTAGCGTCACCGAACCTTAAGTGTGTAGACCCTACGGGTTCGGGAGACACGCAGACATGACCGAGACGACTCTCCGGTCAATAACCAACAGCGGGATCTGGATACCCATGTTGGTTCCCACGTGTTCCTCGATGATCTCATCGGATGAACCACTGTGTCAAGGATTCACTCAATCCCGTATGTTATTCCCTTTGTCCATCGGTACGGTACTTGCCCGAGATTCGATCATCGGTATGCCCGATACCTTGTTCAATCTCTTCATGGCAAGTCTCTTTACTTGTTCCGTAATTTGTCATCCCGTGACTAACTCTTTAGTCACTTTGAGCTCATTATGATGATGTCTTACCGAGTGGGCCCAGAGATACCTCTCCGTCATACGGAGTGACAATATCCCAGTCTCGGTTCGTACCAACTCAACAGACTTTCGGAGATACCCGTTGCGTACCTTTATAGCCACCCAGTTACGTTGTGACGTTTGGCACACCCAAATTATTCCTACGGTATCTGGGAGTTGCACAACCTCATGGTCTAAGGAACAAATACTTGACACTGAAAAAGCTTAAGCATTACAAACTATACGATCTCGTGCTAGGCTTAGGATTGAGTCTTGTCCATCACATCATTCTCCCAATGATGTGATCCCGTTATCAATGACATCCTATGTCCATGGTCAGGAAACCGTGACCATCTATTGATCAATGAGCTAGTAACTAGAGGCTTACCAGGGACACGTTGTGGTCTATGTATTCACACATGTATCGCTGTTTCCGTACAATACAATTCAAGCATGAATAACAGACAATTATCATGAACAAGGAAATATAATAATAATCCTTTTATTATTGCCTATAGGGCATATTTCCAACACTTTGACGGGTCGGTAATGAAGAAGCATTGGTCAACTTGGGAAGCCAGTACCCATGGCTCATTTTTCGCGGTGACGTTTGCGCCCGCGGTCTTGGATTTGGCTTCGGGTATAACCATGGTGGTGAAATACCGGTCTTATTTTAGGACACTCTTGGCCCATCTGACACGGAACATCGGGACCTTCTCTCCAGCATAGCTCAGCTCCCAGATCTCCTCGATCCTTCCGTAGTATCTGTCCTTGTCGTTACCGGTGTAGGATTCCATCGTTACCCCGGAGTTCTGATAACCATCGCTCTTCATGTCCTTGGCCTCGGTGTAGAATGTGTAGCCGTTGATATCGTACGCCTCATAGGTCATCAGGTTGTGCTCGGCGCCCTATGACAAGGCGAATATGAGTTGTTCTTCCGCGGAAGAATCCTCATGTAAAGGGTACGACAGAAGCTTCTGCTTGAACCAACGCGTGAAACATGAGTTGTGCTCTTTGATTATATCTCCGTCCGTCCTCTGTTGGCCTCGGTCATTGTACGTCTTCCCAATAAAGGTTTTGTGCTCTACCACCCAAGGATCGACAACGTCTATGTGTTTTAGCGCGACTAGGTTTGCTCTTTCAAAGTCGGCGAGTCGACCCTCGAAGTCGACATGCATTTCGCGGCGACCCCCACGGTGACCCCATCCAGTGAGCCTGCCGAGGTGCCTGTTGACGGGCAGACCAACGGGGTTCTCGATGCCTAGATAATTCGTGCAGTAGGAGATGCACTCTTCGGTCAGAAAGCCCCTGGCTATGCTTCCCTCTGGACGTGACATGTTGCGAACGTATCCTTTGATGACACCATTCATCCTTTCGAACGACATCATGGTGTGCAGGAACGTCGGCCCGAGTTGGATGATATCGTCCATGATATGGACCAGCAGATGCACCATAACGTCGAAGAATGCGGGCGGGAAGTACATCTCAAGCTCGCATAGTATCACCACGATCTCTTCCTGTAGCCTTCTGAGTTGCCTCACGCCAACCGACTTCCAAGAGATGACGTCGAAAAAGTTGCATAGGCCAAATAGCGTTTCACGGACGTGCGCGTCCATGATCCCACGGATTGCAACTGGAAGTATCTGCGTCATCAGCACGTGACAGTCGTGAGACTTCATCCCGCTGAACTTCAGCTTCGCTGGGTCTAGGTATCTGCTTATCTTCCCCGCGTAACCGTAAGGAAGTTTTACTCCTACGAGGCAGGTGAAAAACTGCTCGATCTCCTCTTGACTTAGAGTGAAGCACGCGGGAGGGTAGTCATTTCCGGTCTTCTTGGCCTTTTTGCCTTTGCGACGACTTTCCGTGTCTTGCTTCGCCTCATCATCATCATCATCATCATCATCATCATCATCATCATCATCATCATCATCATCATCATCATATATAGCGTGAAGCTCCTGCCTGATGCCCATTGATTTCAAGTCCGCCCTTGCTTTCGGCCCATCTTTGGTCCTCTCTGGCATGTTGAGCAGGGTACCAAGCAGACTCTCGCACACGTTCTTCGTGATATGCATGACATCAAGGCTGTGAGGCACACGGTGGATCTTCCAGTACGGCAAGTCCTCGTTTCCATACCTTCAGCAGCGGCTCTGGCGCCTTTCGCTTCTTTCCCGGCTCTGGCGCCTTTTGCTTCTTTCCCGGCAGTGGGCAATCTTTCCAATTTTTCAACAACTCGTCTATTTCCTCGCCGCTCCTCGTACGCGGGCGTCCTCGGGGTTCGGTTTCACCATCGAACAGATCCTTGTGTTTTCTCCACAGGGCATCGTCGCGTAGCCACCTTCGATGTCCCATGAACACAGTTTTCGAAGACCCGGGATCTCTATCTAGCTGGCGATACGTTGTGTCATCCAAGCATCTGACGCATCCAGAAGATCCATGGACCACCTGCCCCGCGACATATCCGTAACCGAGATAGTCGTGCACCGTCGTGAGCAGCGCGACTCTCATAGGGAAATATTCTTTCTCTACGGCGTCCCACGTATTGGCTGGCGTTTTCCACAGCGTGTCAAGCTCCTCTTTCAGCAGCCCCAGATATAGATTGATGTCGTTCCCTGGTTGTTTTGGTCCTTCAATTAGCATACTCATGTGAATGTACTTCCTCTTCATGCACAACCAGGGGGGAAGGTTGTACATCCACACAAACACAGGACAGGTGCTATGTGTGCTTCTCTGGCTGCCAAACGGATTGAATCCATCGGTGCTCACGCCCAGCATGATGTTCCTTGGATCGTTCCCAAATTCTAGGTCTTCGAAGTTCAACGCTTGCCACTGGCTCACATCCTTAGGGTGACTTAGCGTCTTGTCTTTTTTATCTATCTCCAGATCATTTGCGTCATCTTCTCGCTTCTTCTCCTCCCTATCCGCGTGCCAACGCAGGAGCTTTGCTACCTTAGGGTCCGCGAAATACCGCTGCAGACGAGGAGTGATCGGAAAGTACCACACCACTTTTCGAGGAGCTTTCTTCCTCTTCTTGTATCGAGTGACGCCGCACATCGGACATATGGTAGACTCCGCGTGCTCGTCCCGATAAATGATGCAATTGTTCATGCACACATGGTATTTCACGTGCGGTAAATCCAGAGGACACACGATTTTCTTCGCCTCCTCGAAACTGGTCGGGCACTTGTTCCCCTTGGGAAGACGTTCGTGCCAGAATGACATGTTCTCGTCGAAGCATGCGTCGGTCATTTTGTCTTTTACCTTCATCTCCAGAGCCATGAGCGTTACTTTCAGGCGGGTATCCTTGGGCCTGCATCCTTCGTACAATGGAGTAACCGCGTCTAACTCCAGTTGATCCATCTTGGCTTTCTCTCGGGCAGCGGCTCTTGAATATGAGGGTCCTGCACCCAGCCCATCGATGTTCCAGCGTCGTCTGCTCCGCCGACATCATCATCTTCATGATCATGCCCGTCGTCTGCTCCGGCATCTTCCTCATCATCATGTCCTGCATCTTCTACATGATGACTGTGTACAGCATCACCGTCGTGATCACCTCCTGGGGATTCTTCGTATTCTCGCCCGCCCGAGCCGCGGTGGTTGTCTTGCTGCCCTTCCTCATTTCTTGCCTGGCCCCCATGGACGACTTCATAGTCATCTTCATCACCTTGCCACCGATAGCCATCCATGAAACCATGCAAGAGCAGGTGGTCCCGCACCTGCCCGGAATCCGGGTCCGCAATAAGGCTCTTCAGCTTGCATCTTCGACACGGACATCTTATCTCTGTCTCGTTCTTTTGAAGCATCTCGGCCTTCGCGGAGCTCAAAAACCTATTCACGATGCCTTCGGTCATCGTGCGGACCATGGTCGCCTACGGGGTAGAGCAAAACGATATTTTAGAACCAAGAAAAAGTTTGGCATGACTTTCCCTAAAAATAGGACCAAAAAGAATGCTGAATGCCAAAATTCTCGCCGAAACGGAAATGAATCAACATTCCGGCAAAATATTGGCAACTTTCGCATTTCAAATACCGGTACACCTCCAAACACAAACACATATGCAACACCACAAACATATGCAACACCACAAACATACATAGATCTAGCTAGGCCATAAAAAGTGCATGTGCACATTGTTGTAGGGAGAACAACATAAATATAGCTTCCCCCCTTACTTACCTATCAAAGCAAGGTAATTTAACCACTTAATTTGAATGAATCTATGGTGGAAATGAGGTGACAAAGAGGAGGCACCCGAGACAAGGAGGAGGTGGAGAGAATGAAGTGGGGAGAAAGTGAGTGGTGGTAGGAGTGGCTGTCCAAAATATCTTGTTGGTGCCAACTTACTAATGGCACACCACATCAAAATGCGCCATTAGTAATCCAGGTTACTAATGGCGCACCAGCAGGTGGTGCGCCATTAGTAGTTTTGCAAAAAAAAATTATACTAATGGCGCACTGTGCCAAAGTGCGCCATTACTAGTTTAAACTAGTAATGGCGCACTGTGGAACAGTGCGCCATTAGTAGTTTTGCAAAAAAAAGAATAAAAAATATAATTAAAAAAACAACAGTAGTGGCGCACTCTGTGACTGGTGTAATGGCGCACTGTGTCTGGATGCGCCATTAATATGTTTGGAAAAGGAAAAAAAATTGATACTAATGGCGCACCCTGAGCCAGGTGCGCCGTTAGTGTATTCAACTCTAATGGCGTACCAGAAGGTGGTGCGGCATTAGTATATACTAATGGCACACCGCTTGTCTGGTGCGCCATTAGTGTTAATCCCATCTATAGCCCTTTTCTAGTAGTGATTCCTGTTGGATCTCGATTGTAGTGATACACATATTCATAATATTGAAGCCAAAAGATGCAAGGTTAATAATGATAGTGCAACTTATTTGTGACACTGCCGTTTAGGTCATATTTGTGTAAAGCGCATGAAGAAACTCCATAGTGATGGACTTTTGGAATCACTTGATTATGAATCACTTGGTGCTTGCGAACCGTGCCTTATGGGCAAGATGACTAAAACTCTGTTCTCCGGAACTGTGGAGCGAGCAACAGATTTGTTGGAAATCATACATACTGATGTATGTGGACCAATGAGTGTTGAAGCTCGCGGCGGGTATCGTTATTTTCTGACCTTCACTGATGCTTTGAGCAGATATGGGTATATGTACTTAATGAAACACAAGTCTGAAACATTTGAAAAGTTCAAAGAATTTCAGAGTGAAGTAGAGAATCATCGTAACAAGAAAATAAAGTTTCTACGATCTGATCGTGGAGGTGAATATTTGAGTTAGGAGTTTGGTCTTCATTTGAAACAATGTGGAATTGTTTCACAACTCATGCCCCCCGGAACACCACAGCGTAATGGTGTGTCCGAACGTCGTAACCGTACTTTATTGGATATGGTGCGGTCTATGATGTCTCTTACCGATTTACCACTATCGTTTTGGGGTTATGCTTTAGAGACAGCTGCATTCAAGTTAAATAGGGCACCATCTAAATCTGTCGAGACGACGCCTTATGAACTGTGGTTTGGCAAGAAACCAAAGTTTTCGTTTCTTAAAGTTTGGGGCTGCGATGCTTATGTGAAAAAGCTTCAACCTGATAAACTCAAACCCAAGTCGGAGAAATGTGTCTTCATAGGATACCCCAAGGAGACTGTTGGGTACACCTTCTATCACAGATCCGAAGGCAAGATATTCGTTGCTAAGAATGGATCCTTTCTAGAGAAGGAGTTTCTCTCAAAAGAAGTGAGTGGGAGGAAAGTAGAACTTGATGAGGTAATTGTACCTTCTCCCGAATTGGAAAGTAGTACATCACAGAAACTAGTTCCAGTGATTCCTACGCCAATTAGCGAGGAAGCTAATGATGATGATCATGACACTTTAGATCAAGTTTCTGCTGAACATCGTAGATCAACCAGATTACGTTCCACACCAGAGTGGTACGGCAACCCAGTTCTGGTAGTCATGTTACTAGACCATGATGAACCTACGAACTATGAGGAAGCGATGATGAGCCCAGATTCCGCAAAATGGCTTGAGGCCATGAAATCTGAGATGGGATCCATGTATGAGAACAAAGTGTGGACTTTGGTTGACTTGCCCGATTATCGGAAAGCCATCGAAAATAAATGGATCTTCAAGAGGAAGACCGACGCAGACGGTAATGTTACTGTTTAAAAAGTTCGACTTGTTGCGAAAGGGTTTCGACAAGTTCAAGGAGTTGACTACGATGAGACTTTCTCACCCGTAGCGATGCTTAAGTCTGTCCGAATCATGTTAGCAATTGCCGCATTTTATGATTATGAAATCTGGCAAATGGATGTCAAAACTGCATTCCTGAATGGATATCTCAAAGAAGAGTTGTATATGATGCAACCAGAGGGCTTTGTCGATCCAAAAGGTGCTAACAAAGTGTGCAAGCTCCAGCGATCCAAAAGGTGCTAACAAAGTGTGCAAGCATCTCGGAGTTGGAATATACGCTTTGATGAAGTGATCAAGGCATATGGTTTTATACAGACTTTTGGAGAAGCCTGTATTTACAAGAAAGTGAGTGGGAGCTCTGTAGCATTTCTGATATTATATGTGGATGACATATTATTGATTGGAAATAATATAGAATTTCTGGATAGCATAAAAGGATACTTGAATAAGAGTTTTTCAATGAAAGACCTCGATGAAGCTGCTTACATATTAGGCATCAAGATCTATAGAGATAGATCAAGACGCTTAATTGGACTTTCACAAAGCACATACCTTGATAAAGTTTTGAAGAAGTTCAAAATGGACCAGTCAAAGAAAGGGTTCTTGCCTGTGTTATAAGGTGTGAAGTTGAGTAAGACTCAATGCCCAACCACTGCAGAAGATAGAGAGAAAATGAAAGTCATTCCCTATGCCTCAGCCATAGGATCGATCATGTATGCAATGTTGTGTACCAGACCTGATGTGTGCCTTGCTATAAGTCTAGCAGGGAGGTACCAAAGTAATCCAGGAGTGGATCACTAGACAGCGGTCAAGAACATCCTGAAGTACCCGAAAACGACAAGGGATATGTTTCTCGTGTATGGAGGTGACAAAGAGCTAGTCGTAAACGGTTACATCGATTCAAGCTTTGATACTGATCCCGATGACTCTAAGTCACAAACCGGATATGTATTTTTATTAAATGGTCGAGCTGTCAGTTGGTGCAGTTCCAAGCAGAGCGTCGTGGCAGGATCTACGTGTGAAGTGGAATACATAGCTGCTTCAGAAGCAACAAATGAAGGAGTCTGGATGAAGGAGTTCATATCCGATCTAGGTGTAATACCTAGTGCACCGGGTCCAATGAAAATCTTTTGTGACAACACTGGAGCAATAGCCTTGGCGAAGGAATCCAGGTTTCACAAGAGAACAAAGCACATCAAAAGATGCTTCAATTCCATCCGCGATCTAGTCAAGGAAGGAGACATAGAGATTTGCAAGATACATACAGATCTGAATGTTGCAGACCCGTTGACTAAGCCTCTTCCACGGGCAAAACATGATCATCACCAAGACTCCATGGGTGTTAGGGTCATTACTTTGTAATCTAGATTATTGACTCTAGTTCAAGTGGGAGACTGAAGGAAATATGCCCTAGAGGCAATAATAAATATGCTACTTGTATTTCCTTATATCATGATAAATGTCTTTTATTCATGCTAGAATTGTATTAACCGGAAACTTAGTACATGTGTGAATACATAGACAAAACAGTATGTCCCTAGTATGCCTCTACTAGACTAGCTTATTGATCAAAGATGGTTATGTTTCCTAGCCATAGACATGAGTTGTCATTTGATCAACGGGATCACATAATTAGGAGAATGAAGTGATGGACAAGACCCATCCTTTAGTTTAGCACTATGATCATTTAGTTTTACTGCTATTGCTTTCTTCATGACTTATACATGTTTCTATGACTATGAGATTATGCAACTCCCGAATACCGGAGGAACACCTTGTGTGCTATCAAACGTCACAACGTAACTGGGTGATCATAAAGATGCTCTACAGGTGTCTCCGAAAGTGTTCGTGGTGTTGGCATAGATCAAGAATAGGATTTGTCACTCCAAGGGTCGGAGAGGATCTCTGGGCCTTCTCGGTAATACACATCATAATAAGCCTTGCAAGCAAATGACTAATGAGTTAGTCACGAGATGATGTATTACGGAACGACTAAAGAGACTTGCCGATAACGACATTGAACTAGTTATTGAGATATCGACGATCGAATCTCGGGTAAGTAACATACCGATGACAAAAGGAACAACATATGTTGTTATGCGGTTTGACTGATAAAGATCTTCATAGAATATGTAGGATCCAATAAGCATCCAGGTTTCGCTATTGGTTATTGACCGGGGATGAGTCTCGGTCATGTCTACATAGTTCTCGAACCCGTAGGGTCCGCACGCTTAACGTTTGCTGATGATCGGTATTATGAGTTTATGAGTTTTGATGTACCGAAGGTAGTTCGGAGTCCCAGATGAGATCACGGACATGACGAGGAGTTTCGGAATGTCCGATACGTAAAGATTGATATATTGGACGACTATATTCGGACATCGGAGGTGTTCTGGAAAGTTTTGGAATTTACCGGAGTACCGGAGGGGTTACCCGAACCCCCCGGGGGAAAGTTGGGCCCTAGTGGGCCTTAGGGAAGAAAGAGAGCAGCAGCCAGGAGGTGGCGCGCCCCCTCCCAAGGGGCAGTCCTAATTGTACTAGGGGAGGGGGTGTGCCCCCCTCTTTCCCTCTCCTTCTCTCCCTCTCTTTCCTTCACCCTTCTCCCTCTTGGTGATTCCTACTAGGAATAGGATTGCAATCCTAGTCCTAGTAGGATTGCACCCCTTGGCGCGCCATAGAGGGTTCGGCCGGCCTCCCCCTTTACTCCTTTATATACAGGGGCAGGGGGGGCACCCTAGAACAAACAAGTTGATCTCTCCAGCCGTGTGTGGTGCCCTCCTTCACAGAAACAAACCTCGGTCATACCGTTGCAGTGCTTAGGCGAAGCCCTGCGCCGGTAACTTCGTCATATCCGTCACCCCACCGTCGTGCTGACGAAACTCTCCCGTGAAGCTCAACTGGATCAAGAGCTCATGGGACGTCATCAAGCCGAATGTGTGCTGAACGCGGAGGTGACGTACGTTCGGTGCTTGATCGGTTGAATCGCGAAGAAGTTCGACTACATCAACCGCGTCACTTGACGCTTCCGCATTCGGTCTACAAGGGTACGTAGACACACTCCCCCCCTCATTGCTATGCATCTAGTAAATAGATCTTGCGTGATCGTAGGAAAATTTTGAAAATACTACGTTCCCCAACAGGAGTTACACGACAATATATCTCGGAATGGCTATGGAAATGCCATGGTAGGTATGGTGTCTGTTTTGAGGAAAGGTATAAGGTGGTTTGATGCACCGGCGAAAGTTGCGCGGCACTAGAGTGGCTAGCAAGGTGGAAGGGTGAGAGTGCGTATAATCCATGGACTCAACATTAGTCATAAAGAACTCACATATTTATTGCAAAAGATTTTATTATCCCTCAAAGCAAAGTACTACTATGCATGCCCCTAGGGGGGAGGTTGGTAGGAGTTAACCATCGCGCGCCCCGACCTTCACACAAAGGTAAACAATCAAGACACAAGCATTTCATTTCGGTTACATATTTGGAGACCATACGTGCATGCTATGGGAATCACGAACCTTAACACAAATATTTTCTCTACCCTACAATTTACTACTAGCATGTTTCTAATATTACCATCCTCATATCTCAAAATAATCACACTTTTCATATGGAAGTTTTTATTATACCTCCCTTGGATGTCTATCATATTAGGACTGAATTCATAACCCAAGCTAATTACCATGTTGTTTTTGAGACTCTCAAAATAATATAAGTGAAGAAAGAGAGTTCGACAATTTATATAAATAAAACCACCGCCGTGTTCTAAAAAGATATACGTGAAGCACTAGAGCAAAATTGCCTAGCTCAAAAGATATAAGTGAAGCACATACAGTATTCTAATAAATCACAATTGAAGTGTGTCTCTCATAAGAGGTGTGTACAGCAAGTATGATTGTGACAAACTAAAAAGTAAAGACGCATAACATACAAGACGCTCCAAGCAAAACACATATCATGTAGTGAATAAAAATATAGCCTCAAGTAAAGTTACCGATGGATGAAGACAAAAGAGGGGATGCCTTCCCGGGGCATCCCCAAGCTTAGGCTCTTGGCCGTCCTTGAATTTTACCTTGGGGTGACTTGGGCATCCACAATCTTAGGCCTTTGCCACTCCTTATTCCATAGTCCATCAAATCCTTACCCAAAAGTTGAAAACTTCACAACACAAAACTCAACAGAAATCTCGCCAGCCCCGTTAGTAAAACAAAGCAAATAACCACTCAAGGTACTGTTGTGATCTTATTATAATTTTATATTGGTGTAATATATAGTGTATTCCAACTTTTCCATGGTTCATACCCCCCGATACTAGCCATAGATGCATCAAAATAAGCAAACAACACATAGAAAACAGAATCTGTCAAAAACAGAACAGTCTCTAGAAATCTGAAAACTTCGCATACTTATGTAACTCTTAAAATTCTGAAAAATTAGGACGGCGTGGGGAATTAGTATATAATTTTTTTGTAGAAATTTCGGAAGGTTTTCACGTTCCAGTGAATTATTGAATTTTCTGCACTGAGTGCAATTTTTTTTTGTTTTTCAGCGAAATCAAATCAACAATCACTGTAAGCCATCCCAAAGGTCTTACTTGGCTCAAACACTAATTAAAACAACAAAACACAATTACTACAAAAGTAATAATGTTTTATAATTGAAAAACAAAAGCGAAAAGTAAAAAGTAAAAATAAAATTGGGTTGCCTCCCAACAAGCGCTATTGTTTAACGCCCTTAGCTAGGCATAAAACACAAATAGTTCTAGATATTATCATCTTTGGTACTCAATTCTTCAATCATACCTTTATTTTCCTTAGGAGATTCTATGGTTTTATCAATAATCATACCCCTAGGCAAGAAATCAAGAAATTCATACATTGTAATTGGTCCTTTAATCATATTAAAAAGATTGGAGTGAATACTTAATGATTTGAGATCTTCTTGACTAGAAGACTCACCCTTATTCTTAGGAACATAAATAAATTTGGCGATCTTAGCAGGAGGAGGAGTTGGAGTATTTTCAACGGAGGAAAAAGCGGAACCCAAATTGGTGATAATATTTTCTAATTTGCCAATTCTAATAGAACCTTGATCTATTTTTTCGTTAACTATGGGTTCCTTTTCCTTAAGATTGTTTATACTAACCCCTACCTTAGATCTGTATTGAGTAATATGATTTTGAACCTTTTTATCTCAATTTTCAATCGTCTCAATAGTAGCCATTTTATTTTCAATAATATCAAGTCTTTGCATCACATGTTTCAAAGCTAAAGCAGTTCCATTAACCAAAAGATGTGGTGGCCCTAACAAATCTATCATGGCATTATAAGAATAAAAAATGTGACTCCCCAAGAAACTCCCTCCGGTAATGGTATCTATAACATATCTATTCCAAGGAGTAACTCCCACATAAAAATTATGGAGAAGAATGTAAGTAGATTGCTTTCGAGTAGATTTATTTTGAGCATCACAAATTCTATACCAAGCATCCTTTAAATTTTCCCTCTCCCTTTGTTTAAAATTGAGAACTTCTTTGTTGGCAGTGCTAATAATGATGGGACGACTAGCCATGAAAACGAGGTAGGTGAAATAGCACCATAAAGGCAAGCGGACAAGATGAACGGAAGAAGGGCGAAAAAGGCAAATCTTTTCGAAAATCGTTTTAGAAGTGGGGGGAGAGGGAAATGAGAGGCAAAGGGAAAATAATGTAAGTGCAAGAGATGAGAGTTTTATGAAGGGTACTTGGTATGTCTTGACTTGGCGTAGATCTCCCTGGCAACGGCGCCAGAAATTCTTCCTGCTACCTCTTGAGCTTGCGTTCGTTTTTCCCTTGAAGAGTAAAGGGTGATGCAGCAAAGTAGAGTAAGTATTTCCCTCAGTTTTGAGAACCAAGGTATCAATCCAGTAGGAGACTACACACAAATCACCAGATACATGCACAAATAATCAAACAACTTGCACCCAACGCAAAAAGGGGTTGTCAATCCCTTCACGGTTATTTGCAAAAGTGAGATCTGATAGAGATAGATAACTTGTAAAGTAAATATTATTGGTATTTTTGGTTTATAGATTGGAAAGTAAAAGATTGCAAAATAGTAGATCTGAAACTTATAAGATGGAAAATAGACCCGGGGGCCATAGGTTTCACTAGAGGCTTCTCTCAAGATAGCAAATATTACGATGGGTGAACCAATTACTGCCAAGCAATTGATAGAAAAGCACAAAGTTATGACGATATCTAAGGCAATGATCATGAATATAGGCACCACGTCCGTGTCAAGTAGACCGACTCCTGCCTGCATCTACTACTATTACTCCACACATCGACCAAAACAATTCTGCATCTAGAGTATTAAGTTCATAAGAACAGAGTAACACATTAAGTAAGATGACATGATGTAGCGGAATTAACTAAAGCAATATGATGAAAACCCCATCTTTTTATCCTCGATGGCAACAATACAATACGTGTCATGTCCCTTACTGTCACTGGGGTTGAGCACCACAATATTGAACCCAAAGCAAAGCACTTCTCCCAATGCAAGAAATAACAATCCAGTTGGCCAAACCAAACCGATAATTTGAAAAGAAATACTAAGATATCAAATCATGCATATAAGAATTCAGAAAAGACTCAAATAATATTCATAGACAATCTAATCATAAATCCACAGTTCATCGGATCTTGGCAAACACACCACAAAAGAATATTACATCGGATAGATCAACAAGAACATCGAGGAGAACATGGTATTGAGGATCAAAGGGAGAGAAGAAGCCATCTAGCTACTAGCTATGGACCCGTAGATCTGTGGTGAACTATTCACACTTCATTGGAAGGGCAATGGTGTTGATGTAGATACCTTCCGTGGTCGAATCCCCCTCCGACAGAGTACCGGAAAAGGCCTCCAGATGGGATCTCGTGGAAACATAAGGTTACAACGGCGGAAAAGTGTTTTCGATGGGTGTTCTGATGTTTCTGGAATATTTGAGAATATATAGGCGGAAGAATTAGGTTAGGGGGGTCACGAGGGGCCCACTAGGTAGGGGGCACGCCCTACCACCCAGGGCGCACCCTCCACCCTTGTGGCCACCTTGTAGATCCCCTCGCATGTACTCCAAGTCCTCTGGATGTCTTCTGGAACTACTGCATGTTGCTGATAATGTGGCACTACGATCAGAGGTCCTTTGAGAAACTCTGTGCGGTGCAATCATTGCAAACGGTGGTGTATGAAAACCGTCAAAAATGTGTAAAATGTTTGCGAAGACGGATGCATCAAACACGGTTCAGATTTTAGTTGCGTGTGCGATGAAGGGCATACGGTTCAGTTCAATTAACTGTGTGCGATGAGGAGGAACAAAAGAAACGGGCAGCCAAATGAAGGCGTGTGCGATACACATCATACGGTTCACTCGGATGAACTGTTTGTGATTTGGCAACACAAAAGAAACGAGCAGCCAGATGAAGGTGTGCGCGATATACGGCATGCGTTTCACTCGGATGAACTATTTGCGTTGAGACATGAGAACAAAAACGATTCAACTTAACAAGATGTGTGTGATACACGGCAAACAGGTGTGTAATCAGAAATGTGTGTGAAGAAAGATAATAACACAGACGGTTGCGGCTAATAAGACGTGTGTGTTGTGCGATGGGATTGCATATCAAACAACAACGTATATATATATACACACCAAGGCAAACTTGTAGTCGGTGCTGTTGACAAACCTATTGAAACGGTCGCAAGGCTCTGTGGCATGCAGTAGTGGTAGATGAGGACATGATGGCGCACGCACAACTAGGCGACGACAACCTTCTGATATATGTCGGGACGACCAGCGGTGAACTGGAGGTCGATGCCGACCACCTTGTACTTGTCTCCAGCAAGCAACTGCTCAACACTGTTGATGTAGTCGTCCACCATGGTCGGGTCAATGGTGTACACCACCGAGAGATCCGTCTCCCTCGCGTGGGTCTCCACTATATGCTCGCCAAACTCCATTGGAGCGCCGCTGAACATCCCCTCTCTATGTGTCCTCGTGGTGTGCATGTTGTGTTGTGGGGCGCGATCGAAAGGTTGAAGAGACTAATGTTATAATGGCCGCGGGAATTAAAGGGGAAGCCGGACGGCCAGGAATATTGGCAGACCCTTGATGGCAGTTCTAATTTGCAGTGCATAACTCCATCATGCCGCACGAAATTGCATCTCGTGGCAACACGCGTGGCGCAACCGCATGCATATGGGGCCCCCGACGTGATCGTGCGCACGTCCAACCTCTGGAAGAGCGCGCGTGGAGGGACGCGAGCAGAGCACTCCGCGGTCGCCTCAACGGCGAGCAACCATATATATACATGCATATAGCAGTTGAACATGCAAGGAAAAGCTGTCCAGAAGCCGAGCGCGCCGTGGCGCCTAACAGCGAGCACATCGCGCTGTGGCGCCTAACAGCGAGCAAAGCTTGCCGAGGGACGTGAGCAGAGGCAGGCACAGTGATACGTGGCAAATAAGATGAACCGTGCGAGCGATGTTGGAGACATCAGGCACGAATCAGATTAGAGTTGCGTGTGCGATACGTGGCATACAGTTGATCCATCCGAGCTGTTTGTGATGGAATAAGCCATGTGTGTCGCGGGCAAACGCTTGCTGGTATATAACCTTAAATTTAAAAAAAAAAGTGTTAATGCATGTTAGAAGAATTGTATAGCTGGAAACTATGTTCAAATACGACTCCAATGATATAATCTTTGGCGACATGCATTCGTATTTTATTAGTTAAATCCTACTTATAAACCAGGAGGGGGGTATAATAGGTAATTAAATCGCAAATGTTTTTTTATTAACCGTATGTGTACGTGTCTCGCACGTCTTGTCACCCTGCTGCCGCAGACGGCTTACAGCGCAAGCTTGCGCAGCGTGCGGGGGCGTTCTTTTGGCCAAACGGTGGCGCCAATGAATCATCGGTTAGCCCGTTCCCACGCAACCTCGCAGGTTCCCGCGCAAGCTTCCTGCCCGACTCGTTGAAATCCCCCTAAATCCCAATGCTTACTGACCTGCTATAAAAACCCTCATGGCCAACGAGTCCTGCGTCGCATTTTCCCCTCCCTCCCTGCAGCTTATCTCGTCTGCTTCTCCCACAATTTTCAATGGCACCGGTCCGTCGTTGTCGCTCAGCCACTCCACCATCATCAGATGACAGCTCCAGCTGGGAGGCTACACCGTGGCGGCGGCGCAGTCCCCAGCATAGTGTAGTGCGCGTGGCATCCCTGTTGGGTGTGCGCGGAACACCCACCACACGCTCCGCCGCCGCTGCCCGTCGGCAGCTGTTGCCGGCCGCCATTGCCGCGACACCACCATCGAAAGCCAGGTCCATCTCCCACTCCGCCGCCGCGGCCCAAAGCCGGGAGGTGGCCGTCGTGGCCGCCACCCCACTGCCGACCACCGTGGCCATCACCCGCTCCGCCACTGTGGCCCGAAGGCGGGAGGTGGTGGTCGCGGCCTGTCGGGGGAAACTGTCCGCCACGAACACCTATGGGACCGGAGCCCCTTGTCTGTGCGGTACGAGGGCGGAGGGAGCACAAAGAGCAGATCGTAGCGAGCACGCGGGCAGTTTTACCCAGGTTCGGGCCGCGGTAGACGCGTAAAACCCTACTCCTGCTTGGTTGTGTATTGAGTTTGAGTGCTCGGGAGCTTGAAGAAGCAGCTACACCGAGCGTGAGAGTGATCTAGGTTCCGAACCCCCTCCACGTTGTGCATGGGCCTCCTTTTATAGTGTAAGGGGTCACCGACAGGTGTCAACGTAGGAGAAAGGGGTAAAAACGTAAAAGAGGTGGTAGTTGTAACAGTGCGGGAACAGTGGAGCTACAGTGCAGAACAGTGGTCTATACCTACTTTAACAGTGGGGGACAAGGGCATTCAATGCCCGTCGCCGTCGACCCCAAAAGCTCCCGCCCTTGCGTCTCCGTCCGCCACGGCGATGGATCCACCACCGTGAAGTGCCACCGTGTACCCCAGGCTGCACAGCCATCCGCCACACGTCCCTGGATAGGCCCCAGGGCGACGCGTGGGCCGATGAGCTGGAGCGCGGGCACACAGCGCAGCCTTCCCGGCAAGCACCTTGCCGGGGCCTTGATCTTGCCGGGCCCGGGAGCTCGCCGCTCCCCGGGCCCTTGCCGGGTCTTCTATGATGGAATCTTCTAGTCTCCCTGGCAAGCTCCTCTTGCCAGGGCCTTGTGCTAGTGAGGTAATCTTGAGCCTGGTACGGCCTTCCCGGCAAGCTCCTCTTGCCGGGGTCTCGATCTTATGTCTTGTATACTTTGTTTTTGAATGGTTTAATAAGGAGCAGGAAGGTCTCCGGCGAGCACGCGGTAAACCTTGCCGCGGGAAGCTGCGATTGCCCGTGCACAAGTTGGGGTACTGAGGTACCCCTACCTTAGTACACCGACAGGAGCCCCCGGGCCTGGGCCACACACGGTGCCGAGCGCTGTTGGGCCAGGCCCAAAACAGTGCACGGGCACCCGCGGCCCGCGACGCGCCGAATCCACTTCCGTATCCGCCGCATCCCACCGTAACGGCACGCGTCAATCGCGGCGTCGTGGGATGGGACGTGCCCACGATCTCTTAATGGAAAGGGCGAAATGCCCCCCACTCCCCCATAAAAGCAGAGGAAGCGGGCGCGGTTCCCCTCCTTGCGCTTTCATTGCATCGTCTCCTTCCTCCAGAGATCTCTCTTGCGCTCAGCCTCCACACCTCCGCCGCCGCCGAGCTCTTCGTCCCCCTCCTTCCGCCGCGTCCGCCATGGCCCCAAAGACCGACAAGGCGAAGGCGGAGAAATCCAAGAGGGAGAAGTCGGAGCAAGCGGCGAAGCTCGCCGCGTACCGGAAGCAGCACCTCGTCTTTCCGCCGAAGCTTGGCGTGCGGGAGCTCTGGAACAAGTACTAATTGTTCTGGGCCAAGGAAACCAAGGCGCACCCCCGCACCCTAGCATATCCGGCCGCCGCCAAGGACAGCTATCCCGGCGGGTATTACTTCTTTGCTGCCTTCTTTCATTGTGGTCTCTGCCCACCTTTCTCAAACTTCTTCTGCGACATTATGAACACATACGGCTTCCATCTGCTTGACTTCACCCCCAACGCCATCCTCACCATGGCGGTTTTTGCACACATGTGCGAAAACTTCATAGGAGTACACCCAAACGTAGCGCTTTTTAGGCACTTCTTCACTCCTAGAGACGAGGCCGATGCCCCCCTCTCCGGAGGAATTTCTTGGGTTTTCCGTCTGAATAAGAAGGGATCCTACTTGCCGGGGGAGCTCCGCGGCAAGTGGGAGGAGTGGCGCGCGGAGTGGTGCTGGATCGTCGAAGATGCGCCGCAGCCCTTCACCGCGCCGCGCACAACTCCCATCGTGCGCGGCAGGGATTGGAGCGAGCTGGACTCGGACGATATCAAGCTCGACATCGCCCTCGTCCGGATTCTTCTTCTTCGGATGGCCAAGCTGTCAGTTGCAGAGGTGGGCGCAGATTTCCTCCGCCGGCGCATCGCCCCTCTCCAAGACCGGAAGAGGCCGGCCTGGGAGTACGGCGGCCCGGCAGACATAATGAGGCTGCGCCCCGGGCTCAACTTCAACTTCACCACGCTGGAGCTGAAGGGGATGGTCCGGGAACTCTTCAAGTACGACCCGGCACACCCTGAGTGGTTCAGGCCTCCCCGGGAAGTGGTGCCGCTCTGCTACAACATCGTCCGGGACCGTATCCTCGCCATGATGCCCATGTGTGACTCGCACGGCGTGGACCGCACGTGGATCGCGCCCAAGCCCATTGACGTCCTCAACTTCTACGACAACCTCGCGGAGGTGGCGAAGAACAAGAACGACCTCAAGGAGCATACGCGGGACACCACCGACCAGGAGATCGCCTACATGGCTTCTCGGGCTGAAGAGGCCGCCGCAGCCGCGGCGGCAGGAATTTTTGGATACACGCCTGAAGAGGCGGAGGTTGCGGATGCGACCAGCCAGGCTGAGGAGGCGGAGATCCGCAGATTGCTGCAGCTCCCTCCCGACGCGCTCGCCGGAGTCCCCTCTCTGAGGCACTCCGGGATCCACGGAATCGTGGCCGAGGCCGCGGCAATGGAGGGTGCCGCCGGAGGGAGCAGAGGCGCCGCGAGGGGCGGAGGCGCCAAGGGAAAGGGGGCCGCAGCGCAGGACGCTGGGCCCAGCGAGCCGGCCGGGGAAGAGGAGGAGGAGGAGGAGGCCGAGGACTCCGGCGGATCCACGGAGCTCTACGCCGACGACCTCTCCTCGTCGGAGAGCTCCCCGCCCCCGGCAAGCCCAAGGCAGTCCCCACCGAAGCGTCTCCGCAAGACGGCGACGGGGGAGAGGGCGCAGGCGCCCCGGCAACAGCCAGCTCGCCGGGCAGCTCCCCGGGAGAGTCAAGCAGCGCCAAGGCCGACCGGCGCACCAGCCACAGCAGAGGCGGCCCGCGCGCGGACCACGACGGAGGCGCCTCGCAGGCCGGCGCCGAGCCGGCAGGGGTCTTCTCGGAGCGGAGCAGCGGCTCCGCCCGCTCCTCGGGCGCCGGCTACCACAGGGGCTGGGTCTTCGCAGCCCCCAGCCCCGGTGAACACCAAGCGCGCGAGGGAGTCTTCATCTTCCGCTCCTCGCGCCGACGCGCCCACGGTGGAGTACGACTTCTCCGCCCTGAGCGAGGACGACGAGGAGGACCAGGAGTAAGGATCCAGGACCTTACATCTTCTCGCTTTTTGTCTTGGTTTTTGTTGATGCTGACCCTGTTCATTGCTCTGATTTCAGGACCTTGACTCAGCGCGCGGCGAAGAAGGCCAAGGCGCCCGCGGTCGAGGTCGTGGAAGACTCAGCAGCTGCGGCAACAGGAGGCGTGCCGGAGCCGAGCCTGCCGGACCCGAGCGCTGCCCCGGGGAGCAGCCCCCGGCGCAGCCCCCAGCGCAGCCCCCAGCGTAAGTCTGGGGTTTACTCTTTCGCTTATCGGGGTACGCCTGAGGATTGGTCTTGTCTTCATATCTTAATGTTTCTTGTCTTGATTCGTGCAGAGGTGGAGCCACAGCGGGAAGAGCGCTCGGAGGCCGTTGTCGATGAGCCGCAGGCCTCGCCGTCCCCGCCAAGGCAGAACTCTCCGGCAAGGGAGAGTGCTCCGCCAAGGGTGGGTACTCCGCCAAGGCAGAGTACCCCGCCAAGGGCGAGCAGCCCGGCGAGGGCGGCCACTCCGCCAAGGCCGAGCTCCCCGGCGAGGGAGCCCGCCGCTGAGGACATCCGCCAAGGTATGTTCTGTAGCTTGTCTTCTTGGCTTTGCCTCTTTTTGGATATTTGCTTGAATCTTGAACTTCTTTTTCTTCTTCTTCTTTTTAGATCTTCCTCCTCCTGAGCCCATGGAGACGGAGGTTATCAACCTCGAGGAGGAGGGCGCGCAGGGCGGCGGCGGCGACGCCCCTGTCGTCGAGGAGATGGCCGAGGCCGCCGAGCCGGCCGCGCAGGAGACTGCCCCGGCTGCGGACGCAGCGGCCGGGGAGGGGGACGGCGACCACACCGCCGGCCCGGAGGCGGCGGGAGCATCGGATGCTGCACCGGCCACCGGCCCCTCCGCCAGCAAGGAGCAGGGGTACTATCTTGAGGCCCCCAACGGCATCTTCATCCAGATGCCTTGGGGGTCTTCATCGCGAGCTCCCGCGGAGGGCGAGGCGTTTGACGGAGAAGTCCTCGCCTCCGCGGGCCTGAAGATCGTCGAGGCGCCCGGCGGGAGTGAGGGGCCCGAGGAGGAGAAGCTGCTCCACCAGCTCCTGGCCCTTTACCGGGCCAGGCAGGCGAAGCTCGCCTCCCGGGAGGCCCTTGCCGCCAAGGCCGCTGCGGAAATGGAGAAGCGCGCGGCGGAGCTCAGCGCCGCCAACCAGGCGGCCCTCCGCGAGGTGGCGGAGGAGCGCGAGCGTCTCGCCGGCGAGTACCAGGAGTGGGTGCTCGAGAAGGCTGAAGCTGAGGAACAGCAGCGGCTCGTCGGGGTGGAGATGTCCCGGCGAGAGGGAGAGCTCGCGCAGCGGAAGGTCGAGCTCGACTCCCATGAGGAGGACCTTTCCGCTCGCGAGGCGGCCCTTGGCGGAGAATTGAAGGAGGCGAAAGCCGCCGCGGTTGCCGCGGAAGACGCCAAGAAGGAGCTCGCCGCCAAGGTTGTACAGTTGGAGAAGGCGCTGAAGGTGAGCGCCGAGAAGGTTGCCGCGCTCATCACGGAGCGCGAGAAGGACGCTCACACAAATTCAGAGCTCCAGGTGAGTCTCTCCAAGAGGGGCGACGAGTTGAAGGCCGCCAAGGACTCCATCGAGGACTTGGAGTTGAAGGTCACCACTCTGAAGGATTCGCTCGACGCTGCCCGGGCTCAGGAGAACAAGCTGAAGGAGGAGCTCCGCAAGGAGCGGACCTTGGTGGACAGCGTCAACAAGGCATCCGAGCTCTTCCGCCAGACCATTGAGGTATGGACCGAAGACTTGGTTTCTTCTGCGTCCAACATTGACCAGGAGCTGCTGGCGCTGAAGGTTGAACATCTCATCTACTCGCCGGATCCGGACCTCCCGCACAGCGCCAAGCTCAGCCTCTTCTTCAGAGGGATCGCGCCGGCCCTTGCAGGTCTCCGGAACCGAATCCCCGCGTAGCTGGCCGAGGAGTCGCGCCTGCTCTGCGCGGGAACTCTGGAGCGGGTGCTGACGAAGATCGTGTACCGCAACCCGGGGATCAATCTCACCAACATTCTTCGTAGCTTGCCGGCTGATGCAGACACGGAGGCCCTGAAGGAGCAGGTCGCCCACATCATCGCCAAGGTGGCTAAGCTTGGCAGGAAGGAGGGTGACCGCGTAGATTAGGGCTCCATTATCTTTATATTTTTGTTGCTGCATATTATGTTATGAACTCATTAGTCCATTGCGACAAGTTATCCTTTGTAAGATATTTACCTTATTTTGATCAATCAGTGCAATGTTATCTTCCTTGTCTTAATCCTTGACTTTGTATGTTTTTCACCCTACGCTCCCGGGGAGCTTGCCGGCAAGGGGCCTTTGCCGCGAGCGCTGAGTGCTGGACTCTGAGCAGCCTGCTGGCCAAGGTCTTCGCCGGCAAGCAACCTTGCCGCAGCTAGTCGCAACGCACCTAGCTTGCTGAGCGTACTCGGAAACGAAGCAAGGGCGCGACACTTGTCGCAGCTCACTTAAATCGTTGAGCGAACTCGAAAACAAGATAAGGGTGCGGCAAGCTACGGGTAGGTTCCTCCGCGCACAGGTTTTCCATACAAAGTGTGATTGTTCAAGGAAGACAACTAAAATTTAAAATTTGAACTGGTCAAATTCTAACAACTTATCTTTCATATGTTGCTTGCTTATATTGCTTGCTTTCCGGTAAGGCTTCTCTTTCTTGAACAGCACTTGATTCCTCCTCCACCCCCTTCCTCCCCGGCAAACTTGTGCGCGAGGAACGTTCCTTCTGCTCAAGAGTAAAGAAAAGGGAGAGGGAAACAAGCATATGGCCTTTCGGCGTGCTAATGCTTACCGTATATCTGAGTGTTGCACCAAATGCCAAACAGAACATGCAAATAGCAAAGAGAAGCATGCAAAAGGCAATCGGTGCGAAAAACACAAAAACTTTACTGATGCACGGTGTCTGCGCCCGGCTTTGTACAAAGGGTTACATGCAACAGCGGCAAAGCTTGTACAAAAGGTGGTTGCCGGAGCGGATCACGGCAACCGCGCCTTAGGGGTGAAACTTGCGAAGATGCTCTATGTTCCAGGAGTTGCTCACCGGTAAGCCTTCTTCGGTCTCGAGGCGGACAGCGCCGGGCCTCGTAACTTGTCTCACCCGATAAGGGCCTTCCCACTTCGGCGTCAACTTGTTGGAATTCTTGGCGGACTGAACACGCCGAAGCACAAGGTCGCCTTCCTCGAGACTCCTGGCCTTGACTTTGCGGCTATGGTAGCGGCGCAAAGCTTGCTGGTATCGAGCAGCTCGTACAGCAGCCTGGAGACGTCCCTCCTCGAGGAGCAATGCGTCATCTTGCCGCAGTTGCTCTTGCTCGAGCTCATCATAAGCGAGCACTCGAGGAGATCCGTATACGAGTTCCGTGGGGAGAACTGCCTCTGCTCCATAAACTAGAGCAAAGGGTGTCTGTCCGGTGGCTCGACTTGGTGTCGTTCTGATTGACCAAAGAGCCGCCGGTAGCTCCTCTATCCAATTTCTTCCACACTTGCGCAGCCTGTCAAAGGTCCTCGTCTTGAGTCCGCGCAGCACTTCAGCATTCGCCCTCTCCGCTTGACCGTTGCTTCTTGGGTGAGCAACAGAAGCGAAACAGACCTTGGCGCCAAGGTCTTGGACGTACTGCATGAAGGTGCGACTAGTAAATTGCGTACCGTTGTCGGTGATGATCCTGTTAGGGATCCCGAAACGGCAAACAGTCGACCTAAAGAACCTGACTGCTGACTGTGCTGTCACCTTCCTCACCGGCTCCACTTCTGGCCACTTTGTGAACTTGTCGATTGCAACGTACAAGTACTCAAAGCCCCCGACAGCACAAGGGAAAGGGCCGAGGATATTGAGCCCCCAGAGCGAGAAGGGCCATGACAAAGGGATTGTTTGGAGAGCTTGAGCTGGCTGATGAATCTGCTTCGCATGGAACTGGCACGCTTCACACTTGGTTACTAGTGCAGTTGCATCTTGGAGGGCTTCCTGCCAAAAGAACCCTTGCCGGAAAGCTTTCCCGGCAAGCGCCCTTGCGCCAATGTGGTGGCCGCATATGCCTCCGTGTATTTCCGCCAACAGCTTCCGTCCATCTTCCCTGGAGATGCACTTCAGTCTGACACCATTGAGTCTTCTTCTGTATAGCTCGTTATCCACGAACTGGTACATACTTGACTGTCTGGTTATCTTCTCTATTTCTTCTGGGTCGTCGGGAAGTTCTCCAGTTTGAAGGAAACGGACGATCTGCTGTGCCCATGCCGGAGCCTGAGGCTCGACGGCAAGGACTAAAGGCTCAAGGGCCGCTGCGGGAACCTCAGCTTCTACGGCGAGGACCTCTGGCCCTGGCGGAGCTGATGGTCCCCCGGCAAGCTCGCCGGGGCGAAGCTTGTCGGGAACACTTGCTTCAACTGTACAAGCCCGAGGGCTTGCAGGAGCAATCTGTTCCTCAGCGTTTTTTTTGTTGATCTTGTGGACCTTGGCGGCGGTTTCTGGAAGATCCGCCGGCAAGTAGTCGCCGGAGACCAACTTTCTCTTCTTGGACTGCCCAACTGATGGTGTAACGGATGGCTGAGTCAGCTTGAGCAAGAAGGTCCCTGGTTCCACAGGTAACTTCATCGAAGCACACTTTGAAAGGCCATCTGCAATCTCATTCTGAGCTCTCGGGACGTGCTCCATCTTCAGACCTTCAAAGTGCTCTTCAAGCTTTCTCACTTCATCGACATAAGCCTCCATCAAAGGGCTCTGGTAGCTCTTGTTAACTTGCCGGACCACCAACTGAGAATCGCCCCGCACAATCAGCTTTCTGATCCCAAGTTCGGCCGCAATCCTGAGGCCGGCAAGCAAGCCTTCATATTCTGCAGTGTTGTTTGTCGCTTGCTCCCTGGGAAAGTGCATCTGGATAACATATTTGAGGTGCTCTCCGGTGGGCGCGATGAGTACCACGCCAGCACCGGCGCCTTGCAGCGAGAAGGCACCGTCAAAATACATTACCCATTCACTTGTCGCTTCTTGTACGGGTGTGCTTGTTTCTTGAACTTCTTCATCTGGCGTTGGGGTCCACTCAGCTATGAATTCTGCCAAAGCTCGGCTCTATATGGTTGAAGTACTTTCAAACTTGAGTCCAAAGCTTGACAGTTCCAGTGCCCACTCAACGATCCTGCCTGTTGCTTCTGGGTTATGCAATATCCTCTTTAGCGGGAAGCGAGTGACCACTGTTATCTCATGGGCTTGGAAGTAATGGCGCAGCTTTCTCGAGGCCATGAGGAGGCCGAAAAGCAATTTTTGCACACCAGAATATCTTGATCTAGCCCCCTGGAGAAGGGAACTTACAAAATACACTGGGCGCTGCACCATCTTCTTCCGCACCTCATCCTGTTCCTGCGCAGAGTCTTCCTTGTCGGGGCCAGAGCTTGCCGGAGCAGCCCCCTGCTTGTCGCTGGATTCGTTTGCCGGTGGTGCTGACTCCTCGTCGGACTCCCTCTCCGCTACTAACGTAGCACTAACCACCTGGTTGGTTGCCGCTAAGTATAGCAACAACTTTTCCTGTGGTTTAGGTGCGACAAGTACTGGAGTGGAGGACAGGTACCGTTTCAGATCCTGCAACGCCGCCTCCGCTTCCGGAGTCCACTTCATGGGACCTGCCTTCTTCAAGATTTTGAAGAAAGGTAGGGCGCGTTCTGCAGACTTTGAAATGAACCTACTGAGGGCAGCCACACAACCTGCAAGCCTCCTGACATCCTTGACGCGCTTTGGGGCCTCTATCTGCTCAATGGCTTTAATCTTGTCGGGGTTGGCTTCAATCCCCCTCTGCGATTGAAAGAACCCGAGAAGCTTGCCGGAGGGGACTCCAAAGACGCACTTCTCGGGGTTCAACTTGAGCTGTATTCTGCGCAGGTTCTGAAACGTTTCTTCCAAGTCTTGAATCAGGGTTTCCTTGCTCTTGCTCTTCACCACGATGTCATCCATGTAAGCTTCTACATTTCTGTGGATCTGTGGCTCAAAAGCAGTGTACACTACCCTTGCAAATGTTGAGCCTGCATTCTTCAACCCAAACGGCATGCGTATGAAGCAATAAGTGCCACATGGGGTGATAAATGCAGTCTTCTCTTCATCTTCCTTGGCCATGAAAATTTGATGATAGCCTGAGTATGCATCAAGAAAACAGAGTAGCTCACATCCGGCAGTGGAGTCAACGATCTGGTCAATGCGCGGCAAAGGGAATGGATCCTTGGGACATGCTTTATTCACATCGGTGAAGTCTATACACAGTCTCCACTTCCCGTTGGCCTTGCGCACGACGACTGGGTTTGCCAACCACGTCGGATGGATCACACCTCTAACTAGGCCTGCTGCTTCTAGCTTCTTGATTTCCTCGTTGATGAATTCTTGGCGCTCCACGGCTTGCTTCCTCACTTTCTGCTTGATGGGCCGCGCATGAGGACAGACAGCAAGCTTGTGCTCAATTACCTTCCTGGGAACGCCGGGGATGTCAGATGGTTGCCAGGCAAACACATCGACATTCGCCCGCAGGAAGGCAACGAGCGCGCTTTCCTATTTGCTGTCAAGGGTGGCACTGATGGTGAAGGTACCACCAGTGCCGTCCTCCTTGGCGGACACCTTCTTGGTTGCCGGAGGAGCGGCCATTCCTTTCTTACTCTTGCCGGTGGAGCTCGATGGAACGTCCTCGACGGCAGCGCAGCACTCCGAGGAGGTGCGGTTGCCGGAGTGGGTCCCAGAGCACTTGCCGGACTTGGTCTTCGTCTTCTTCCCCCCGAGAGCTTCAGCGGCAAGAGTATCCTTCTCGGCCGCAGCTGCCGCGTCCCGGTAGATCTTGTCGGCGCAGACAAGCGAATCCTTCTTGTCGCCGTGGACAGTGATGACGCTTATCGGCCCCGGCATCTTCAGTATGTTGTAGGCATAATGGGAAGCTGCCATGAATTTGGCGAGGGCAGGACGGCCAAGTATTCCATTGTAGGGCAATGGAATATCGGCGACGTCGAAAGTGATGCGCTCAGTTCTGAAATTGAGCTCCCCGCCAAAGGTCACCGGCAGAGTGATCTTTCCCTTGGGCTTGCTCCTCCCCGGGTTGATTCCTTGGAATGAACCGGTCTCTTCGAGCTCGCCATCTGGAATCTGGAGTTTCTTGATCACAGCAGAGGAGATCAAGTTCAGCCCGGCCCCGCCGTCAACCAATCATTTTGGTGACCTTGAGGTTGCGGATGGTGGGAGAAACCAGCATCGGCAAGCACCCGACTGCAGTGGTGCGGTCAGGGTGATCCTCAAGATCAAAAACGATGGGCGTGCTGGACCATTTGAGGAGCCTGCGCGACTCCACGGGCGGCTCCGCTGCGTTTACCTCACGCACCCACTGCTTTAGTTGGCGGTGGGAGGTGTGCAGGGAGGCGTCACCGTCGACGCACAGGACCTCCGTGGCCTTCTGGAACTCCTGCTCGCTGTTCTCCTCGTCCTCCATGTCTTCGTCGTCGTCTTCTTCGTCCTTGTCGCGGCCCCGGGGAGGTCGATCTCCTTGCCGCTGCTTAGCCTTGCCGCGGCGTCCTCCCCGGCCGTTGAACGGCCGCTTCTTGCTGGGCTCTTCCCCGCCACCTTGGGCCTTCTCCTTGTCGCGCCTCTCGTACTCAGCTTTCTGCTGCTCGACGAGATATTCGACGCGCTTGCAGTTGGAGAGGTCATGACCCTTGGTGCGGTGGATCTTACAGTATTGCTTGTCGGAGCTACCCGGCTTGTCGGCCGCCGCTGCAGGGGCAGGCTCCTTGCCGGAGCCGCCAGCCGGCGTTTGCTTGGCGGGGGCCTCCTTGCCGGACTTCTCGATGGCAAGCACCTCCTTCTTGCCCTTCCTTCTGTTGTTCCGCCGCCGGCTCTTCTTTGCCGGGGCGGCGTCGTCGCTGTCGCTTCCTCCCGCGCCAGTATCCTCCCCGGGGAGTCTCCTCCCCTCTTCTGCGCGTGCACACTTGTCAGCAAGAGCGTAGAGCTCGCTGACATCCCGAATCTTCGTCATCGCCATTTCCTCACGCATGCGGCGGTTACGCACGTTCTGATGGAACGCGCTGATAACCGCGGCAGGGTGGACATCAGGGATGTTGTGCTGCACACGGCTGAAGCGTTGGATGTACTTGCGCAGGGTCTCGCCTTCCTTCTGGGCCAAGATGTGGAGATCGCTCTCCTGGCCGTGAGGTTTGTGGCCGCCGGTGAAGGCGCCAACAAACTGGTGGCAGAGGTCGGCCCAAGAAGAGATAGAACCTTCCGGCAAGTGCATAAGCCACGAACGCACATTCGGCTTTAGCACGAGCGGGAAGTAGTTCGCCAAGATCTTCTCGTCGCGCCCCCCGGCAGCTTGCACTGCGATGGTATAGACGCTGAGGAATTCCGAGGGGTGCGTCTTGCCGTCGTACTTCTCCGGTACGTCGGGCTTAAAATTCTTCATGCTGGGCCACTGGACGCGCCGCAGCTCGCGGGTGAACGCAGGGCAACCTGCCGCGTACGGCAAGTCGCCTGGCTCACCGGGCGCGTGCGCGTCGACAGTGTTCCCATCTCTCTTGTCTGATTGTTGCCGAGCTTCTCGGCGGCGCTCGATCGTGGTCCGAGCGTCTTCTTCTCGCCGGTCGTCGAGGACCTGGCGCTGGTCCCGACGGGCCCGCGGGTCCGACGAGGCCGTGGAGCCGTCGTCGGCGTTGTTCCGGCGGGGCGGCGTCTTCTGCTTCTGCGGCGGGGAATGCACGCTTGTCGCACCCCCGGCAGTCTTGTCGCCGTCAGGCTTCGTCTTCTCAGCTTGCCGCGGCCGCGAGGTCGACGGCTGCTGTGGAGAATCGTCGTTGGCGAAGTCTATCAGGCTCCGGATGGTGGCCCTCCATTCTTCGGCCTTGTCGGCCGCTGGAGGGAAGTCGAGGAGCAGTTGCGCTCTTGCGAGCGCTTCTGCCGGAGTGGAGGGGAACGCGGGCGAGCGGTGCGAGGAGCGGGATACGCTCGGACTTCTAACGACGTTAGAAGGAGCGGGGTCCCGCGCCGGCGCCTTCGCTTTGCTTGTGCCCGGACGGGGGTCCGGGGCGTCCCGCGAGCCTCCGGTTTGGCCTTGCCCCAGCAAGCGGATGCCACCTCCTGTGACATGGCGCTGCTGGGTCGTCGTGTGCTGAGATGGACGCGGCGCTTCCACGGAGACCGAGGTTCGGTCGTCCGTCCTGTTCTTGGATCTGGTGGCGCCGTGAGTGTCCTCACCGGCGGCCACCCTTCCGACGGCGTCTCCCCCGCCCACCGTTGGCTCTGGTGGCGGCGGGTGAGACGCAGACGGGCGTCCGACCTCCGAAGCCTTCTTCTTCGGGGCCATGGAGTTGTCGCTGATGAAGTTGATGAATTCGGAGAGGTTGATGAAGAATGCGCCCGCGCGAACGCCGGATCAGGTTCGCACAACCTCGACGCCCCCTACCTGGCGCGCCAAAGATGTCGGGGGAAACTGTCCGCCACGAACACCTATGGGACCGGAGCCCCTTGTCTGTGCGGTACGAGGGCGGAGGGAGCACAAAGAGCAGATCGTAGCGAGCACGCGGGCAGTTTTACCCAGGTTCGGGCCGCGGTAGACGCGTAAAACCCTACTCCTGCTTGGTTGTGTATTGAGTTTGAGTGCTCGGGAGCTTGAAGAAGCAGCTACACCGAGCGTGAGAGTGATCTAGGTTCCGAACCCCCTCCACGTTGTGCATGGGCCTCCTTTTATAGTGTAAGGGGTCACCGACAGGTGTCAACGTAGGAGAAAGGGGTAAAAACGTAAAAGAGGTGGTAGTTGTAACAGTGCGGGAACAGTGGAGCTACAGTGCAGAACAGTGGTCTATACCTACTTTAACAGTGGGGGACAAGGGCATTCAATGCCCGTCGCCGTCGACCCCAAAAGCTCCCGCCCTTGCGTCTCCGTCCGCCACGGCGATGGATCCACCACCGTGAAGTGCCACCGTGTACCCCAGGCTGCACAGCCATCCGCCACGCGTCCCTGGATAGGCCCCAGGGCGACGCGTGGGCCGATGAGCTGGAGCGCGGGCACACAGCGCAGCCTTCCCGGCAAGCACCTTGCCGGGGCCTTGATCTTGCCGGGCCCGGGAGCTCGCCGCTCCCCGGGCCCTTGCCGGGTCTTCTATGATGGAATCTTCTAGTCTCCCTGGCAAGCTCCTCTTGCCAGGGCCTTGTGCTAGTGAGGTAATCTTGAGCCTGGTACGGCCTTCCCGGCAAGCTCCTCTTGCCGGGGTCTCGATCTTATGTCTTGTATACTTTGTTTTTGAATGGTTTAATAAGGAGCAGGAAGGTCTCCGGCGAGCACGCGGTAAACCTTGCCGCGGGAAGCTGCGATTGCCCGTGCACAAGTTGGGGTACTGAGGTACCCCTACCTTAGTACACCGACACGGCCGCCACCCCATCATCGGCCGCCGTGGCCGCCAGCCCACCATCGACCACCGGGATCATCACCCGCTCCACCACCGCCGCCCAAAGGAGGGAGGTGGAGGTGGAGGGCCGCATGTGCGTCAATGACCTTGCGCGCTACATCGAGTTCCTGCGGAAGGAGGAGGAGCGCCTCGTCGAGCATGCAAAGAGCCTTACCACAGCCGTGGCCGCAGCACACGCCGACGCAGAGGCGAGGAATCAGGAGATCTAAGAGCAGTCCGGCCGCTTCGAGAGGGATCGTCTGGAGCGGCAGTGGGCGTTCGAGCTGGCGAGGAACGCTGAACGTGCAACAGTGGCAGGCACCGTATTGCATTTCTCCAGCTCGTCCGTAGGCTCCTCCTCCTCCTCTGACTCTTACTAAGCGCGCTCGGCACATGAGAGGCTACCAGAAGTAGCACAAAGCCCCTCCGTGGTAGTAGTAGTATTTAGGGGCTATTTTGTTCAGTTCATCTGACTGTAGATGTGTGGTCGAACTATACAACGTACTGAAAATTAGCTAGTATATATACTTGAACTAGCTATTTCATTACGTGGTTGGCAACAATTGGGGACAAGTTTGGTCGGTTGAGCTGTCGAGTTGAACTGTTTGTATAAATTAAGAACGACTACTTAATCTATGAACGAAATCTATGCTTAATTACTGAATTTTAGTTGTAAAAATTAGATAGTGCTAGTGATTTATAGCTGCATATTTTGACAAATCGCAGTGTTACAAGGATTGACAAATGGCAACGCTACTAGATCAACAAATATAAATCTTTCCAGTTTGACAAATGGCAACATACCCAATATGACAGATGCAAATCTTACAAAATTGTTTGTACATGGTTGCACACGGGTTATCCAAAACAACCATTTGCATTGAAGGGATGCACAAATCTTGCGCTGCTCTCACTTTGCATACGATTGTTCTATCTAAAACATTTGTGATGAAGAGATACGCAAATCCTGCTCGGCACATTTTCCCTTGGCTTCCTGGGGAAGCTGTCGGTTTGCATACGGGTGTTCTAACTAAAATGTTTGCGAGGAAGACGAGCGGCCATGGAAGTCAAAGGGCTCGCTTCCTGGTGAGCCTGCGCGGCGTACATCTCGCACGCTTTCCGTTGAGCCTCCGCATTGGAGTACAGCTCGCACGCCTTCCGTTTAGTCAAGCACTCAAGCACCTGTCCGCACGGCACCTCCTAGCCATTAAAAGAGTGAGGCGTGGCATCACGTGAATAGTTAACGGAACACACACAATTTAAATAATACAAAACGTTTGAGATGTTACAGTGGTAGCTATTTGTTTCAAAATGCCTTTGTTGGTTGTTATTCCAGTGCGCCTTCTCTCAAAATGGACACGAAAAATACCACAACATGCCGGGTGCCATTCCATTATAGCATGCCAAGTTTCATGAATTTCACACGAGTTTTGGATTTACTAGAATTTAGAAACAAAGTATGTCAATGTTTTGCCGACAATCAACAATGCCCTGGTGTTTAAAATTCATTCCCATTTCTTGCATGGGACCTAAGTATGCCCTGAAGGACACATATTTGATTTTTCAACCAATTTATATGCACTGGAGCTTGTGCATGTAGTTCAAATTTGAATCATGCACATGAAATGCCTAGAAAACCCAGTTAATGTATAAAAATGTCCAAACGAACCCCAAAAACTTCCAAAAGTAAATACAACACTCCTGCCGTTCTATATTGACACTCGATTTTTTTTGAAAGTAATAAGAGGCAACAGATATCGTTTCGTCCCCAAAGGTGGCACGTTTCCTACCGAAACCATCACGCTTGTTGTGAGAAGCTAAGGTTTGTGAGAAGCATATACCCAAACCTGCCCCAAATGGGACAAAAATTTTACCACGGCATGTTGATGCTGCTCCATGATAGCATGCCAAGTTTCATGAATTTCAGACGAGTTTTGGATTTACTAGAATTTAAAAACCATGTATCTCAATGTTAGCGGCTGAGTGGCGGTGGCAGGGTGTTTGAAATTCATTCCCATTTCTTGCATGGGACCTAAGCATGCAACCAAGGACACATATTTGATTTTTCAACCAGTTTATATGCACTTAATAATGTGCATGTAGTTAAAATTTGAATTATGCGCATAAAATGCCTAGAAAACCCAGTTAATGTATAAAAGTGTCCAAACAAACCCCGGAAAATTCCAAAATTGAACACAACACTCCTGTTGTTCTATGTTGACACTCGAATTTTTTTGAAAGCAATAAGAGGCAATGGATATCGTTTCGTCCCCAAAGGTGGCACGTTCCCTACCGAAACCATCACGCTTGTTGTGAGAAGCTAAGATTTGTGAGAAGCTTATACCCAAACCTGCCCCAAATGGAACAAAAAATTTACCACAACATGTTGATGCTGCTCCATGATAGCATGCCAAGTTTCATGAATTTCAGATGAGTTTTGGATTTACTAGAAATTAAAAAACCATGTAACTCAATGTTTGCAGCCGAGTGACGATGGCAGGGTGTTTGAAATTCATTCCCATTTCTTGCATGGGACAAAAGCATGCAACCAAGGACACATATTTGATTTTCAACCAGTTTATATGCACTGGAGAATGTGCATGTAGTTCAAATTTGAATTATGCGCATAAAATGCATGGAAACCCCAATTAATGTATAAAAATGTCCAAACGAACCCCGAAAAATTCCAAAATTGAACACAACACTCCTGTTGTTCTATGTTGACACTCGAAATATTTTGAAAGCAATAAGAGGCAACAAATATCGTTTCGTCCCCAAAGGTGGCACGTTCCCTACCGAAACCATCATGCTTGTTGTGAGAAGCTAAGGTTTGTGAGAAGCTTATACCCAAACCTGCCCCGAATGGGACAAATTTTTTACCACGGCATGTTGATGCTGCTCCATGATAGCATGCCAATTTTTATGAATTTCAGACGAGTTTTGGATTTACTAGAATTTAAAAAACCAGGTATCTCAATGTTTGCGGCCGAGTGACGGTGGCAGGGTGTTTGAAATTCATTCCCATTTCTTGCATGGGACCTAAGCATGCAACCAAGGAAACACATTTGGTTTATCAACCAGTTTATATGCACTAGAGAATTTGCATGTAGTTCAAAATTTGAATTATGCGCATAAAATGCCTAGAAAACCGAGTTGATGTATAAAAATGTCCAAACGAACCCCGAAAAATTCCAAAATTGAACACAACACACTCGTTGTTCTATGTTGACACTCGAATTTTTTTGAAAGCAATAAGAGGCAACAGATATCGTTTTGTCCGCAAAGGTGGCACGTTCCCTACCGAAACCATCACGCTTGTTGTCAGAAGCTAAGATTTGTGAGAAGCTTACACCCAAACCTGCTCCAAATGGGAATTATTTTTACCACGACATGTTGATGCTGCTCCATGATAGCATGCCAAGTTTCATGAATTTCAGATGAGTTTTGGATTTACTAGAATTTAAAAGCCATGTATCTCAATGTTTGTGGCCGAGTGGCGGTGGCACGGTGTTTGAAATTCATTCTCATTTCTTGCATGGGACCTAAGCATGCAACCAAAGACACAAATTTGATTTTCCAACCAGTTTATATGCACGGGAGAATGTGCATGTAGTTCAAATTTGAATTATGCGAATAAAATGCCTAGAAAACCCAGTTAATGTATAAAAATGTCCAAACGAACCCTGAAAAATTCCAAAATTAAACACAACACTCATTTTTTTCTATGTTGACACTCGAAATATTTTGAAAGCAATAAGAGGCAATGGATATCGTTTCATTCCCAAAGGTGGCACGTTCCCTATCGAAATCATCACGCTTGTTGTGAGAAGTTAAGGTTTGTGAGAAGCTTATACCCAAACCTGCCCCAAATGGGACAAAATTTTTACCACGGCATGTTGATGCCGCTCCATGATAGCATGCCAAATGACACGAATTTCACACGAGTTTTGGATTTACTAGAATTTAAAAAACTAGGTATCTCAATGTTTGCGGCCGAGTGACGGTGGCAGGGTGTTTGAAATTCATTCCCATTTCTTGCATGGGACCTAAGCATGCAACCAAGAACACATATTTCATTTTTCAACCAGTTTATATGCACTGGAGAATGTGCATGTAGTTCAAATTTGAATTATGCGAAAAAATGCCTGGAAAACCCAGTTAATGTATAAAAATGTCCAAACGAACCCCGAAAAATTCCAAAATTGAACACAACACTCCTATTGTTCTATGCTGACACTCGAAATATTTTGAAAGCAATAAGAGGCAATAAATATCATTTCGTGCCCAAAGGTGGCACGCTCCCTACCGAAACCATCATGCTTGTTGTGAGAAGCTTATACCCAAACCTGCGCCAAATGGGAATTTTTTTTACCACGACATGTTGATGCCGCTCCATGATAGCATGCCAAGTTTCATGAATTTCAGACAAGTTTTAGATTTCCTAGAATTTAAAAACCATGTATCTCAATGTTAGCGGCCGAGTGGCAGTGGCAGGGTGTTTGAAATTCATTCCCATTTCTTGCATGGGACCTAAGCATGCAACTGTTGACACCTGATTTTGGCAAGATACATAAAGAAATGAAGATGGTCCCGAGTGAAAAGGTTTTCAGCATGAAAAGATTCACATCGCCGAGTGGAACAACTTTGATGTTTCGGTTATCATCATTCGACCTTATTTTAGGGACCGAAACTATACTCCGATTGACATAATTCAATGTGCCGAGTGGTTTTTTTTCCCAATCACGCCTTCAAGATGACCTCGGATGAAGGAGCACTCTTAAGGAATTGTCTTCGTCTCGTCGAGGAAATCAATTTTGATATATAAATCATCGCAATCCGAGTTCGTATGCAAAAGTTACAGTCGATACGGACCAGCCCTACCAAAGACCAAAATATTACGCTCGACACCACACACATGTTGATGAGTGTCTGATACAGTGCGTGAGTAATTCGGCCTTCTGGACGGCCTTGAATCAAAAACCCTTCAACACGAAAAAATTTCGTCTCGTCGAGCCGATCGTCTTTCGTATCAAGTTTGTCTCAATTCGAGGTAGTATGCAACCTGGAGAGGCAAATCAAGATCAGGCTGTGTTTTCAGTCGGGAAATCTGAGTGAAAACCTACCGATCGAATACAAGGTCGAGTGAAAACCTACCGATCATGTAAAAGGTCGAGTGAAAACCTACCGATCGAGTAAAAGGTCGAGTGAAAACTTATCGATCGAGTAAAAGATTGGCTTCCGAGTGAAAATATAGTAATCCGAGTGAAATTATCATCCGAGTGAAATTATTCCGAGTGAAAAGATTACCATCGGAATGAAAGCTTGCCGATCGAGTAAAAGATTCTCTTCCGACTGAAAATGTGGTCATCATCCGAGCAAAAGATTGTCTTCCGAGTGAAAATATAGTCATCCGAGTGAAAAATTCTAAGCATCCGAGTGAAAAAGTCCAGTCGGACGATCCGAGTGAAAAACTCTAATATCCGAGTGGATGAGCTCGGATCGGAGTGAAACTGAAGATGTGCTCAAAAGGTAATCCAGATGACCTCGGATGGAAAAGTGATCAACACGGAAGTTGTGCAAATCGTCAAAACGGTGAACTTTGGTTTTGGAGTCATTATCATCTGAGATAGTATACGGCCTGCAAGTTTACTACGAGACTCGGACAATCCAGTCCGTTACATGACCGAGTCCGACTAGAGATTAAAGATGGCTTCGTAGAGTATTCAAGATTGCCTTATTTGAAAAAATGTTCAACATAAGAATTGTTCGTCACATCGAGCCGCACAAATTTGGTATTTAGATCTTCTCAATCGGAGGTCATATGAAAATTCCATGACCCGCGCAAGAAGCAGGACAGAAGTTTGGATCAGATTCTGGCTGAAGCCGAGTTGGAGTAAAACTAGGACTCTAGGACGTGAATTGATGTAATTTTCTTGTAAGGAAAGCCTAGATGAATCCTTTACTTGTACGGGAAGTCCATCCGCCTCTTATATATGTTGGGGGTGATGGCGGATTGAACAACACACAATCGAACAAATCGATATACTACTTTTTCCGGTCTACGTTTTATCTCTCCATCGATTTTCTCTCTCATTCTTCGCTGTTCTTCGTGTTTGAGAGCTGCGAATCTCGAGGCTCTAGGGGCGAGCGAATCGACCTAGGGCAGCCCATTGCCGCCGCACTACCTGACGGGGTCCCTCCCGGGGGTGTGGGTTTCGGGTCCGCAAAAAGCGCCCGTCGACTATCTTGCGTATCGCGCTGTCGGTCGGGCCTCCTTCGACGTGAGCTGCGGTGCATCACCCCCGGCGTCGAGGGTACATGTGACGTGTTCGTGTGTCAACACAATTTTTGGCGACTCCACTGGGGAATAAAGGTCAATCATCATCATCCACCATGTCCGATCTTCCCAAGCCATCTGAGGTAGACGTTGATAACATCATTAAGCCCAGTCTTCATGAGATATCGGTTGATCATCGCCAAATCTATGAGGAGTACAAGAAGGCGCGCGAAGAGAAGGAGTTGCAGGAGTTCCTTGCGAAGTTCAAAAAGGATCGCCAAGGCAGCATCACTCCGATTGAAGAAATCAGTTTCCCTCCTCTTCAAACCGAGCATGTTAAACCCTTTGTGAGTACTACCTTTTCTCCTGAGCAGTGTGATAACCCACAAGTGTAGGGGATCGCAACAGTTTTCGAGGGTAAAGTATTAAACCCAAATTTGTTGATTCGACACAAGGGGAGCCAAAGAATACTCTTAAGTATTAGCAGCTGAGTTGTCAATTCAACCACACCTGGAAACTTAGTGTCTGCAGCAAGATAGTTTAGTAGCACAGTAATATGATAGTGGTGGTAGCAGCGATAAAGGTAAAGATAATGTTTTAGTAGTTTTTGTGATAATAGCAACGGAAAAGTAAATAAGCGACAAGCAATATAGGTAAAGCTCGTAGGCATTGGATCGGTGATGGGAAATTACGTCGGATGCAATTCATCATGTAGAAGTTATAACCTAGGGTAACACATAACTAGCTCCAGTTCATCAATACAATGTAGGCATGTATTCCGAATATAGTCATACATGCTTATGGAAAAGAACTTGCATGACATCTTTTGTCCTACCCTCCCGTGGCAACGGGGTCCTATTGGAAACTAAGGGATATTAAGGCCTCCTTTTAATAGAGTACTGGACCAAAGCATTAACACATAGTGAATACATGAACTCCTCAAACTATGGTCATCATCGGGAGTGGTCTGGATTATTGTCACTTCGGGGTTGCCGGATCATACACATAGTAGGTGACTATAGACCTGCAAGATAGGATCAAGAACACACATATATTCGTGGAAACATAATAGGTTCAGATCTGAAATCATGGCACTCGGGCCCTAGTGACAAGCATTAAGCATAGCAAAGTCATAACAACATCAATCTCAGAACATAGTGGATAATAGGGATCAAACCCTAACAAAACTAACTCGATTACATGATAGATCCCATCCAACCCATCACCGTCCAGCAAGCCTACGATGGAATTACTCACACACGGCGGTGAGCATCATGGAATTGGTGATGGAGGAAGGTTGATGATGACGATGGTGACAATCTCCACTCTCTGGAGCCCCGAACAGACTCTAGATCAGCCCTCCCAAGAGAGATTAGGGCTTGGCTACGGCTCCGTCTCGTAAAACGCGATAATTCTTTCTCCTTTAATTTTTTCTCCATGAAACGGAATATATAGGACCTAGGGATACGTCGGTGGGGGCATCAGGGTGCCCTCGAGGCAGGGGGGCACACCCTGGGAAGGGGGCACACCCCCCACCCTCGAGGACAGCCCATGGGCCCCCCGGTGTGGATCGTCTTGCATGTATTTTTTATATTTCTGAAATAAATCTCCGTTGATTTTTAGGCGATTCCGAGAACTTTTTATTTCTGCACAAAAACAACACCATGGCAGTTCTGCTGAAAACAGCATCAGTCCGGGTTAGTTCCATTCAAATCATGCAAGTTAGAGTCCAAAACAAGGGCAAAAGTGTTTGGAAAAGTAGATACGTTGGAGACGTATCACAGTGGGCTGAGATTGAGAGTCGTATTGCTGATGGTAACAATCTAGTCCATCAAACTTTCATAGAAAATACTAATGCTCAGAATAATATATCTCAATCGTCTAGTGGTAATGGTTGTATAGCTGCTAGTGTGCAAAACCCTAGTCTGACTTTGCCTATTTCATCGGCGCCTCCCATGCCGATGACTTATTATCCTACACAAACAAATTGGATTGTGACTGCACCCATTAACCCTATTATAAACATGCCAGGTTCGGTGGCAACGCCGAACCAAACCCTACCTACAGCTACAACCACTCGACCACTACCAAATTATGGGTCGACATACATGCCTCAATTCCTACCCACCGCTAGTAATCCTACTCCTCCTATGCCACTGCCACAAGCTTCATCGTCCACTATGGATGATGGTCTAGCTAATTTTAGAGAGGAGATGGCTAAGATGTTGCGAGAGAATTTTGGAGTTGAGTTACCTCGGAATCGGATTTACCAAAAGCCGTACCCCGAGTACTTCGATGCCATCCAGTGCCCTCCAGGATATAAAATTCCAGATTTTGTTAAGTTTAATGGAGAAGGCACAAAAACCACATGGGACCATGTTAGTCAATACTTAGCACAATTGGGTGAGGTAGGTTCATTGAATGAATTGAAAGTGCGTTTGTTTCCTTTATCATTAACTGGTACTGCATTTTCATGGTTTTCTTCTTTACCACATGGTTCCATTCGGGTTTGGTCGCAGCTAGAGCAGAAATTTCATGATCACTTTTATAGCGGCGATAATGAACTCAAGTTGTCACATCTGACATCAGTTAAACAAAAGCATGATGAATCGGTCTCCGATTATGTCAAGAGATTCAAAGAAACAAAAAACCATTGTTATGGTTTGGTGATAACCGAGAGAGACTTGGCAGACCTAGTGCTGAGTGGTTTAAGGACTCCCATTAGAGAAAAGCTAGAAGGCTATGAGTTCTTAAATATTAACCAAGTCTTACAGAGGGCTTTGGCTCAGGAAAGCCAAAGCAAAGATCTCAAAGAAGTGCATAGATATAAAGCTAATCGTCCAAGGATGAACATGGTTGAATATGATAGTGATCACTCAGACGATGAGGGTGACATGTATGCTGCTGAATTTGTTTGGCCATCTAAGACCAAACCATTTACTTGCAATGATCTGAAACCGATTCATAAGAATCATGATGAAGAGATAAAGTTCACTTTTAACATTGCTAAGTGTGATAAGATAGTTGATGCTTTGCTGCAAGCCAAAATTATTAGAATATCTCATACTTTATCGCCGTTTCAAGAGCTGAAACGACGCGCTTATTGCAAGTATCATAATTCGTTTTCTCATGCTACTAACGATTGCAATGTTTTTCGATGATAGATAAAATCGGCCATTAATGAAGGCCGATTGAACTTTTCTGAGATGCAAGTTGATAAACAACCCTTTCCAATGAATACCATGGATTTGGAGGGGAAAGAAGTTACTCATTCGGCCAGAAGTAGCCGAATCTGCTAATAAAGCTAATGTCATTGTTGGTGAGCCCAGGAAAGACAAGGAGGACAGCAAGATCTTGGGGAGGCAGATTGTGATTGACAAGCAAATCGATGGCAAGGAAGTAATCAAGATCACCATCAAGAATCCTACACTCGGGGAGCAACCACAAGTGCAAGAAAATGCTCGTGTTAAATTTGTTAAGCCCAAGAGTCCAAAAGTTGGCAAGTGGAAGAGGAACGAGGTTAAAGTGCAGCGTAAGCGGATCAAGCCAACTTTTGACATGTTGTTGTCCAAGTATGCCAGTCAGTCGGCCGGTTCTACCTCTAACCGGCCAACAGACCTGAAGCGAACAAGGTCACCACCAGCTGATTTGTTTAGTCGGTATGTGAAGCCGGCTGGACCAAGGGCACCGTTTCAAGAGGAACAAAGGCAACCTGTTTGGGATTGACTCAACTACTCATACAATGGCCGACTGAACATCGGTGGTCATCAGTCGGCTGGTCAAAATATGTGGCCGAACGGAAACTATCCAAGTGTAAGAATGCACCCAGGTGGAAACTATCCAAGTGAAAAATGTGGCCAGGTAGATTCCATCTGAGTGAATTCCATCCGAGTGGATTCCATCCGAGTGACATCCATCCAAGTGGATTCCATCCGAGTAAAAAGGTGGGCCCGAGTGAAAATTTCATGCATCCAGAAAATCGAAAAGAATGGCGTGTTAAATCACCAAGTGTTGCAGCGGTCGAGTCAGGAAAAGGCAAGGAGAAAATGGGTGTCGACTCACTTATCTTGGGCACAAAAACATTCCCCGTCCAATAGCCAACTGTGCATAACCACTCGACTGAGCCGATACTTTCTATCGTGCCAAAGCACTCGGCTAATGATCATGAAGCAAGCACCAGCCAAGTAAAGGCGAAAGATCCTAAATACACTCAGCCAAAGTGGTGTCCTCCAGGGCTAACAAAAACAGAAAAGAGGAAACTACAGAGGTTAAGGAGTCAAGAGATGGTAGAACAGGAGGCCGAGAAGCAAAGGGATACACCGTTCAATGACAGTCGACCCATGGTTCCAGCAAGACAAGTGTGGAGGCCTAAAAAAATACAAGATAAGACATCTTCTACATCTATCACAACAGTACCTACATCACCAAAGAAGGACGATGCAACAACTATCACATCGTCTGTGACACTTGTTACTTCTCCTTCACTCGGACAGTTTTCAGAATCGGTGGATGCACTTGAGGAAGAGGATGATATGTTAGATTTTGAGTCGACACCGGTTCATGAAGGTATGGATATCAATATGGTTTATTACTTGCCTGCTGAGTTTCGTGTTGTGGATGAAGAAGGGGAGGTGGCTCAGCTGGATTTTGGCCCTAAAAATGCAATATTTGAGAAGCCAAAAGATCCAGTAACGCATCTGAAACCATTGTATCTCAGAGGTCATATCAACGGATCACCGCTCACTCGGATGCTTGTTGATGGTGGTGTTGTGGTAAATCTGATGCCCTATTCGGTCTTCAAGAAATTGGGTTTTCCTGATGAAGAGTTGATAAAGACGAATATGGTGCTCAATGGATTTGAAGGCAACGAGAAAACTGAAGCCAAGGGTGTGATGTATGTGGAACTTACAGTCGGAAGCAAAACTTTGGCCACTGCATTCTTTGTCGCAGAGGTGCAAGGTAACTTCAACGTCATACTAGGCCGTGATTGGGTTCATGTAAACCAGTGCGTGCCATCCACTATGCACCAATTTTTGATCCAGTGGGTTGATGATGAAGTGGAAGTCATTCATGCGGATAACTCGGCCTGTGTTGCTTTGGCCGATGCATCGATGGATTGGCAACATCCCAATGCTACTTGCTTGACAGGACGTGACTTGTCAGAGTTTGATTTTCTCAGCGCGACCAAGAATGGTTTCATCCCCATTTCTTTAAAGCCATCTGAATGCAGTCGGCTCCAAGGTATGATATGTTTGAATGGATTCTAGTTCCGAGTGGTTACAAAAACGTCTTGTAAAATATTGGTCCAGTGAGAACGATATGTATCAATCTATAGAGGAATTAGATGACATGGATAAACTTGGACAAGGTTTTACATCGGCCGATCCATTAGAAGAAATAGATATTGGAGATGGTTCAGTCACTCGACCGATGTTTGTAAACAAAAATTTGAAAGCCGATTGTAAAGCTAAGTTAATCGAGCTATTGAAAGAATATGTTTGTTGCTTTGCATGGGAATATCATGAGATGCCAGGTTTAAGCCGAGAGCTAGTGAAACATCGGTTACCTATAAAGGCTGGTTTTAGACCATATAAACAATCAGCTAAAAAGTTTAATCCAAAAACATATGACTGGATCAAGGAAGAGATCGGTCGAATGCTTAAAGCTAATTTCATTCGACCTTGCAGATATGCCGAGTGGATTTCTAACATTGTCCCAATGGAGAAAAAGGGATCCTACAAGTTAAGGGTATGCATTGATTTCAGAGATTTGAATAGGGCTACACCCAAAGATGAGTATCCCATGCCAATAGCCGATATGCTTATTAATGATGCTTCTGGACATAAAGTCATTAGCTTCCTTGATGGTAATGCGGGGTATAACCAAATTTTCATGGCCAAAGAGGACATGTCCAAAACGGCTTTCCGATGCCCTGGTTTCCTTGGTTTATTCGAATGGACGGTGATGACATTCGGATTAAAAAATGCTGGCGCCACATATCAAAGGGCTATGAATTTGATTTTTCATGATTTACTTGGTGTCATACTTGAAGTTTATATTGATGATATTGTTGTCAAATCGGATGCTTTTGAATCTCATTTGGTCGATTTGCGTTTAGCTTTTGAAAGAATGAAAAAGTATGGACTGAAGATGAATCCTTTGAAGTGTGCATTCGGCGTGTCAGCTGGTAAGTTTTTGGGTTTCATTATTCATGAAGATGGCATAGAAATTGATCCCAAGAAGGTAGAAGCTATACAGAAAGTGGAAGTGCCAACATGCGAAAGAGATATGCAAAAGTTCCTTGGCATGGTCAATTATTTGAGAAGGTTCATAGCTAATCTGTCAGGGAAAGTTGATGCATTTACTCCTATCATTCGGTTAAAGAATGATGTTGATTTCACTTGGGGGGCAAAACAACAAGAAGCCTTTGATATGATCAAGAATTATTTGTGCACTCCTCCGGTGATGAAAGCACCCAAGCATAAGGAGCCCTTTAAGCTTTACATTGCAGCAAAAGAAGGTGTTATTGGTGCTGTTTTAACTCAAGACACCGAAGGAAAAGAGCATGCTATTACATATTTGAGCAGACGCTTATTGGACGCCGAGACAAGGTATATATTTATTGAAAAACTATGTCTATTCTTATATTATGCTTGCACAAAATTGAGACATTATTTGGTGCCGAGTGCTTGCATAGTAGCTTGTCAAACCGATGCCATTAAATACATGTTGCATAGGCCAATTCTTAGTGGTAGAATTGGCAAGTGGGCTTATATTTTGATTGATTATGATTTGGCTTATGAATCTCTAAAATCCATGAAAGGCCAAATCGTTGCTAATTTCATTATTGAGCATCGGATTAATGACAAACATGATGTTGATATAAACCTTGTTTCACTAGTACCTTGGAGATTATATTTTGATGGTTCATTTTGTAGCAATGGCCAAGGTTTTGGTATTGTTTATATATCTCCTCATGGTGCTGTTTTCGAAGCCTCATGCCGCTTAGAATACTTTTGCACAAATAATCAGCTGAATATGAAGCTTTGTTATTCGGCCTAGAGATGTTAGTTGCTGTAGGTGTTACACATATTGAGGCTTTTTGTGATTCATTACTAGTGGTGCAACAAATATCCAAAGTCTTTCAGTGTTTGGACGAATCACTTAATGTTTATCTTGATAAATGTCTAGATATAATCTCTACTTTGGACAGTTTTAGCATTGCTCATATATCTAGGCATGACAATTGGAAAGCAAATGAGTTGGCACAACAATCATCTGGATATCATGTTGATCATGGCATGTTTCATATCTCTCAAAGACCGATGTCTTGTCTTGCCAATATGGAAGAGGCCGAAACTGAACCCACCGATTTGGCCATTAACAAAAAATCTAGTGCAGGTGACAATCCCGACTTGAGGAAGCCCATTGTTGATTATTTGTGCAATCCGTGTGAAAGGGTGGACATGGCTGTTCAGCGTATGGCTTTCAAGTATACAATGGGAGATGATGGTCTTTATTGCCGAACAGTCGATGATGTTCTTCTAAAGTGCTTGGATGAAGACCAGACAAGAGTTGCTATGGGAGAAGTACATGAAGGCATTTGTGGCACTCATCAGTTGGCTCCCAAGATGAAGTGGTTATTGCAATGTGCTGGGTTTTATTGGCAGACTATGATTAATGATTGCTTCAGATATTATAAAGGGTGTGAAGCTTGTCAAAAATTTGGTGATATTCAATTAGCTCCTTCTGCTATGTTACATCCTATTATCAAGCCATGGCCTTTTAGAGGATGGGGTTTAGACTTTATTGGGCAAATTCATCCATCTTCCTCAAAGGGGCATCGGTTCGTATTGGTGGCAACCAATTTTTTAAATGGTCTGAAGCAGTACCTCTCAAGAACATGACACATACGGAGGTAATTCAATTCATAACTGAACACATTATTCATAGATTCGGTATTCCTCAAATGTTAACTACAAATCAAGGTTCATCTTTCATGTCACACCAAGTAAGAGAGTTTGCCGAATCTTATAACATAAAGTTGCTCAATTCCTCTCCGTATTATGCCCAAGCTAATGGACAAGCTGAGTCTAGCAATAAAATTTTAATCAAACTCATCAAGAAGAAGATCAAGGATAATCCAAGGAGATGGCATGAGTTGTTGTCTGAAGCTTTGCGGGCACATAGAATCTCAAAGCATGGTGCTACGAAGGTGACTCCATATGAGCTAGTGTATGGTCAAGAAGTTGTTTTACCAGTGGAAGTAATTTTGAATGCCTTGAGAATAGCCAAACAGAATGATTTATCGGCAATAGATTTTTATAACTTGATGATGGACAATATTGATGAGGTTGCCGATAAACGTTTGGCTACATTAAAATCCATAGAAAGAGACAAGTTGAGGGTGGCAAGAGATTACAATAAGAAAGTTAAGTTAAAGAATTTTCTAGTTGGTGATCTCGCGTGGAAAGTGATTCTGCCGATTGGTTCAAGAGATAGAAAATTCAGGAGGTGGTCTTCAAGTTGGAAAGGTCCTTTTAGGATTACAAGAATAGTTCCTGGAAACTCATATTTGGTGGAATCCGTACAAGGGACATTGCTACCTCGAGCTCTCAATGGCAAGTATTTGAAGAAATACCACCCGAGTGTGTGGCAAGAAGCATAAGTAGGCAATGGCCGATATACGACTATCGCCCTTAGCACAAACATGGCCGATACATAAATATCGCCCTGAGAAATACAAATGGCCGGTGGGGTGTTGACATCCTCCTTAAAACAAAAACCATGCATATTATTTTCCGGCATGCAAGCTTTGCCGAAAAACAGGGGGGCATGTGTTGACACCTGATTTTGGCAAGATACATAAAGCAATGAAGATGGTCCCGAGTGAAAGGGTTTTCAGCATGAAAAGATTCACGTCGCCGAGTGGAACAATTTTGATGTTTCGGTTATTATCATTCGACCTTATTTTAGGGACCGAAACTATACTCCGAGTGACATAATTCAATGTGCCGAGTGGTTTTTTTCCCAATCATGCCTTCAAGACGACCTCGGATGAAGGAGCACTCTAAAGGAATTGTCTTTGTCTCGTCGAGGCAATCAATTTTGATATATAAATCATCTCAATCCGAGTTCGTATGCAAAAGTTACAGTCAATACGGACCAGCCCTACCAAAGACCAAAATATTACGCTCGACACGAGACACATGTTGATGAGTGTCTGATACAATGCGCGAGTAATTCGGCCTTCTGGGAAGCCTTTAATCGAAGAACCTTCAACACAAAAAGGTTTCGGCTCGTCGAGCTGATCATTTTTCATATAAAGTTTGTCTCAATCCGAGGTAGTATGCAACCTGGAGAGGCAAATCAAGATCAGGTTGTGTTTTCAGTCGGGAAATCCGAGTGAAAACCTACCGATCGAATACAAGGTCGAGTGAAAACCTACCGATCGAGTAAAAGGTTGAGTGAAAACCTACCGATCGAGTGAAAGGTCGAAAACTTATCGATCGAGTAAAAGATTGGCTTCCGAGTGAAAATATAGTAATCCGAGTGAAATTAGCATCCGAGTGAAATTATTCCGAGTGAAAAGATTACCATCGGAATGAAAGCTTGCCGATCTAGTAAAAGATTGTCTTCCAACTTAAAATGTGGTCATCATCCGAGTGAAAGATTGTCTTCCGAGTAAAAATATAGTCATCCGAGTGAAAAATTCTAAACATCAGAGTGAAAAAGTCCAGTTGGACGATCCGAGTGTATGAGCTCGGATCCGAGTGAAACTGAAGATGTGCTCAAAAGGTAATCCAGATGACCCCGGATGCAAAAGTGATCAACATGGAAGTTGCGCATCGTCAAAACGGTAAACTTTGGTTTTGGAGTCATTATCATCTGAGATAGTATACGGCCTGCAAATTTACTACGAGACTCGGACAATCCAGTCCGTTACATGACCGAGTCCGACTGGAGATTAAAGATGGCTTCGTAGAGTATTCAAGATGGCTTTATTTGGAAACATGTTCTACATAAGAATTGTTTGTCACGTCGAGGCGCATAAATTGGTTATTTAGATCTTCTTAATCGGAGGTCATATGCAAATTCCACAGCCCACGCAAGAAGCAGGACAGAAGTTTGGACCAGATTCGGGCTGAATCCGAATTGGAGTAAAACTAGGACTCTAGGATGTGAATTGATGTAATTTACTTGTAAGGAAAGCCTAGATGAATCATTTACTCGTACGGTAAGTCCATCCGCCTCTTATATATGTTGGGGGTGACGGCCAATTGAACAACACACAATCGAACAAATCAATATACTACTTTTTCAAGTCTACGTTTTATCTCTCCATCGTTTTTGTCTCTCCTTCTTCGCTGTTCTTCGTGTTTGAGAGCTGCGAATCTCGAGGCTCTAGGGGCGAGCGAATCGACCTAGGGCATCCCATTGCCGCCGCACTCCCTGACGGGGTCCCTCCCGGGGGTGTGGGGTTTCGGGTCCGTAAAAAGCGCCCGTCGACTATCTTGCGTATCGCGCTGTCGGTCGGGCCTCCTTCGATGTGAGCTGCGGTGCATCACCCTCGGGGTCGAGGGTACTGATGATCCACAAGTGTAGGGGATCTATCATAGTACTTTCGATAAGTAAGAGTGTCGAACCCAACGAGGAGCAGAAATAAATGATAGGCGGTTTTCAGTAAGGTATTTTCTGCGAGCACTGAAATTATAGGTAACAAATAGTTTTGTGATAAGATAATTGGTAGCAAGTGACGAACGGTAAAAGTAAATAGGTGCGGCAAGGTGACCCAATCCTTTTTGTAGCAAAGGACAAGCCTGGACAAACTCTTATGCAAGGTAAAGCGCTCCCGAGGACATATGGGAATTATCGTCAAGCTAGTTTTCATCACGATCATCTGATTCACATTCGGTACTTTGATAATTTGGTATGTGGGTGGACCGGTGCTTTGGTGCTGCCCTTACTTGGACAAGCCTCCCACTTATGATTAACTTCTAATGCAAGCATCCGCGACTACAAAAGAAGTATTAAGGTAAACCTAACCATAGCCTGAAACATATGGATCCAAATCAGCCCCTTACGAAGCAACGCATAAACTAGGGTTTAAGCTTGTGTCACTCTAGCAACCCATCATCTAATTATTACTTCCCAATGCCTTCCTCTAGGCCCAAATAATGGTGAAGTGTCATGTAGTCGACGTTCACATGAGAGACAACATACATCTCATCAAAATATCGAACGAAGACCAAATTCACATGACTACTAATAGCAAGACTTCTCCCATGTCCCCAGGAACAAAAGTAAATACTCACAAGACATAATATTGTTCATGATCAGAGGGGTATTAATATGCATAATGGATCTGAACATATGATCTTCCACCAAATAAACCAACTAGCATCAACTACAAAGAGTAATCAACACTACTAGCAACCCACAGGTAGCAATCTGAGGTTTGGGTACAAAGATTGGATACAAGAGATGAACTAGGGTTTGAGAGGAGATGGTGCTGGTGAAGATGTTGATGAAGATAGCCCTCCCCAAGATGGGAGAGTTGTTGGTGATGACGGCGGTGATGATTTCCCCCTCCCGGAGGGAAGTATCCCCGACAGAACAGCTCTGCCGAAGCCCTAGATTGGTTTCTGCCTCGGTTCCACCTCGAGACGGCGGCGTCTGGTCCCGAAAGCCTCCTTATGATTTTTTCCAGGTCAAAACGCTTCATATAGGAGAAGATGGGCACCGTGGGCCTACCAGCTGGCCCTCGAGGCAGGGGGGCGCGCCCTGGGAAGGGGGGCGCGCCCCACCCTCGAGGCCAGCCGGTGGCCTCTCTCGTGGGTTTCTTTCGCCAGATATTTTTTATATTTTCTGAAACAATGTTCTGTGGAGTTTCAGGGCTTTTGGAGTTGTGCAGAATAGATTTCCAGAGTTTGCTCCTTTTTCAGTCCAGAATTCCAGCTGCCGGCATTCTCCCTCTTCATGTAAACCTTGCAAAATAAGAGAGAAAAGGCATAAGTATTGTGACAAAACATGTATAAACAACCCATAATGCAATAAATATCAACTTATAAGCATGATGCAAAATGGACGTATCAACTCCCCAAGCTTAGACCTCGCTTGTCCTCAAGCGAAAGCCGATATCGAAAAATATGTCCACAAGTTTAGAGATAGAGGTGTCGATAAAAACAGAATACAGACACGAGGGCATCATGATCATTCTTATAACAACAACTTATATAAATATAGTCGTACGATTCTTATGCTAAAGTAACAATTCGTCCACAATATCAAGTATGCATCATAAACTTCATTGGAAACTAACAAACTTTGGTCTCGGTCATTGAAGCAATTGCAATTTATCGTAACATCGGAAAGAGTCAATAGAAGAGCTTTTTAGCAAGCCTACATACTCAACTATCATATAGTCTTTCAAAATTGCTCACACTCACGCAATACTTATGTTTATGGAGTTGTAATAGGACACAGAGAAAGATAGGGGCTTATGGTGTTGCCTCCCAACCTTTTACCTCAAGGGTAATGTCAACAGTAATATATTGTAATGCCCCGGATGTAATACTTTCCCTTTTGGGCAATATATATATATATATCTTTGGCTTCATCAGTTCCATTCCGGGTTCTTCGTCTTTTCGGGTTTTCGTCTTTTGTCGTGTGCGTGTGCATTCATTCATAGCATGTGGTCATGTGCATTGCATTGCATTTGTGTTGTCGTTTGCATCCGGTCCCACTCGTTCCTTCCGTTGTCCGTTTCGAGTTCCGGAGCTCTCTCACGTGTCCATGGAATCCCCGAGGCCTACTTTGGTGTTTGGCTGTGTAACGTTTCCGGTTTTGCGTGAGACTTGTCGTGCGATGTTGTTTTGGTGTGTGCAACCCGCCTGTCAAATCTCGTCGCGTTTGGAGTTCGTTTGATGCTCCAACAGTTATTCTCGTGGGCTGAAAGTACCTCCTCTTTGAGGCCCAAGAAACCCCTCCAACAGCCTACCAACCCAACTCAAACCCTTCCCTTCATCTAGGCCATCCAATTGTGATCACGTGGACGAAAACCTCCCCTCATTTGGACAACCCTAACTCCTTGTGCCTATATAAACGTCCACCTCCCCCAAATTTTGCGCCCAGAAACCCTAATGCTTCCACAGTTCGCCGCCGGTGCTTCCACCGTTGACGCGCGGTGCTTCCACCGTTGAGCCGCCGTGCTTCCGACGTCCCAGCGAGCCGTGCTTCCACAGTTCGTCGCCCGTGCTTCCGACGACCGGCGCCCGTGCTTCCGAGGCTGACGCGTGGGCCCGCGCCAAGCTTCTTCAACCTCCGGCCGCGCCGCCATCTTCCTCGCCGCCGGCCGGCGCTGCCCCGCCGCCTCCCGGCCACCCGACCGCCGGTCCTCCTCCAACCACCGCCGGCCAGGCACCTCCTCACCGCCGCTCGCCGCCACCTCCAGTCACCGCCGCCGGCCACATTCGTCGCCGCCGGCCTCCCTCCTCCCGACGGCCCCGTCGCCCCTCTGTCCGCCGCCTCCCTCGCCGGCCCGACCAGCTGCCGGCCAGGCCGGTCGCGCACCGCCGCCGATCGAGGGGATCGGGAAGATCCCCGATCGGATCTCCTCCTCGCCCCAACCCTATCGGGCCGAAGCCCGAGCCCCGAGGCCCGTTAGCCGCAGATCCGGCCCGCTCCGCGCAGCGCCCGATCCGCCCAGGCCGTTGACCCGCGGGACCCGTTTGACCCAGATCTGCGGTAGTCTCCGTTTTTTTCACTAAGTCCCTGGTAGTTGTTAGTTTCTGATGCTGTTTTGTATTGTGGATAACTTTTTGTGTGCATGTCCGATTTGAGCAAATGATATGTCAAAATGATCGTGGTGACATGTACTATGTTTTGTTCCATTGTGCCATGCATGTTTGAGGTCATCTAGATGTCTTAATCTTCGTGAGAAGAGTGCTACTTGTTATAAACTGCTGCTATTAGTTGTTTTCATGCCATGTTTGCAATGTGATAACTTGTTGCATGTTTATTCAAATGATGCAAATGATATGTCCACATGTTCATCATGATATGCTCTACATGTTGGTTGTTTTAGCTTGCATGATAGATTTCATCTTGCCATGTTTATCTTCTTTGCAAAAGTGTACGTGGGTGTTATGTTGTTAAACTTGTTACGAGATGCCTAGTTGAGGAGCTCGTTGCTATTGATGTGGCTGTCCCCTTGATGCATGCTTATATGTTTTGGACTCCCCATCATGTGAACTTTGCTGTGGTGCTTACCACTTGCCATGATATGCTTTGAGGTGACTTAAACTTGCTCTCGAAGAGTCCATGATGTTACTACTGTTTTAACACTTCATGAAATTTCACTAAGTCTGGAATCTGTAATTTTCAGATGCCATGTTTGCTTGTTGTTCTAGGCAATTCCATGCTAGTTTTGAGGTGACTCTTGATGATTCCTTGTTGTTTATGTTGTTGGCTATCCATTCATGCTCTCACATGCTTATTTGGGTGGCTGTAGCATATTTATCTTTTGCTCCCAAGTTGCTATAAAATACTGCTGTCAGGATTTTGTTGTCAAGTTCAATATGTTATAGCTTGTTGCTATTGATCCATGGCTCCTTTGGAGATGCTCCAGTGGAATTGTTTGCTGTAGGATATGTCTACTTTATATCCATGCTCATTGCCATGATGTTTGAGTGCTGTAGACTATTTATCTCTTGCTCCGAAGTTGCTATGTGGTTGTTAATTTCAGCTTGTGCATGTTTATTATTTCGGGTGTATCTTTTAGCCCGTTGCTCCGTTTTGAGCAAGTCCTATAAGAAACTTGTGTGATTTTGCATGTAGATTCATATTATCCTACTGTTATCATGTTTTGAAGTATTTTGCTTGATGCAAATTGCCATGCTCCTTGTGCTGTAACACTGTGCTTCCTATGTAGACTTTCTGTGCTTCATAAGTGCATCTGTAGTGCTTCCATAGTGCATCAGCCACGCATCCAGTAGTTTTGTGCATTGCATCTTGTTGATTTCGTGCCTTGTGTGTTTGTGTTGAGTAGAGCCGGAAGCTGAGTACGAGTACGGGAACGAGGTTACTACCGAGGTTGAGAACGAGGAGCCCCCTTACGATCCCATCGACAACTCTTCAAGCAAGATGACCTGACCCCGATAACATTACAATCTTTGCCTATTGCTAGAAGTCTTGCTCTATAGCTTTTGCCTCGATGCCCATGTTTTCCTGTCAGCCTCCTATTGTAACCATGATCCTGTCTAACCACCCTACCTATGCTAACCATTGATTGGCTATACGTAGGCTTCACTCAGCCCCTCTTATAGCGTTGCTAGTTGCAGGAGAAGATTGAAGATTCTGGCTTCTTGTTGAAGTTTGTTGGGATATCACACTATATTAATTATTAAATGAAATCATCTATATATTGGTAATGGGTGGAAGGCTAAGCCTTTTGCTTGGTGATTTGTTCCACTCATGCCATCTAGGAACCGTATAAACCGGTGTTATGTTCCTTGATTATGCGTTCCTCACACGGTTGGGGTTATGGGACCCCCTCGATAAACCGCTAAGTGCTAAGTCTTTTCCAGCAAGTCCCAACATTGGTACTCCATTTGCCTAAATAACTAAAACTTGCATAGGGACTAGCTATCCCTTTTATATTTAATCAACAACCCGGGCCAGTGCTCCTCATGAGTGTTGGTCCAAACCAGGGGTTCTGCGGGGCCGCAATGGGGAGACCCGAGGTATCTGGTATACACCTGTAGAATCGCCCATCCGGTCGTGGCCTGAGACTAGATATGCGCGGCTACTGTCAGGGTGTCGGCACGCCGGGAGGATTTGCTTGATTAGCCTTACCTTAGTCGGAGTATCTTGAGCACGGGATTCCGAGGATACTCGAGCCTTCCCACTTTGGAGTTGCGACTCCGCGGATCGTGGGCTTGTCATGGGCCAAGTTGGAACACCCCTGCAGGGTTATGAACTTTCGAAAGCCGTGCCCGTGGTTATGTGGCAGATGGGAATTTGTTAATATCCGGTTGTAGAAAACTTGACACCATGTTCCAATACACTACCAGCATGAGTACCGTGACGGTCATTTTCCGAAAAGGGATTCGGGAAGTGAACACGGTGGGGTTATGTATGACTTGCTTTAGTTAGGATCACTTCGTGATCATCTTTCGTCCGAGGCACTTCTCTTCTCGCTCTCTTTTACGTAAGCTAGGCTAGTACTGCTGCAGACTCTTGTTCTTTCTTCAGCCTTGTTCCACACCCAAGGCTTGGATAGTCGTGTTACCCGGGAACGGGATTGCTGAGTCCTCTGTGTCTCATAGATTTCTACACCACACCAGATGCAGGTACTATGTTGAGCTACACAGGCGATGGCACCGAGCTAGACTGGGAGTACGACGAGGAGCGTAGCCGTTACTACGTGAACTATCCGGTTGATCAGTAGAGCTTCTACTAGGATTCGATTCAGACCTGTGGTTCTAAGTTATGTTTGGTATCTTTCATTTGAATTTTCACCCGTAGACGGGTTGTGATGTTTATTTGAATGATGTTTGAACATGTAATGATTTGTGTCATGTGGCGAGTGTAAGCCAACTATCTTTTCCGCTTTCATCCCTATTTTTACATGAGATGTGCAAAGGTACCAAACTTGCGATCATTCCAGAATGGGCTTATATCTTTAAGTCGTGCCTCGACACGTAGGAGATATAGTCCCATCCTGGGCATTACAAGTTGGTATCAGAGCCTTCTCTGACCTAGAAGCCCCCACTGATTGATTGAATCGTTGACGGTTGAGTCTAGGCACACACTTAAATGTTTTGAGTCCTATATTTATATCGGAGAGTAGGAATTCTTTGCTCCTCATTTTTTTTCACTCTGGTGAGGACTCCTGACGATTGCTCTTGCCTCTTCTACTTTCAAAAATTGCACCAATTTTTTTTTAGGAATCTCGTGAGTATTGTTTGGATTGTTTCGATGTCTTTGTGACAAGAATATTGTTCTCGATGCCTCCTGACATTAGGGGTTGTGGCAGTGTCCCGGTGAGTTGAGCTTCGGGGTATTGTCGTCACAAACATATCGCGGCAGTTCTAGAATACTTAAGACGGACGACATCGAAAACTCTCCTATGCGGTTAGTGGCAAGATAACCCCGACATCACCCAGTACTGGGGAGGTAGTTCGGGAGTATTGCCATAGCTTGTATAGTAGATGCGTTTCGAAGGTCCGAGGTAGACGGTTTCCGAGAACAACTGGTTATGTGTTGAAGGATGGATACAACTGGATGTAGGATTAGAGTTGTGTGCGCGATGCTTCCCCTGTATCCCCAACACCTGATTGCATAACTGGAAACTTTCGGAAATTCATAGGTGGGTTCATCTAGTAGATCGTAGGCATTCTTCCAACGAATGCAGGTTACGGAGTTCGGGGTTATACATTGAGTGAAGTGGTTTTATGGCCTATGTTCCGATCGGGAGTTGCATCTTAAAGGGTCCTTGGCTATGTTGATCCGGGGATTGCAAAACTCTTTCGTAACACGTTCCATAAGCTCTCAGCACAAAGATGTCGAACGAAGCTTCTATCTTGTGTTGGTTCCATCTGCACCTTGTTGTTTTTTCTTATTTACCTTTTGTCTCCCAGTGGCTTCTCGTGAAGATTGTTGTTATCATTAAACTGAGAATTTCATTCATTCCTCTTGTTCGAATGATTCTTGTGAAGACTATGTTGCATTTCTATCCGTTGTTTCAGCTTATACCTTCTTTCAATCAAATTGCTGATTGGTGGTCATCTCTTTCAGGATGGCTCCGAAAAGGGTTCCCAATGCTAACCTAGAGGGTGAAGAGGTTCCTGACCGTCCTCCTTCCCCTCCTCCTCCGTCTGAGGCTTGGAGAGCGATTATGCAGACTACAAATCAGAACACCCAGATGCTTATGCAGATGATGCAGCAAATGCAAGAAAATCAAGAAAATCAGGGTGCTCCAGGGAACCAAGGAAATCTCTTCAACCAACAACACCATGCTACGCTCAACCAGTTCTTGGATAATCAACCAAAGGCTTTCAGTTACTGTGTCGACCCTCTCGATGCTGAAGATTGGATTACTGATACCAAGAAGCATTTTGAGTGCAGTAACGTAAGGCCCGAGGACTATGTGAAGTTTGCAGCCTTCCAACTCAAGGACCAAGCAGCTGATTGGTGGCAGTAGTACAAAGACTCCAGAGAAGGGCGTGTGATCTCTTGGGATGACTTCTGCAAGGACTTTCGCTCTCACCACATTCCAACAAGTGTCATCGAGGGTATGCGTGAGCAATTCCGCAACCTCAAGCAAGGCTCTATGACTGTCTACCAGTATAATGTCAAGTTCCAAAACCTTGCCCGCTATGCCAAGCAAGACATACCAGATGCCAAGAGCAAGATATATCAGTTCCGTGGTGGTCTGAAGGATGAACTTCAACTTGCTCTCACCTTGTTCGAGCCTGATGAGTTTGACAAATTCTATAACATGGCGCTTAAGCAAGAGGCAGCCCAGCTCAAGATGGAAGCTTCCAAAAAGAGGATCAGAGACGTTGTTCACTCCTCCTCATCTTCTCAAGTGGTCGCGAAGCAACAGAAGTTTTGGCTTCCACCTCCTCCAGTGATTCGAGCTCCCTACAACAACAACAACAAGAACTCTGGTGGCCGTGGTTTCTCCCACCCACCCAACCCAAGCAACCAGTCAAAGTTTCAGTCTCAAGGTTCCGAGTCAAGTGCTCCTCACTACCGTCCTCTCTCAGAAGTGGTCTGCAACAAGTGTGGCAAGAAGGGTCACTATGCTAACAAGTGCCCCAACCCGAAGCGCCTCCCGCCTCCTCCACCTGTCAGTACTGCTATTGTCAAGCATGATCCCAAGGTTGCAAGAGCGAATCTGATGAATGCAGCCCAGGTAGAGAATTCTTCAGATGCGATACTTGGTAACCTTCCAGTTAACTCTATTCTTGCAAAAGTGTTATTTGATTCGGGTGCATCACATTCTTTCATGTCATACCCATTTGCATCCAAGCATAGCGTGATCACAGCAGCTTTACCAAGGCAATTGTCAATTTCTTCTCCGGCAAAACAGATGCATTCTAGCTTGTATGCTCCGGATGTAACTATTCGCATGGGTGATTATCGCTTTCTGGCTAAACCGATGGTTCTCGGCAACTCCGACATCGACCTTATCCTCGGAATGGATTGGCTTTCTCAGCATGATGCTAAAATTGACTGTGCAAAGAAGGAAGTCAAGATTACTCATTCCGACAATGACGTGATTATCTTCGCCGCTCGGGATAACACAATCAGGCTTTTCTCTCTCAAGACAAGGGTGAGATTAATGCCATATCCCAAATTCCGATGGTTAACGAATACGAAGACGTCTTTCCTGAAGAACTTCCAGGCATGCCTCCACACCGTCAAGTGGAATTCTTCATTGAACTCGAGCCTGGTACTGAGCCAGCATGCCGGCGACCGTACACGCTCTCTCCTGGAGAATTGAAGGAGTTGAAGAAGCAGCTGGACGAACAAGAGCGTTTGGGTCTGATCAGGCCTAGTACGTCTCCTTGGGGCTGTGGTGTCTTATTTGTCAAGAAGAAGGATGGCACGGAGCGCCTTTGCGTAGATTACCGACCATTGAACAAGAAGACAATAAAGAACAAGTATCCGCTCCCCAACATCAATGAATTGTTCGAGCAGCTCAAAGGAGCTAAAGTGTTCTCAAAGCTCGATCTCCGAATGGGCTATCACCAAATTCGCATTCGTGAAGAAGATATCCACAAGACTGCCTTCAGAACGAGCTACGGCTCCTATGAGTATACAGTCATGTCCTTTGGTCTCGCTAATGCTCCACCTACCTTCTCGAGAATGATGCACTACATTTTCAACCCCTACACCGGCGAGTTTGTGCTTGTGTATCTGGATGACATTTTGGTATTTTCCAAGAACGAAGAAGATCACGAAAAGCACCTCCGTTTGGTTCTCGACAGACTCCGTGAACATAAGTTCTATGCCAAGTTCTCCAAGTGCGAATTTTGGCTCGATAAGGTCTTGTATCTGGGCCATATCATCTCCGCTGACGGTATTGCGGTAAACCCTAAGAAAGTTGAAGCAATTGTCAACTGGGAACCTCCTCAGAACGTCAAGCAACTCCGAAGCTTTCTTGGTCTTGCTAGCTATGGCAGAAGGTTCGTTGAGAACTTCTCCAAGATTGCCAAGCCTCTCTCCAACTTGCTGCAGAAGAATGTCAAGTACTACTGGTCTCCAGATTGTGAAGTGGCATTCAAAACTCTCAAAGAAAAGCTCATCTCTGCTCCAGTTCTCACTCCTCCAGTTGAGTCCAAGCCTTACGAAGTATTCTGTGATGCTTCTCTTCAAGGACTTGGTGGTGTGCTAATGCAGGACAAGAAAATTGTGGCATACACTTCTCGTCAGCTGAAGCCAAGTGAGAAGAACTACCCCACACATGATCTTGAACTAGCAGCTGTGGTACATGCTTTGATTACGTGGAGACACCTTCTGTTGGGCAGAAAAGTCAACATCTTCACCGATCACAAGATCTTGAAGTACATCTTCACACAGCCGAATCTGAACCTCCACCAGACTCGTTGGGTTGAAATGATCCAAGAGTATGATCCAAGCATCGAATACACACCTGGCAAGGCGAATGTGATTGCAGATGCTTTGAGCAGAAAGGCATATTGCAACAGCCTCCTTATCAAGCCGTTCCAGCCTGAGCTTTGTGAAGCATTCAGGAAGCTCAACCTCCAAGTTGTTCCGCAGGGTTTTCTTGCAAATCTTCAAGTTGCTCCTACCTTGGAAGATCAGATCCGTGAGGCCCAACTCAGTGATGCTATGGTGCAGAAAGTGAAACATGGTATTGCAAAGGGTACTCCCAAATACAAGTGCTATCGTGTTGATGAGAGAGATACCTTGTTCTTTGAGGACAGACTCGTCGTTCCCAAAGGTGATCTCAGTAAGCTTATAATGGACGAAGCACATGATTCCCTCCTTTCCATTCATCCTGGTAGTTCCAAGATGTACCAAGACCTCAAGCAATCTTACTGGTGGACACGCATGAAAAGGGAGATTGCCCAATTCGTGAATGAATGTGATGTCTGCAGAAGAGTGAAGGCAGAGCATCAACGTCCAGCCGGTCTTCTCCAACCTCTTCCTATTCCCGAGTGGAAATTCGACCACATTGAAATGGATTTCGTCACTGGTTTTCCTAAGTCCAAGAGAGGGAATGATTCTATCTTCGTGGTGATTGACAAGCTTACCAAAGTCACTCACTTCCTTCCAGTTAAAGAATCCATCAATGCAGCTCAATTGGCAGAGTTGTACACTTCCAGAATTGTGTCCTTACATGGCATTCCTCAAGTTATCTCCTCAGACCGTGGAAGTTTGTTCACTTCCAAGTTCTGGGACTCCTTTCAGTCTGCCATGGGCACTAAGATTCGTTTCAGCACTGCATTTCATCCTCAGACTAGTGGTCAAGTCGAGAGAGTGAATCTGATTCTAGAAGACATGCTCAGAGCCTGTGTCATATCTTTTGGCATGAAATGGGAAGATTTCCTTCCGTTTGCCGAGTTCTCTTACAACAACAGCTTTCAAGCAAGTGCCGGCAAAGCTCCATTTGAAATCCTCTATGGCAGAAAGTGCCGTACCCCTCTCAACTGGTCCGAGACTGGTGAACGTCAACTTCTTGGCAATGACTTGATCTCAGAAGCCGAAGAGATGTGCAAAGTCATACGTGAAAATCTCAAGGCCGCTCAGTCGCGACAGAAGAGCTACTATGACTGCAAGCATCGTGATTTGGCCTTCAACATCGGGGATCATGTCTATCTCCGTGTTTCTCCTATGAAAGGCACCCAAAGATTCGGTATCAAAGGAAAGCTTGCTCCTAGATACGTCGGGCCTTTCAAGATCCTTGGCAAAAGAGGTGATCTAGCCTATCAACTTGAGCTCCCCTCCAACTTCGCCAATGTTCATTATGTGTTTCATGTGTCTCAACTCCGCAAGTGCTTCAAGACACCTGAACGCACCATTCCGTTTGAGGAGATTGATCTTCAACAAGACTTGTCTTACCGAGAGCACCCAGTTGCTATTCTCGAAGAAACCGAGCGCAAGACCCGCAACAAGTCCATCAAATTCTTGAAAGTCAAGTGGTCACACCATACCGACCGAGAAGCTACGTGGGAATGAGAAGATCAACTTCGTTCCGAGTACCCTTCCTTCTTCCAGTCCTAGATCTCGGGACGAGATCCTTTTGTAGTAGAGGAGAGTTTATAATGCCCCGGATGTAATACTTTCCCTTTTGGGCAATATATATATCTTTGGCTTCATCAGTTCCATTCCGGGTTCTTCGTCTTTTCGGGTTTTCGTCATGTTGTCGTGTGTGTGTGCATTCATTCATAGCATGTGGTCATATGCATTGCATTGCATTTGTGTTGTCATTTGCATCCGGTCCCACTCGTTCCTTCCGTTGTCCGTTTCGAGTTCCGGAGCCCTCTCACGTGTCCGTGGCATCCCCGAGGCCTACTTTGGTGTTTGGCCGTGTAACATTTCCGGTTTGGCGTGAGACTTGTCGTGCGATGTTGTTTTGGTGTGTGCAACCCGCCTGTCAAATCTCGTCGCGTTTGGAGTTCGTTTGATGCTCCAACAGTTATTCTCGTGGGCTGAAAGTACCTCCTCTTTGAGGCCCAAGAAACCCCTCCAACAGCCCACCAACCCAACTCAAACCCTTCCCTTCATCTAGGCCATCCAATTGTGATCACGTGGCCGAAAACCTCCCCTCATTTGGACAACCCTAGCTCCTTGTGCCTATATAAACGTCCACCTCCCCCAAATTTTGCGCCCAGAAACCCTAATGCTTCCACAGTTCGCCGCCGGTGCTTCCACCGTTGACGCGCGGTGCTTCCACCGTTGAGCCGCCGTGCTTCCGACGTCCCAGCGAGCCGTGCTTCCACAGTTCATCGCCCGTGCTTCCGACGACCGCCGCCCGTGCTTCCGAGGCCGACGCGTGGGCCCGCACCGAGCTTCTTCAACCTCCAGCCGCGCCGCCATCTTCCTCGCCGCCGGCCGGCGCTGCCCCGCCGCCTCCCGGCCACCCGACCGCCGGCCCTCCTCCAACCACCGCCGGCCGGGCGCCTCCTCACCGCCGCTCGCCGCCACCTCCAGTCACCGCCGCCGGCCACAGTCGCCGCCGCCGGCCTCCCTTTTCCCGCCGGCCCCATCGCCCCTCAGGCCGCCGCCTCCCTCGCCGGCCCGACCAGCCGCCGGCCAGGCCGGTCGCGCACCGCCGCCGATCGAGGGGATCGGGAGGATCCCCGATCGGATCTCCTCCTCGCCCCAACCCTATCGGGCCGAAGCCCGAGCCCCGAGGCCCGTTAGCCACAGATCCGGCCCGCTCCGCGCAGCGCCCGATCCGCCCAGGCCGTTGACCCGCGGGACCCGTTTGACCCAGATCTGAGGTAGTCTCTGTTTTTTTCACTAAGTCCCTGGTAGTTGTTAGTTTCTGATGCTATTTTGTATTGTGGATAACTTTTTGTGTGCATGTCCGATTTGAGCAAATGATATGTCAAAATGATCGTGGTGTCATGTACTATGTTTTGTTCCATTGTGCCATGCATGTTTGAGGTCATCTAGATGTCTTAATCTTCGTGAGAAGAGTGCTACTTGTTATAAACTGCTGCTATTAGTTGTTTTCATGCCATGTTTGCAATGTGATAACTTGTTGCATGTTTATTCAAATGATGCAAATGATATGTCCACATGTTCATCATGATATGCTCTACATGTTGGTTGTTTTAGCTTGCATGATAGATTTCATCTTGCCATGTTTATCTCCTTTGCAAAAGTGTATGTGGCTGTTATGTTGTTAAACTTGTTACGAGATGCCTAGTTGAGGAGCTCGTTGCTATTGATGTGGTTGTCCCCTTGATGCATGCTTAGATGTTTTGGACTCCCCATCATGTGAACTTTGCTATGGTGCTTACCACTTGCCATGATATGCTTTGAGGTGACTTAAACTTGCTCTCGAAGAGGCCATGATGTTACTACTGTTTTAACACTTAGTGAAATTTCACTAAGTCTGGAATCTGTAATTTTCAGACGCCATGTTTGCTTGTTGTTCTAGGCAAATCCATGCTAGTTTTGGGGTGACTCTTGATGATTCCTTGTTGTTTATGTTGTTGGCTATCCATTCATGCTCTCACATGCTTATTTGGGTGGCTGTAGCATATTTATCTTTTGCTCCCAAGTTGCTATAAAATACTGCTGTCAGGATTTTGTTGTCAAGTTCAATATGTTATAGCTTGTTGCTATTGATCCATGGCTCATTTGGAGATGCTCCAATGGAATTGTTTGCTGTAGGATATGTCTACTTTATATCCATGCTCATTGCCATGATGTTTGAGTGCTGTAGACTATTTATCTCTTGCTCCGAAGTTGCTATGTGGTTGTTAATTTCAGCTTGTGCATGTTTATTATTTCGGGTGTATCTTTTAGCCCGTTGCTCCGTTTTGAGCAAGTCCTATAAGAAACTTGTGTGATTTTGCATGTAGATTCATATTATCCTACTGTTATCATGTTTTGAAGTATTTTGCTTGATGCAAATTGCCATGCTCCTTGTGCTGTAACACTGTGCTTCTTATGTAGACTTTCTGTGCTTCATAAGTGCATGTGTAGTGCTTCCATAGTGCACCAGCCATGCATCCAATAGTTTTGTGCATTGCATCTTGTTGATTTCGTGCCTTGTGTGTTTGTGTTGAGTAGAGCCGGAAGCTGAGTACAAGTACGAGAACGAGGTTACTACCGAGGTTGAGAATGAGGAGCCCACTTACGATCCCATCGACAACTCTTCAAGCAAGATGACCTGACCCTGATAACATTACTATCTTTGCCTATTGCTAGAAGTCTCGCTCTATAACTTTTGCCTCGATGCCCATGTTTTCCTGTCAGCCTCCTATTGTAACCATGATCCTGTCTAACCACCCTACCTATGCAAACCATTGATTGGCTATACGTAGGCTTCGCTCAGCCCCTCTTATAGCGTTGCTAGTTGCAGGAGAAGATTGAAGATTCTGGCTTCTTGTTGAAGTTTGTTGGGATATCACACTATATTAATTATTAAATGAAATCATCGATATATTGGTAATGGGTGGAAGGCTAAGCCTTTTGCTTGGTGATTTGTTCCACTCATGCCGTCTAGGAACCGTATAAACCGGTGTTATGTTCCTTGATTATGCGTTCCTCACACGGTTGGGGTTATGGGACCCCCTCGATAAACCGCTAAGTGCTAAGTCTTTTCCAGCAAGTCCCAACATTGGTACTCCATTTGCCTAAATAACTAAAACTTGCATAGGGACTAGCTATCCCTTTTATATTTAATCAACAACCCGGGCCAGTGCTCCTCATGAGTGTTGGTCCAAACCGGGGGTTCTGTGGGGCCGCCTTGGGGAGACCCGAGGTATCTGGTATACACCTGTAGAATCGCCCATCCGGTCGTGGCCTGAGACTAGATACGCGTGGCTACTGTCAGGGTGTCGGCACGCCGGGAGGATTTGCTGGATTAGCCTTACCTTAGTCGGAGTATCTTGAGCACGAGATTCCGAGGATACTCAGGCCTTCCCACTTTGGAGTTGCGACTCCGCGGATCGTGGGCTTGTCATGGGCAAAGTTGGAACACCCCTGCAGGGTTATGAACTTTCGAAAGCTGTGCCCGCGGTTATGTGGCAGATGGGAATTTGTTAATATCCGGTTGTAGAAAACTTGACACCATGTTCCAATACACTACCAGCGTTAGTACCGTGATGGTCATTTTCCGAAAAGGGATTCGGGAAGTGAACACAGTGGGGTTATGTACGACTTGCTTTAGTTAGGATCACTTCGTGATCATCTTTCGTCCGAGGCACTTCTCTTCTCGCTCTCTTTTACGTAAGCTAGGCTAGTACTGTTGCAGACTCTTGCTCTTTCTTCAGCCTTGTTCCACACCCAAGGCTTGGATAGTCGTGTTACCCGGGAACGGGATTGCTGAGTCCTCTGTGGCTCACATATTTCTACACCACACCAGATGCAGGTACTATGGTGAGCTACACAGGCGATAGCACCGAGCTAGACTGGGGGTACGACGAGGAGCGTAGCTGTTACTACGTGAACTATCCGGTTGATCAGTAGAGCTTCTACTAGGATTCAACTCAGACCTGTGGTTCTTAGTTATGTTTGGTATCTTTCATTTGGATTTTCACCCATAGACGGGTTGTGATATTTATTTGAATGATGTTTGAACATGTAATGATTTGTGTGACGTGGCGAGTGTAAGCCAACTATCTTTTCCGCTTTCATCCCTATTTTTACATGAGATGTGCAAAGGTACCAAACTTGCGATCATTCCAGAATGGGCTTATATCTTTAAGTCGTGCCTCGACACGTAGGAGATATTGTCCCATCCTGGGCATTACATAGATCATGAAAACTTACATCCAAGTGGGTATATATGTCAGGATCTTTCCAACACAATGTGCTTGCCAAAGGATAAAATGTAAAAAGGAAAGGTGGATTTCACCTTGACACTTATAAGACAAGAGTAATAGATATGCCCTTCACAGAGGGAAGCAGAGGTTGTCATGTGTTTTTGTGGTTGGATGCACAAAGTCTTAGCATAGAGGAACTTCACTTTATATTGCCACTTGTGATAAGGACCTTTATTATGCAGTCCGTCGCTTTATTACTTCCATATCACAAGATCGTATAAAGCTAATTTCTCCCACACTAATAAATCATACATATTTAGCGGATTTGCAACATGACAACTTACTTGGAAGGATCTTTCTCAATCCATAGGTAGGTATGATGGACTCTCATGGCAAAACTGGGTTTAAGGATATATGGAAGCACAAGTAGTATCTCTACTTGGTGCGAGGAATTTTGGCTAGCATGGGGGCGAAAGGCAAGCTCAACATGTTGGATGATCCGTGACAATATACTTTATTTCGTATATAAGAAGACATAACCCATTATGTTGTCTTCCTTGTCCAACATCAACTCTTTAGCATGTCATACTTTAATGAGTGCTCACAATCATAAAAGATGTCCAAGATAGTGTATTTTTATGTGAAGCCTCTCTTCTTTTATTACTTCCTATTAATTGCAACTATGACCAAAACTATGTTTGTCACCTCCCAACAACTTTTATTTATCATACTCTTGTATGTGAAGTCATTACTTCCCATAAGATCGATATGATCTCTTTGATACTCTTTATGTTTTCTTTCTTTTCATCATGACCCAAGTGAGGAAATCAAGCCCTTGACTCAACACTAATCTTTATTATATAGCTCACGGACTCGATTACAAAGGGTAAAGCTCACAAAGCAAAAGCTCACAACTAGATCATGCTAACTTTATTCTAATAGATCAAGATACTACCAAAAGGATCGAACTAAGTAAAACGGTAAAGATAGGAGTGATGGTGATACGATACCGGGGTCACTCCCCCAAGCTTGGTAGTTGCCAAGGGGAGTGCCCATACCCATGTGATTATGTCTCCTTCTTCGGGGTTGGTGATGATGGCTTCTTCCTCAGCTTACGCTTAAGGACATAATTTTTCTCCTTTAGATTATTGATCTCTTGCTCAAGATTTAATATCCTCTTGCATAGTGCCTGCTTGTTTTCCCGCAAGAGGTTAAAAGGAATAAATTCGATCTTAGGTTTCTTTACTCTGTCTGGGAGGCTTGACTTTTTGAACTCCACGTGCATGTCTCCAGGTTGAGGTGGTGGGACTTCGTCTTCATCTGAGCTAGTCCAATCCTTCCTCTTTGCATCATGGTATTCTTCTTCCTCCGTGGTCCAACCATAATGCTCCAAGTCACCATAGACCTTAGGGTCAGCAAGGGAATTAGCCACATAGCTTTCTCCCTCCGAATCCTGGGATGACATGTTGCCTTTATCTGCGACGGAGACAGCTCGAAACGAAAATAGAGGACTTTTGCGTGATACAGAGGTCAAAACCTTCGGGAGAATATATAATGAATTTTTGCCGAACAAAAGGAGTAACCCTTCAAGAAAACGGAGTCCAGGGGACACACGGGGTGCCCTCGAGGCAGGGGGGCGCGCCCCCTACCCTCGAGGGTGCCCCGTGTCTCTTCCGGACTGCGGTTTATTTTTCTATTTTTTCTAAATATTCCAAAACAAAGAGAAACTGCCTTTAGAACTGTTTTGGAGTCGGTTTACTTACCGTATCACGTACCTCTTCCTTTTCGGAGGCTGAATCGTTCTGGAAAGTGTCCCTTATGTATTCCTCCGGGGTTATGGTTTCAGTAACATTAGTTTCAACTTTAATAGGATTACCTGAGATATAATGTTTGATTCTTTGACCATTCACCACCTTCAGATTTGTGCCTTCGAAGTTGTTGATTTTTATGGCACCGGAACGATAGACCTCCTCGATTACGTAAGGTCCTTCCCACTTAGAGAGAAGTTTTCCTACAAAAAATCTTAAACGAGAGTTGAATATCAAGACATAATCACCTACGTTAAACTCACGCTTTTGTATCCTTTTGTCATGCCATCTTTTAACCTTTTCTTTAAATAGCTTGCCATTCTCGTAGGCCTGGGTTCTCCATTCATCTAGACAGCTAATATCAAATAGCCTCTTTTCACTAGCAAGTTTAAAATCATAATTGAGCTCTTTAATAGCCCAATATGCCTTATGTTGTAGCTCAAGAGGTAGGTGACAAGCTTTTCCATATACCATCTTATATGGAGACATACCCATAGGATTTTTGTATGCAGTTCTATAGGCCCATAATGCATCATCTAGTTTCTTGGACCAATTCTTTCTAGATCTATTAACTGTCTTTTGCAAGATTAATTTCAACTCCCTATTACTTAGTTCTACTTGACCACTGGTCTGTGGGTGATAAAGTGATGCAATTCTATAGTTGACATCATACTTAGCAAGCATCTTACGGAAAACACCATGAATAAAGTGTGAACCACCATCAGTCATTAGATATCTAGGGACTCCAAACCTCAGAAATATGACTTCTTGAGCACCTTAATAGAGTTGTTATGATCAGCACTACTAGTTGGAATAGCTTCTACCCACTTAGCAACGTAATCAACATCAACTAAAATATGTGTGTACCCATTAGAGGCAGGACAAGGTCCCATATAATCAAAGCCCCACACATCAAATGGTTCAATAACAAATGAATAATTCATAGGCATTTCTTGACGTCTACTAATATTAACAATTCTTTGACATTCATCACATGATAAGACAAACTTACGGGCATCCTTGAAGAGAGTAGGCCAATAAAAACCGGATTGCAATACCTTGTGTGCAGTTCTGTCTCCCGCATGGTGTCCTCCATAAGCTTCGGAGTGGCACTTGCGTAGAATCTGTTCCTCTTCATGCTCAGGTACACAACGTCTAATAATACCATCTACTCCTTCTTTATAAAGATGTGGGTGATCCCAAAAGTAATGCCTCAAATCATAGAAGAACTTTTTCTTTAGCTGGTATGTGAAGCTAGGTGGTATAAACTTAGCAACAATGTAATTAGCATAATCAGCATACCATGGAGCAGTACGAGAAGTACTTATGACAGCTAGTTGTTCGTCAGGGAAGCTATCATCAATAGGTTGTGGGTCATCAAGTATATTCTCTAACCTAGACAAGTTATCTGCTACGGGGTTCTCAGCTCCCTTTGTATCAATAATATGCAAGTCAAATTCTTGCAGCAAGAGAACCCATCTAATAAGTCTAGGTTTAGCATCTTTCTTCTCCATAAGGTATTTGATAGCAGCATGATCAATGTGAATAGTTACTTTAGAATCAAAGATATAGGGTCTAAACTTATCACAAGCAAACACAACTGCTAAAAATTCTTTCTCAGTGGTAGCATAATTTCTTTGGGCACTATCTAGAGTTTTACTAGCATACTGGATAACATTCAATTTCTTATCAACTCTTTTCCCTAGAACAGCTCCTACAACATAATCACTAGCATCGCACATAATCTCAAAGGGTAAATTTCAGTCAGGAGGCTGGACAATAGGTGCAGAGATCAATGATTTCTTAAGTATTTCAAATGCTTCTAGACAATCATCATCAAAGACAAAATGAATATGTTTTTGTAAGAGATTAGTTAGAGGCCTAGAGATTTTGGAGAAGTCCTTAATGAACCTCCTATAAAACCCGGCATGACCAAGGAAACTTCGTATACCTTTGATATCCTTAGGGAATGGCATATTTTCAATATCATCCACTTTAGTTTTGTCAACTTCGATACCTCTTTCAGAAATTTTATGTCCCAAGACAATGCCTTCATTAACCATAAAGTGGAACTTCTCCCAATTCAAGACAAGGTTAGTGTCTTCACATCTCTGCAAAACTTGATCAAGGTTGCTTAAGCAATCATCAAAAGAAGTTCCGTAAACGGAGAAATCATCCATGAATACCTCAACAATCTTTTTGCAAAAGTCAGAGAATATAGCCATCATGCATCTTTGAAAGGTAGCAGGTTTATTACATAAACCAAAAGGCATACGTCTATAAGCAAAGGTACCGAAAGGACAAGTAAAGGTGGTCTTTTCTTGATCCCCTTTTGACACATGTATTTGAGAGAAACCAGAATAACCATCTAGAAAGCAGAAATGAGTATGTTTGGATAACCTCTCTAGCATTTGGTCAATAAATGGCAAGGGGTAATGATCTTTCTTAGTAGCTTTATTTAATTTATAGAAATCAATTACCATCCTATAACCTGTAACTATTCTTTGCGGGATCAATTCATCTTTATCATTAGGGACGACAGTTATACCTCCTTTCTTAGGAACACAATGGACATGACTTACCCACTGACTATCAGCAACTGGATAGATAATACCTGCTTCTAGGAGCTTTAGTATTTCCTTCCTCACCACTTCTTTCATCATAGGATTTAACTGTCGTTGATGATCAATAACTGGTTTAGCATTTTCTTCCAATTTTATCTTGTGTTGGCATATAGTGGGACTAATGCCCTTAAGATCATCCAGAGTATATCCAATAGCAGCTCGGTGCTTCTTCAGAGTTTTCAATAACCTTTCTTCTTCCTGCTCTGAAAGGTTAGCACTGATAATAACAAGATATATCTTCTTTTCATCAAGATAAACATACTTAAGATTATCAGGTAAAGGTTTAAGTTCAAACACGGGATCACCCTTGGGTGGAGGAGGACCCCCTAGGATTTCAACATGCAAGTTGTTTTTCAATACGGGTCCCTGTGTAAGGAATATTTCATCTATCTCCCTTCTCTCATTCATATGCATATCATTTTCATGGTCTAGCAAGTATTGTTCTAAAGGGTCATTAGGTGGCACACCAATAGAAGCAAGACCAATAATTTCATCTTTACTAGGTGGTGCCTTTTCAAGGGGTTGTCTATGGAATTTAGCAAAGTTAAAATCATGAGACATATCCCGTAATCCGACAGTGACAATATCTTTCACGCAGTCTATCTTGGCATTAACAGTATTCAAGAAGGGTCTACCAAATATAATGGGACAAAATGCATCTTGTGGGGAACTAAGAACAAGAAAATCAGCAGGGTATTTAACCTTCCCACACAAGACTTCAATATCTCTAACGATCCCAACTGGTGAAAAAGTATCTCTATTAGCAAGCTTAATAGTAACATCAATCCCTTCTAACTCAAAAGGTGCAATATCATGCATAATTTCGTTATACAAATAAAAAGGGATAATACTCGCACTAGCACCTACGTCGCATAAACCATGATAGCAATGATCTCCTATCTTGAAAGAGATAACAGGTAAGCCCACAACAGGTTTATGTTTATTCCTAGCATTGGGTTTGGCTATTCTAGCATACTCTTCTTGGAGGTAAATAACATGTCCATCTAAATCTTCTACCAAGAGATCTTTAACCATAGCAGCACTAGGTTCAACTTTAATTTTCTCAGAGGGTGTAGGTGTTCTAGTATTACTCTTACGAACTACAGTTGAAGCTTGAGCATGATCCTTTATCCTAATAGGGAAAGGTGATTTCTCAATATAAGCGGTAGGTATAACAGGATCAACATTATAAGTGATAGTCTTTTCTTCAACTTTAATAGGTTCAACTACTTTTACTTCAATATGGGGGTGGTATTTAAACCACTTCTCCTTGGGGAGATCAACATGAGTAGCAAAGGATTCACAGAAAGAAGCTACTATCTCAGAGTCAAGTCCATATTTAGTGCTAAACTCACGGAAAACATCTATATCCATAAAAGCTTTAACACAATAAAACTTAGGGGTCATACCTGACTCCTTACCTTCGTCGAGATCCCAATCTTCGGAGTTGCGTTTAATTCTTTCCAATAAATCCCATTTGAAGTCAATAGTCTTCATCATAAAAGAGCCAGAACAAGAATTATCAAGCATGGTGCGATTATTGAGAGAAAGCCGAGCATAATTTTTTTGAATGATCATCTTTCTTGAAAGCTCATGATTGGGGCATGAATATAACATTGACTTAAGCCTCCCCCAAGCTTGAGCGATGATTTCTCCTTCACGAGGCCAGAAATTATAAATATAATTACGATCACGATGAACCTGGTGCATAGGGTAGAACTTCTGATGAAATTCCAACTTCAGACGATTATAGTTCCAAGATCCCATATCATCGCATAGCCTAAACCATGTCAATGCATCTACCTTCAAAGATAAAGGGAAGACCTTCTTCTTGATAGCATCCTCGGGCATACCTGCAAGCTTAAACAATCCACAAACTTCATCCACATAGATTAGGTGTAAGTCGGGATGCAGTGTTCCGTCTCCTGTATAGGGATTTTCAAGCAGTTTCTCTATCATACCCGAAGGAATCTCAAAGCAAACATTTTCAATAGGTGCAGTAGGTTGAGGAGCAACTCTTTGCTCTTCTGCCCGGGGTGAAGATACCCCGAACAAGCCCCTCAAAGGATTTTGAGCCATAGTAACAAGTGACAAAAAATTTCAGCACACTATATAAATTTTTCCTTACCAAATTCCAGTTACCAAAGGCGCTTCACTCCCCGGAAACGGCGACAGAAAAGAGTCTTGATGACCCACAAGTGTAGGGGATCTATCGTAGTCCTATCAATAAGTAAGAGTGTCGAACCCAACGAGGAGCAGAAGGAAATGATAGGCGGTTTTCAGTAAGGTATTTTCTGCAAGCACTGAAATTATAGGTAACAGATAGTTTTGTGATAAGATAATTGGTAGCAAGTGACAAACAGTAAAAGTAAATAGGTGCAGCGAGGTGGCCCAATCCTTTTTGTAGCAAAGGACAAGCCTGGACAAACTCTTATGCAAGGTAAAGCGCTCCCGAGGACATATGGGAATTATCGTCAAGCTAGTTTTCATCACGATCATCTGATTCGCGTTCGGTATTTCGATAATTTGGTATGTGGGTGGACCGGTGCTTGGGTGCTGCCCTTACTTGGACAAGCCTCCCAGTTATGATTAACCTCTAATGCAAGCATCCGCAACTACAAAAGAAGTATTAAGGTAAACCTAACCATAGCCTGAAACATATGGATCCATATCAGCCCCTTACGAAGCAACACATAAACTGGGGTTTAAGCTTCTGTCACTCTAGCAACCCATCATCTACTTATTACTTTCCAATGCCTTCCTTTAGGCCCAAATAATGGTGAAGTGTCATGTAGTTGACGTTCACATGACACCACTAGAGGAGAGACAACATACATCTCATCAAAATATCGAACGAAGACCAAATTCACATGATTAATAATAGCAAGACTTCTCCCATGTCCTCAGGAGCAAAAGTAACTACTCACAAGACATAATATTGTTCATGATCAGAGGGGTATTACTATGCATAATGGATCTGAACATATGATCTTCCACCAAATAAACCGACTAGCATCAACTACAAAGAGTAATCAACACTACTAGCAACCCACAGGTACCAATCTGAGGTTTGGGTACAAAGATTGGACACAAGAGATGAACTAGGTTTTGAGAGGAGATGGTGCTGGTGAAAATGTTGATGAAGATAGCCCTCCCCAAGTTGGGAGAGTTGTTGGTAATGACGGCGGTGACGATTTCCCCCTCCCGGAGGGAAGTATCCCCGGCAGAACAGCTCTGCCGGAGCCCTAGATTGGTTTCCGCCTCGAGACGGCGGCGTCTGGTCTCAAAAGCCTCCTTATGATTTTTTCCAGGTCAAAATGCTTCATATAGGAGAAGATGGGCACTGTGGGCCTGCCGGCTGGCCCTCGAGGCAGGGGGCGCGCCCTGGGAAGGGGGACGCGCCCCCCACTCTCGAGGCCAGCCGGTGACCCTTCTCGTGAGTTTCTTTCGCCAGATATTTTTTATATTTTCCGAAACAATGTTCTGTGGAGTTTTAGGGCTTTTGGAGTTGTGCAGAATAGGTTTCCAGAGTTTGCTCCTTTTTCATCCCAGAATTCCAGCTGCCGGCATTCTCCCTCTTCATGTAAACCTTGCAAAATAAGAGAGAAAAGGCATAAGTATTGTGACAAAACATGTATGAACAGCCCATAATGCAATAAATATCAACTTATAAGCATGATGCAAAATGGACGTATCAGGTACACGTGACGTGTTCATGTGTCAACAGCAACCAAGGACACATATTTGATTTTTCAACCAGTTTATATGCTCTGGAGAATGTGCATGTAGTTCAAATTTGAATTATGCACATAAAATGCCTGGAAATCCTAGTTAATGTATAAAAATGTCCAAGCGAACCCCGAAAAATTCCAAAATTGAACACAACACTCCTGTTGTTCTATGTTGACACTCGAAATATTTTGAAAGCAATAAGAGGCAACGGATATCGTTTCGTCCCCAAAGGTGGCACGTTCCCTACCAAAACCATCACGCTTGTTGTGAGAAGCTACGGTTTGTGAGAAGCTTATACCCAAACCTGTCCCAAATGGGACAAATTTTTTACCACGACAGGTTGATGCCGCTCCATGATAGCATGCCAAGTTTCATGAATTTCAGACGCGTTTTGGATTTAATAGAATTTAAAAAACCAGGTATCTCAATGTTTGCGGCCGAGTGACAGTGGCGGGGTGTTTGAAATTCATTCCCATTTCTTGCATGGGACCTAAGAATGCAACCAAGGACACATATTTGATTTTTCAACCAGTTTATATGCACTGAGAATTTGCATGTAGTTCAAAATTTGAATTATGCGCATAAAATGCTTGGAAAACCCAGTTAATGTATAAAAATGTCCAAACGAACCCCAAAAAATTCCAAAATTGAACACAACACTCCCGTTGTTCTATGTTGACACTCGATTTTTTTTGAAAGCAATAAGAGGCAACGGATATTGTTTCGTCCTCAAAGGTGGCACGTTCCCTACCGAAACCATCACACTTGTTATTAGAAGCTAAGGTTTGTGAGAAGTTGTGACACCCCGAGACCGGTGCGCCAGGTGTCAGCCAGTTATTCGTCTTCATTGCCATGTCATCTGCTTGCGTGTTGTATTTTTTGCCATGTCATCATGCGTGTTGCATCAGCATGTTTTCAAAACTTGCATCCGCCCGAGTCTCCTCGTCCTTTCCGTTATCCATTCTGAGCCCAGACACACTCACATGTGCCCGCGGCGCCTCCGAATGTTTATTTTGTGAGGGGCCAGAAAACGTACTCGGAATGAGTTGAAACTTGGCGTGTGGTCTTATTATAGTGTAGACAGGCCGCCTACCAAATTTCATCGCATTCGGAGCTCGTTTGATAGCCCAACGGTTAACCGCGTTAACCGCCGGAAGCCTTTTCTCTTTTGGCCCAACACCCCTTTCACACAGCCCACCAAGCCCATCCTAACCCCTCCATGCTCTTGGCCGTTCGATCCCGATTGCGTGGCCGTGAACCGCTCCTCATTTGGACACTCCTAGCTCCCGCTACCTATAAATAGGTGTCTCCCTCGTATTTTCTCGCAGATCCAACCCTAGCCCCGCTCCCACCGCGCAGCCGGACATGTCCGCACCGCCGCCGGACATGTCCAGCACCCCAGCCACCTCACTCCGCCCAATCAGGGAGTGCCACGTCACCGCGCCGCCGCCCCACAGCCAATGGGCGCTCGCCACGTGGCCTCCGCCACCTCCCCGCCGCGCCTGGCCCGCTGGCCCGCGCGAGGCCCGCCGGGCCCGGAATGCCGCCGCCGCTCGCCCCTCCCGCCGGCGACCGCTGCCCGTCGCCGTCGTGCCCCGCCGCCAGCGCCACCTGGCCGCCGGCCCCGCCTCCACCACCGCGCCATACCGCCGACGCCTCGGCCACGGATCGCCGGGATCCGGCCGCGCCGCCAACCGCCTCTCGCAGATCCGGCGAGCCCCGCCGCCCCGCGATCGCCGGCATCGACCCCGCCGCTGCCTCGCCATGGCCTCGGTCGGTCTCCGCTCGAGGACGACGGCGCCCGATCTAGCGCGCTTCCCTCCTGGGACGTTCCTCCAGCTAGGCCCGACCGTCCGGCCCATCTCCCTCGGCCCACCAGCTCCTCTCCAAGCCGACCCCCTTTCTCTGCTTCCTGGGCCTCAGCCCACATGGTGAGCAGCCCCAATCCCCCGCCCTGAGCACCTTTTGTTATCTAACGCCTGTTTTTTTTCTAAGTCTTAAAACTGCTAAGTCCTTTTCTGCCTTAATATTTGTTGCATGTTTGCATGGTTGTAATTATTTGTGTGCTTATCCAAATTGGGTGAATAATATGTCAAAATGATCGTGGTGATATGCTCTACAGTTTGTTCCATTGTGCCATGCTCGTTTGACTTCATCTAGATGCCCTAATCTCTGTTGCAAGAGTGCTACTTGTTTAAAACTGCTGTTAACTATAATTTGTTGCAGACTTGTGATGCTTGTAACTTTGTGCATGTTTATTCAAATGAAGCATATGATATGTCAAAATGTTCATTGTGAAGTGTACTACACGATGGTTGCGGTAGCATGCTTGTTTGAGTCCATATTGCCATGTTAATCTCTGTTGCAAAAGTGCATGTGGCTGTTAAGTGCTGAAACTTGTTATGAGAGGCTGATTTCACTTGCTCATTGCTATTGGTGTGTTTGTCCTCATGCCACATGTCTATATGTTTTAGAAGCACAATCATATGGTCTTTGCTGTGGTACAATCCATTTTCCATGATATGCCTCGAGGTGACTTAAACAAGCTTGTAAACATGCCATGTTGTTGTTGCTGTTTTATACTTAGTGAAAAACTGCTAAGTCTGGAATCTGTTATAACCTGATGCTATGTTTGCTTGATGCCCTAGTCAAATCCATGCTTGTTTTGGAGTGGCCAATGATCATGTCTTGTTGTCCATGTTATTGTCTATCCATTCATGTCTTGTTTTGCATATATGACCTGCGGTAGCTTATTTATTTCTTGCCCTCAAGTTGCTATAAATTGTACCTGTCAGACTTTTAACAGCATGATCAATTTGGTGAAGCTTGTTGTTATTGATCCATGTCTCCTATGGAGATGCTCCAATGGAGTTGTTTGCGGTAGGATATGTCTACTGCATGTCCATTCTCTTTATGTTCTTATTAGAGTTGATATGCTTGTTGTTTTGTGCCTCCGAAGGCAACATCGTGATGATGTTTTTGCCTTCCCAGATTTTGGCCAAGTCTGGATACTTTTATTGCAACTTGCCATGCTTGGTTAGATGTGTTCCAGCAAGCTTTTGGGTGTGTTCTAAGTTCATGCTTGTTAAGTATCATGTCTACCTCACATCCATGCTTCTAGTTATCATGTTTGGGTGCTGTAGCATATATATACCTTGCCCCAAAGTTGCTATGTGACTGTTAACTTCAGTTTTGCATTGTATCTTGTTTCATGTGTATGTGTTGAACCGTTGCTCCGTTTTGAGTGTGCCCTATATTAAACTTGTGTGATTTTGCATGTAGAAGCATAATATCAAGTTGTTTTCATGTTTGGAGTGAGTTTTCTTGATGTTTGGGTGCATCTTGCACCGTTGCCATGCTTGTCTTGTTTTGCTCATATCTTCTAGGCCGTAGCTCCGAATTAAATGAACTTTATATGAAACTTGACTAGAATTTCGTGTAGATCACCATGATGCATGTTAACCTGCTGTTTAACAACTTTAACATCAGGTTTGTTCAGATCTGGACCAAATATAAAATGTGCATATGAGGGCTTACCGGATTTGTTATATGTAGATTCCGGCCTCGTTTAAACTTGTTGTTTGGTGTTGTTCTTGTGTGATTCATCCCTTGCCATGTATTGCATCATATATAGACTTGTGTTGCATCATACTTGGTTGAGAACCTTGTCATGTGCCTGTGTTGTGTGTTTACCGTGTTGCTTGCTTCTTCTCGTTAGTGCTTGTTCCGTTGCGATCGTGAGGATTCGTTCGTCTACCCGTGGTTCCTCTTCAAGGCTTCTTCTTCGTCTTCTTCACGCATTCGTTCTTCTTCCTTGCGGGATCTCAGGCAAGATGACCATCACCTTGGATACCTTTACTATCATTGCCATGCTTAGTTGTCTCGATGCTATCGTTACATGTCGCGCTACCCATCATTCTTGTCAGCCTCTCCTTGTTGCCATGAAACCTCTAACCTTTGACACCTTCCTAGCAAACCATTGTTTGACTATGTTACCCGCTTGCTCAGCCCCTCTTATAGCGTTGCTTAGTTGCAGGTGAAGATGAAGATCGTTCCAGGTGGGAACTTGTTGTTGTAATATCACAATATCTATTATTATTTTTAACACACCTATATACTGGGCATGGGTGGAAGGCTTGGCCTTTTGCTCGGTGTTTTGTTCCACTCATGCCACCTTAGGAGCCGATAAACCGGCATTATGTTCCTTGATTTTGCGTTCCTTACACGGTTGGGTATATGGGGACCCCTTGACAGTTCGGATTTGAATAAAACTCCTCCAGCAAGCTCCAACATTGGTTTTAATTTTCCTCATACTAACAACTTAATTAATTAATTAAACTTGCATAGGGGGTCGCGTCCCCGAGTATTCTTTCTACATAGCAGGGGGGCCAGTGCTGATGGTGTTGGTCCCAAACTAGAGCCACTTGCGGTGCCACCCAATTATCTGGGGTCTTCGGTTACTATACGTATTGCTCATCTCGACGTGGCGTGAGACAAGATACGCGCAGCTACTATCAGGGTGTCGGCACGCCGGGAGGTCTTGCTGGACTTGTTTTACCATTGTCGAAATGTCTTGTGCACCGGGATTCCGAGCCTGATCGGATTGTCCCTAAGATAAGGGGTAATATTATTATTACTTCTGCTGATCATGAGAGCTTGTGATGGGCTAAGTTGGGCACCCCTGCAGGGTTATGTTCTTTCGAAAGCCATGCTCGCGGTTATGTGGATGATTGAAATTTGTTAATGTCCGGTTGTAGAAAACTTGATAGAGGATCCGAAGTAAAACACACAAATGTGTGAGTAACCGTGACTGTCTCTTTTCACTTTGAGAAGAGAACACGATGGGGTTATGTTTGACTCGTAGGTAGTTCAGGATCTTTAGCGATCACTACTAGTTTGCGACCGTTCGCGTAGATGCTCATCTTATTCTTGTACTCGTCATTTAGCCACCATATATTGCTTAGCCGCTGCTGCAACCTCACCACTTTACCTCTCCTTACCCATTAAGCTTTGCTAGTCTTGTTACCCATGGTTATGAGATTGCTGAGTCATCGTGGCTCATAGATACTACAACAACAGTTGCAGGTGCAGGTTTCCGATGACTTGACGTGAGAGCGATGTTCGTTGTTTTGAAGTCCTTCTTCTTCTTCTTCTTCTTCTTCTTCTTCTTCTTCTTCTTCTTCTTCTTCTTCTTCTTCTTCTTCTTCTTCTTCTTCTTCTTCTTCTTCTTCTTCTTCTTCTTCTTCTTCTTCTTCTTCTTCTTCTTCTTCTTCTTCTTCTTCTTCTTCTTCTTCTTCTTCTTCTTCTTCTTCTTCTTCTTCTTCTTCTTCTTCAGTCTTGGGTTAGGTTCCGGGTCGGCAGCCTGTGATAGCAGATGGATGTCGTTGTGCTTTTCATGTTTGCATCCGTAGTCGTATGTCTTGTATTGATGATGTTGTATTCATGTGACTTGTATGTATTGTTGTATCCCCCATGTATGTATGTAATGGTACGATGTAATGATATCCATCTTGCTAAGCGCCCGAAATGCGGTTGTGCCCCAATCACGTAAGTGTCACGTGATCGGGATAGAATCACATCTTGGGCCTGACAAGTTGGTATCAGAGCCTCGACCGACCATAGGAGCCCCCTTGATTGATCGTAGCTTGGCCGTTGTCGAGTCTAGCAGAAAACTTTTTTGGAGTCTAGTTATATCGAAGAGTAGGAATTCTTTTTTACTCCTCAGTCCCTTCGTCGCTCTGGTGAGGAATCTTGATGTAGGTGTTTTGAATTACTCCTCTCCCCCCTTCAATTTTTTTTTAGGATCACGTGGTTAGTTTTCGTTCGTTGCGTTGTCAGTTCTTTCATCTGGTGCATCTCTCGTCAAGTGGATTCGACCCTCTTCTTCTTGCAAGTTCATCCTTGGTTCTTTCCAACCGATGTTGTTTCCCCTTCCGAAGTTGTATTTCTTTTTCCCACCCGCCCAGCCTTTTCTTCTCGGAGCCGGAGTCTTTAATCGAGTATCCTTCCTACTTGTGTGAAGTCCTTGCTTTCTTTCATCAATTGTTTCAACTGGTGAATTCTCGTCTAACTCGTCTTCATTCTTCTTTTTCTTGTCCGATAATTTCTCCTCTCGTTTGATATTCTTCATCTCTTTTCTTCTCCGGTGGTTCCAATTCAATTTGTATTCGGTGCTCATCATATTCTGTCATCGACTCGAATGTTTCCAATTGCTCGTTCACCTCTCGCCATGTAATTATTCCGGAGCCCCGAAGACATCTCAGGAGATTCGTCTGCCTTGAAATTAATTCGAGGTCGTCACCTCCTTTGAGTCTTTTAATCGTTCCGGTGCATCATCTCCTTCTCGATCCTTTTTCAATGGTGTTTTCTTTTCGGTGGGCTCATAACCCACAGGTCTTTTTCCAGGATCTTACCTGACTCTTCTAATTTCCCGGAGTGTTTTGAAATTCTTTTCAACTATGACGTAAGTATGGATTCCATCAGTCATATGCCTTCTTCAAGATCTTTTTTTAATTCTTTCTTCGTTGGTTCAACCTTGCTTCTTTTCATTCTTCCGGAGTACTTCATGAATTATTTTCATTGTGTTCCTCCGAAGGCCATTATTTCAGAAGATTTCTTCGTTCACAGTTTTCAACTTCGTCCTCCAAATATTCTTCATTGATGCCTCTTCGTTCGTCTCACATTCTTCCGGTGCTTGTTCAAGTATTCTTTAATCAGTTCACAATCTCTCCGTTCTCGTCATTCAAATTGTCTTCAATTGCTTTATTCTTCCCGGAGATTCATTCTCTTGTATTCACTCAACTTTATTCCTTACGGTGGCCATTCTCTTTCTTCACTCAATTTTAATTCTTCTCGGTGGTTCGTTTCTTTTCTTCACTCAGCTTCATTTTTTTACGGTGATTTGCTCAACAGTTCTTTTCCAGTGTTATCACATCAATCCATTCATTTATTCCAATCCTATCGGTGTTTCATGAAGATTTTCGCAAGTTCGCGATATATCCCTCTTTAATCATTTCAACGAGAATAAGTAGTATGTGAATCCATTGCTTCCCATCAATTTAAATTGGTGGAGGATAAGCATAACATAATTCTTATCCATTCTCGTCAAGTTGATTTATTCCTTCCTTCGGAGTTATTCTTGAGGAATAAATTCTAGGTCCAAGTGCTTTAATCTTTTCTTTTCCGGAGTTCAATTTTCTCGGTTATTTCGTCGGAACCCCGTCTAATCATCGCAAGGCTTTAATCTTATTCTTTTCATCCGTCATTTTGTATATCATCATCCTTTCGTTACCGGAGTTCTTCATGGTGGTTCATCATGATTTAATTCATTCTTCAAACGTTCATCTAATTCTTCCGGAGCAGCTCAAGCATTCTCCTTCTTGCATCTCGAAGTGCAAATAATCCTCCGTATTCTTTTGAAATGGGGTTTTGCATTTCTTCCTTCATCCTCATCTATTCAATCCTTTCGTCGCGGCATAATTCACCTCAAGTTTTGAGATGATTTCTATAAGTCCACAACAAGCTCATTCTTTTGTTGTTGATTTTCTCAACAACTCCGTTCAAGCTATTCTGTTCAAGATGCTCTTTCAATTCATTCGTGCTTGGAGTTGTTCTTCTCTTATCCGTTCTTTTAATTCCATTCTTTCAATTCTTTCCGGAGGCATTATGTTGTTCCTCTCGTCAAATATTATTCCATCTCTCAAGTTATTCTTCTTTCAATTCATCCTCAACCGGTGTCCTATTCCTTCCATTTTCAGCCGGAGTGCTGCCTCAAGTCCTTCATTTGAATTCGTTTTCAATCTCTATCACCCGGAGTGGTTTCGAATTCATTCTTGTTCCTTTAGCTCTTGTTTTCGTGCCTTTCAACCCTTGGTTCTCTTGTGTTCCCTGTTCCTCTTTCGTTACGGAGCTTTTCAATCTCGTTCATCTCCGTTATATTTTTTCTTTTCTTTTTGAGTGGCTCAACCTGTCAATATTCTTGGTTTCACTCTTTTGTCCTCGAAGAACTTTGTTCTTCCTTTTCCTCTCCCGTCTCGTTCCTAAGATCTCGGGATGAGATCTCTTGTTAGTAGGGGAGTGTTGTGACACCCCGAGACCGGTGCGCCAGGTGTCAGCCAGTTATTCGTCATTGTTGCCATGTCATCTGCTTGCGTGTTGTATTTTTTGCCATGTCATCATGGGTGTTGCATCAGCATGTTTTCAAAACTTGCATCCGCCCGAGTCTCCTCGTCCTTTCCGTTGTCCGTTCTCAGCCCAGACACACTCACACGCGCCCGCGGCGCCTCCGAATATTTATTTTGTGAGTGGCCGTAAAAAATTCTCGGAATAAGTTGAAACTTGGCGTGTGGTCTAATTCTAGTGTAGACAGGCCGCCTGCCAAATTTCATCGCATTCGGAGCTCGTTTCATAGCCCAACGGTTAACCGCGTTAACCGCCGGAAGCCTTTTCTCTTTTGGCCCAACACCCCTTTCACACAGCCCACCAAGCCGATCCTAACCCCTCCATGCTCTTGGCCATTCGATCACGATCGCGTGGCCACGAACCGCTCCTCATTTGGACACTCCTAGCTCCCTCTACCTATAAATAGGTGTCTCCCTCGTATTTTCTCGCAGATCCAACCCTAGCCCCGCTCCCACCGCGCAGCCGGACATGTCCGCACCGCCGTCGGACATGTCCAGCACCCCAGCCACCTCACTCCGCCCAATCAGGGAGTGCCACGTCACCGTGCCGCCGCCCCACAGCCAATGGGCGCTCGCCACGTGGCCTCCGCCACCTCCCCGTCGCGGCTGGCCCGCTGGCCCGCGCGAGGCCCGTCGGGCCCAGATCGCCGCCGCCACTCCTCCGCGCCTCCTGCACTGAGCGCCGCCGCCGCTCGCACCTCCCGCGAGCGACCGCCGCCCGTCGCCGTCGTGCCCCGCCACCAGCGCCACCTCGCCGCCGGCCCCCGCCTCCACCACCGCGCCATGGCGCCGACGCCTCGGCCACGGATCACCGGGATCCGGCCGCGCCGCCAACCGCCTCTCGCAGATCCGGCGAGCCCCGCCGCCTCGCCCTCGCCGGCATCGACCCCGCCGCTGCCTCTCCATGGCCTCAGTCGGCCTCCGCTCGAGGACGACGGCGCCCGATCCAGCGCGCCTCCCTCTTGGGCCGTTCCTCCAGTCAGGCCCGGCCGACTGGCCCATCTCCCTCGGCCCACCAGCTCCTCTCCAAGCCGGCCCCCTTCCTCTGCTTCCTGGGCCTCAGCCCACATGGTGAGCAGCCCCAATCTCCCGCCCTGAGCACCTTTTGTTATCTAACGCCCGTTGTTTTTTTCTAAGTCTTAAAACTGCTAATTCCTTTTCTGCCTTAATATTTGTTGCATGTTTGTGTGGCTGTAATTATTTGTGTGCTTATCCAAATTGGGTGAATAATATGTCAAAATGATCGTGGTGATATGCTCTACAGTATGTTCCATTGTGCCATGCTCGTTTGACTTCATCTAGATGCCCTAATCTCTGTTGCAAGAGTGCTACTTGTTTAAAACTGCTGTTAACTATAATTTGTTGCATACTTGTGATGCTTGTAACTTTGTGCATGTTTATCCAAATGAAGCATATGATATGTCAAAATGTTCATTGTGAAGTGTACTACATGATGGTTGCTGTAGCATGCTTGTTTGAGTCCATATTGCCATGTTAATATCTGTTGCAAAAGTGCATGTGGCTGTTAAGTGCTGAAACTTGTTATGAGATGCTGATTTCACTTGCTCATTGCTATTGGTGTGTTTGTCCTCATGCCACATGTCTATATGTTTTAGAAGCACGATCATATGGTCTTTGCTGTGATACAATGCATTTTCCATGATATGCCTTGAGGTGACTTAAACAAGCTTGTAAACATGCCATGTTGTTGTTGCTGTTTTATACTTACTGAAAAGCTGCCAAGTCTGGAATCTGTTATAACCTGATGCTATGTTTGCTTGATGCCCTAGTCAAATCCATGCTTGTTTTGGAGTGGCCAATGATCATGTCTTGTTGTACATGTTATTGTCTATCCATTCATGCCTTGTTTTGCATATATGACCTGCTGTAGCTTATTTATTTCTTGCCCTCAAGTTGCAATAAATTATACCTGTCAGACTTTTAACAACATGATCAATTTGGTGAAGCTTGTTGTTATTGATCCATGACTCCTATGGAGATGCTCCAATGGAGTTGTTTGCTGTAGGATATGTCTACTACATGTCAATGCTATTTATGTTCTTATTAGAGTTGATATGCTTGTTGTTTTGTGCCTCCGAAGGCAGCATCGTGATGATGTTTTTGCCTTCCCAGATTTTGGCCAAGTCTGGATACTTTTATTGCAACTTGCCATGCTTGGTTAGATGTGTTCCAGCAAGCTTTTGGGTGTGTTCTAAGTTCATGCTTGTTAAGTATCATGTCTACCTCACATCCATGCTTCTAGTTATCATGTTTGGGTGCTGTAGCATATATATACCTTGCCCCAAAGTTGCTATGTGATTGTTAACTTCAGCTTTGCATTGTATCTTGTTTCATGTGTATGTGTTGAACCATTGCTCCGTTTTGAGTGTGCCCTATATGAAACTTGTGTGATTTTGAATGTAGAAGCATAATATCAAGTTGTTTTCATGTTTGGAGTGAGTTTTCTTGATGTTTGGGTGCATCTTGCACCGTTGCCATGCTTGTCTTGTTTTGCTCATATCTTCTAGGCTGTAGCTCCGAATTAAATGAACTTTATATGAAACTTGACTAGAATTTAGTGTAGATCATCATGGTGCATGTTCACCTGCTGTTTAACAACTTTAACATAAGGTTTGTTCAGATCTGGACCAAATTCAAAGTGTGCATATGACGACTTACCGGATTTGTTATATGTAGATTCCGGCCTCATTTAAACTTGTTGTTTGGTGTTGTTCTTGTGTGCTTCATCCCTTGCCATCTATTGCATCATATATAGACTTGTCTTGCATCATACTTGGTTGATCACCTTGTCATGTGCTTGTGTTGTGTGTTTACCGTGTTGCTTGCTTCTTCTTGTTAGTGCTTGTTCCGTTGCGATCGTGAGGATTCATTCGTCTACCCGTGGTTCGTATTCAAGGCTTCTTCTTCGTCTTCTTCACAGATTCGTTCTTCTTCCTTGCGGGATCTCAGGCAAGATGACCATCACCTTGGATACCTTTACTATCATTGCCATGCTTAATTGTCTCGATGCTATCGTTACATGTCGCGCTACCTGATACGTCCAAAACGTATCTATAATTTCTGCTTGCTCCATGCTTCTTTTGTGTGATATTGCTATGATATTGATGCACTTCCATGCACTTTTGATCATATTTGGACTAACCTATGAACTCAGTGCACCACAGTGCCAGTTCCTGTTTTCTGTTGTTTTTCTATTTCAGGTTTCCCCCATATTAAAAGTGCTCCAAAAATTCCAGGAAAAATACAGGAAAAATCAGCGTACAGGAAGCTTCGCGATGAACCAAAGATTGGCTAGAGGGGAGCCAGGGGAGGCCCAGGCGGCCACCTGGCGCGGCCCCACCCATGGCCGCGCCAGGGGGGCGCCTGGCGACCCTGCTCCGCCTCTGGCTGCACCCCTTCGCATATATATCCCTCTCGTCCCGAAACCCTCGAGGACAGAACTCTTTTTCGCGATCTCGCCTCTGTTCCGCCGCCACAACGCTTCCAAGATCGGGAGCATTAGGAGAACTCTTCCCGGCACCCTGCCGGAGGGGAGAACCACCACCGGGAGCTTCTCCACCACCATGGACGCTTCCCGGGTGAGTCGTGAGTAGTCCACCTTGGACCATGGGTCCATGATCAGTAGCTATGTGATGTTCTCCTCCCCTCTTTGCTCTTCATGGTTTAGACCTCATGAGCTGCCCTACATGATTGAGGCACATATGTAATCTTTCTGCTGTTGCTTTGCTGAGTTTGCTGGGATCTGATGGATTATGAGACTATGTTCAGATTGTGCTTGAATAATATATTTGATTCACCTCTTTTATATCTTTGTTCTTGAGTAATTCTTGCATGTTCTCCGTTGCTGTTTATTGCTTTGGCCAAGTAGTAGGTAGTAACTCCAAGAGGGAGCGTTATGCTTGATTGTGGGTTCATGCCCCCTGATGACTAGCTTGAGTGACAGAAACATGAGTCTAGGGGATGTGCTGTTGCCACAAGGGAGAAAACAACGGTGCTTGTACTTGCGGGTGCAAGGATTGTTTACTTTACGCAAAGTTCTTTTAATGTAGTTGTCTGTTGCTTTGAGTTTACACTTTGGGTGGAATTCGCAACTTAATACCAGCGAGATGTTCTGGATAGATATCTCAAGGTGGATGATTAGTAGTAGATGCAGATGGATTTCGGTCTACTTGCCTTGGAGTACCGCCCATGCTTTTGAGCCTCTACCTTTCTTTGCAGCATAGTTAGCATTGGATTGCGCACATAATCCTGTCAATTGCCCAGCTGTAATTTGTTTACCTCGCTTTGTTGTTTTATCGTCTTTTGGGAGAGAGACATCACTAGTGAACATCATGGGACCCCGGTCCATATTACCACCGCTGATCACACCTTCTATTTACTTCCTGTTTTTATTTCCTAGTTGTCATAGCTATCATTATTATCTCTTGTGTTTGATCCTTTGTAAACAACAAGGCCGAAGGGATTGACAACCTCTCTGTACTCGTTGGGAGCAAAGTTATCTGTATCTGTGTGCAGGTCCTGTCAACCGCTAAGTTTCTAGCGCCGTTGACACCTACTTGTCGACCCTCGGAGTCTCACGGGATTCGATCCTTGGTATCTTTGCCAAGGGAAATTTGCCGCTACGCTACATCTCAACCTTCCACTTGGGGTAACCAACGAGGGGCGAGAAGCCAGCAAGCAAGTTTCTAGCGCCGTTGCCGGGACTCCACTCTTCAGGATAGGGGAGTTGCACGCTATCTTTTATCTTTGCTTTTTAGCCTTGTTAGTTTACCTTTTAGTTTTTGCTTTAGTGTCCCTTACCAAAAATCACAAAAATAGTTATCTTGCTTGCTGCTGCTATGGGTTCCACCGAGAACACCAAGTTGTGTGACTTCACTAGTCATAACAACAATGACTTTATCTGCACGCTTATTGCTACGCCTGCCACTTCAGCACCTTCTTATGAGATTAAACCTGCTTTGCTGAACCTAGTTATGAAAGATCAATTCTCCAGTGCTGGAGATGATGCTGCTTTGCACTTAAATAATTTTGTTGAGCTCTGTGATATGCAAAAGTACAAAGAAGTAGATGGTGATATTGTTAAGCTTAAGCTTTTTCCTTTCTCCTTGAGAGGAGGAGCTAAAATCTGGTTTCAATCCTTGCCTAGGAATATTATAGATTCTTGGGACAAGTGCAAGGATGACTTTATTGGGAAGTACTATACCCCTGCTAAAATTATCCAATTAAGGAGTAACATAATGAATTTTAAACAATTGGATAATGAACACGTTGCCCAAGCTTGGGAACGCATGAAATCTCTTGTCAAGAACTGCCCTACTCATGGTTTGACTACTTGGATGGTTATCCAAACTTTTTATGCAGGATTGAACTTTACCTCGCGGAACTTGTTAGGTTCGGCCGCGGGAGGAACCTTTATGTCAAATACACTTGGTGCTGCCACGAAACTTCTCGACGAGATGATGACCAATTATTCCCAATGGCACACCGAACGCGCTCCAACAGGTAGGAAGGTAAACTCTGTCGAGGAGATTTCCTCCCTAAATGAAAAAGTTGACTTGATCATGTCTCTACTTTCCAAGCAATCTTCTATTGATCCTCATGATGTTCCTTTAAATTCTTTGATTGCTCAAGATCAAGTAGATGTGAACTTTATCTCTAGAAACAACTTCAATAACAATGCTTATAGGAGTAATTTTGGTAGCAACCCTAGACCGTTCCCCTCTAATTCCTATGGGAACAACAATACTTATCCTAGCACCAAGAACTCCACTTTTGAACTAGAGATTATGCTTATTGACTTCATCACTACCCAAAAGGCCTTCAATAAGAGTGTAGAATAAAAACTAGACAAACTAGATAATCTCTCTTCGAAGGTAGACAATTTAGCCCATAAGGTAGAGTTGCTTAAAATTAGAACTTCTCCTCTTGAGGAGAGGAAGACCACTCCTATGAATGCTATTCAAGTGCAAATTAATGAAAACATTAGGATGATGGCTAAACTTAAAAAGAGATGGGCTAGAGAAAAGGAGGAAGAAGATAGAATTAAGAGCCTTCCTACCCACCACACTGTTGCTACTATCCAAGTTGTTGAGGATATCCAAACTCTTAGCACCCAATGCACTCCTAGTCCCATTGGACCTATTAATGGTGATGCTATGACCTCAACCATAGAAGAAGAAACTCCTATGACCATAGAAGCTACCAAACAAGTGAGCCTAAAGGACACCACTACCACTTTACTTGATAGTAGTGACCTTGATTTTGATAATTGCACCTTTTCTGAAGTTATTGGTTTTCTTCACAAGATGTCTAGAGATCCCCACACTAGCACACTTAATCTTGCCTTCACGGAGCATATCACTAATGCTCTTACCAAAGCTAGGGAGGAGAAGCTTAGGGTAGAAGCCTCCATACCTAGAAAGCTAGAAGATAGTTGGGATCCTATGATTAAAATTAAGTTGAATAACTTCTCTTGCTATGCTTTATGTGATGTTGGAGCTAGTACCTCCGTTATGCCCAAAAGAATGTATGATATGTTTGAATTGAAACCTTTTGATCCTTGTTCTTTTGGTGTTCGTCTTGTTGATTCTTCCGTAAAGAAACCTTTGGGGAAGATCGACGATGTTCTTATCATTGCCAATGACAATTATGTTCCCATTGATTTTACTATTATGGATATTGAATGTGAACCTTCATGTCCAATTATTTTGGGACGTCCTTTTCTTCGCACCGTTGGTGCTATCATTGACATGAAAGAGGGGAATATAAAATTCCAATTCCCTGTCAAGAAAGGGATGGAACACTTCCCTAGAAAGAAGATTAAGTTGCCTTTTGAGTCCGTTACATGGGCTAGCTATTCTCTTACTCTTGATAAAACTTGATCTTGTCTTTTTGCATCATGCCTAGCTTAAAGGCATAAAAGAAAGAGCTTTTGGGAGGCAGCCCACAACAAATTAGGTCTTATTTTGCTTTTGTTGTGTCTTGATGTTTGTTACTACAGTAGCATCATCATTGTATCTTTTCTTTTCAGCTTTGTGCCAAGTTTAGCCTCCGATTGCAAGAAAGTTCAAAAGTTGTGACGTGCTGTCCAGAAAACAAATTCTGTCCTTGGACAGAAAAATTCGAATAAAATCACCAGATCATCTTTTTGATCTGAATTGTTTTGACAGAGTGCTCTATACAATTGGCTTTCGAGCGTCTGTTCTGAGTTTTTTTATTTGAGTTGCAGAAGTGCCCCGAAAAAATTATTTACTACCTGCTGGTCTGTTTTTCACATATTCTGTCCTGTTTTGCCTTTTCTTCGTTTTGCAAACCTTGAGCTTGCTTTTTCTTTGCAAAAACCTTTTGGCAATCTTGAGAAACAGTAGCTCTTCAAGATTATCTTCATTTCCAGTAGGGAAAAATTATTTTATTGTGGGTACTAACCTCGCTAATCAGATTATGATGAGTTATGTATGAAGGGAGTTTTCAAGTGTGCGAGGGAAGATGATAAAAGAAGATTCAGGAGGGTCAAACGCTCAAGCTTGGGGATGCCTCCATGCACCCCCAAGAAATATTCAAGAAGACTCAAGTGTCTAAGCTTGGGGATGCCCCCATGCATCCCCTTCTCCATCAACAATTATCAGTTCGTCTTTCGTTCCACTATATTCTTATCACTTCATGCGTTATGTGCTATGCTTGGAGCGTCTTGCTCTTAATTTCCTTTTTTTAGTTTTCTTTAGCTTTGCTTGCTGTTCATAACAAGTTAGAACCCAGCTTTCTTTGTGTGGGAGAGAAACACGCTCCACTTCAACCTAGAACACAACATAGGATTTTCATGCTTATCTTTGTTGTGTGTGTTCTTTGTCTTTCCATAGCTGCTGTCATGTTTAGCTCTTAGTTTTCATGCTTTTCTTTTTAAAGAGCTTTTGTTTAGTTGGTTGCTGAACTCTCTTGAGTTTTCATGTTTATCTTGTTAAGAGAGTTTGCCTGTTGCACTGAGTTGTGTGTCTTAACTTAAAGTAGGTAATTGAGGTTGCTATTTAATTTTAGTATTAACTTCCAATAGTTTTGAGGTATTGCCATGAGTAATGTCTGAACTTTTGGTGTCAAGAGCTTTACCCTATTAGTGATAGATGTCGTTTTTTGGGGAATCCGTGTTTATTTTCGAAAACCTACGAAATAGTTGAGAACTTTAGCTACTAGATGGATCACTAATCTTTGGAGGGATCGAATATTAGAGTACACTCACGTACCATGAGTCGAGGATGCACAAGGATAACCAAACCCCCATACACTCCTCCTCGGGGTACTTGTCTCTTTGTGAACCTCCTAATTAGATTGAGAGTTACCGATAATAAGTGCATGAGTTCTTCGGACTAATGTGAGTATTCGAAAGTTGACACTTCCACCTAACCATATTTTTCTAGCCTCTTCGGTACCATGCATTGCCCTTTCTCACCTCGAGAGTTGGCGCATACTTTGCCGGTGCATCCAAATCCTTGGCACGATACGCTCTGTCATCATAAGCCTCATTATATCCTTCCTCAAAACAGCCACCATACCTACCTATCAAGGCATTTCCATAACCTTTCCGAGATACATTGCCATGCAACATCCATCTTCTCATGACTTGATCTTCATGTCATACATGCTTTTGCTTGATCGATGAGCCGCATTCTAGTTGGGCCTTGCCCTAATCATTGCTACATGACGCGCTAGTATCATTGCATATCCTGCTACACTGGCAGAGGCATACATTTGCATACATCATGATAGTTTCATTTTCTTTATGTTGAGTACTTTTGTAAAGTGTGAAAGATCTTCTATACTTCTTGTAATATATAGAGTGTTGCCCCTAAAGTGAGGAAAAGATCCCAAAGAGGACAAAATCAAAAGATCCCAAAGAGGACAAATGAGAGTCAAATAGAAAGAGCCATTGAGGCCACAAAAAAAAATAGAAAAAAGAGAAAAAGAAATAAAAAGAGAGAAGGGGGCACACTACTATTCCTTTTGAGAGATCCACACTCGTACTTCATCTTATACCTTGTACTCCATAGAGATTATCATTCATGCATATAGCTATGTGGGGACCTTCACACTATAGAACTTGGCTTGTATATTCCAATGATGAGCCTCCTCAAAAGAGCTCTAGGTCTTCTTGAGCGAGCAAGTTGGATGCACCCCCACTAGTTCCATTGGAGAGCTTACCTTAGCTCATATGTGCATCCGTTGCATGGCAATCCCTACTCCTCACATCATATCTATCATTTGGCTTTCTCTCGCCTATGGTTGTCCTCATTGATGTGAGCCTTTCACACCTTTTTTGTCTTCCCCCTCCATCATTTTTCTCTCTTTGCCATCCTAAGTGTCAACTTTCTTGCTTACGCTCATCCATTGCATGAGTGCTCAAAATATCGAAAGGGAGTGGATCATTTTGACTTGTACCTGGCTAGTGGTCTGGGGATGAGTCAAGATAAGATTCCAAAGAAGACCAAGTGTGAAACTTTAGTAGATTAAGTTCTCAACAATACAAAAACTATGTTTTACTCTCTCGTATATCCCTATCCCCTTTCTTGCACGCAAACACCATTTGGAGACATTCGAGTCACGGACAGCGAGAGCTCTTGCACCTTTATGTTCTTATGTTGCTTGTTACAATGCTAATATAGACTCTTGCTTGTTATGACTTGAATTGAATTACATGCCTTGATTGCTTTACTTAAAAAGTTCTTATATGGTTGGTAGCATGTCACCACAGAAATTATGCTTGTTATCATTTACCTACTCGAGGACGAGCAGGAATTAAGCTTGGGGATGTTGATACGTCCAAAACGTATCTATAATTTTTGCTTGCTCCATGCTTCTTTTTGTGATATTGCTATGATATTGATGCACTTCCATGCACTTTTGATCATATTTGGACTAACCTATTAGCTAAGTGCACCACAGTGCCAGTTCCTGTTTTCTGCTGTTTTTCTATTTCAGGTTTCCCCCATATTAAAAGTGCTCCAAAAATTCCAGGAAAAATACAGGAAAAATCAGCGTACAGGAAGCTTCGCGAAGAACCAAAGATGGGCCAGAGGGGAGCCAGGGGAGGCCCAGGCGGCCACCTGGCACGGCCCCACCCCTGGCTGCGCCAGGGGGGCGCCTGGGGCCCCTGCTCCGCCTCTGGCTGCCCCCCTTCGCATATATATCCCTCTCGTCCCGAAACCCTCGAGGACAGAACCCTTTTTCGCGATCTCGCCTCTGTTCCGCCGCCGCAGCGCTTCCAAGATCGGGAGCATCAGGAGAACTCTTCCGGCACCCTGTCGGAGGGGAGAACCACCACCGGGAGCTTCTCCACCACCATGGAAGCTTCCCGGATGTGTCGTGAGTAGTCCACCTTGGACCATGGGTCCATGATCAGTAGCTATGTGATGTTCTCCTCCCCTCTTTGCTCTTCATGGTTTAGACCTCGTGAGCTGCCCTACATGATCGAGGCACATATGTAATCTTTCTGGTGTTGCTTTGCTGAGTTTGCTGGGATTTGATGGATTATGAGACTATGTTCAGATTGTGTTTGAGTAATATATTTGATTCACCTCTTTTATATCTTTGTTCTTGAGTAATTCTTGTATGTTCTTCGTTGCTGTTTATTGCTTTGGCCAAGTAGTAGGTAGTAACTCCAAGAGGGAGCGTTATGCTTGATTGTGGGTTCATGCCCCCTGATGACTAGCTTGAGTGATAGAAACATGAGTCTAGGGGATGTGTTGTTGCCACAAGGGAGAAAACAATGGTGCTTGTACTTGCGGGTGCAAGGATTGTTTACTTTACGCAAAGTTCTTTTAATGCAGTTGTCTCTTGCTTTGAGTTTACACTTTGGGTGGGATTCGCAACTTAATACCAGCGAGATGTTCTGGATAGATATCTCAAGGTGGATGATTAATAGTAGATGCAGATGGATTTCGGTCTACTTGCCTTGGCGTACCGCCCATGCTTTTGAGCCTCTACCTTTCTTTGCAGCATAGTTAGCATTGGTTTGCGCACACAATCCTGTCAATTGCCCAGCTGTAATTTGTTTACCTCGCTTTGCTGTTTTATCGTCTTTTGGGAGAGAGACATCACTAGTGAACATCATGGGACCCCCGTCCATATTACCACCGCTGATCGCACCTTCTATTTACTTCCTGTTTTTATTTCCTAGTTGCAGTCATAGCTATCATTATTATCTCTTGTGTTTGATCCTTTGTAAACAACAAGGCCGGAGGGATTGACAACCTCTCTGTACTCGTTGGGAGCAAAGTTATCTGTATCTGTGTGCAGGTCCCGTCAACCGCTAAGTTTCTGGCGCCGTTGACTCCTACTTGTCGACCCTCGGAGTCTCACGGGATTCGATCCTTGGTATCTTTGCCAAGGGAAATTTGCCGCTACGCTACATCTCAACCTTCCACTTGGGGTAACCAACCAGGGGCGAGAAGCCATCACTACCCATCATTATTGTCAGCTTCTCCTTGTTGCCATGAAACCTCTAACCTTTGACACCTTCCTAGCAAACCATTGTTTGGCTATGTTACCCACTTGCTCAGCCCCTCTTATAGCGTTGCTTAGTTGCAGGTGAAGATGAAGATCGTTCCAGGTGGGAACGTGTTGTTGGAATATCACAATATCTATTATTATTATTTTTAACACACCTATATACTGGGCATGGGTGGAAGGCTTGGCCTTTTGCTCGGTGTTTTGTTCCACTCATGCCACCTTAGGATCCGATAAACCGGCATTATGTTCCTTGATTTTGCGTTCCTTACACGGTTGGGTATATGGGGACCCCTTGACAATTCGTCTTTGAATAAAACTCCACCAGCAAGGCCCAACATTGGTTTTAATTTGCCTCATAATAACAACTTAATTAATTAAATAAATTTGCATAGGGGGTCGCGTTCCCGAGTATTCTTTGTACATAGCAGGGGGGCCAGTGCTGATGGTGTTGGTCCCAAACTAGAGCCACTTGCGGTGCCACCTAGTTATCTGGGGTCTTCGGTTACTATACGTATTTCTCATCCGGACGTGGACTGAGACGAGATACGCGCGGCTACTATCAGGGTGTCGGCACGCCGGGAGGTCTTGCTTGACTTGTTTTTCCATTGTCAAAATGTCTTGTGCACCGGGATTCTAAGCCTGATCGGATTGTCCCTAAGATAAGGGGTAATATTATTATTACTTCTGCTGATCGTGAGAGCTTGTGATGGGCTAAGTTGGGACACCCCTGCAGGGTTATGATCTTTCGAAAGCCGTGCCCGTGGTTATGTGGCAGATTGGAATTTGTTAATGTCCGATTGTAGAAAACTTGACAGAGGATCCGAAGTAAAACACACAACTGTGTGAGTAACCGTGACTGTCTCTTTTCACTTTGAGAAGAGAACACGGTGGGGTTATGTTTGACTCGTATGTAGTTCATGATCTTTAGCGATCACTACTAGTTTGCGACCGTTCGCGTAGATGCTCATCTTATTCTTGTACTTGTAAGTTAGCCACCATATATTGCTTAGCCGCTGCTGCAACCTCACCACTTTACCTCTCCTTACCCATTAAGCTTTGCTAGTCTTGTTACCCATGGTTATGAGATTGCTGAGTCCTCGTGGCTCACAAATACTACAACAACAGTTGCAGGTGCAGGTTTCCGATGACTTGACGTGAGAGCGATGTTCGTTGTGTTGAAGTCCTTCTTCTTCTTCTTCTTTAGTCTTGGGTTAGGTTCCGGGTCGGCAGCCTGGGATAGCAGATGTATGTCGTTGTGCTTTTCATGTTTGCATCCGTAGTCAGATGCCTTGTATTGATGATGTTGTATTCATGTGACTTGTATGTATTGTTGTATCCCCCATGTATGTATGTAATGGTACGATGTAATGATATCCATCTTGCTAAGCGGCCGAAATGCGGTTGTGCCCCAATCACGTAAGTGTCACGTGATCGGGATAGAATCGCATGTTGGGCCTCACAGAAGCTTACACCCAAACCTGCCCCAAATGGGAAAAAAATTACCACGGCATGTTGATGCTGCTCCATGATAGCATGCCAAGTTTCAGGAATTTCATACGAGTTTTGGATTTACTAGAATTTAAAAGCCATGTATCTCAATGTTTGCGGCCGAGTGGCGGTGGCATGGTGTTTGAAATTGATTCCCATTTCTTGCATGGGACCTAAGCATGCAACCAAGGACACAAATTTGATTTTTCAACGAGTTTATATGCAGTGGAGAATGTGCATGTAGTTCAAATTTGAATTATGCGAATAAAATGCCAGGAAAACCAAGTTAATGTATAAAAATGTCCAAACGAACCCCGAAAAATTCCAAAATTAAACACAACACTCATGTTGTTCTATGTTGACACTCGAAAGATTTTGAAAGCAATAAGAGGCAACGGATATCGTTTAGTCCCCAAAGGTGGCACGTTCCCTACGGAAACCATCACGCTTGTTCTGAGAAGTTAAGGTTTGTGAGAAGCTTATACCCAAACCTGCCCCAAATGGGGCAAAATATTTGCCATGGCATGTTGATGCCGCTCCATGATAGCATGCCAAATATCATAAATTTCACACGAATTTTGGATTTACTAGAATTTAAAAAACCAGGTATCTCAATGTTTGCGGCCGAGTGACGGTGGCAGGGTGTTTGAAATTCATTCCCATTTCTTGCATGGGACCTAAGCATGCAACCAAGGACACATATTTCATTTTTCAACCAGTTTATATGACCTGGAGAATGTGCATGTAGTTCAAATTTGAATTATGCAAATAAAATGCCTGGAAAGCCCAGTTAATGTATAAGAATGTCCAAACGAACCCCATTCCAAAACTGAACACAACACTCCTGTTGTTCTATGTTGACACTCGAATTTTTTTGAAAGCAATAAGAGGCAACGGATATCGTTTCGTCCTCAAAGGTGGCACATTCCCTACCGAAACCATCATGCTTGTTGTGAAAAGCTCTGGTTTGTGAGAAGCTTATACCAAAACCTGCCCCAAATGGGACAATTTTTTTACCACGACATGCTGATGCCGCTCCATGATAGCAGGCCAAGTTTCATGAATTTTAGACGAGTTTTGTATTTACTAGAATTTTAAAAACCAGGTATCTCAATGTTTGCGGCCGAGTGACGGCGGCAGGTTGTTTGAAATTCATTCCCATTTCTTGCATGGGACCTAAGCATGCAACCAAAGACACATATTTGATTTTTCAATCAGTTTATATGCACTGGAGAATGTGCATGTAGTTCAAATTTGAATTATGTGCATAAAATGCTTGGAAAACCCAGTTAATGTATAAAAACATCCAAACGAACCTTCAAAAATTCCAATTTTTTAACGAAACACCTATAGTTGCATGTTCACGGAAGATAAAAGTTCTAACAATTCAAACACCATCCTTTGTAGCTGTGACTACATTATGTAATTCAAATCAAGATGGTAAATCAAGTAGATCGCACACAGTTTGTTATCACCAACCGTGTGAGATGCAACACAAAATATCTTGGAGCATCGTCGGTGTATAGTATGCCTATGGCTTACGCGAGAAGGTGTGTCGGCTACAGTCCACAACCGACGTCTCAAGCACACTAGCTCACTCCGCAAATATCATTTCACTGTTCATTCATCGCCGGTGAAAGATGGGGACGTGGACCCATGCCGTTGATACGTCTCCAACGTATCTATAATTTTTTATTGTTCCATGCTATTATTTATGAAGTCTTGGATGTTTAATAGGCTTTATCACACACTTTTATATCATTTTTGGGACTAACCTACTAACCCAAAGGCCCAGTCCAGATTATTGTTTTCCCCCTACTTCAGGGTTTTGCAGAAAAAGAATATCAAACGGAGTCCAAACAGAATGAAACCTTCGCGAGAGATATTTTTGGAGAAAATCACGCACAGGGAACTTAAAAACCACGTAAGGGGAGCATCGAGGCGCCCACGAGGGTGGGGGGCGCGCCCCCTACCTCGTGGGCCCCTTGAGCATCCCTCGGTGTCCTCCTTCTTCCTATATAAGTCTACGTATCCCGAAACCTTCGACAACAGAGAGAAAACCTTAATTCCACCGCCGTAACCTTCTGTTCCCGTGAGATCCCATCTTGGAGCCTGTTCCGGAGCTCCACCCGAGGGGGATCCATCACAAAGTTCTTCTTCATCATCATTATCGCCCTCACCATGAGTTGTGAGTAGTTTACCACAGACCTTCGGGTCCATACCTAATATCTAGATGGTTTCTTCTCTCTCTCTGGATCTCAATACAAAGTTCTCCTAGGTCTTCGAGGAGATCTATTCGATGTAATCTCTTTTTGTGGTGTGTTTGTCGAGATCCGATGAATTGTGATTTTATGATCAAGATTATCTATGAAAGATATTTGGTTCTTCTCTGAACTTTTTATGTGTGCTGATAATATCATTGCAAGTCTCTTCGAATTATTGGTTTGGTTTGGCCTACTAGATCTATAGTTCTTGCAATGGGAGAAGTGCTTGGCTTTGGGTTCAATCTTGCGGTGTCCTTTCCCAGTGACAGTAGGGGCAGCAAGGCACGTATTTTATTGTTGCCATCGAGGATAAAAAGATGGGGTTTATATCATATTGCTTGAGTTTATCCCTCTACATCATGTCATCTTGCTTAAGGCGTTACTCTGTTCTTATGAACTCAATACACTAGATGCATGCATGATAGCAGTCGATGTGTGGTGTAATAGTAGTACATGTAGGCAGGAGTCGGTATACTTGTCTCGGACGTGATGCCTATACAAAATGATCATGCCTAGATAGTCTCATAATTATTCGCTTTTCTATCAATTACTCGACAGTAATTTGTTTACCCGCCGTAGAATATCACTATCATGAGAGAAGCCACTAGAGAACACTATGGCCCCTGGGTCTATTCTCAACATATCGATCTACATCCACTTTACTTTTATCGCTTTTATTTGCTGTTCTTATAAACTAAAAATACCAAAAATATAAACTATCATCTCTATCAGATCTCACTTTCGTAAGTGACCGTAAAGGAATTGACATCCCCTTATCGCGTTGGCTGCGAAGTTCTTATTTGTTTGTGCAGGTGCGAGGGACTCACGCGTAGGTCTCCTACTGGATTGATACCTTGGTTCTCAAAAACTGAGGTAAATACTTACGCTACTGTGCTGCATCTCCCTTTCCTCTTCGAGGGAATACAACGCAAGCTCGAGAAGTAGCAAGAAGAATTTATGGCGCCGTTGCCGGGGAGGCTTACACAAAAGTCATATACCAAGTACCTATCACAAACCCTTATCCTTCGCATTACATTTATTTGGCTCTCGTTTTCCTCTCCCCCACTTCACTCTTGCCGTTTTATTTGCTCTTCTTCCACCGTGTGTTTATCGTTCGCTCGCTTCTTGTTTGCTCGTGTGTTGCTTGCTTGCTTGTCACTATGGCTCTCCCTATTAGTATTGACCCTCACCTCAAGAGGCTGGAGGAGATTGAAAGCAATGTTAGTCATTTTATGACTATATAATTTGAGCATAATGACTTTTTCAGAAGTGAGCTCAAAGAATAGAAAAAGTTTATGGAGTATATGAATAAAGACCATGATGATATGTCTAAGGAATTTTATGGCTTGAAAGCTCAGTTTGCTCATCTTGAGAACTTAATTGCCCAAATTTCGGATAAACAGTCCACCTTGATTAATAAGATGGCTGCTAAACCGGAAGAGCATGAAAATAAAGATGAAGATCTGAAAGTTATTGATGTGTCTCCTATTAGATCCTTGTTTTCTAGTATAAATCTTGATGAAGATAGGATTGGAGATAATTCTACTTTAAGGTGTCCCAATGATTCGGAGTTTTTAGATCTTGATGCTAAAATTGCTAAAAGTGGGAGTGAAGAGATTAAAACTTTGCATAGTGATGAACCCACTACTTTGGATTTCAAGGGATTCAATTAAGACAATTGCTATTTGATTGATTGTATTTCCTTGTTGCAATCCGTGCTAAATTCTCCGTATGCTTATAGTCAAAATAAAGCTTTCACCAAACACATAGTTGATGCTTTGATGCAATCTTATGAAGAAAAACTTGAGTTGGAAGTTTCTATCCCTAGAAAGATTTATGATGAGTGGGAACCTACTATCAAAATAAAAATAAAAGATCATGAATGCTATGCTTTGTGTGATTTGGGTGCAAGTGTCTCCACTATCCCAAAAACTTTGTGTGCTTTGCTAGGGTTCCATGAGCTTGATGATTGTTCTTTAAATTTGCATCTTGCGGATTCCACTATTAAGAAACCTATAGGAAGAATTAATGATGTTCTTATTGTTGCCAATAGGAATTGTTTGCTCGTAGATTTCATTGTTCTTGATATAGATTGCAATCCTTCATGTCCTATTATTCTTGGTAGACCTTTCCTTAGAACGATTGCTGGAATTATTGATATGAAGGAAGGAAATATTAGATTCCAATTTCCGTTAAGGAAAGGCAAGGAACACTTTCCTAGAAAGAAAATCAAATTACCATATGAATCTATCATGAGATCCACTTATGGATTGCCTTCCAAAGATGGCAATACCTAGATTTATCTTGTATCGTCCCTAGCTAGGGGCGTAAAACGATAGCGCTTGTTGGGAGGCAATCCAATTTTATATTTCTTGTTCTTGTTGCCGTTAGGGACTAAATATTGCATCTAGCCTCTGATTAGATGCGGTTTAATGTTTTGTTTAGTGTTTGTGCCAAGTAGAACCTTTGGGAAGACTTGTGTGAAATTTATGTGATCTTGCTGTGAAAAACATAATCGTTAACGCTGGCTAAAGTGGTTGTAAGATTTTGCTGGAGTGTGATATTTAGTTGATTCTTTTTGCAGATGATTTGTATACAAATTCCTCAAATTTACCAATTTAGTTTGAATTTTTTTGCGTTCCAAAAGTAGGCTAAACCTGCAGATTACTACAGACTGTTCTGTTTTTTACAGATTGTGTTTTTCGTGTGTTGTTTGCTTACTTCGATGCATCTATGAGTAGTATTGGAGGATATGAACCATAGAGAAGTTGGAATACAGTAGGTTTAACACCAATATAAACAAATAATGAATTCATTGCTGCACCTTTGAGTAGTGGTTTTGTTTCTTATACTAACGGAGCTCACGAGAATTTTTGTCTAAGTTTTGTGTTGTGAAGTTTCCAAGTTTTGAGTATTGCTTTGATGGACTATGGAACAAGGAGTAGCAAAGGCCTAAGCTTGGGGATGCCCATGGAACCCCAAGTAAATTCAAGATAATTAAAAGCCTAAGCTTGGGGATGCCCCGGGAAGGCATCCCCTCTTTCGTCTTCATCCATCGGTAACTATACTTGGAGCTATATTTTTATTCGCAACATGATATGTGTTTTGCTTGGAGCGTTTTGTATAATTTGAGTCTTTGATTGTTAGTTTGTCACAATCATCCTTGATGGACACACATATTTGAGAGAGTTAAATATGGCCTAAGAATTGTTAGAACACTCTATGTGCTTCACTTATATCTTTTGAGTTGAATAGTTTTTGCTCTAGTGCTTCACTTATATCTTTTAGAGCACGGTGGTGGTAATATTTTGTAGAAATTGATGAACTCTCATGCTTCACTTATACATATTTGAGAGTCTATTAAAACAGCATGGTGATGTGTTTAGGCTAGAGAAACTAGTCTTCACATGGTAGACATCCAATGTCAATGTAGTAAAAAAAATCTTACACCAAGTGCATTGAATAGAATGAGATGTTGGATGCTTGGTAATTGTTTTGAGATATGAGGATAGTGATATTAGAGTCATGCTAATGGAGTTATTATGAAATTGATAAATACTTGTGTTAAGGTTAGAGATTCCCGTAGCAGGCACATATGGTGAACCGCTATGTGACGAAGTTAGAGCATGAGGTATTTGTAGAGTGCCAACCTTTGTGTGGAGGTCGGGGGCGCGCGATGGTTAACTCCTACCAACCTCCCCCCTAGGAGCATGCGTTGATTGCTTTGTTTTGATGACTCGTAGATTTTTGCAATAAATATATGAGTTCTTATGACTAATGTTGAGTCCATGGATTATACGCACTCTCATCCTTCCACCATTGATAGCCTCTCTTGTACCGCGCAACTTTCGCCGGTGCCATAAACCCACTATATATCCTTCCTCAAAACAGCCACCATATTATTCCTCAAAACAGCCACCATACCTACCTATCATGGCATTTCCATAGCCATTCCGAGATATATTGCCATGCAACTTTCCACCGTTCCGTTCATATGACACGCATCATATTATCATATTGCCATGCATGATCATGTAGTTGACATCGTATTTGTGGCAAAGCCACCATGCATAATCTTCATATATGTCACTCTTGATTCATTGCACATCCCGGTACACCGACGGAGGCATTCATGTAGAGTCATACTTGTTGTAGTATCGAGTTGTAATTTCGAGTTGTAATAAAAGTGTGATGATCATCATTATTAGAGCATTGTTCCATGTGAGGAAAGACCAATAAAAAAGAGATGGCCCAAAAAATATATAGAGAGGGGCTAATAAAAAAGAGAGGAGAAAGCCCCTCCAAAAAAAGAGAGAAAAGAGAGAAGGGACAATTGCTAGTATCTTTTTCCACACTTGTGCTTCAAAGTAGCACCGTGTTCTTCATTGTAGAGAGTCTCATGTTTAGTCACTTTCATATCCTAGTGGGAACTTTCGTTATAGAACATGGCTTGTATATTCCAACGATGGGCTTCCTCAAATGCCCAAGGTCTTCGTGAGAAAGCAAGTTGGATGCACACCCACTAGTTTCTTTTGTTGAGCTTTCATACATATTTAGCTCTAGTGCATCCGTTGCATGGCAATCCCTACTCACTCACATTGGTATCTATTAATGGGCATCTCCATAGCCCGTTGATACGCCTAGTCGATGTGAGACTATCTCCCTCCTTTTTGTCTTCTCCACAACCACCTCTATTCCACCCATAGTGCTATATCCATGGCTCACGCTCATGTATTGCGTGAAAGTTGAAAGGTTTGAAAAGATAGAGTATGAAAACAAGTGCTTGGCTGAAATCGGGGTTGTGCATGATATGAATATTTTGTGTGATGAAGAGGGAGCATAGCTAGACTATATGATTTTTTAGGGATAACTTTCTTTAGCCATAGTATTTTGAGAAGACATGATTGCTTTGTTGGTATGCTTGAAGTATTGTTATTTCTTATGTCAATATATACTTTTATCTTGAATCTTTCAGATCTTAACATTCATGCCACAATTAAGAGAATTACATTGAAAAACTATATTGGTTAGAATTCCACATCAAAAATTCTTTCTTTAGCATTTACCTACACGAGGACGAGCATGAATTAAGCTTGGGGATGCTTGATACATCTCCAACGTATCTATAATTTTTGACTGTTCCATGCTATTATTTATGAAGTCTTGGATGTTTAATGGGCTTTATCATACACTTTTATATCATTTTTGGGACTAACCTACTAACCCAAAGGCCCAGTCCAGATTGCTGTTTTTGCCTGTTTCAGGGTTTTGCAGAAAAAGAATATCAAACGGAGTCCAAACGGAATGAAACCTTCGCGAGAGATATTTTTGGAGAAAATCACGCACAGGGAACTTGAGAAGCACGTCAAGGGAGCATCGAGGCGCCCACGAGGGTGGGGGCACGCCCCCTACCTCGTGGGCCCCTCTAGCGTTCCCCGGTGTCCTCCTTCTTCCTATATAAGTCTACGTACCCCGAATCCTTCAACAACAGAGAGAAAACCCTAATTCCACCGCCGTAACCTTCTGTTCCCGTGAGATCCCATCTTGGAGCCTGTTCCGAAGCTCCACCGGAGGGGGATCCATCAGGAAGTTCTTCAACATCATCATCATTGCCCTCACCATGAGTTGTGAGTAGTTTACCGTAGACCTTCGGGTCCATAGCTAGTATCTAGATGGCTTCTTCTCTCTCTGGATCTCAATACAAAGTTCTCCTCGGTCTTCGAGGAGATCTACTCGATGTAATCTCTTTTTGCGGTGTGTTTGTCGAGATCCGATGAATTGTGAGTATATGATCAAGATTATCTATGAAAGATATTTGGTTCTTCTCTGAACTTTTTATGTGTGCTCATAATATCCTTGCAAGTCTCTTCGAATTATTGGTTTGGTTTGGCCTACTAGATCTATAGTTCTTGCAATGGGAGAAGTGCTTGGCTTTGGGTTCAATCTTGCGGTGTCCTTTCCCAGTGACAGTAGAGGCAACAAGGCATGTATTGTATTGTTGCCATCGAGGATAAAAAGATGGGGTTTATATCATATTGCTTGAGTTTATCCCTCTAGATCATGTCATCTTGCTTAAGGTGTTACTCTGTTCTTATGAACTCAATACACTAGATGCATGCTGGATAGCGGTCGATGTGTGGAGTAATAGTAGTAGATGCAGACAGGAGTCGGTCTACTTGTCTCGGACGTGATGCCTATATACAATGATCATGCCTAGATAGTCTCATAATTATTCGCTTTTCCATCAATTGCTCGACAGTAATTTGTTTACCCGCCGTATAATATCGCTATCATGAGAGAAGCCACTAGAGAACACTATGGCCCCCGGGTCTATTCTCAACATATCAATCTACATCCACTTTACTTTTATCGCTTTTATTTATTGTTCTTATAAACTAAAATTTCCAAAAATATAAACTATCATCTCTATCAGATCTCACTTTCGTAAGTGACCGTAAAGGGATTGACAACCCCTTATCGCGTTGGCTGGAAAGTTCTTATTTGTTTGTGCTGGTGCGAGCGACTCGCGCGTAGGTCTCCTACTGGATTGATACCTTGGTTCTCAAAAACTGAGGGAAATACTTACGCTACTGTGCTGTATCTCCCTTTCCTCTTCGAGGGAATACAACACAAGCTCGAGAAGTAGCAGTCGTGAGGGCAACTTCGGCGGACCACTCCAGCGAGAGCGCGGCCGCAGCCGCCAGGCGCGTGCTAACAAGCTTCGTGAGGGCGACCGCAGTGTGCGTACGGGCTGCCAAGGCAGCCCAAACGCCCTCTGTTGCTTCTCAGGCGGTGGCAGTAGCATCTGCCTCGGGGATAGCCACTAGCGAGAGTGGCACATTAGCTATCCGTTCCGCAGCAGCGACTTTAGCCCTGACGGAGGCCGCCCACTACCATGTCGAGGCTGTCAAAGCCCAGCTCGTGGCGGTCACCGCACAAATCGAACGAAGCTTCTCCGACAACGGTCGGCAACCCACGGCCTAAGAGCTGGCAATCACCGAGAGAGTTCGAGCAGCCGTCCGTTCATGCACGGCATACCTTGCCATAATGGAGCCCGCCAGATCCCAGATTGCGCCCACCCATGCCCAGCTCGTGGCGGCCTATGCCAAAGATATGGCAAACGCGGATGGCGAGATGCTTGCCAAGTATGGTGCAATTGATGCCTTGGAGCCCCTTCCCTAGGAGACCGTCGGGCGCGAGCTGGACATGGAGGCGGCAGCGGAGATCGACAAGCATCAGTCGTAGTAGTACTCTTTGTTTTGTTTAATTAAGAGCGTCGGTCTTTAATTTGTTAGAGTAATGTTTAGGTCAGCTAGCTCTGTTTAATTGCTGAACTTGCTCGATTAAGAAGTTAGTCTCCTTTGTGTACCCAAATTATGTGATGACGTGGATGACCACTGTAACCTAGGAAATTCGAACCATTTTTTTGACGTTCAAACTCAACACACATGGTATAAGCTATCTGAATCATTTGTGATGTTCACATATCGTACACAGTTCTGAATAAGGGACCGTGTCTGATGACACTTTGCGCGCCAGTTTTCTCGCTGAAGCGATTCCAAATTTTTGGCTTCCACGGAAATATCTACCTCCCCGCCCCTCCCCCTTACCAAAAGCCACATTTCCCCTCTTTCCGCCTTCCTTTCCAAGTTGAAACCTTCACTCCTTGCTTGCAGTGCCGCCGCCTCCTCGCCGGCGACCCTCCTTCACGCCGTTCAGCCTCACCTATCCAGGTAGGTAATCCACACCCGACCCCCATCCTCCTCCTCCTTCCACATCCCACATGCCCCGACTGCCAACGCGAGCTCGACACCTTCCACCCAAATCATCGACCCCTCCACTAAATAAGCGCCGCCCTAAGCCATGGTGCATGTAGTATAGCCAGGATCTCAAGGAGCATTTGGCAGCAGAGAAGCAAATCACGGCCGCACGCGTGGATGAGGTCGCGACGGCTGCCATTCGTGCCGACCCCCGGATCTTGTGTAACATCCCAAATTTTCAATTTGGAATGTTATACATAGATCATACTGCATTGCATGCTCTTTGCATTTTTGTTTGTGGTGTTCCTCGATATTCTAAGCAACTCAAGGACCTACGGAGAGAGTTGGGAATTTTACCGTTTTCGTATATGAGTTCGCTCGAGTACCGGTATGATTCTAATTATTTTTGGTTTTTCTGCGCCAGGACTATTTAAAAAAGTGGAGATTTTGCGTCACCCAATTTTTTGGAGAAGTCATATTCTCTCCTAAAAATATTTCGAAATACAAAAAAAGTGGAGATAATATGACTTCTCCAAAATAACAGAAATATTGGAGGAAAATATTAAAATCACTTTTGGTTTTTTTCTGGATTTATTTGCGATTTTATGTGCATAGGAAAAATGCGCGTTTTTCAAAATTGCATTAGGTCCGGGAAAAATGTTCACTTTGTCCCAAATATTATTAGAGGACGGTGAAAATTTATTTCGGGATTTTTGGAGTCCGTTTAGTATTTTTTTCGTTAGTTTTTCTGCACCAGTACTATTTAAAAAAAGTGCAACCGACTTAGAGTCGTTTCGGACCGGGACTCTAGGCTTTATAAGCCGACCGCCCGGCCCGCCAGCCCAGCCGCCCCGCCTCCCTGCCCTAGCCGCCCGTAGCGCCGCCCCGCGCTGTCGCCGCCGCCGCCGCTCGTCGCCCCGCAGTGTCGCCGCCCTCCGCCCCGCCGCCCGCCACCCCGCCGCTCGCCGGACCGCCGCCGTCGGACCACCGTCTTGCCGGAGTTTGTCGTTGAGGTAGTCATCGGTTTTTTTAAAGAACCGATCGGTTTTCGTAAACCGTAGATCTGTTTTTTTATTAGATTAGATCGGTTCGGTTTTTCTTCGGTTTAGTTATTTAGCGGACGCTCGTCCGTACGTTCGTTTTAACGAACGGTTTTCGTCCGTTAGCCGCAGACAGCGAACGTTCGTTCGTTAGCCTGTTCGCCAGTTTTCTTTTTCGGGGTATTTATCCGCGATTATTCTGATCGCGATTTCTGCCCTGATCTTCTTTTTCGTTTTTCTTTTTGCTCGAGAGTCGGAATTAGGTGATTCAAAATCCCAGATCTTCGTCTCGATGCCCTCTTTACGTTTAACCAACTTGAACAAAGTTTTGGCTACTGTAAAATTTGACTTTAGACCAATTAGTAACCGGAGCTCGTTTCTTTCGCAGTTTGAGTTTCGTTGCTTCTTTCGAGTTGATTCTTCTTGCAAACCGGAGTTCTTAAGTTGAACTTTCTGTTAGATCTGTTCTTTTGGAGTTTTTGTTTGTGCATCATTGCTTGATTGCTTATGTATGCTATTATTTGCTTGCGATAGAATACCCGGACTATGAAGCGTGCTAGTACGAGTCTCTAGGTTTTGCGAATCGTCAACAAGGCAAGTAACACTTTGATCATACTTTATTTACCCAATTTTTATGCATTAGATCAAACCCTCACACATTGCATGAGTTGGATCTCTTAACTTGTGGGACTGGGAAGTAGATTGTGGTAGAACCTATTACCTGCATTATTTTCAAACCCTTGGGAGTTACTTCTACGTTTGCTTAGGTTTCTATGCTCGTAGACGTGGTTTGGGTTTGAGTGAAATCCATGACAGATGTGAGTTGTTAATTAAGGTTTCAACTTAAGGTGGCTACTTGAATACACATCTGGGTGGATTGGTTGCAGGGCACGTGGGGAATCCAGTGTTGTCCTAGGAAATCCCGGGGTTCCGTGTGATTTTTCCTATGGAATGCCACCCAGGCTCAAAGGGATCATAAAACTATTCATGCTAGAAACTTCCGTGTGCAGCCACATGCCAATATGGGCTCTGGCATAGTTGAGTAAGTTGTGGGAAACCTTTCCGTGATGGGTGTAATGCCCAGGATGGGACTATACCTCCTACGTGTCGAGGCACGACTTAAAGGTATAAGCCCATCCTTGAATGATCTCAAGTTTGGTATCTTTGCACGACTCATGTAAAAGAGGGATTAAAATGCAAAAGGAGATAGTTGGCTTACACTCGCCACTTCACAAAATACATTACATAAGCAAGACATCATTCAAAACATCACAGCCCATCTAAGGGTAAGATCCAAAAGTCAAGATACCAAAACAACATAAAGCCACAGGTCCGGATCGAATCCTAGTAGAAACCACTACTGATCGTCGAAAACGTCACAAGCAAACGGCCACTCTCTTCATCGAGCTCCCAGTGAAGAACTTGAACCAGCTCCTGCATCGATCTCGGCTGAACCTGCATCTGGTGTTGTAGTATCTGTGAGCCACGAGGACTCAGCAATCCCATAACCATGGGTATCAAGACTAGCAAAGCTTTGAGGGTAGGAAGAGGTAAAGTGGTGAGGTTGCAGCAGCGACTAAGCATAATATGGTGGCTAACTTACGAGTACCAGAATAAGATGAGCGGCTACGCAAACGGTCGCAAAAGTGGTGATCGCTAAAGATCCTAACTACATACGAGTCAAACATAACCCCACCGTGTTCTCTTCTCAAAGTGAAAAGAGACAGTCACGGTTACTCACACAGTTGTGTGTTTTACTTCGGATCATCTGTCAAGTTTTCTACAACCAGACATTAACAAATTCCAATCCGCCACATAACCGCGGGCACGGCTTTTGAAAGATCATAACCCTGCAGGGGTGTCCCAACTTAGCCCATCACAAGCTCTCACGATTAGCTGAAGTGATAAATATAATATCATCACCCCTTATCTTAGGGAAAACCGATCAGGCTCGGCATCCCGGTAGCACAAGACATTTCAACAATGGTAAAACAAGTCCAGCAAGACCTCCCGGCGTGCCGACACCCTGATAGTAGCCGCGCGTATCTCGTCTCAGGCCACGTCCGGATGAGCAGTACGTATAGATACCAAAGATCCCAGCGAACTGGGTGGTATCCGCAAGTGGCTCTAGTTTGGGGCCAACACCATCAGCACTGCCCCCCCTGCTATGTAGAATTAAGAATCCTCGGGTAGCGCTAACTCCCTATGCAATTTAATTAATTAATTAAGTTGTTATTATGAGAAAAAATAAAACCAATGTTGGGCCTTGCTGGAGGAGTTTTATTCAAAGTCGAACTGTCAAGGGGTCCCCATTTCACCCATCGTGTAAGGAACGCAAAATCAAGGAACATAATGCCGGTTTTCGGCGCCTAAGGTGGCATGAGTGGAACAAAACACCGAGCAAAAGGCCAAGCCTTCCACCCATGCCCAGTATATAGGTGTGTTAATAATAATTATAGATATTGTGATATACCAACAACAAGTTCCCTCCTAGAACGAACTTCATCTTCACCTGCAACTAACAACGCTATAAGAGGGACTGAGCAAGCGGGTAACATAGCCAAACAGTGGTTTTGCTAGGAAGGTTTCAAAGTTAGAGGTTTCATGGCAACAAGGAGAGGCTGACATAAAGATGGGTAGCGCGACATGTAACGATAGCATCGAGACAACTAAGCATGGCAATGGTAGTAAAGGTATCCAAGGGTATGATCATCTTGCCTGGGATTCCGCGAGGGAGAAGAACAAGTCCAGGAAGAAGACGAAGAAGAAGCCTCACAACTCCGGAACGAAACCGAAGCTAACAAGAGAAGCAACCGGAAAGAAACAAACAACACGGTAAACACACAAGCATAAACATGGCATACGATGCACATCCAAGTATGATGCATGTCCGGTTTAAATATGCATGGCATGGCAAAGTGCACAAACAAGACTACAAGTTAAGTGGAGCTCAATATGCAACGAGTTGCGTATTGAAGAAACACCACATTTAATTATTTAGTTGCCTATCATTATTTACAAGACAAGATTAAATGTTTTTAACATGGCAAGAGGTGAAGCATAAAGAAACTACACTATTTAGACATTTTAAATGAGGCCGGAAAAGAACAACAACATATCCGGAAAATCCCCATGAGCATGTTTAGTAATTATAAGCAATCAACAATTTAACATATTTAATGTTGTTAACATGATGCGGATGACATGATCAAGTTTATGCAATTATTAAAAGGTTGACTTAAAAGAGATATGAAGTATTGTCACCGTGGTGGAACGGAAGGGTGCCACGGCAACAATCCGAAAGTGATGCAACGGCATCGTATCGGTTCCGGTAACTTGGTGAAGAGACCGGTGCAAAAGATAGATGGCGTGGGTGAGTCAAACAAGATGAAAGGTGGGGTGATCCCGGCTTCCGGGTTCCCACGAGTCGGCGATGAGGCAACCGAGGAACAAGACAAAAGGTGAAACGGGCACGGTGCACACACGGGAAACATTTCATACAACACAAGCAAGCATCCACGGGTCATCGTCTCGGGTTATACCTTCGGGACACACGTTCTCGGAGCGGTTCGAGATCGTCGAGGAACGTAGTGGAAGAAGAGGAAGTAGTCGTTCTCGAGGCGGTAGCGGAAGTAGTGGTACACGGCCGAAGAGGAAGTAGTTGTTCACGGGTCTTCGGCGACGGTAGACGTTCACGTTACGTGTCGTGGTACTTGCGACGTCGGGGTACACGGGATCTCCATGTGTAGTCGAACTTGACGCATCCAAAGGGGTACTTGACGCGTCCTGTAGTGTCGTCGTGTAGGTGTTCCCGTTCGTAGATGTACTTGTCATCGTAGTCGTTCGGTCGTCGTGGTATTCGGTGTCTCGGTCTTGTTGATGGTAGACGTTCTCGTTACGTAGATGTACACATATCCGTAGAGGTACTTGAGGTCTCGGTCTCGAGCCGTACACGGTTCTTCGGACTTGCCGATCTCGCCAAAAAAACCTGCTGGACCAACACAACAACACCAAGCCGGCTGCGGTGCACTTGGCGAAAACCACAACAACACAAAAAAACAAGGCGGTCTCGGCGGAGGGAGCTGCAAGCCTCGGGCAGCAGCCCCTGGGCGGCCCGCGGAGGCGAACGCCTTAGCGCTGGAACCGGGCGCTGGAGAAGCAGAGGCGGCTGCGAGAGCCTGGCGAGGAGATGGCGAGGCGCGGGCCTTGCTGCTGGAGATGGAGGGAGCAGCTCCGGCCGCGGCTGCGGTGCTGGCCGGCGGGGCGGAAGGGCGCTAGGGGATCTGGCCTTGGGGCTCTTGGAGGCGAGGAGGAAGGCGCTCGGGCGAGCGACGGTGGCCCGCGGGGCGAAGGAAGCAGGAGGGTCGCGGCCTCGGGGCACTCTCGCGGATCCAGAGGGCCGGTGGCGCGGGCTGCGCCCTGGAAGGAGGGGCGACCGGCGCGGTCCGGGCCGAAGGTAGCAGGGTGGAGGGGCTCGGGCGTCGCGGGGGCCAGAGGCGAGGCTCCCTTCGCGTGGCCTGGCTGGCCTGCTCGCGCGGAAGAGGAGGGGCGCTCGGGAGATGGCCGGTCGAAGGGAGGAAGCGGGGCTCGAGGCGGCGCTGCGGCCCGGCGTCGGAAGGAGCGACGAGGAGCGAGGAGGGAGCAACAGGCTCGAGGGGAGAGAGGGAAGCGGGTGATGGGATCGGGCAGAGAGAGATGGGGATCGGGGTGAGCGACGGTGGCTTTGCGGGAGAGGGAGGGAGCGAGAGGAGCCCAGCTCGAGGCTAGGGTTAGCGGGAGCTCGGCCTGGAGTCGGGCCTTGGGCCGGCTGGGGGAGGCCAGATGGAGGAGAGGCCTGGGCCGAGAGGAATGGCCCAAGAGGCCGAGGGAGGATGGGCCGCTGGAGGAGAAGGAAATGGAGGCTGAAGCCCATTAGGCCTAGGAGGGAGGAAAAAAAGGCTAGGCTCTCTTCCTTATTTCCCTTTTAAAACAAAATAGAAAAGAGAAAGAAAAGAAAGAGAAGGTAGGGGAGGAATTTGTGCAAGGGGATAAATTCCCTAGACTCGCAAAAATGCAAGGAATTTAATTAAAATGGCTGGAGGGTTTTTGGAAGGACCTCGAAAAACGGGAAAAGAATTATTGGCAAGGTTTGGAAGGAGAAGCTCGAAGTGAAAAAGACATGGGGAAATAATATGCAAGTGTGTTGGGTTAATTCCAACGAATGGAATATTTATTATATAGCTCCCTAATTATTGAGAGGCTTTTATAAGTTATAAAGAGAAGTCATCCTTCCCTCGATTTAAATGGACCGAAGGCCCACACGATTTATTTAGGTTGAGATGCAAAAATAAATGACATGATGGCATGATGACATGATGCATTGCAAAAAATAAATAACACAAGCAAAATAAAACACACGGGAGATCCCGGAACATCTGGAATCTCTGGAATCTTCTGGAATCTTCTGGGACGTCGGTCTTCGGGCGTCACAATGGGTTAGCAGATGTAGAGGGATTGTAGGTGTACCGGCCTATCTATCCGGTTAAGGGGGCCTCTTCGGAAAGACTGTGTCTCGGTCATCCGTTTCTCAAACACCATGCAGTGCGAGAAACCAAACGGAGGCGATCGAGTCTTGTGGGAAAAGTGCACAAACCTCTGCAGAGTGTATAAACTGATCATGATTAGCCGTGTCCCCGGTTATGGACATCTTGAGTATCTGGTACTTGAATTATTGGTTGATCTCATCACTCTATAATTTAATTTATTGGGTTAATGATGAACTTTTAATTTGGGATTGAGTTGGGGGTACCTTCTCATTGATTTTCAACCAACATGATAGTTAACATAAAATTTATTCCTTTGTTGTAGGAAAAAATTGGCTTTACGCAAAAACTTTAACCTTAGAGCCTCCACCAGCCAAATATGCATATAGCCTTTATTCTGTTACTTGCATCCTTTGTGTTATCTTGCCAGCATATTCCATGTGCTGACCCGTTTTCGGGCTGCAACATATCACGTTGCAGACTTTTCAAACGAGGAATAAGATGTGCTAGGTCGTTTGTCATGCACTCAGCTATGCCGTTGGAGTGGATGGACTCACTTATCTTCCAAGCCTTCCACTCTTATTTTGTTAGATGGCCTTAAGCCATAGATTTTGTAATAAGTTCTCATTGGAGACATTCGATGTAATAAGTGTGTGATTGCCACTCTGTTATAAATCCTTCAAGTATTGTGTGTGTCAGCATTACCGATTCAGGGATGACACAGAACACAGAGACTTCGGTCCATTCGGATCGTGGTCGCTACATCTTGGAGGAGCAGCTCGCCGCCGAGGCCACCGTTGACGCCTCGCACGCCGATGCCGCGACACAGTTGGCTGCTTTAAACGACAGTTCGTGGCGTTTTCTTGAGGCCATCGTTTGCTAGCTACTGCCTTTCCTTAACAAATTCTAGTGAATTGTGCTATCTAGTTTTATCATGCAATCTTCTGCTATAGTGTATATGTTCTATATGTCGTGCGATGTGGTGTTCAGTTAACTGCTTGGTTCAATTATGCAAATGTGATGTTCAATTCTTCAGGGTGGAATATTTCCAAGTTGTTAAGCATGCATTGTTTGGTTAACTGTCTGATCTTCTATTACGAGTATGTTATATTGTGCAATGTGGTGTTCAGTTAATGTTTGGTTCATTTGTTGTGGTGTTTAGTTAACTGCTTGGTTCAGTTCTGCAATGCGATGCTCAATTGTTGTGGCTGCATTCTGTTATTGTATACCATGTGAGAAATAAATCGAATCTGGATGTACTAAATACATGAGAAACAAATACAATTGCTATATTTCCAAGTTGTTAAGCATGTTTGGTTTAGTTAACTCTCTGATCTTCTATTAGGAGTGTTATATTGTGCAATGTGGTGCACAGTTAATGTTTGGTTCATTTGTTGTGGTGTTTAGCTATCTGCTTGGTTCAATCCTACACTGCGATGTCCAATTGTCGTGGGTAGAATTTTGTATTGTTGTGCATGTGAGGAATAAATCAAATTTGGCTGCACTTAATACACGAGAAACATATACCATTGCTATATTTCCTAGTTCTTAATCATGCTTGGTTTGGATAAATGGGTTTTCCATGTGGCTTGAATTAACCTGATGAATCTGCAATGTGCTTATTTTTCATCAACATATTTTACTAATAGCATGCGAACCCTTACTTAACCTGATGACTAACTACCTTATATGTGTTGCAGGTTAACAATGGGAAGCAATGAGGTTTACAATCGAGGTTAGGACGTGCATGGTCCGTTGTCTAATAGCACAATATTGTGCAATTGCATGTACCATTCTAATATTTGGTTTTTAACAATTTGGTCTTGCATATGTAGGCCCTGCTGTCAAAGGTTTTGACCCACTTTTTGACCCTTTTGCATATGGGGAAATGAGTAGTCCATGAATATCAGTCAAGTCAAGAAACTTAGAAAGATTGTTAGGATAAAGAAATTAGCGACAAAAAACAACAAGATCTTTGTCTGCACAATGAAGAAGACATCAGTTCACTACATGATGGTACTAACTATTATACCTTGTCTTTTTTATTCCGTTGCCCCATTTCCAATATAGAGAAGATATCTATGCACATTCTTGTTTTCAGGCCTTTCCAAAGCAGTTCACTGATGATTACCTCTCAAACCACCTGTATGGTCAGGAGGCGAGGAAGGTATTCATACAACACCCACGGTTCAATATTAAAGTGTTCTTGAAGAGGACGAAGGATGGACGGTCAATCATCCACAGGCACTGGCCTAAAGTTACAAAGACCTTCAACATCAATGAAGGCTCAATATTCGTCTTCTGCTTCAGCAGTTTTCCAGATGAGATACATCTGTCTATGTACCGTCTATGATGCTAATTTCGAAAGGTTATAGATGTTGCATGTGAAACTTGGTCCTAGTGTAGTTGTGTAATGGGGTAGCTGAGTGCTGAAACTATATGATGTTTTACTCTAATTATTTCAATTATGAAAATGAAATATATTGTGTGCTTAATATGAAATGTCAATTAGATTACTAAATGGATTATGAATAATTGGATAATTAGCCTGCTAATTTGGTTTTTCTATTGCAAATGGTTATTGAGAAAACACAGTGTGCAGTGCATTCAATAACGCACACAGTTTCTAGGAATAAACCATGCTATATTAATGAACACATCCTCTTGAAAATTGTTTGCATTAGGCCACCTAGCACAAACGTTTACCACATAAAAAGTGTGTGTGATGGACAGCCTTTGCCACACAGTTTCTTCTACGCACCGTGTGTGATGCATTCAATAACGCAAACGATAAAATTGCTAATAGTGTGCAATGGAACGCTATCACAAACGATTTAACGGGACAAATTGTGTGTGATGTGCCTGTGAACGGAAATGTTTTCCTTGGAGCGACTATGTAGGATGTACATACACACGGAAACGTTTAGCGGGGACTGACTTTGTGGGATATACTTGCCACCGGAAACAATTTCGGCATATGATTGTATTTTTAGCTCTACTGTACGTATTTCCGTATTTGAGCGCTCGCCGGTCGCTCACGACCTCATTTTGCCGAGCGTGTGTGCCAGGAGGGCATATCCCCGACGGTTTGTGGGTCGTGTTGGAAGGACCCCCCTATCGCCAACACTCACTTGGCGACGGTTCTGAAGGCCGTCGCGGAAGGGGGTTTAAAACCATTTGTTTAGCAGCTCGTTGTACTAGTGTGGTCCAAGAAAAATCCTCGTAAAGTTTCGTTCTGCTTGGACTCCGTTTTATATTCCTTTTCTGCGAAACTCAAAAATAAGGAAAGCACAGAAACTAGCACTGGGCTCTGGGTTAATAGGTTAGTCCCAAAAATAATATAAAATAGCACATTAATGCATACAAAACATCCAAAACTGATAGTATAATAGCATGGAACAATAAAAAATTATAGATACGTTGGAGACATATCATGGTGGCAGCTCCGTCTTGGGTGCAGCCCATCCTCGACTTCCTGGTGAGCCGCGTGCTCCGAGTCAACAAGGACTTGGCCTGGCAAGTGCAGCGCCGAGTGCTTGCTTAAACAATCATCAACAGAGTGCTCGTCAAGCGCAGTCCGACTGGTGTGTTCCAGTGTTGTGTCGAGCCGAAGAAGGGCATGGCTATACTGAAGGACATCCACCAAGGTGAATGCGGCCACCATGCCGCCTCCGGATCCCTCGTCTCCAAGGCTTTTCACCATGGTTTCTTCTGGCTGACTGCCCTGTCGGATGCCAAGGACCTGTTCAATAAGTGCAATGGGTGCTAGCTTTTCAGCACCAAGCAGCACCAGCCGGCCTCCGCCCTCAAGACCATTCCCATAGCCTGGCCGTTTTCCGTATGGGGATTGGATATGGTGGGCCCGTTCAAGACAACACACATCGGCATGACCCATCTGCTGGTTGTTGTGGAGAAGTTCACCAAGTGGATCGATGCTAGACCAATCAAGAAGCTGGACGGCCCCACGACCGTCACATTTATCACGAATATCACCGTTTGATACGGCATCCCGCACAACATCATCACTGTCAATGGCACAAACTTCACCAAACGCACCTTGGCTCGTTTCTGCGCGGCATGAGGCATCCGATTAGACCTCGCTTTGGTTGCCCACCCATAGTAAAACAACCAAGTAGAGCGGGCAAACAGCCTCACCTTGTCCGTCATCAAGCCACGGCTGGTCAAGCCGCTGGAGCGCTCGGCCGGCCGTTGGATTGAGGAGCTCCCGCCGTCCTTTGGAATCTCCGGACTATGCCGAATCATTCAACAGGTTGCACTCCTTTCTTCCTCGTTTACAGGGCCGAGGCTATCATCCCAACTGATATCGGGTTCGAGTATCCTCGCGTCACCCTGTACACGAAGGCAGAAGAAAAGGAGGCACAAGAAGACGGTGTCGACCTGCTCGAAGAGGCCCGGCTGCTAGCACTCAGCTTGTCCGCCATCTACCAGTAGAAGCTACACCACTACTACAGCAAGAAGGCCAAGTCATATGTCTCCAACATATCTATAATTTTTGATTGTTCCATGCTATTATACTATCCATCGTGGATGTTTTATATAAATTTATATGCTATTTTATATGATTTTTGGGACTAACCTATTAACCTAGAGCCCAGTGCAAGTTTCTGTTTTTTCCTTGTTTTTGAGTTTTACAGAAAAGGAATACCAAATGGAGTCCAATTAACGTGCCAATTTTGATGATTTTTTATGGACCAAAAGAAGCCCCCGGAGTAAAAGAGTTGGGCCTGAAGAGTCCCGAGCCGTCCACGAGGCAGGAGGGCGCGCCCCCTATCTCGTGGACGACTCGGAGACCCCCCCCCGGAATTGTTCCCCACGCCAAAAATCCCTATAAATACAAAACCCCCCGAAAAGAAACCTAGATCGGGAGTTCTACCGTCGCAAGCCTCTGTAGGCACCAAAAACCAATAGGGACCCTGTTCCAGCACCCTGTCGGAGGGGGGATCCCTCACCGGTGGCCATCTTCATCATCCCAGCACTCTCCATGACGAGGAGGGAGTAGTTCACCCTCGGGGCTGAGGGTATGTACCAGTAGCTATGTGTTTGATCTCTCTCTCTCTCTCTCTCTCTCTCTCTCTCTCTCTCTCTCTCTCTCTCTCTCGTATTCTTGATTTGGCACGATCTTGATGTACCGCGAGCTTTGCTACTATAGTTGGATCTTATGATGTTTCTCCCCCTCTATCTTCTTGTAATGGATTGAGTTTTCCCTTTTAAGTTATCTCATCGGATTGAGTCTTTAAGGATTTGAGAACACTTGATGTATGTCTTGCATTAGCTTATCTGTGGTGACAATGGGATATTCACGTGATCTACTTGATGTATGTTTTGGTGATCAACTTGCGGGTTCAGTGACCTTATGCATAGGGGTTGGCACACGTTTTCATCTTGACTCTCCGATAGAAACTTTGGGGCCAAGCCGGCCTCTCACCTCACCTGTCCGGCTACCCAGCAGCCGTTGGCCGGCTTCTCGCTCGACTAGCAATGCTCTAGGGGGCCGAAGTAATTTGCCTACGGACTGGTGGGCCATGAAGATCATAGTCGAAGATCATCTCTCGTATCCGGATAGGACTCCTGTATTCATGTAATGGCAAGTTTTAGGTTCGGGTGTAGATTTTCCTTCCTCTGCAAGATGACATGTACAAACCCTAGGCCCCTCTGGTGTGTATATAAACTGGAGGGTTTAGTCCGTAGAGGCTAGAACAGAGAATCACAATATCGTCATAGGCTAGACTTAGGGTTTAGCCATTACGATCTCGAGGTAGATCAACTCTTGTATTCATATTCATCCATATTAATATAGCAGGAAGTAGGGTTTTACCTCGATCGAGAGGGCCTGAACCTGGGTAAACATCGTGCCCCAGTCTCCTATTACCATCGATCCTCAGACGCATAGTTCGGGACCCCCTACCCTTGATCCGCCGCTTTTGACACCGACATTGGTGCTTTCATTGAGAGTTCCACTATGTCGTCGACGGAAGGACTGATGGATCACGTCATCAACCACAACGGCGACACCTTGGGAATTTCCCCTCCCGGCCAACTTTTCATGTTCGGCGGCTTCGCGCTCCGTGCCAACACCGATGGCCACCTTGAGCAGATCGAGAGCTATGCCCCTGGCCATCAAGTCAGATTCGGAAGCTTGAACTACATTGCTGATATCCGCGGAGACTTGATCTTCACCGGATTCGAACCAGCAGCAACCTCTCTCTGCCACCACGATGAGCATGACCTAACTCGGTCATCGGATCAGGAAATAGCACCTGCAACAGTTCTGGCCCTAGATCAAGAACAGATTGCGTCACCCGAGGACGAGAAGCTCAACCCCGCCACGGAAGCCGCAGACTCTAGGGCGTTGGAGCCGCACACAGACCCAACTATGAGCGGGGTCTGTGTTACCGGAACCCCGGACTCAACTCCGGCCTCAGATTCCGAATCACGCGCATCCACTCCCTTCAAGCCCGATCAGGCGTCTATCGCCGAATTCAGTGCTGCAGATATTTACCAGCACTCACCATTTGGCGACATGTTAAAGTCCTTAAGATACCTCTCCATAGAGGAGGACACACAGCCGCATTATATCCGATCTCGCCGAATTCAACCCATGGCCAGCCTATCCGATCACTTTTGATCGCAGGGATCATCCGACTAGTATTCGGCATGGGGTTTCGGTTGCCCTAGTACTTGACCCAATAATTGATGGATACCATCTAACCCGAGTCCTTATGGATGACGGCATCAGTCTAAATCTGATATATCAGGATACTGTCCGCAAGATGGGGATCGACCCGTCAAGAATCAAGCCAAGCAGCACAACCTTTAAAGGAGTGATACTGGGCATTGAAGCCCGCTGCACAGGCTCTTTAACATTGGAAGTTGTATTCGGTTCTCCCGACAACTTTCGAAGCGAAGAACTAATCTTCGACATAGCTCCGTTCCAAAGTGGCTATCACGCTCTACTCGGAAGAACGGCCTTCGCCCGCTTTAATGCAGTCCCGCATTATGCATATATAAAGCTTAAAATGTCGGGACCACGTGGCGTTATCACGGTCAATGGAAATATGGAGCGCTCTCTCCCTATGGAGGAGGACACTACGGCCTTAGCAACCGAAGTCCAATGCGGCCTATTCAAGCCAGATAATCTATCAATAGCGGACATAACTAAACGAGTCCGGCACACGCCTCAGTGCGGCAGCTCAGATGAACCTGAGCAAGATTGACAACTATGCCCCCGTCGACTGCTCCATAAGGTAATAGCATATGTACCTCGAGTACATAATTATGCCTTAAAAATTCCTTGGGCGACGACTGGGGGCACCTACATATAGTCCATAGTTCGGCTAGACCCTATTCGGACTCTAAACTTACCTATTTTAGGCTCATTAAACAAACCAGACTTGCTATGGCCACACTGGATTGATTTTTCTTTTCCAGGTTTATTTTCTTTTCTTTTTCTTTCAGATGACCATCGTACTCCCACCTGCAAGGACACATTACAGAGGAGGAAACGACACAGACATGCAACAGGGACCCGCACTAAGGTTTCTTTTTTAGATTAAGACCCTGTGTAAACCTTTTTTCTCTTTTTGGTTATATACCTTCTTGGCATGTAAAATGTCCAAAAAGGTTTTCGGCATTGTGTGTAAGTTTGCGGCTCGCCGTACTATAGAGGGATATTAATGGAGCAGCTTTATTCGCATAATGTTTGGAGTTTTATTCACTCACCATAAAATGTTCTCTTCCCACATCAAAATGCCATATGTGCCTTGTCAATAAGGGTTTATTACCAGGGGCTGTATTCAGCCCGGTATATGTTGAAAAGACCGAACACCTGTAGGGAGTGTTCAGCGTCCTGGATGTTTGCCTTATATGCATCAGTTCCGAATCATGTCTTGGGTCAATAGTTGGGTTGCCTGGCTCCTGTGCTTACCCCTACGTCCCCGATTGTTCGGCTATGGTGTAATGGCAGAACAACTGCGATTGTACTTCTGGCTAGTCCGGACAAGTACCTGAGTAGAGAAAGCCGAAAACTGACCGTCTTGATAAGAGAGAACCTGGTCCGCAATCCGGTGAATTAGTGTTATACTACGATCGATAGAGATCTACCCCGTGTTATACGAAGGGTTGGTTTTTTCCCAGCCTAGTGCAATTGGATGCCTTAAGTAAAGGAATATCATATCCGAACCAGGGGCAAGTACCTAGCCACACATGTCAAACTCCTACGACTAAGTGAAAGCAATAACACCGCATAGTCTGATTGCCTGGTTCGCTCCTCATACACCTCCTACATGGACCAAGACGTTGGATAAATAGTGTATATGCATATGACCGAACACCCCAGTACTATGTACATGAGGGTTGAAGCCGCCGACTGGAAACTTTCAAATTTAGATAAACAGTCACACAGGAGGTAAAAGACACTGATATCATAAATAGCGCAAAATTTATATAAATCAGATTCATAAGCTTAAGTCTTTACATCCGGATACAACTACTTGAAGATAACATTCTTCGAACACTGGCCTTCTACAAGGCGGGCGCCGTCGATGACGTCCTCGAAGTACGTATCCGGCTTGCGGTGCTCCTTGCCAGCGGGTGGACCAGCAATGGTGATATGCCCCTCATTCATCTTCGCCCAGTGCACTTTGACATGAGCGAAGGCCATCCGAGCACCTTCTTTGCAGGCTGAACGCGTCAATGCGTCAACCGCGGACTCGCCTCGACAAGCCGCTTCACCAATCCGAAGTAGCTACTTGGGATTGGATCAGCGGGCCATAGACGGACTATTAAGTCCTTCATGGCCGAACCCGCCATGTTGTGCAGCTCGACCAGCTGCTTCATCTTTCACTGAGGGGCACTGGATGTTTTGGCTCACATTTAAGGATGGCATCTTTGAGCTCGACCTCGACTTCAGACACCCGAGATTTGTGCTTCTCGCACTCGACCTTTTCAGCCTCCAAATCGACAGCCGCTTTGTTAGCGGCCACCTTGTTCGCCTCGGCCTCCTTCTTGGCCTTGGCAACCTGGCCCTTAAGGGCCTCGAGCTCAGTGGGGCCAACTATGTAACACAGAATATCACATCAGAGTTTATAAACATACTCAATTAATTAAGTCTTATTGACATTTTTAAAAGCCGCGTACCCTGCATTTCATCCAAACGCTGATTGACGCGGCCGAGGTCCGTGTTGGCCAATAAGAGCTTCCGGTTTAGTTTGGCAACCTATGTGTCTCGAGCAGTTGCCGCAACTAGTGAAGCCCGCACAACCAATTCAGCTCTGTAAGTATGCTATATTCAGGATACTTCGTCCGATTCTTTTCAGAATCACACAAAGCATCATGGGCTAGTTGTTATGTATGTGCATTACAAATAAAATTCTATTAAAAGCATTACATTGCTTACCTCAAAGCCCGTTAACAGGCTGTTGAAGGCTTCATTCAGTCTGCCCTTGACGGACTAGATCTTCTTCATCACCGCACCATCACGGTGCGGTGCTCCTCCATGATGGAAGCACTTTGCAGTGCCCCCATCATAGAGTTCGGCGCCTTCGGATTGACTCCGGGCGCCGCTGGATCCTCCTCCGCTTGAGGAGTCAGGTCTTTAGACCCCGGAGCCGCACTAGACTCCGGGATAGTATTCGGTGGGGCCCCGGATTGTTTGGGCCCCACGTCTTCGGTATCCATGGGGATGATCTCCCCATGGTCGGTAGCCGCCTGGGTATTATCCCCGGCCGCCTTGTCGCCTGCCCCACCCTCGTCTTCTTGGGTGGAGGACACCCGCTGGGAAGACACTTCGGTGTCCCCGCCACTCACGGGCGATGAAGCCCGGACCGGAGGGTCACTCTCCGTCTCTCGAGGCGCTAGAGAGTTCCCCTCTGATAAGGAGGCCGCGGGGTGTCCTCTGGGAGGGATGTAGGTCAGCAGGGGAAAAATGCTAAGTAAACCATCAAAAATACTAAAACAAAGCAAAAGTGCAACAACCAATCTAGACAAACTTACGATTCGGCAAGGGTTTCACCCTGGGCTTCACCACAAAGCTATGTTCGGATGTATCTGAACTAGCGCCGAGGTTCAGTTTCCTCCCGGGCGCGGCCGTACCCGCGTCAGCGATGACCCCCCTCTTCTTTCGCCTACCTTGCGTAGGGGGCTCTACATCCTCTTCCTCTTCCTCCTCATCATCTTCCTCCACATAGTCGGAGGAGAGGATGTTGATTTCGGCAGACTTCATGTCCGCAGGACGGGGGCTGTCTCCAGCCCCCTTGCCCTTCGCCTCCTTGGGCTTCTTGGTCGGCGCCTTGTACGGCGCCGGGACCCGCATTGCCGTCAGTAGAGGAAATTCTGGATCTTCGGGCAGAGGCGTCGGACTCTTAATCCGGGTCGCCTTCTTCGTCCAGCCCTGTATATCACACAAAAATTCCACTTCCTATTATCATTAAATAAGGGAAAGGGTATGTGTTCGGCAAGGATTTCTATTACCTCTAGAGCGGAGACCATAGTGCTGTAGCCCGCATCCTCGGTCTCTTCGGGCCATTCCTTCTAGCTCGTGAAGAGATGCTTCCAGATCTCCTTGTGCGTAAAGCCAAGGAGATGCTTCAGTGGCTTGTCTCCTGCCAGATCGAACTCCCATAGGGAGGAGTCCCGACTTTGGCAAGGGAGAACAAGCCGGGTCAGCATCACCTGGACCATAGAGGAGAGCAGGTGCCCCTTGGAAATCATGCCGGACACACGGCTCAGAAGGGTCGTCACTTCAGTTGTAGACCCCCAGTCCAGACCATTTTTGGTCCAGGAGGTCAACCTCTCTGGGGGTCCGGATCTGAAAGCAGGCTCCGCCGCCCATTTGGCGTCGCGGGGTCGGTGATGTAGAACCACTCCTGCTGCGAGACCTTATTCGTTTCGACGAATGAGCCCTTGGGCCAAACCGCATTCGGGAGCTTGCTGATCATGGCGCCCCCACCCTCTGCGTGTTCCCCGTCCACTACCTTCGGCATCACATTGAAGGTCTTAAGCCATAGGCCGAAGTATGGAGGGATGTGGAGGAAAGCTTCACACACCACTATGAAAGCGGATATGTGAAGGATTGAGTTCGGGGCTAGATCGTGGAAATCTAGCCCATAGAAGAACAAGAGACGCCGAACAAACGGGTGGAGTGGAAACCCTAGCCCCTAACAAAGTGAGAAGTAAACACTACCCTCTCACCCACCTCTGGGGCGGGAATCACCTGGCCCTTGGTAGGGACTCGATGTGCGATGTCGGCGGCGAGATATTCCGCGCTCCGTAGATCCTCCATGGTCTTTTCGGTGACCGTGGAAGCCTCACACTTGCCTCTGGCGCCGGATCCAGCCCTAGCTAGGAAGAAGAGTGGAGGTTGAGGAATAAGGTGCGGTGGGTGAAGGAGATGAGAATGCTGGGGCTAGGGAGATTGGAGAGCTCGAGCTTGAGGAAGGCGTGGGGGTGATGTAAGGGATTGGTGTACTTTTATAACGCTATGAATACAGAGTGTCCCCCCACTTTAGCCATAAACCTCGCTGGTTCCCAAAGCGGTCGTGCGTAATGCACGGCGTGGGTGCTCACGTCATATTGATAAGAATCCCACAATAAGCGGGCACGATCTCTATTCTGATGGGACGTGTTCATATACCTCGAAACACGAAACTAGGACCAAATAAAATAGTTCGATATGATAGTGGGTTGGACGTGCCGCTTCACCCAAAAATTGTCAGTAGAGACACACTATTCATTTTCTTTTAAGAGCCTTGGCTTCGAGGCTAAGGGTTGTACTAACCTTGCAGAACCGAACATGATACACCTTTTTGCAGAAGATATATTCAGAAGAAGGAACCCGCCTTGCAATGCCAAAGACAATACGGAAGCCGAACTAATCATCATCGAAGACAGGTTCAGGGGCTACTGAGGGAGTCCTGGATCGAGGGGTCCTCATGTGGACGGATAACTCTTGGTGGGCCGGACTGGTGGGCCGTGAAGATCATAGTCGAAGATCATCTCTCGTATCCAGATAGGACTCCCGTATTCATGTAATGGAAAGTTTTAGGTTCGGGTGTAGATTTTCCTTCCTCTGCAAGATAATATGTACAAACCCTAGGCCCCTCCGGTGTGTATATAAACCGGAGGGCATAGTTCGTAGAGGCTAAAACGGAGAATCACAATATCCTCATAGGCTAGACTTAGGGTTTAGCCATTACGATCTCGAGGTAGATCAACTCTTGTATCCATATTCATCCATATTAATATAGCAGTAAGTAGGGTTTTACCTCGATCGAGAGGGCCTCAACCTGGGTAAATATCGTGTCCCCAGTCTCCTGTTACCATCAATCCTCAGACGCATAGTTCGGGACCCCCTACCCGAGATCCGCCGATTTTGACACCGACAGCAAGGCGGCGACCAGAAGAACACAACAAAAGAAAAATGTAAAGAGAGAAAAGGAAAAACCAAGCCAGAACCCGGCACAACACACAAGCATGTGGAGAAAGCAAAATTATTTACATAGCAAAAGGCCGACATTCGTCAGAGTTTAAAAATACACCCACGGTGGGTGGAAATGTGCTTAACTGACGATGTTCTTAAGTATAAGACAGACAAAGTTGAAAAGATAAAAAGGCCGCCTAGGCCGAAGGTGCCGCAGGCTGCTCGGACAGGTTGGCGGTGGCTAAAGCGCCGGCTGGCGGGGCTCCCGGCTGGTGGGCTCAGCCTGATCGGCGGTGCCGGCTGGCGGGGCCTCTGGCTGGTGGGTCTCGGCCTGGTCGGCGGTGTCAGTTGACGGGGTCTCCTGCCGCTCGCCGGTCGAAGCCGGATCGGGCCAAGTCCGGCTGCTCGCTCCGTCATCCGGTGATACGTCTCCAATGTATCTATAATTTATGAAGTATTCATGCCATGTTTAAAACAATTTTATATGGTTTTGGTATGATTTGCATGGAACTAATCCGGACTGAGAATGTTTTCAGCAGAACTACCGTCGTGTTGTTTTTTGTGCAGAAATGAAAGTTCTCCAAATGAGCTGAAACTTTTTGATGATTTTTTTTGGAACGAATGAGGCCCCCGAAGCTTCGTGGAAGGACCAGAAGGTGAAGGAGTAGGGCACAGGACACCGAGGCGTGCCTGGGCCCTTGCCCGTGCCCTGGTGGGTTGTGCTCACCTCGAGGCCCATCCAGACGTGAGACCGACACCAAAAATTCCTATAAATAGAGAAACCTTGATATATGTCTTGCAATACTTTTATGGATTTGAGAACACTTGATATATGTCTTGCAATTGAATACTCATGGTGACAATGGGGTATCATATTGACCCACTTTGATATATGTTTTGGCACTCAACTTGCGGATTCTCGCGGTGATATTGGGGTAATCTATGCATAGGGGTTGATGCACGTTCTTGTCTTTGTTTCTTCGGTAGAAATCTTGGGGCACTCTTCGAGGTTCTTTGTGTTGGATTACAAATCTGAATATGTTTTGGTGTTACCTTAGTACGAACTCTTGATAGATCGATCGGGAAGGATAACTTTGTGTTATCTTAGTACGAACTCTTGAAAGATCGATCGGAAAAGATAACCTTGTGTTATTCTAGTACGAACTCTTGGATAGATCGATCGGAAAGGGTAACTTTGTGTTAGTTTAGTACAAACTCTTGGAAAGATTGATCGGAAAGAATAACTTTGAGGTGGTTTCATACCCCACCAACAATTTCTTCTTATGTTCACCGCTAGATAGGAACTTTGGAGTGATTCTTCATCGCACGTTGAGGGGTGGTTATACGATCCAATTATATTAGCACTGTTGAGAGATTGCACTAGCGAAAGTACAGACGCTAGGCCTTGTTTTCCATCATTGCAATATCGAATGTGCTCACTTTTGTTACTTTCTACCTTGCTATTTTTATTGTTCGCACTGCAAAAACTCATATATTCTACCATATTACACTTGTATCACCATCTCTTCGCCGAACTAGTGCACCTATTTATTTTACCATTGTATTTGGTGTGTTGGGGACACAAGAGAGTTTTTATTATTGGGTTGCAGGGTTGTTTGAGAAGGACCCATCTTCACCCTACATCTCCTATGGATTGATAAACGTTAGGTCATCCACTTGAGGGAAAATTGCTACTGTCCTACAAAACTCTGTGCTTGGAGGCCCAACACGTGTCTACAAAAGTAAAGTTGCATAGTAGACATCAAACTCTTGTCTGGTGCCGTTGCCGGGGAGGTGAGTGCTTGAAGGTACATCTTTAGATCTTGCAATCAAGTCCTTCAGTTTCTTGTTTTATCCCTAGTTTGGTTTATAAAAAGAAAACTAAAAAAATGGAATTGAGGTTACATCATATTATTGATCATCTTTATAATATATTTCTCGAAAATGATGCATCAGAAAATTGTGCTCAATTGTTAGAAGAAGAATGCTATAAAATGTTTGGCATAAATGGTGAGCATGATTGCAATGTTGTTAGTATGAATTCTATGAATATCCATGATGCTAATTATATGCAAAGGCATAAGCTTGGGGATGCTATGTTTGATAAAGATGATATTTTTATACCCCCAAGATTTGATGTGGAAATTTGTTATAATGGTAGCATGCCTCCTATTTATGATGGCTATATTGATAAAAGTGGATTTGGAGAGGTCATGACTTTATTTAGTGATGTTTCCACTACTTTGGAGGATGTTTCAATTGACTATGATAGCAAAGTTGCTATCTATGATGATTATGGTGATGACATGTATGCTATATTGAATAATGATAACCATGAAACTTGTCATCATGATTTTAATTTTCAATCTCATGATAGTTATTTTATTTAGTTTGCTCCCACCACTATTCATGAGAATAAATTTGCTTATGTGGAGAGTAGCAAAATTTCTATGCTTTTTCATCATGAAATAATGATTTATTTGATGGATATATTTTTGAATTCATTCATGATGCTACTGAAAATTATCATGAGAGAGGGACATATGCTTGTAGGTATCTCAATAATATCAAGTTTCCTCTCCATGTGTTGAGAGTTTCGAAGTTTTGCTTGTTATGCCTTCCTATGCTAGTTGATTCTTGATCCCATAAATTGTTTGCTCACAAAATCCCTATGCATAGGAAGTGGGTTAGGTTTAAATTTTCTTGCCATGTGATTCATGCTACTCTCTTTCATGTTTCAATTCTTATCTTTTATGTGAGCATCATTGAAATCATCATGCCTAGCTAAAAGGCATTAAAGAAAAGCGCTTGTTGGGAGACAACCCAACACTTATACCTACTGTTTTTGTGTGTTCACATGGTTAAGCTACTATAGTAATCATGTTTTACATGTTTTGTTTCAATAAAGTGCCAAGCAAAGCCTTAGGATCATGTTGGGTGATAGTAGATTTGATCTTGGTGAAAAACAGAAACTTTTGCGCTCACGAGAAACATTCTCATTGTTAACATAAGAGCTCTTTTAAGTTGATTATTTTGCATAAGATTAATATAAAAGTTGTTCACATGGTCATATTTGTTTCAAGATTTTTTGAGTTGCAGAAGTATGGTGGTTGTCCAGATCAATACAGACTGTTCTGTTTTTGACAGATTCTGTTTTCAATGCATAGTTTGCTTGTTTTCTAGTTTCTATGGCTTATATTGATCAATATAAATTGTAGAAATGATATGCTACAGTAGGCATTGTGTGAGAATAATTATGAATCTTGTCTTTGACATTACCCAAAGTGAATGATTTGTTTTATCATACTAGCCCATCTCACGAAGTTTGGTTATGTTTAGTGTGATTGAAGTTTTCAAGTTTTGGGTGAGATGTCGTATGAGGAGAATACGGGGTGACAAGAACATAAGCTTGGGGATGCCCAAGGCACCCCAAGGTAATATTCAAGGAAGATCCAAGCAACTAAGCTAGGGGATGCCCCGGAAGGCATCCCCTCTTTCGTCTCCAACATTATCGGTAACCTCATTTGGAGCTATGTTTTCATTAGTCACATGATATGTGTTTTGCTTGGAGAGTCAACTTATTTTGTTAGAATTTGCTTGCTGGAATTCAGAATAATGTTTTGCATATTTTATTTCAATAAAAGTGTCAAGGATAGCCTTTACCATGCTTATTTTGCAAGTCTACATGTTGTTGTTTCAAAATAGAAAGTTTACCGATGTTGCAAAAAATCCCTAAGAAATTCAGAACGTGATAAAATGTTGAAACTTTTTGCAAAATAAGATCTGATAATTATAAAAGTGTGTTAGACTTGCATAGCTTTTGGAGTTAGGGAAGTATTGATACTCTTGCATTCATTACAGACTGTACTGGTTTGGTAGATTGATGTTATGTCTACATTGTTTGCATATGTTTCCTTGTTTAATGATTCTATTTTAGGATAGGAGTATTAAATATGCAGAGGCATTTAGTATGCGATGTTATTTTTAGTGATTTGCTACAGTAGAGAATGATAAGGTTTTTGCAATGGTTTATACTAACTTATCTCACGAGTTCTTGTTGAGTTTTGTGTGGATGAAGCTTTTGAGATTTAGGAAAACCATGATATGAGAAGAATTAAGGAGACACAAAAGCTCAATCTTGGGGATGCCCAAGGCACCCCAATATAATATTTCAAGAAGTCTCAAGCATCCAATCTTGGGGATGCCCCGATAGGCATCCCACCTTTCTTCATCAACAAGATATAAGTGAAGCACTAGAGCAACGGTGCTACAAAAGAGCTTCGTTGACGGATGTGAATGCCGCTTACTTAGCCTCTCTGGCAACTATTTGGGGGCTCTATTTTATTTAAAAACTTTTGGATCTAAGTACTTTATTAAAACAGCAAGCAAACAAAATAAAATGACATTTCAAGAATAGCACATCTCATGTGAAGAAGCAAACACTTAGGATCAACTGATACAAGCCGATAATTGTTGATGACTATTGGTGTGCTTTAGTATTTTTGAAGAAAATCTCTCATGATTCACTTAGATTAATTTCAAATAAAAAAATATTATGCTCATGATCTTCATTTATATATTTTTGGAGTAGCTTGTCATTTACTCTTGCGCTTCACTTATATCTTATGAATAAATTCTTGAATAAATTGAATGTCATGAAGTTGAGATCATATCATGCCTAGTGGTAGCTTCACATTTGGTTTAGTAAGTGAAATCTTTTGAGGCTTGACGATCACAATATTGGTCATACAAGCAATTCATGAATAATTAGTATAAGGGAGAGAACTTTCACATGCAAATACACTATCTTGGAAATCTTTTGCGATTGTGAGCCCCCATCAAAATATTATATGCCAAAATAGTTGACGTTGGACAAGGAAGACAACGTAATGGTTTATGTTTGTTCACATTCACATATAAGTTATATTGTGATAGATCCTTCAACATGTGGTGTTTGCCCCCCATCTTTGCTAGTCGAAAATTCCGCACCAAGTAGAGATACTACTTGTGCATCCCAAAAACCCTTAAACCCAAATCTTATTTTCAAGAGTCCACCATATCTACCTAATGACTGAGTAAGATCATTCAAGTAAGTTGTCATCGGTGCAAAAATGCAATAAAAATTGCTTCTAAAAGTGTTAGATCATTTAGTGTAAAAGAAAATTGAGCGTTGTACGAACTTGTGATGGCAAAGAATAAAAGCGACAGACTGCATAATAAAGGTTGCTGTCATAAGGGGCAATATAACATCAAGTTCTTTTGCACTAAGGGATTGATCATATAAACAAATAAGCGCATGGCAACCTCTGCTTGCCTCTACGAAGGGCCTGTCTTTTACTTTTCGGTATTTACTTTTATGCAAAGAGTCAAAGTTTTTCTCTCTATTCTTTTTTTCCTTTGGTAAGCATCATGTGGCGAGGAAAGATCTAGGCACATATGTCCAGCTGAATATGGGTAGCATGAGTTATTATTGTTGACATCACCCAAAGGTGAATATGTTGGGAGGCGAAATTACAAGTCCCTATCTTTCTATGTGTCCGGTTGAAACGTTTTGCTCATGTGTATGCGGTGAGTGTTAGCAATCATAGAAGACTATATGATGGTTGAGTATGTGGAGCTCTTACTTAAACTCTGTTGAATAAGTTGAATTACAATAGCTTGGTGAGTGAGAACATTGGTTGTTGAGTTTCAAGAGAATTCATTGTTTGAACCTTAACATGTGAACTGGTTGCTACTTTATCATGATGAGTTTTATGAGAAAGAGTTGATGTTATAATGCTAGGAAAAGTTATTCAAATTATCATTAACCAAACTTGTGCACTTTGTTAGCACTCACACTTCATAAATTATTTCTTTTATCATTTACCTACTCGAGGACGAGTAGGAATTAAGCTTGGGGATGCTGATACGTCTGCAACGTATCTATAATTTCTGAAGTATTCATGCCATGTTTATAACAATTTTATATTGTTTTGGTATGATTTGCATGGAACTAACCCGGACTGACAGTGTTTTCAGCAGAACTACCATGGTGTTGTCTTTTGTGCAGAAATGAAAGTTCTCCAAATGAGCTGAAACTTTTTTACGTTTTTTTGGAACAAAAGAGGCCCCCTAAGATTGTGGAAGTACCAGAAGGTGAAGGAATAGGGCACAAGACACCGGGGCGCGCCTGGGCCCTTGCCCGTGCCCCAGTGGGTTGTGCTCACCTCGAGGCCCATTCGGACGTGACACCGACGCCAAAAATTCCTATAAATAGAGAAACCATCGAAAATAACCCTAGATCAGAAGTTCCGCTGCCGCAGGGCTCTGTTGCCATTGAAAACCAATCTAGACCCTTTCCGGTACTCTGCCGGAGGGGGAAATCATCACTGGTGGCCATCTTCATCATCCCGGTAGCCACCATGATGAGGAGGGAGTAGTCCACCCTCGGGGCTGAGGGTTTGTACCAGTAGCTATGTGTTTAATCTCTCTCTCTCTCTCTCTCTCTCTCTCTCTCGTGTTCTTGACATGCACAATCTTGATGTATTGTGGGATTTGTTAATATAGTCGGATCGTATGGTGTTTTCCCCTCTCTATCTTTTGATGAATTGAGCTTTCCCTTTGAAATTTCTTTGGACTGAATATTTTTATGGATTTGAGAACACTTGATATATGTCTTGCAATTGAATACTCATGGTGACAATGGGGTATCATATTGATCCACTTGATATATGTTTTGGCACTCAACTTGCGGATTCCCGCGGTGATATTGGGGTAATCTATGCATAGGGGTTGATGCACCTTCTTGTCTTTGTTTCTCTGGTAGAAATCTTGGGGCACTCTTCGAGGTTCTTTGTGTTGGATTACAAATCTGAATATGTTTTGGTGTTATCTTAGTACGAACTCTTGATAGATCGTTCGGAAAGGATAACTTTGTGTTATCTTAGTACGAACTCTTGAAAGATCGATCGGAAAAGATAACCTTGTGTTATTCTAGTACGAACTCTTGGATAGATCGATCGGAAAGGGTAAGTTTCTGTTACTTTAGTACGAATTCTTGGAAAGATTGATCGGAAAGAATAACTTTGACCTGGTTTCGTACCCCACCAACAATTTTATTCTTATTTTCTCTGCTAGATAGGGACTTTGGAGTGATTCTTCATCGCACGTTGAGGGGTGGTTATATGATCCAATTATATTAGCACTGTTGAGAGATTGCACTAGCGAAAGTACGGACACTAGGCCTTGTTTTTCATCATTGCAATACCGTTTGTTCTCACTATTGTTACTTGCTACCTTGTTGTGTTTTATTGTTCGCACTACAAAAACTCATATCTATTATCCATATTACACTTGTATCACCATCTCTTCACCAAACTAGTGCACCTATACTATTTACCATTGTATTTGGTGTGTTGGGGAGACAAGAGACTTTTTATTATTTGGTTGCAGGGTTGTTTGAGAGAGACCATCTTCATCCTACACCTCCTATGGATTGATAAACCTTAGGTCCTCCACTTGAGGGAAAATTGCTATTGTCCTACAAAACTCTGCGCTTGGAGGCCCAACACGTGTCTACACGAATAAAGTTGCGTAGAAGACATCATCCGGCACGACACCATCGTCTTCCTCGTCCTGGCTCTCCTCCGTGCTTTCGTTGCTGGAGGCGATCTCCTCCGTCGAGTCCTCCTCGTTCGGGTTCAGCCCAAACCAGGATGGCGCCACCTCGGTGCCATTGTCCGCCCGCTGCAGAACGAAGGCGCCAACGTTAGAGTAATCGGCAAGAGCTGCGATGCTAATGACGACCGCTTCACGCTCCACCTCCAATTCCTTCCCCGCCTCCAGGCGGAAGGTGGCCAGCTGTGCCAAGCGCACCTCCGGGTACCACGCCTTCACGAACTCCAGCACCACCCTAGCGCCGGCCCGCGCGGCGGCACTCTTCCAGGCGTCCGGCCGCTCTGTCGCCACCTGCATCTCGTCAGCACTTCGACTGGGAGTCCGGGGCACCTGCACCCCCGGCTAGAGCCCTTCCAAGACCTGGGACCCGGCGCACTGAAATAGGCGGAGCAGCCGCCTAACCGGCCCAAGGCGTAGCTGGATGGCCCGGAACTGTTCGCCTAGAGTCCGCGGCCGGTCCGGCGCAATCTCATTGCCCACCTGCCTCCGCTGCTCGCGCCGTGCATCGATCACCTGGTCGGTGGCAGTACTCTATAAAAAGAAGACAAAGGAATAAGAGGCCGGCTTCCAACAACAGCCGGCACCTCCAAGCAAGAAAGGAAAGTTACCTTCGAGCATGCCCTCGATCGTTGAATAACTGTCTGATAGGAACTTCTCCCTCTCGGCCCAGCCCGAGCGGTTGATCTCGAACTCGGCCTTGAGGAGCTTTTCCCCGTCGTTCAACTGTCGGACCTGGTCCGTATGCCGGGCCGCCTGGTCTAACAGCTCCTTCTCGAGCCGGTCGCTCTATGTGGCTGCTTGGAAGCACTCCAGCTCTTTGTCCCCAAGCTGGCCCTCGGACTCATGCACGCGTTCCCGCAGACGGGCGGCGGCCTTTGCAAAGACAAAGAAGAATCATCAACATCATCAACAAAGACAAGAACTCGTTGGAAGATTCGGCCCGACTGCCCGGTGATATGTCTCCAACGTATCTATAATTTTTGATTGTTCCGTGCTGTTTTATTATCAATCTTGAATGTTTTATAATCATTTTATAGTCACTTTATATCATTTTTTGGTACTAACCTATTGACATAGTGCCAAGTGCCAGTTGATGTTTTCTGCATGTTTTTTTACATCGCAGGAAATCAATATCAAACGGAGCCCAAACACCACGAAACTTTTTGGAGATTTTTTTGGGCCAGAAGGAACACTATGGGCCCTGGTGGCACCTGGGGGGAGTCCCGAGGAGGGGACAACACACCAGGGCGTCCCAGGAGACCCAAGCGCGTCCTGGTGGGTGGTGCCGACCTCGGGTGCCCCCCGGACCGCCTCTTTGCTATAAATACCCCAATATTCCAGAAACCCTAGAGGAATTGACGAAATATTCATCCAGCCGCCGCAGAATCCAGAAACACCAGATCCAATCTAGACACCATCACGGAGGGGTTCACCACTTCCATTGGTGCCTCTCCGATGATGCGTGATTAGTTCCTTGTAGACCTTTGGGTCCGTAGTTAGTAGCTAGATGGTTTTCTCTCTCGTTCTTGATTCTCAATACAATGGTCTCTTCGAGATCCATATGATGTAACTCTTTTTGCAGTGTGTTTGTTGGGATCCGATGAACTTTGAGTTTATGATCAGATCTATCTTTTTGTGTCCATGAACGTTATTTGAGTTCTTTGATCTCTTATATGCATGATTGCTTATAGCCTCGTATTTCTTCTCTGATATTGGGTTTTGTTTGGCCAACTTGATCTCTTTATCTTGCAATGGGAAGAGATGCCTGGTAGTGGGTTCGATCTTACGGTGCTTGATCCCAGTGACAAAGGGGAACCAACACGTATGTATCGTTGCCACTAAGGATAAAATGACGAGATCCATATCTAACGCCATAGATAAACGGATCTTGTCTACATCATGTCATCGTTCTTAAGGCATTACTCCGTTTTTTCATGAACTTAATACACTACATGCATGCTGGATAGCGGTCGATGTGTGGAGTAATAGTAGTAGATGCAGGCAGGAGTCGGTCTACTAATCTTGGACGTGATGCCTATGTAATGATCATTGCCTGGATACCGTCATGATTATTTGAAGTTCTATCAATTGCCCAACAGTAATTGTTTTCCCAGCATTTGCTATTTTTCTCGAGAGAAGCCACTAGTGAAACCTACGGCCCCGGGGTCTTCTTTCTCATATATTTGCCTTTGTGATATATTTTTCTTTGCTTTTATTTTCAGATCTATTAATCCAAAAACCCAAAAATACCTTGCTGCAATTTATCTATATTATTATCTCTCACGTCCATTACCCGAAAGGGATTGACAACCCCATTTACACGTCGGGTTGTGAGGTGTTGTTATTTGTGTGCAGGTGTTGTTTACGTTGTGTTGCTTGGTTCACCTACTGGTTTGATAACCTTGGTTTCATCACTGAGGGAAATACCTACCGCTGCTATACTACATCATCCCTTCCTCTTTGGGGAAATACCGACGTAGCTCTAGCAGACATCACTCAGCAGTTGGCCCGAATCTCGGGGGCTACATCCAGTGGGTGCGCTTGCGCGCCCCACCGACGACTGGCCTACGTACCTTGGCTCTTTGATACGTCCATTTTGCATCATGTTTTCCTGCTGTTATTTATATTGTTTTTATGTATAATAATGCTTTTTGGAGTAATTCTAATGCCTTTTCTCTCATAATTTGCAAGGTATGCACCAAGAGGGAGAATTCCGGTAACTGGAAATCTGGACCTGAAAAAGCTACGTCAGGCCACCTATTCTGCACAACTCCAAACAAGCTGAAACTTCACGTAGAATTTTTATGGAATATTTGAAGAATATTGGAGCAAATAAGTACCATAGGGGGCCCACCAGGTAGGCACAACCCACCTGGGCACGCTAGGCAGCCCAGGCGCGCCCTGGTGGGTTATGCTCACCCAGGCCCACCTCTGGTGCCCATCTTCTGGTATATAAGCCATTCTGACCTAGAAAAAATTAGGAGAAGACTTTCGGGATGGAGTGCCGCCGTCTCGAGGTGGAACTTGGGCAGGAGCACTTTTGCCCTCCGGCGGAGTGATTCCTCCAGGGGAACTTCCCTCCCGGAGGGGGAAATCAACGTCCTCATCATCACCAACAACTCTCCCATCTTGGGGAGGGCTATATCCATCAACATCTTCAACATCACCATCTCATCTCAAACCCTAGTTCATCTCTTGTGTTCAATCTTGTTACCGGAACTATAGATTGGTGCTTGTGGGTGACTAGTAGTGTTGATTACATCTTGTAGTTGATTACTATATGGTTTATTTGGTGGAAGCTTATATTTTCTGATCCAATATGCTATATAATACCCCTATGATCTTGAGCATGTTTATAAATTGTGAGTAGTTGCCTTCATTCTTGAGGTCATGGGAGAAATCATGGTGCAAGTAATCATGTGAATTCGATATGTGTTCGATATTTTGATAGTATGTATGTTGTGATTCCCTTAGTGGTGTCATGTGAACATCGACTACATGAAACTTTACCATATTTGGGCCTAAGGGAATGCATTGTGGAGTAGTAATTAGATGGTGGGTTGCGAGAGTGACAGAAGCTTAAACCCCAGTTTATGCGCTATTCCGTAAGGGACCGATAGGATCCAAAAGTTTAATGCTATGGTTATAATTTATTCTTAATACTTTTCTCGTAGTTGCGGATGCTTGCGGGAGGGTTAATCATAAGTAGGAGGTTTGTTCAAGTAAGAACCGCACCTAAGCACCGATCCACCCACATATCAAATTATCAAAGTAGCGAACACGAATTGAGCCAACATGATGAAATGACTAGATGAAATTCACGTGTACCCTCAAGAATGCTTTGCTTATTATAAGAGACGGTCTTGGCCTGTCCTTTGCCTCTAAAGGATTGGGATACCTTGCTGCACTTTTGCTACTACTATCGTTACTTGCTCATTACAAAATTATCTTGCTATCAAACTACACTGCTACTTAAAATTTTAGCACTTACAAACATTGCCTTACTGAAGAACACTTGTCATTTCCTTCTGCTGCTCGTTGGGTTCGACACTCTTACTTATCGAAAAGAGATACAATTGATCCCCTGTACTTGTGGGTCATCAAGGCTATTTTCTGGCACCGTTGCCAGGGAGTGAAGCGCTTTTGGTAAGTGGAAATTGGTAAGGAAACATTCATATAGTGTGCTGAAATTTATTGTCACTTATTACTATGGAGAACAATCCTTTGAGGGGTTTGTTTGGGGTATCTTCACCTCGACCGGAACCACAATTAGCTAGCCCTCAGCCCGCTGCACCTACTAAAAATATTGAAAATGTAATACCTTCGGGTATGATAGAACAACTGCTAGCTAATCCTTATGCAGGAGATGGAACTGAACATCCTGATATGCACTTGATATATGTGGAACAAATGTGTGGATTGTTTAAGCTTGCAGGTCTGCCCGGAGATCAAGTTATGAAGAAGGTTTTTACTTTATCTTTGAAGTGAAAAGCATTATCATGGTATACGCTATGCGATGATATTGGATCTTGGAACTAGAACCGATTGAAATTGGAGTTTCACCAAAAAAAATATCATATGCACCTAAATCATCGTGATCGGAATTATATATACTCCCTCCGTCCAAAATAAGTGACTGCAAAATGACTCAACTTTGTACTAAAGTTAGTACAAAGTCGAGTCATTTTTGAGTCACTTATTTTGGGACAGAGGGAGTATAATTTTTGGCCCCGTGAAGGAGAAAGTATCCCTCTAGCTTGGGGGAGGCTTACGTCAATGTTATATTCATGCCCCAATCATGAGCTCTCAAGAGAGATTATTATTCAGAATTTTTATGCTCGGCTTTCTCGTAATGATCAATCCATGCTTGATACTTCTTGTGCTGGTTCTTTTATGAAGAAAACTATTGAATTTTGGTGGGATCTTTTATAAAGAATTAAACGCAACTCTGAAAATTATGAACCCGACAAAGGTAAGGAGTCAGGTATTAAGCTTAAGTATGATTGTGTTAAATCTTATATGGATACCGATGCTTTTCAAAAGTTTAGCACGACTTGACTGTGAGATAGTAGCCTCATTTTGTGAATCATTTGCTACTCATGTTGATATCCCTAAAGAGAAGTGGTTTAAATATCACCCACCTATTAAAGAAGAAATTAAAGAACCGGTACTATCTAAGGAAGGAACTATACTTTATAATGTTGATCCAGTTGTTCCTACTGCCTATATTGAAAAACCACCTTTCCCTGTTAGGATAAAGGAACATGCTAAAGTTTCAAATGTGGTTAATGTCGAATTTTGGGCTCCACAAACCCTAGAGAGGTTCGAACTCTGGGGTGCGCACGAAGAACACTCTCTTCTCGTCGCGCCCGCCCTATGATCCCACGGCCTAGCTTGACGAACTCAAGGAATAAGAGACACGGGGGTTTATACTGGTTCGGGCCACCTTGTGGTGTAATACCCTACTCCAGTGTGTGTGGTGGATTGCCTTGTGGGGCTGAGGATGAACTAGTGCAATGGATGGACAACCTCTGTAGGTGAGGTGTTCTTGGGCTCAATGAGCTGGTGAGGGAGAGGATGATCTAGGTGATCCGCTCCTCGTTGTGGTGGAATGCTCTATTGGTGTGGAATCGAATCCCCTCTCTATGGTGGTGGCTAGGTCCTATTTATAGTGGCCTTGGTCCTCTTCCCAAATGTAGGTGGGAAGGGATCCTATAACGGCCAAATTTGAAGGGGAACAATAAGTACAAGTTATCCTGACAAAAGCGGTCTTCGCCTGCCAAAGGCTCTGGTGGTGACGCCGCGCCGGGCTCCATGGTGACCTCCATCCTGTCGTCCTGGCGGTCATTAGTCTTGTTGGACCGATATGGAAACCTTTCCTTGATTCCTCAGACTCTGCGCCTACGCTTGCCCCATTGGCACCAAAGGGGAAACAGGCACATTGCGCCCGCTGGCGCCTGCCTGGCCTTGGTCATCATGGCTCACGTCACGCGAACCTCGCAAGGTGCACTCATAGATATCTCCACTCCTTGGGAGCCATCCTAGAGAGACTGCCCCCAGGGAGGTCTTGCCGTCTTCCGCCTCGCGAGGGTCTTGAGCTGTGGTTGCTGAAGCTGGGCTATACCAGGCCGTCGATGGAGCAACATCATGGGCCGCGGGCAGGCAAGCCTGGGTACCCCCGTTCCCAGGATGCCGACAGTAGCTCCCGGGCCCAAGGCGCGCTCGAACTTTGCTTCGAGGCGAAGCCAAGGGGCAAGTGCAGAGCATCGCAGGCCCCAATCGCCTGCGGCCGTGATCAACACGTGGCGATTGATTTGACATGGGCGTTTCCGCTTCCCCATGCTGCCTCAGCAACTGCCCGACTTGACGAGACCCTGCTGCATGGACAGATAAAATCATCATTATGTGTGATTGTGCAGGCCGGCGGTTGGCCTCCTTTGGGATGTAAATGAGGAGGGGGCGAAGCCCCTATTGCTCATCTCCTTCTTCTCACCGTCTGCCCTTTCTTCTTCCTCCCCACTTCGCCTTTTCAGCGCAGCCTCCATGGCACCAAGAAGGGGAAAGCTTGCCAACAGGGGCCCGACTTGCCGCCTCTCAAGAGAGGGCGAGGACGCCCTCGTAAACATGCCTCTGCCCCTGTGGTGGTGCTTCGCCGGCGTGGGCGCCCTCCTTCTGGGAATGGTGCCGTCCTTGGCGGTCGTGAATGCACCTCTTCTCGCGATAGAGGCCGCCCCCAGCGAGGCAGCCCCCTGTCGCAAAAAGGCGCTCCGTGCTTGCCCGACCTCCCCTGCCGCGCTTCCATTCGGCACAGGTGCTCCCGGAGTTCGTCGTGTGGTCGGAGAGTCCGACCGGCGCCTGGCTCCAGCTCCGCGCTCCTTCGCCTGTGAGCTGCCGACCGGGGGTCTTGACGGCTTCTGGATGCAGGCCGATGGTTGTTGTAGCAAGGCCTCGTGGGTCACGGTGGAGGTCTCTGCCGTGGGCAATGTGGCCCTGGCCCGCAGCTGGCAGGCGTTCTCCCACGCTCGCGGCTTGGGCAGGCAATGCAGCCTCCACTTCAAGTACGATGGCGCTGGGACCCTCTTCGTGAGGGTGTTTGGGGCAGATGGTCGCCGCACAGGGTGCTGCCCTGAAGACAGCAGTGGCGACGATGGGCTCGACCTTGGCGACGGTCGTGATGAGTCTGAGGGAGAACTTGCCCTTCACGACGGCCGCGACTTGTCCAACAGCGGCGGCTGCTCTGCCGGTGGGAGCACCAGCAGCGGCGGCTACGACCAACCACCTCGCCGCCGGGTTTGCTTCGAGGACGGTGACGGGTTGTCTCGTCGCCGCATGGCGGTGAAGCGCGAGGAGGGCTTAGACTGAGCTGAGTCCGGGAGGCTCTTGGAGCAGGGTCTCACGAGCTGCTCCAGCTATGCGGGCCGCTTTTGTTTAGCCTTTCCTTTCTTCCTGCATTTGAAAAGAGTGTATAGCCCTACTGGGGCGTGTAATGAACTTTGACGCCTACACCGCTATGTTTATTGCTTTTGTGCTATGTTAAGATATTCATGCTTCTCGTGAGTGTAGAGGGATAACTTTGCTTGATACGCTTGGGGTGGCCTCTTGCCTCGTGAGGACACACTTGTTGGTACCCGGGGAGGCCTCCTTGTTGTTGACTTGGGAGCCGCTGACCTTGGGAGGCATCATAAAGCTGCAGAATTTGTTAGGGAATCCGCCGGGTACCCTGTACCTCCTTGCGCGAGCCCTCAGGCATGGGATATTCATGGATTAATGCACCGCGTTGCGGTACCCGGGGGCACGGACATAAGGGGGGTGCGCCAATCACGAGCTCGTTCGAGGGCACCTCGTGAAGATCAGGGAAGCCGAAGCTCTTGGGCGACGGGGCTTCGGCGAGGTGTGACTGCGGTGTGGGCTGGCCCAGCCACGGACAGACCTGCCTAGCCCCCGCGCGAGGCGTGCGAGGGAGAGCGTCAAGCAACTGCCGTCCTCCCTAACACAAGAAAAAGGGGCGAGCAAAGTAGAAGAGGGAAAAATCAACTAAGCAATCGAGAAACACCAGAGCTCTACATACATTAAAAGATCGCAACCAGCTACATAAAGCAAATGAACAGCCGCGTCCGGCACCTAGTCTAGTCTTCTCACCAGCGCGGAGCTAAGTGCTGCCACTAGGACGTGGGAGGGAGCCCCCGAGGCCCGAGGGCGGCACTCCGAAGACTCTGGGGCATGTATAGCCCCACTCATTATTACGTGAGAGTGTCACGAGCGGAGACCTTCACATGCACTGGGCCTTGCTTCATGGGTAGAACTTCCGGAGGTGTTGGATGTTCCTGGCGTTCTGGATGGGGATCCCGTCCCCCGTATCCAGGTGCACGATGCTAGGCCTGGAGACGCGGGCGATCCTAAACGGGCCCTCCCACATGAGTGAGAGCTTATCCAACCCTTCCCTGGAGAGCACCCGCCTCAGGACAAGATAGCCCACCTCAAGTGTCATGGAGCGGACGCTGCGACAGTGGTACCGCCGCAGCGCCTGCTAGTACCTTATCGCTCGGAGCGAGCTTGGCGGCGATGTTCCTCCCCCAGCACGACATCCGTCCCCCGCATGGCGTCCTGGCGTGCTTCATCAAATGCCAAGACCTGCACGGAGCAATGTTTGACCTCGTGAGGGAGAACCGCTTTGGCTCCGTAGACGAGGAAGAACGGGGTCTCACCCGTTGGCTTGGTGGTGGTGGTGCGGATGGACCACAGCACGGACTGGAGCTCATTGTGCTAGCCCCTGCCGCAGGCTTCGAGCATCTTCTTGAAGGTCCTTGTCTTGAGGCCTCTCAAGACCTCTGCGTTGACGCGCTCAGCTTGACCGTTGCTTCTGGGGTGTGCCACTGAGGCGTAGCATATCTGCGTTCCAAGATTAGCACAATATACTTTGAAGAGATTGCTAGTGAACTGCGAGCCGTTGTCGGTGATGATGTGATTAGGGACCCCGAACCGGCTCACGAGGCCCTTGGTGAACTTGACCACTGAGCTGCCAGGGATGGTGCGCACTGGCTCCACCTCCGCCCACTTAGTGAACTTGTTGATGGGGACGTAGAGGTAGTGGTAGCCCCCGGGCGCCCAAGGGAATGGTCCCAAAATGTCCAGCCCCAAGACCTCGAATGGCCACGAGAGTGGGATAGTCCAAAGGCCCTAAGCAGGCTGGTGGATTTTCTTGGCATGGAACTGTCAGGCTTCACAGGATCTCACCAGCTCGGCTGCGTCGCTGAGTGCTGTTGGCCAGTAGAATCCGTTGCGGAATGCCTTGCCTACTAGGGTGTGCGATGATGAGTGATGCCCGCAGTCTCCGCCATGTATGTCGGTCAGCAGCTCGCACCCCTGCTCACTGGAGATGCACCGGAAGGAAACATCGTTGGGTCGTTTTCGGTATAACTCTGTGGTCGGGCCACATGCGGGAGCTCCCGAGGTTGGTGGAGGGGGAAGCTCCTCCTGAGGCGGTGTTTGCTCCGCAGCCGGAGGGGTTGCTGAGGGCTTGAAGAGATGCTCCTCGAAGACGCCGGGCTCCTGTGGCTGGTGCTTGGACGCCCTCTTGGCAATGTTGTCGGCCTCCTTGTTCGTGCCGCATGGTACGTGATGCACCTCCAGGCCCAAGAATTGTTTCTCCACTTTGCGTACCTCCGCTAGGTATGCCTCCATGTGCTCGTCCTTCGGCTCATACACCTTGTTGGAGAAGTTGACGAGGAGGTGGCAGTCGTCCTTGATGGTGAGGCGCTTCACACCCAAAGCGGCCGCGACCTTTAGGCGGGCGATTAGTCCTTCGTACTCCACGATGTTGTTGGAGACCTTCTCGCCGTGCTGGAAGCAGAGCTGCACGGCATAGTAGAGCTTGTCTTGGCTGGGCGAGTTGAGCACGGCTCCAGGCCCCGCACCCTGACGTGCGAAGGCACCATCAAACTACATGACCCAGCCGTCCAGTGCTTCACTACCTGGCGAGAGGGACCGATCCTTGCCTGCTTCAGGCCCTGGGGTGTCGGTCCACTCTGCCATGAAGTCGGCGAGCGCGGCACCCTTGATGACCCTGGTGGTGCTGAACTCCATCTGGAATGCTTGCAGCTCGATGTTCCATTCGGCGACCCTTCCCGCAACATTGGGGCTCTGTAGCACCCTCTCCAGCGGGTAAGCTGATACGACCTTGATGGGGTGGCCTTGGAAGTTGTGGCGCAACTTGCGTGAAGCAACAAGGAGTGCGAGTAGAAGTTTTTGCAGCATGGGGTAATGCGTCTGCTCGTCGCGTAATACCGTGCTGACAAAGTACACCGGGTGCTCGACGAGGGTGGAAGTGTTGGTGGAGTCCGAGTTCTCCTGGGGCTGAAGTGCCCCCTGAGGCCGTGAGGCCTCTGGAACTTGGTCACCAGTCGGGGCAACTGCAGCTTCAGGGATGCCGTCTCGTGGAACCTGATCAACAGTTGTTCCCACTTGGGCCTCGGGAGTATTGTCCTAGGGTCGTGTTGTCTTGTCCTGGCGCTCCTCCTGGACCGCCACCAATGTCGTGCTGGCGGAGTGTGGTGTGGCGGCAAGATAAAGCACCAAGGGCTCTTGAGGTTTGGGCACCACCATTACTGGTGGGCTGGTGAGGTATCTCTTGAGGACTTCAAAAGCTGCGTCAGCCTCTAGAGTCAACTCAAGTGGGCCTTTCCTTTTCACCAGCTTGAAGAAGGGGAGGGCGCGCTCCCCTAGCTTGGAGATGAAACGGCCGAGCGACGTTACGCAGCCTGCTAGTTTCTGCATCTCTTTGAGGGTCTTCGGTGGACTCATCTTCTCTATGGCCTTGACATTCTTGGGGTTAGCTTCAATTCCTCTGTGTAACACTAGCAAACCCAGCAGCTTGCCCGATGGGATGCCGAACACACACTTTTTCGGGTTGAGCCGCAGGTCTACCTTGTGCATGTTGGCGAAGGTCTCTTCCAAATCATCAATGAGAATCCCGGCCTCCTAAGATTTTACCACGATGTCGTCAACGTAGGCCTCAGCATTCCTTCTGAGCTGTCAGCCCAGAGCGATGTGCATCAGCCGCTGAAAGGTTGCCCCAGCATTTCGCAGCCCGAACAGCATGCAAGTGTAGAAGTACACCCCACATGGGGTCAAGAAGGCCGTCTTCTCCACATCTTGCACCCCCATCTTGATCTGGTGATACCCAAGAAGGCATCCAGAAAATACAATAGGTCACACTCGGCAGTGGAGTCGATGATCTGATCGATGCGCGACAGTGGGAACGGGTCTTGTGGGAAGGCCTTGTTGAGGTTGGTGAAGTCGACACACATGCGCTCCTTCCCGCCTTTCTTGGGCACTATTACCGGGTTCACCAGCCATTCCGGGTACCGCACTTCACGGATGACACCAGCTTCTTGTAGCTTACGAGTCTCTTGTATGATGAAGGAATGCTTCTGTGTGGACTGTCGTCGTGCCTTCTATTTTACTGGGCGTACATCGGGGCATACGTTTAGGTGATGCTCGATCACCCCCTTGGGACTCTCACCAGTTCCTTGGGCTCCCACGCGAACACCTCCTTGTTCGTGTGCAAGAAACCGACCAGTGCCTTTTCTTTATCTGGGGGAAGGTCGGTGCCTATGGCGAAGGTGGCCCCCGACGCTTCGTCCTCGTCAACCGGCACCTGCTTCGTCTTGGCTCGGCCTTGAGAGAAAAGCTATTTCTTTTTTGCTGGCGCAGCCCCCAAGGCCTCTAGGGCTGCTTCATCGGCTGGGCGTGCCGGTATCGCGGCCCTAAAGGCGAGCTTGAGGGCCTCCAGGGCCTCCTTGGTGTCTCCAGCCACAGAGAGGACACTGCTGCTCCCCGGCATCTTCATGAGATTGTAGCCTGGGTGAGTCGCCGCCATGAACTTGGCCAGAGCTGGGTACCCGAGGATGGCATTGTACGGGACGCTGATGTGGGCGATGTCAAAGTTGATAAGCTCGGTGCGGTAGTTGTCGCGGGTGCCGAAGGATACAGGGAGGCGGATCTTCCCCAGGGGCTGGTGGAGCCATCGACGACCCCGGAGAATGGCCTGGTAGGGCGGAGTCGCTCGTGCGCCACATGGAGCAAGCCAAAGGCTTCCGTGGAGAGCACGTTGAGCCCGGCCCCGCCGCCGATGAGGGTCTTGGTTACCACCACATTGCAGATGGTGGGGGTGCATAGCATTGGGAGCGCACCTACACCCGCGGTGGTCGCCGGGTGGTCTCTTGAGTCAAAGGCGAGGTCGGCCTCGGGTGCCGCCCATCCTGGAGGGACTCCCTGCAAAACTCGGGTAGTGCCCACTTGGCGGAAGAACTGCTTGACGTGGCGATCCGAGGGCGGCGCCTGAGAGCCGCCGAGGAGGGCCGCGACGGAGTGGGGCACCGGTGTCGCGAAGTGCGCGGTGAAGATGCCGTGCAGCTCCACCCAGGAGGCCACAAACGACTCTGGCAGGTTGAGAAACCAGGCGTGTGGTACGCCGGTGAGGGCCATGGGGAACCAGTTGGCCATGACCTTGTTGTCGCTGCCGGCCGCCCAAACGGCCTTCTCGTAGGCCCAGAGGAAACCGGCCGGGTCTGATGCACCATCGTAGCATGGCGGCATCTCTGGCGTAAACCTGGGTGGCCACCGCACCTGCCGCAAGGCAGGGTGAAAGCTCGGTGCCCCGTAGCGCCACCGCGCGCGCCCAGCGAGCCGGTCAGAGAGGTGGCGTCGGCCATGCGAGCCTGGCGGATAGAGAGTGAGGCAGCCAGAGAGGTGGACGGAGAGGCGGAACTTCGGCGCACCCCTACCTGGTGCGCCAAATGTCGGATTTCGGGCTCCGCAAACCCTAGAGAGGTTCGAACTCTGGGGTGCGCACAAAGAACACTCTCTTCCCGTCGCGCCCGCCCTATGATCTCATGGCCTAGCTTGATGAACTCAAGGAACAAGAGACACAAAGGTTTATACTGGTTCGGGCCACCTTGCGGTGTAATACCCTACTCCAGTGTGTGTGGTGGATTGCCTCATGGGGCTGAGGATGAACTAGTACAATGGATGAACAACCTCAGTAGGTGAGGTGTTCTTGGGTTCAATGAGCTGGTGAGGGTGATGATGATCTAGGTGATCTGCTCCTCGTTGTGGTGGAATGCTCTATTGGTGTGGAATTGAATCCCCAACCTCTGGAATCGAATCCCCTCTCTATGGTGGTGGCTAGGTCCTATTTATAGTGGCCTTGGTCCTCTTCCCAAATGTAGGCGGGAAGTGATCCCACAACGGCAAATTTAAAGGGGAACAACTAGTACAAGCTATCCTGACAAAAGTGGTCTTTGCCTGCCAAAGGCTTTGGTGGTGACGCCGCACCGGGCTCCACGGTGACCTCCATCCTGCCGTCCTAGCGGTCCTTGGTCTTGTTGCACCGATATGGAAACCTTTCCTTGATTCATCGGGACTCCACGCCTGCGCTTGCCCCCTTGGCACCAAAGGGGAAACTGCCACACTGTGCTCGCTGGCGCCCTGCTGGCCTTGGTCCTCATGGCTCACGTCACGTGAACCTCGCGAGGTGCACCTCGCATAGATATCTCCGCTCCTCGGGAGCCAGCCTAGAGAGAGTGCCCTAGGGAGGTCTTGCCGTCGTCTACCTCGCGAGGCTTGGCCCCTCGCGAGGGTCTTGAGCTATGGTTGGTGAAGCTGGGCCGTACCAGGCCGTTGATGGAGCCACATCATGGGCCGCAGGCAGGCAAGTCTGGGTACCCCTGTTCCCAGGACGCCGACCGTTAACAAAATTTATATTAGAACACCTAAACCAGATGAACAAGTTAAAGTAGAACCTAATATTGCTATGGTTAAGGATCTCTTGGAAGAAAATGTAGACGAGCATGTTATTTACTTCTGTGAAGAAGTTGCTAGAATTGCCAAACCCAATAAAGAGGATAAACATAGACCTGTTGTTGGCATGCCCGTTGTCTCAGTTAAGATAGGAGATCATTGTTGTCATGGTTTATGTGACATAGGTGCTAGTGTGAGTGCTATTCCCTACACTTTATACCAAGAAATTATTAATGACATAGCACCCGCATAGATAGAAGACATTGATGTCACTATTAAACTTGCTAATAGAGATACTATATCGCCAATTGGGATTGTTAGAGATGTTGAAGTCTTGTGTGGGAAAATAAAATACCCTACTGATTTTCTTGTTCTTGGTTCCCCACAAGATGACTTCTGTCCCATTATCTTTGGTAGACCTTTCTTGAATACCATAAATGCTAAAATAGATTGTAAGAAATAAACAGTCGGTGTTAGTTTTGGTAATGAGTCTCATGAATTTAATTTCTCCAAGTTTAATAGAAAGCTTCATGAAAAAGAATTGCCTAGTAAGGATGAAATAATTGGTCTTGCTTCTATTGCAGTCAATGTTGTGGATATCGCTTATCATTATCGTCTCGGACAACTGAGGATTAGAGATTAATCAGAAATCGGCCGATTAATTAATTTTATCGGTCGGATATTAATTGGCCATTTTTTGCAAATCTTAGGTTCAAAACACTAAAATATGCTATATTCAACACCAAAACAACATCGGACAAAAGTGTTACCTTGATTCCCAGCCTTTGAATCCTTCTATAATGACGAACAAAATAGGACAATAGTACATATTGCGTAGCAAGGTCCACAAAACGCAAATAAAATAGTTTTTGCAAACATAGTGCTATGAATAGGCACGATTTATCGGTAGATTCTTGATAAATCGCTTGTCATAGCGACAAATCGGCTCAAACAATAAATGGTGAAGATAAGGCATAATTTTATCGGTCAACCCAAGAATAATAGCGATAAATCTGACGATAAATAGCTGAATCGGAAGATTTCTTGAACAGTGATTGCAGTGCCTCCCAATGATCCTCTAGAACAATATTTGCTAGACCGTGAAAATGATTTACATATGCATGAAAGAAATGAAATAGATGATCTTTGAACAACGTCCTCTGCTTAAATACAATCTACCTATTGAAACTCTAGGAGGTCCCCCTCCACCTAAAGGTGATCCTGTGATTGAATTAAAACAATTGCCAAACACTTTGAAATATGATTATCTTGATGAAAAGAAGATATATCATGTTATTATCAGTGTTAACCTTTCAGAACGTGAAGAAGAAAGATTATTGAAAGTTCTAAGGAAGCACCGAGCTGCTATTGGATATACTCTTGATGATTTAAAGGGCATTAGTCCCACTCTTTGTCAACATAAGATCAATATGGAACCTGATGCTAAACCTGTTGTTGATCATCAACGTCGGTTAAATCCGAAGATGAAAGAAGTGGTAAGAGCGGAAATATTAAAACTTCTGGAAGCAGGTATAATCTATCCTATAGCTGATAGTAGATGGGTAAGTCATGTTCATTGTGTTCCTAAGAAAGGAGGTATTACTGTTGTTCCTAATGATAAAATGAACTTATTCCAAAAAGAGTTGTTACATGCTATAAAATGGTAATTGATTTCAGAAAATTAAATAAAGCCACTAGAAAAGATCATTACCCTCTGCCTTTTATTGATCAAATGTTAGAAATATTATCTAAGCACACACACTTTTGCTTCCTTGATGGATACTCTGTTATCTCACAAATACCAGTTTCTCAACCTGATCAAGAAAAGACCACTTTTACTTGTCCCTTTGGAATGTATGCTTATAGACGTATGCCTTTCGGTTTATGCAATGCACCCGCTACCTTTCAAAGATGTATGACTACTATATTCTCTGACTTTTGTGAAAAGATCGTAGAGGTTTTCATGGATAATTTCTCTGTCTATGGGAAGTCTTTTGATGATTGTTTAAGCAATCTTGATCGAGTTTTGCGGAGATGTGAACAAACTGTCTTGAATTGGGAGAAGTGCCACTTTATGGTTAACGAAGGTATTGTGTTGGGCCATAAGATTTCTGAAAAGGGTATTGAAGTGGACAAAGCTAACGTTGATGCAATTGAGAAAATGACATGTCCTAAGGATATCAAAGGTATTCGTAGTTTCCTAGGTCATGCTGGTTTCTATAGGAGATTCATTGAAGACTTTTCTAAAATCTCGAGGCCTCTTACAAATCTTTCGCAAAAGGATGTTATTTTGTTTTCGATGATGATTGCTTTGAAGCCTTTGAAACTCTAAAGAAAGCCTTAATTTCTGCACCTATTGTTCAACCACCTGATTGGAATTTGCCTTTTGAAATTATGTGTGATGCTCGTGATTATGTTGTTGGTGCTATTCTAGGACAAAGAGTTGATAAGAAACTAAATGTTATTCATTATGCTAGTAAGACTTTAGATAGTGCTCAAAAAAATTATGCTACTACTGGAAAGGAATTCCTAGCAGTGGTGTTTGCTTGTGACAAATTTTTAGATCTTACATTGTTGATTCAAAAGTAACTGTTCACACTGACCATGCTGCTGATATCTACTACACAACCTTCTTCTTGTAGACGTTGTTGGGCCTCCAAGTGCAGAGGTTTGTAGGACAGTAGAAAATTTCCCTCAAGTGGATGACCTAAGGTTTATCAATCTGTGGGAGGCGTGGGATGAAGATGGTCTCTCTCAAACAACCCTGCAACCAAATAACAAAGAGTCTCTTGTGTCCCCAACACACCCAATACACTGGTAAATTGTATAGGTGCACTAGTTCGGCGAAGAGATGGTGATACAAGTGCAATATGGATGGTAGATATAGGTTTTTGTAATAAGAAAATATAAAAACAGCAAGGTAGCAAGTGGTAAAAGTGGGCGTAAACGGTATTGCAATGCGTTGAAACAAGACCTAGGGTTCATACTTTCACTAGTGCAAGTTCTCTCAACAATAATAGCATAACTGGATCATATAACTATCCCTCAACATGCAACAAAGAGTCACTCCAAAGTCACTAATAGCGGAGATCAAACGAAGAGATTATTGTAGGGTACGAAACCACCTCTAAGTTATTCTTTCTAATCGATCTATTCAAGAGTCCGTAGTAAAATAGCACGAAGCTATTCTTTCTGTTCGATCTATCTTAGAGCTCGTACTAGAATAACACCTTAAGACACATATCAACCAAAACCCTAATGTCACCTAGATACTCCATTGTCACCTCAAGTATCCATGGGCATGATTATACGATATGCATCACACAATCTCAGATTCATCTATTCAACCAACACAAAGAACTTCAAAGAGTGCCCCAAAGTTTCTACCAGAGAGTCAAGACGAAAACGTGTGCCAACCCCTATGCATAACTTCAAAAGAACCCACAAGTTGATCACCAAAACATACATCAAGTAGATCACGTGATATCCCATTGTCACCACGGATAAGCACATGCAAGACATACATCAAGTGTTCTCAAATCCTTAAAGACTCAATCTGATAAGATAACTTCAAAGGGAAAACTCAATTCATCACAAGAGAGTAGAGGGGGAGAAACATCATAAGATCCAACTATAATAGCAAAGCTCGTGATACATCAAGACCGTGCCATCTCAAGAACACAAGAGAGAGAGAGATCAAACACATAGCTACTGGTACATACCCTCAGCCCCGAGGGTGGACTACTGATACGTCTCCAACGTATCTATAATTTTTGATTGTTCCATGCTATTATTTATGAAGTCTAGAATGTTTAATGGGCTTTATCATTCACTTTTATATCATTTTTGGGACTAACCTACTAACCAAAAGGCCCAGTCCAGACTGCTGTTTTTTTTGCCTATTTCAGGGTTTTGCAGAAAAGGAATATCAAACTGAGTCCAAACGGAATGAAACCTTCACGACAGATATTTTTGGAGAAAATCACGCACAGGAAACTTCAGGACCAAGTCAGGGGACAGAGGGGCTGCCCTCGAGGGTGGGGGGCGCGCCCCCTGCCTCGAGGCTCCCTCGTGTGGCCCCCGATGGCCTCTTTCTTCCTATATATATCCACGTACCCCAGAAACTCCATACGCAGAGAGAAAACCCTAATTCCACCACAGTAGCTTCTTTTCCAGTGGAGATCCCATCTTGGAGCCTGTTCCAGAGCTCCACCGGAGGGGGATCCATCACAGAGGCCTTCACCATCATCATCATCGCCCTCACCATGAGTTGTGAGTAGTTTACCACAGACCTTCGGGTCCATAGCTAGTATCTAGATGGCTTCTTCTCTCTCTCCGGATCTCAATACAAAGTTCTCCTCGATCTTCGAGGAGATCTATTCGATCTAATCTCTTTTTGCAGTGTGTTTGTCGAGATCCTATGAATTGTGAGTTTATGATCAAGGTTATCTATGAAAGATATTTGGTTCTTCTCTGAACTTTTTATGTGTGCTCATAATATCCTTGCTAGTCTCTACGAATTATTGGTTTGGTTTGGCCTACTAGATCTTTAGTTCTTGCAATGGGAGAAGTGCTTGGCTTTGGGTTCAATCTTGCGGTGTCCTTTCCCAGTGACAGTAGGGGCAGAAAGGCGCGTATTGTATTGTTGGCATCGAGGATAAAAATATGGGGTTTACATCATATTGCTTGAGTTTATCCCTCTACATCATGTCATCTTGCTTAAGGCGTTACTCTGTTTGTATGAACTCAATACACTAGATGCATGCTGGATAGCGGTCGATGTGTGGAGTAATAGTAGTAGATGCAGGCAGGAGTCGGTCTACTTGTGTCGGACGTGATGCCTATATACAATGATCATGCCTAGATAGTCCCATAATTATTCGCTTTTCTATCAGTTGCTCGATAGTAATTTGTTTACCCACCATAGAATATCGCTATCATGAGAGAAGCCACTAGAGAAAACTATGGCCCCCAGGTCTATTCTCAACATATCAATCTACATCTACTTTACTTTTAGCGCTTTTATTTTCTGTTTTATTAAACCAAAAATACCCAAAATATAAACTATCATCTCTATCAGATCTCACTCTCGTAAGTGACCGTAAAGGGATTGACAACCCCTTATCGCGTTGGCTGCGAAGTTCTTATTTGTTTGTGCAGGTGCGAGGGACTCGCGTGTGGTCTCCTACTGGATTGATACCTTGGTTCTCAAAAACTGAGGGAAATACTTGCACTACTGTGCTGCATCTCCCTTTCCTCTTCGAGGGAATACAACGCAAGCTTAAGAGGTAGCAGGAAGAATTTCTAGCGCCGTTGTCGGGGAGGCTTACGCAAAAGTCATATACCAAGTACCTATCACAAACCCTTATCCTTCGCATTACATTTATTTGCCTCTCATTTTCCTCACCCCACTTCACCCTTGTCGTTTTATTCGCCCTTCTTCCACAGTGTGTTTATCTTTCGCTTGTTTCTTGTTTGGTTGTGTGTTGCTTGCTTGCTTGTCATCATGTCTAGCACACCTATCATTATCACCACTCCCGAGAGTGAGGTCCTCAACTTTAAACAAATGGAGGAAGAAAACTTAAAAGATGCCTGGTATAGAATTTGCAATACTCAAAATAGATCTAATCGGAAGCTTTCCACTTCCGTGCTTCTTCACAATTTTTATATTGGCATAACCCCTTGGAATAGGCTTCTTCTTAATACTGTTACCGGAGGATATTTCTTGGGGAATCATACCCTTAATTCTTATAATGTCCTAATAGACTTATTCGGGCAGCCTTCCACCCAGGAAGAGAATCAACTTTTTGAGAAAATATGTGAAGTAACAAAAATACTACAAAAGTCTCTTGAACCACTTAAGAATGTTAGTGGAAATATCCACCGTATGAATATGTTGATTACCCTTTGTAATAAACGGTTGGATGCTTTAGATCTAAAATCTCCGAATATGAAGGGAAACGTAAGGAACATTCCGGATTCGAGCTTGACACCATTAAAAGGGTGAAGATCAAAGATGGCAATACCTAGATCTATCTTGTATCGTGCCTGGCTAGGGGCGTAAAACGATAGCGCTTGTTGGAAGGCAACTCAATTTTATGTTTTTTGTTTTTGTTGATGTTAGGGAATAAATATTGCATCTAGCCACTGATTATATGTGGTTTCATGTTTCGTTTAGTGTTTGTGCCAAGTAGAACCTTTGGGAAGACTTGTGTGAAGTTTATATGATCTTGTTGTGAAAAACAAAATCATTAGCGCTCGCTAAAGTACTCGTGGGATTTTATTGGAACGTGCTGTTTAGTTAATTCTTTTTGCTGCTCATTGGTAAACAACTTGCGCAATTTACCAATTTAATTTAAATTTTTTGGAGTTCCAGAAGTAGGCGAACCCTGCAGATTACTACAGACTGTTCTGTCTTTGACAGATTCTGTTTTTTGTGTGTTGTTTGCTTATTCCGATGCATCTATGAGTAATATTGGAGGATATCAACCATAGAGAAGTCGGAGTACAGTAGTTTTAACACCAATATAAACAAAGAATTAATTCATTGTTGTACCTTTGAATAGTGGTTTGCTTTCTCATACTAACGGAGCTCACGAGAATTTTTGTCTAAGTTTTGTGTTGTGAAGTGTTCAAGTTTTGAGTATTGCTTTGATGGACTATGGAACAAGGAGTAGCAAAGGCCTAAGCTTGGGGATGCCCAGGGCACCCCAAGTAAGTTCAAGATAATCAAAAGCCTAAGCTTGGGGATGCCCCGGGAAGGCATGCCCTCTTTCGTCTTCATCCATCGGTAACTATACTTGGAGCTATATTTTTATTTGCAACATGATATGTGTTTTGCTTGGAGTGTCTTGTATAAGTCGAGTCTTTGCTTGTTAGTTTGCCACAATCATCCTTGCTGAACACACCTATTTGAGAGAGTTAAAAATGGCCTAGGAATTGTTAGAACACTCTATGTGCTTCACTTATATCTATTTGAGAGTCTATTAAAACAGCATGGTAATGTGTTTAGGCTACAGAAACTAGTCTTCACATGATAAACATCGAATGTCAATGTAGTAAAAAAATTCACATCAAGTGCATTGAATAGAATGAGATGTTGGATGCTTGATAATTGTTTTCACACATGAGGATAGCGATATTAGAGTCATGCTAGTGGAGTTATTATGAAATTGAGATATACTTGGGTTAAGGTTAGTGATTCCCATATCATGCACTTATGGTGAACCGCTATGTGACGAAGTTAGAGCATGAGGTATTTGTAGAGTGCCAACCTTTGTGTGGAGGTCGGGGGCGCGCGATGGTTAACTCCTACCAACCTCCCCCCTAGGAGCATGCGTTGATTGCTTTGTTTTGATGACTTGTAAATTTTTGCAATAAGTATTTGAGTTCTTTATGACTAATGTTGAGTCCATGGGTTATACGCACTCTAACCCTTCCACCATCGCTAGCCTGTCTTGTACCGCGCAACTTTCGCCGGTGCCATAAAACCACTATATATCCTTCCTCAAAATAGCCACCATATCCTTCCTCAAAACAGCTACCATACCTAGCTATCATGGCATTTCCATAGCCATTCCGAGATATATTGACATGCAACTTTTCATCGTTCCGTTTATATGACACGCATCATATTGTCATAGTGCCATGCATGATCATGTAGTTGACATCGTAGTTGTGGCAAAGCCACCATGCATAATTTTTCATATATGTCGCTGTTGATTCATTGCTCATGCCTGTACACCACCGGAGGCATTCATGTAGAGTCATACTTGTTGTAGTATCGAGTTGTACTTTCTAGTTGTAACAAAAAGTGTGATGATCATCATTATTAAAACATTGTCCCATGTGAGGAAAGGTCAATAAAAAAAGAGATGGCCCTAAAAAATAGAGAGGGGCTAATAAAAAAGAAAGAGAAGAAGCCCCTCCAAAAAAAATGAGAGAAAAGAGAGAAGGGACAATTGCTACTATCTTTTTACACACTTGTGCTTCAAAGTAGCACCATGTTCTTCATTGTAGAGAGTCTCATGCTTAGTCACTTTCATATACTAATGGGAATCTTCATTATAGAACTTGGCTTGTATATTCAACGATGGGCTTCCTCAAATGCCCTAGGTATTCGTGAGCAGGCAAGTTGGATGCACACCCACTAGTTTCTTTTGTTGAGCTTTCATTCATATTTAGCTCTAGTGCATCCGTTGCATGGCAATCCCTACTCACTCACATTGATATCTATTGATGGGCATCTCCATAGCCCGTTGATATGCCTTGTCGATGTGAGACTATCTCCCTCCTTTTTTTCTTCTCCACAACCACCTCTATTCCACCCATAGTGCTATATCCATGGCTCACGCTCATGTATTGCGTGAAAATTGAAAGGTTTGAAAAGATAGAGTATGAAAACAAATGCTTGGCTGAAATCGGGGTTGTGCATGATATGAATATTTTGTGTGATGAAGAGGGAGCATAGCCAGACTATATGACTTTGAAGGGATAACTTTCTTTAGCCATGGTATTTTGAGAAGACATGATTGCTTTGTTAGTATTGCTTGAAGTATTGTTATTTCTTATGTCGATATAGACTTTTATCTTGAATCTTTCAGATCTGAACATTCATGCCACAATTAAGAGAATTACATTGAAAAACTATATTGGTTAGCATTCCACGTCAAAAATTCTTTCTTTATCATTTACCTACTCGAGGACGAGCAGGAATTAAGCTTGGGGATGCTTGATACGTCTCCAACGTATCTATAATTTTTGATTGTTCCATGCTATTATTTATGAAGTCTTGGATGTTTAATGGGCTTTATCATTCACTTTTATATCATTTTTGGGACGAACCTACTAACCCAAAGGCACAGTCCAGATTGCTGTTTTTTGCCTATTTCAGGGTTTTGCAGAAAAGGAATATCAAACGAAGTCCAAACGGAATGAAACTTCGCGAGAGATATTTTTGGAGAAAATCATGCATAGGAAACTTCAGGACCAAGTCAGGGGACAGAGGGGCTGCCCTCGAGGGTGGGGGGCGCGCCCCCCTTCCCAGGGTGCGCCCCCTGCCTCGAGGCTCCCTCGTGTGGCCCCCGGTGCCCTCTTTCTTCCTATATATATCCACGTACCCTAGAAACTCCATACGCAGAGACAAAACCCTAATTCCACCGCCGTAGCTTCTGTTCCCATGGAGATCCCATCTTGGAGCCTGTTCCGGAGCTCCACCTGAGGGGGATCCATCACGGAGGCCTTCACCATCATCATCATTGCCCTCACCATGAGTTTTGAGTAGTTTACCATAGACCTTCGGGTCCATAGCTAGTATCTCGATGGCTTCTTCTCTCTCTCCGGATCTCAATACAAAGTTCTCCTGGATCTTCGAGGAGATCTATTTAATGTAATCTCTTTTTGCGGTGTGTTTGTCGAGATCCGATGAATTGTGAGTTTATGATCAAGGTTATCTATGAAAGATATTTGGTTCTTCTCTGAACTTTTTATGTGTGCTCATAATATCCTTGCAAGTCTCTTCGAATTATTGGTTTGGTTTGGCCTACTAGATCTTTAGTTCTTGCAATGGGAGAAGTGCTTAGCTTTGGGTTCAATCTTGCGGTGTCCTTTCCCAGTGATAGTAGGGGCAGCAAGGCATGTATTGTATTGTTGCCATCGAGGATAAAAAGATGGGTTTTACATCATATTGCTTGAGTTTATCCCTCTACATCGTGTCATCTTGCTTAAGGCGTTACTCTGTTCGTATGAACTCAATACACTAGATGCATGCTGGATAGCGGTCGATGTGTGGAGTAATAGTAGTAGATGCAGGTAGGAGTCGGTCTACTTGTGTCGGACGTGATGCCTATATACAATGATCATGCCTAGATAGTCTCATAATTATTCGCTTTTCTATAAATTGCTCGAGAGTAATTTGTTTACCCGACGTAGAATATCGCTATCATGAGAGAAGCCACTAGAGAAAACTATGGCCCCCGGGTCTATTCTCAACATATCAATCTACATCTACTTTACTTTTACCGCTTTTATTTTCTGTTATATTAAACCAAAAATACCAAAAATATAAACTATCATCTCTATCAAATCTCACTCTCGTAAGTGACCATAAAGGGATTGACAACCCCTTATCGTGTTGGATGCGAAGTTCTTATTTGTTTGTGTAGGTGCGAGGGACTCGCGCGTGGTCTCCTACTGGATTGATACCTTGGTTCTCGAAAACTGAGGGAAATACTTATGCTACTGTGCTGCATCTCCCTTTCCTCTTCGAGGGAATACAACACTAGCTCAAGAGGTAGCAACTACTCCCTCCTCGTCATGGAGATCGCCGGGATGATGAAGATGGCCACCAGAGAGGGATCCCCCCTCTGGCAGGGTGCCGGAACAGGGTCTGGATTGGTTTTCGGTGGCAACAGATGCTTTCGATGGCAGAACTCCCAATCTAGGTTATTTTCCAGAGGTTTCTGTATATATAGGGGGTGTTGGAGTCGAGGGCAAGTAAAGGAGGTCTCCGGGCTGTCCACGAGGCAGGGGCGCGCCCAGGGAGGGGGGCGCCCCCTACCCTCGTGGGCAGCCCGTGGACCTTCTGGTCCTCCTCCGGTACTCTCTGGTCTTCTTCCGATCCAAAAACGTCCTTGATATGTCTCCAACGTATCTATTATTTTTTATTGTTCCATGCTATTATATATTCTGTTTTGGATGTTTAATGGGCTTTATCATACACTTTTATATTATTTTTGGGACTAACCTACTAAGCCAAGGATGAGTGCAAATTGCTGGCTTTTGCCTATTTCAGAGTTTCGCAGAAAAGGGATATCAAACGTAGTCCAAACGGAATGAAACCTTCGGGAGAGTTATTTTTGAAACCGTATCTACCCAGAAGACTTGGAGTACACGCGAGGGAACAAATGAGGTGGCCACGAGGGTCCAGGGCGCGCCCCCACCCTCGTGGGCCCCCTCCAACTCCCCCTATGCCCTCCTTCCTCCTATATATATCCATGTACCCAAAAAACATCGAGGCAACAGAGAAAACCCTAATTCCATCGCCGCAACCTTCTGTTCCCGTAAGATCCCATCTTGGGGCCTGTTCCGGAGCTCCGCCGGAGGGGGGATCTACCATGGAGTGCTTCTACATCAACGACACAGCCTCACCAATGAGTTGTAAGTAGTTTACCACAGACCATTGGGTCCATTTTTATTAGCTAGATGGCTTCTTCTCTCTTTTCGGATCTCAATACAAAGTTCTCCTCGATCTTCGAGGAGATCTATTCGATGTAATCTTTTTGCGGTGTGTTTGTCGAGATCCGATGAATTGTGGGTTTATGATCAAGATTATCTATGAACAATATTTGATTCTTTTTTGAAATCTTTTATGTATGATTATAATATCCTTGCAAGTCTCTTCGAATTATTGGTTTGGTTTGGCCTACTAGATCTATAATTCTTGCAATGGGAGAAGTGCTTGGCTTTGGGTTCAGTCTTGCGGTGTCCTTTCCAAGTGACAGTAGGGGCAGCAAGGCATGTATTGTATTTTTGCCATCGAGGATAAAAAGATGAGGTTTATATCATATTGCTTGAGTTTATCCCTCTACATAATGTCATCTTGCTTAAAGCATTACTCTGTTCTTATGAACTTAATACTCTAGATGCATGCTGGATAGCGGTCGATGTGTGGAGTAATAGTAGTAGATGCAGAATCGTTTCGGTCTACTTGTCACGGACCTGATGCCTATATATAATGATCATGCCTATATATTCTCATAACTATGCACTTTTCTATCAATTGCTCGACAGTAATTTGTTCACCCACCGTAGAATTCTGCTATCATGAGAGAATTACAAGAGATAAGGCCTACTATGACGAGCTGAAAAATGTCATGGAACATCCATAAACGTCACGAAATACCCCTGTGTGACATTTTCCGTGCGTCACGAGCATCGTCACGGAATCCCCGTCACAGATTACTCCTGGTGACGGCGCGTGCGCAAAACGTCACTTAATAGGGGACCTTCAGTGACGTCCGACGTCGCTAGATTTTTTATGGCCCAATACACATTGTATTTCTAAATGGGCCGAGCCCGATAATTTGGTTGATTTACATTTTATATCCATATTCTAGGCCATGGGCAATTTGTTGCACAATATTGTTTCATTGGGCCTTTGTTGGGCCATATCCATTTTCCGCCAATTATTTAATAAAAATTATACTCGTTTAATTCCTCTTTTGATTTTTCACACATGATATTGTCACTTCATATGAAAGCAACTAATCTGTAAACAACTTGCCTATTTCACAACACACATCACAGAACATCACAATCATAGTTGACATACTACATAAGCCAAAATAACACAAGTTACATAGAAACCTGATGAAACAAGTAGCATTAATGGGCACTAAGGACTACATTAACAAGTGAGTATTGTCTTGGCTCCAAAACATAATTGTATAGTTTTCGTCTTCATCAAATCTAGGAACATTTTTTGGTCGTCTCTTCTCATAATTTCTCGAAGGCAACTGAAGTTGTTGTAACCCTTCTTTGTCCACCGCGACTTCATCAAAGATGACTTGCATATCATCTTGTCAAAAGCTAGCATAGGATTAGAATTTGCAACAAACTCGTAAACAGATCAAAAGAAGAGGGCATGCTGTGATTATAAGGCTAGTAGTGACTTGCTATATCGTGCCTATGCAACTAAGAGTTATAACTACATTACAAGTATCAGCACATATATTAAACCATGTAGGTCCATTACTTGCGAGTAAGAGCAATTTTGGTTTATTTATAGTGGGAAAACAGACTTTGGTGGTGAGGGGTCTAATCACACAAGGGACAAACTTGTTGCCTATGTAGCACTTTGGCACACACAATGAAAAACTGTGTACGGTGTGGATTGTGACAATCCAAAAATTTGGAACAACATGGTTGAGGAGGAAGATGGAGTAGCAGCTAATGTGCGCTGTTGGATTTGGATGGAGGGAGTGCTGCATTGTTCGTCCTACATAGAGAGGAATTATGTTAGATCGGGATCCTTTCAATCAGAGGCAAAGACGAACTAGAAGTGTCGGGAATAGGGCTTACTTGTAGAGACAAAAAAATGATGGCGGCTAGATCGTCGATGGCTCATAGTACTCCGCTGCTGCTCAGTGCATGTACTATCCATCATCATCCACCTCGCGACTGCCACCCTTACAAAATTCTAGCATTATCACAAAATTCTAGCATTATGAATTATGTGTTCATTAACTTATAGTAAGCTAATTAGTTCACCAATTTCACATCACCTAGTTCATCATTAGATCAAAAATTCAAAAGTTCACTCGATATCCTACAAAAAAGGGGAAATAGATGGAGAAAATGGTATCTCACAGTGCTCGTCATCTTTGAGGTGGCCGGCGACCCCTGCATCTGCCGACCATGCGCGGGTGGAGCCCCTGGACGGCGGTTAGGCGGGTAGGGGCCTAGGGGGTGGCCGTGGAGGACGGTCGTCCTCGTGATGGTGGTGGCGGATCGAGTAGTCGTGGAGGTTGGCCTTGCTTATCGTGGTGGCAGACGACGACGAGCAGACACCGGGAGGTGTGGAGAGCACGGGAAAGAGGTGTCCATCGTGGCAGGGCCGCACCTCTGCTCCCACCGCAGTGGATGTTGGAGGAGGGCCACTAAGGTCGTGATGTGTGAGTCACCGTGGTGGAGGGGTCGGCCGCGTTAGAGATCGCAGTGTCGGGGAGGAAACGCGACAGCCGCAGCGGATATCACACCATGGACGTGCCAGCCGAGAACGTCGAGAAGAGCAGGCACACCGAGGGCTCGTCCTCCCGGGCCCGACTGTCGCGCTGCAGGGCCTTCCTTCTGGGTCTGGATGCTGGCGGTGGCGGGAGTTGTTGCGTCGATGGTGGGGGCGGCGGAGGTGGATGGGAGTGGGAACTTGGGAGACGAGCGGTGGAGGAGATTGCAAGATTGGATCGAGGTTGAGAAATAAAAGGACGACGCGACATCGGATAATTAAATTAGGGTCGGCCGGCGTATAGCTAGATGGGCTTCGCTCCCAAAAAAAATTGCCAACCCCGCCTAGGCAACTTAAAGTTTTCATTCTTGCTAAAAAAAACTCACGGTTTTCATTCTCTGCGTGCCGTAGAGCAAATTGATTCTAGTGCAACTAGTGGGTTTGATAGGCTTACGTCAAAAAAAAGTTGATTATTTTTAACACAAAAAGATAGTGGGTTTAACACTACCATGTATGTGTATAATCTTTTTTTTTGTGGAGGGGGGGGGTGCATGTACGTGTATAATCTAATCACCTGATATTTATTTTATAAGACACGTACCCTCTACCATGTGTATACTCTGATAAAAAAGAAGAAAAAAACATGTACCACGTACCATATGTATAATCTTGATAAAATAAAAACAAATGGCATGTACCACGTATACATTTCGCAAAAACAAATATGTACCACGTATACAATTTATCATGTATCTTGAGTTCTCTCATTATTCCCTTTCTTGAGATGGAACAACATAAAAGCACGCCATATTCGGGCTCGCGACAGCACTAATATTATGTTGAAAAAAATGCATCACTTACCACATGACATATGTGGCAAGCAGCCCAAACTATTTAAAAATAACAATCAATAACCTATGAAAAAATTATGCCGGGGTCCAACTAGCAGCTTTGACACATGGGTTCTATTGCTCAATAAGCCGTGATGCTTCTATGGGGGTCCCACTACTAGTAGTTTCACGATGAAAAAAATGAGCGTCGCACATTTGTAATAATCGATGATTGTAGTAGGTTCATCACGGAAATTACCAAAACGTCATAGAAATTGGCTGTCAGGTGGCACTCAGTGGCTTACGCAATTCAGTGACATCAACCGTCACTCATTTACAATAATCAGTGACGCTGCCTCCAAAACATCACACATTAGATATTTTCATGACGTTGTCAACCATCGTCATGCGGACTTTCTTCACAGTATCTTAATTTTCTTGTAGTGGAAGCCACTAGTGAAACCTATGGCCCCCGGGTCTATTCTCATCATATTAATCTTCCATCTACTTTACTTTGTTTTATTTACTTTATGTTCTTATACCAAAAATATTATACTATCCTATCTACCAGATCTCACTTTCGTAAGTGACCGTAAAGGGATTGACAACCCCTTATCACGTTGGCTGCAAAGTTCTTATTTGTTCGTGTAGGTGCGAGGGACTCGCGCGTGGTCTCCTACTGGATTGATACCTTGGTTCTCAAAAACTGAGGGAAATACTTACGCTACTGTGCTGCATCACCCTTTCCTCTTCGAGGGAATACAACGCAAGCTCGAGAACTAGCAAGAAGAATTTCAGGCGCCGTTGCCAGGGAGATCTATGCAAAAGTCATATACCAAGTACCTATCACAAACCCTTATCCTTCGCACCACATTATTTGCCTCTCGTTTTCCTCTCCCCCACATCACCTTTGCCGTTTTATTCGCCCTCCTTTTTCCGTTCGCCTTTTTGTTTGCTTGTGTTGCCATGTGCCTTCTATTAGCTTGCATCTTTGCTTGCTAAATTTTGGATCCTCATCCACTTGCTAATCTTTTTAAGAGATCCAATTATGATGAGCCAATTGCTAGTGAGTTGCGTGCACTAGATTATCTTTATGAGGTTTTGCTTGAAATTTGTGAATCTAAAAATTATGATGAAGTGTTGAAAGAAGAAAATTATGAAGTGATTCACGATAGCTCTTTTAATGAAAAACTGGCACTGGGCTCTGGATTAATAGGTTAGCCCCAAAAATCATATAAAAGTATATATAAAAGCTCATAAAACATCCTAGAAGGATAATATAATAGCATGGAACAATAAAAAATTATAGATACGTTGGAGACGTATCAAGCATCCCCAAGCTTAATTCCTGTTCGTCCTAGAGTAGGTAAATGATAAAAAAAAATATGTTGAATGCTACTAACATAATTCTCAATGTAATTCTCTTTATTGTGGCATGAATGTTTAGATATGAAAGATTCAAGACAAAAGTCTATATTGACATAAGAATAATAATACTTCAAGCATACTAACAAAGCAATTATGTCTTCTCAAAATAACATGGCAAAAGAAAGTTATCCCTACAAAATCATATAGTCTGGCTATGCTCTATCTTCATCACACAAAATATTTAAATCATGCACAACCCCGGTTTCAGCCAAGCAATTGTTTCATACTTTAGTATTCTCAAACTTTTTCAACTTTCACGCAATACATGAGCGTGAGCCATGGATATAGCACTATGTGGAATAGAGTGGTAGTTGTGGAGAAGACAAAAGAGGAAGATAGTCTCACATCAACTAGGCGTATCAATAGGCTATGGAGATGCCCATCAATAGATATCAATGTGAGTTAGTAGGGATTGCCATGCAATGGATGCACTAGAGCTATAAGTGTATGAAAGCTCAACAAAAGAAACTAAGTGGGTGTGCATCCAACTCGCTTGCTCACGAAGACCTAGGGCATTTTGAGGAAGCCCATCATTGGAATATACAAGCCAAGTTCTATAATGAAAATTCCCACTTGTATATGAAAGTGATAAAACAAGAGACTCTCAATCATGAAGATCATGGTGCTACTTTGAAGCACAAGTGTGGAAAAAGGATAGTACCATTGCCCCTTCTCTCCTTTTTTCTCATCTTTTTTTTCTTCTTTTTTCTTCTTTTCTTTTGGGCCTTCTCTTTTTTATGGCCTCTTTTTTTCCTTTTGCCTTTTTTTAATTTTCGTGCGGAGTCTCATCCCGACTTGTGGGGGAATCATAGTCTCCATCATCCTTTCCTCACTGGGACAATGCTCTAATAATAATGATCATCACACTTTTATTTACTTACAACTCATGAATTACAACTCGATACTTAGAACAAGATATGACTCTATATGAATGCCTCCGGCGGTGTACCGGGATGTGCAATGAATCAATAGTGAGATGTATGAAAGAATTATGAACGGTGGCTTTGCCACAAATACAATGTCAACTACATGATCATGCAAGGCAATATGACAATGATGGAGCGTGTTATAATAAACAGAACTGTGGAAAGTTGCATGGCAATATATCTCGGAATGGCTATGGAAATGCCATAATAGGTAGGTATGGTGGCTGTTTTGAGGAAGGTATACGGTGAGTGTATGGTACCGGCGAAAGTTGCGCGGTACTAGATAGGCTAGCAATGGTGGAAGGGTGAGAGTGCGTATAATCCATGGATTCAACATTAGTCATAAATAACTCATATACTTATTGCAAAAATCTACGAGTTTATCAAAACAAAGTATTCAACGCATGCTCCTAGGGGAAGGGTTGGTAGGATTTAACCATCGCGCGATCCCGACCTCCGCACAAAGGATGACACTCAATAAATAAATCATGCTCCAACTTCATCACATAACGGTTCACCATACGTGCATGCTACGGGAATCACAAACTTTAACACAAGTGTTTCTCAAATTCACAATTACTCTACTAGCATGACTCTAATATCGCTATCCTCATATCTCAAAACAATCATCAAGTATCAAACTTCTCATCATATTCAATGCACTTTATATGAAAGTTTTTATTATACCCATCTTGCATGCCTATCATATTAGGACTAAATTTATTAACCAAGCACATTACCATGCTGTTCTAGTAGACTCTAAAAATAATATAAGTGAAGCATGAGAGTTCATGTATTTCTTCAAAATAAAACCACTGTCGTGCTCTAAAAAGATATAAGTGAAGCACTAGAGCAACTGACAAACTACTCCAAAAGATATAAGTGAAGATCACTGAGTAGTCGAATAATAATGTAACTATGTGAAGACTCTCTAACATTTAAGAATTTTATATCTTTGGATATTATTCAAACAGCAAGCCAAACAAAATAAAACAAAATGACACTCCAATCAAAACACATATCATGTGGTGAATAAAAATATAGCATCGAGTAAAGTTATCGATAGACGAAGACGAAAGAGGAGATGCCTTCCCCGGGCATCCCCAAGATTAGGCTCTTGGTTGTCCTTGGATATTACCTTAGTGTGCCTTGGGCATCCCCAAGCTTAATCTCTTGCCACTCCTTATTCCATAGTCCATCGAATCTTTACCCAAAACTTGAAAACTTCACAACACAAAACTTAGCAGAAACCTCGTAAGCTCCGTTAGTATACAAAAATAAAATCATCACTTAGGTATTGTAACGAACTTATTATAAATTCATATTGGTGTAATATCTACTGTATTTAAACTTCTCTATGGTCCATACCCTCCGATACTACTCATAGATTCATCAAAATAAGCAAACAACACATAGAAAACAGAATCTGTCAAAAACATAACAGTCTGTAGCAATATGTAACTTTCGAATACCTCTGTAAGTCTAAACATTCTGAAATAAGTTGGTGGACGTGAGGAATTTGTATATTAATCATCTACAAAAAGAATTAACTAAAAAACACTCTCCAGTAAATATGGTAGCTAATCTCGTGAGCGCTAAAGTTTCTGTTTTTTACAGCATGATCGCAAAGACTTCGCCCAAGTCTTCCCAAAGGTTCTACTTGGCACAAACTCTAATTAAAACACAAGACCTCATCTAACCAGATGCTAGATGAATTATTTATTCCTACATAAGAAAAAGCAAAGAAAATAAAATTGGTTTGCCTCCCAACAAGTGCTATCGTTTAACGCCCCTAGCTAGGCACGATGATTTCAATGATGCTCGCATAAAAGATAAGAATTAAAACATAAAGAGAGCATCATGAAGCATATAACTAGCACATATAAGTCTAACCCACTTCCTATGCATAGGGATTTTGTGAGCAAACAAATTATGGGAACAATAATCAACTAGCATAGAAAAGCAAAACAAGCATAGCTTCAAGATTTAAAGCATATAGAGAGGAAACTTGATATTATTGCAATTCCTACAAGCATATGATCCTCTCTCATAATAATTTTCAGTAGCATCATGAATGAATTCAACAATATAACCCTCACATATAGCATTCTTGTCATGATCCCCAAGCATATAAATTTTATTACTCTCCACATAAGCAAAATTCTTTTCATTCGGAATAGTGGGAGTATCATAAGAGACTTGAATACTATAGATTGTTTCCACATTAAAGGAGTAATGTTCAGAAAAAGGGTAATCGTAATCATGACAAGTTTTATAAATATAATCATCACTACTTTTTATGGCATAAGTGTCATCGCAATAATCATCATAAGTAGGAGGCATGCTTTCATCATAATAAATTTGCTCACCAAAACTTGGGGGACTAAAAATATCATCCTTATCAAACGTAGCATCCCCAAGCTTGGGACAAACATTAATTGCAGCAAATAAATTCTCAAATATGTCATTCTCATCAAACATAGCATCCCCAAGCTTGGGCCTTTTCATATCATAAGCATAATCACTCTTATCATTAATAGTATGGATAGCACCGATAGTATAGAAATTATCATCATCACAATGAGTAATAGGAGAAACATCATTTGGAAGGGATACCTTTTTATCTTTGCTTCTCCACCTTTTCTTTTTCTTCCTCACATCATGTATGAGTTTAATCCTGTTTTTGGAGCTCCTTATTAATGAGATTGACTGAATAGAAGGCTCCTCCTTGTTACCTGATTCATCATAAGAAGGAATAGGAGGATATTGGGAAATCTCTTCCCTTTCATTAGTATTATCTTCATCTCATATTTGTTTTCCGGTCTTTAGGTAATTGGCAATATAAGGATTTTCAATGCAATTCACCACACAATACATATAGATTTCCTCTAGATCAAAATCAAGAAGTTTATCAAGGGAAAATCCTGGAAGATTCTTAGTTCTACGTTTGGTTTCTTCATAACCCAAAAGCAAGCTAAGTTCATTATGATGTGCATGGGAAATCAAGTCATCACAATTTTTGGACACGCTTCGATCATGAAACAATTTGCATTGGAGAGTTAAATGACCACGTTCATTGCAAAGTTCACAAGTACGGCTAAGAAAATTTAAATTTTCAGCACAATCATCTAGCCTTTCTTGCAACCATTTAGTTTCTAAATAATTATGTCTCTTGCAAAATCTATCTTCCCTGTTAGGTACGTACTTCCAAACTCTATGCACTCCACAAAAATCGACATGCTTATAAGAGATATTTCCATCATGACTAGTGAAATCATCACTAGTACTATGGATATTTGAAGAATTCACACTAACAACATTGCAATCATGCTCATCAGTCAAGTTTTTAGTGCCAAGCGTCCTATGTAATTCCTCTTCTAGTACTTGAGCACAATTTTCTCTCCCATCATTTTCACGAAAGATATTAAAAAGATGAAGTATATGAGGCAGCCTCAATTCCATTTTTTTGTAGTTTTCTTTTATAAACTAAACTAGTGATAAAACAAGTGAGTGGATCGAGAAGAGAATGTGTCTAGAGGGGGGTGAATAGACTCTAGCAAGAAAAGTGGCAGCTTTTAACATACTTGATGTTGGAGTGGAGTTTTGGCACATGTTTATCTTTCACAATACACAACAAGCATGTATCACAAGAGAATATAGGTATTGTGAAGTAAAGCATGCAACGTTGACCACTTGACTAAAGAAAAAGCTAGCCTTTTCCTAATTTTAATTCTTGGCAGATTTTAGCAACTTAGCACAAGTCAAGCAATCAACCTACACATGCAATTCTAAGAGTATAGCAACGGAAAGTAAAAAATTGCATATGAAGGTAAATGGAGGAGTTTAGAGGGATCGAACGCAAGTGAAGACAACGATGTTTTTTGTCTTGGTTCCGACAGGTGGTGCTATCGTACATCCAAGTTGATGGAGACTTCTACCCACGATGGGTAACGGCTGCACGAGTCCACGGAGGGCTCCACCCACGAAGGGTCCACGAAGAAGCAACCTTGTCTATCCCACCATGGCCATCGCCCACGAAGGACTTGCCTCACTAGCGGTAGATCTTCACGAAGTACGCGATCTCGTTGCCTTAAAAACTCCTTGGTTCAACTCCACAATCTTGTCGGAGGCTCCCAAGTGACACGTAACCAATCTAGGAGACACCACTCTCCAAAAGGTAATAAACGGTGTGTCGGTGTATTTGGATCGACACCTATGGGATCACAAGAATCCCTACTACGGTTGCGGGGCGCGGGGTTGAGGGAAGAGCGGATCTAACGGTCAGGACACAGTTCCTTTACCCAGGTTCGGGCCGCTAAGATGCGTAAAACCCTACTCCTGCTTTGGTGGATTGTAGGTTGGTGTTCTTCAGCTAGTAAGGAGCTCCAAGAGAGTCGTGAGGAATTCTAAAAAGCTGAATCCTCCTCCTAGTCGCCTCGGGCCTCCTTTTATAGGAAAAAGGGGCTGCCACAGTAGCACACAGGAGGTGGAAAGGGTACAGTGATGCAAGGTTATCCCTCGCATTACAGGACAAGGTGCATTTAATGCACCCAGCTTAGGTGTCCTTGCTTTATCGGGGACGAGGGGAGACGCCCGTCTTGTCCGTCGCCGCTCCTCCTCGTGTCGACACGCGCCCTGGCCAGCGGTGCCTGAGGTGCCATGTAGGCAGACAGGCAGCTGAGGTGGCGCAACGGCGGGTCTCCATGACGATCTGTGGGTTGCCACGCAGGAGCCTGTCCAGCTGGTCGGGTCGGCAACTGCGCGGGTCGGTGGAAACCCAATTGGTGCGGGCCTGATGGTGGCCTTGTGGGTGTCCTCGGCAAGGGCCTTGCCGGGGGCCCCGGCAAGGGTCTTGCCGTGGCGCCTGCTGTCATCCCCGGCAAGGTGCTTGCCGGGGGCCTTGTGGTCCTCCTTGGCTGGGATCCCGCCAAGGGTCGTCGTCTTCTTATCTTGCATCTGATCTTGAAGGTCTTCACAAAGATCTGCATGCCACCACGGGGATATCTCCCGAATCCTCGCCCCATGGGGGCGGTGGACTCAAGGGTGATTCGCTCCGTAGGTGCGGGGCAAGCTGCCGCGGCAAGGGCCTTGCCGGGGCTGCCAGGGCTGGCCCCGGCAAGGATCTTGCCGGGGAGAGCCGCTTCGTCCCTTGGCTCTTTGTGGTCTTGTTCTTGGTGTCGCTCCGGTCTCCATTGGGCTTCGGTCTTGCCCCGGCTTGCCTCCCTCACCATGCTTGGTGTGGCGGTGCCGTGGCTCAGACTGCCCGTGCACAGTCATAGGGGTACAAAAAGTGTACCCCTCTTTTTGTACACCGACAGGAGCCCCCGGGCCTGGGCCACACATAAGCGCGACGCGTTGTTGGGCCAGGCCCAGAACGGTGTGCGGGCAGGCAGGGTGGTTTTCACCGCGGTAAAATTCCCGCGCGCTGTGCCTCCCATGACCCAAGCACGCGGCGCAGGGTGGAGGGGCGTGCGTGACGTGGGCGGCATGCGTAGGGCGGTTTCCGCAGGCATGCGTCACGTCATAGTAAATGTGAAAGGAAGCGGCCCGCGCCTTCCCCGTAAACGGGGGGAGGTGTGGGGGCGTGGCCCGCTGACTGGATGGGGCCGAGGCGCGGTCTGCTAGGCGTCCACTCCCCACGATCATGGGGTGGGGAGAGGTCGCCTTGCCCGTCCCTTCGGTCCTGCGTGTTCGCCACGTGCCTCCCATGCGTTCGAGGTGGCGAGCGGTGGAGGCGGGAAACCGAGCCGTCGCTGGTTAGGGCGGCGGGTCGGTCCCAGCCCCTCTTGCCTTCTGCGTCTTGATTGGCCGAGTGGGGCGGTCGAGCTCCAGCCCCGCCACTTTATAAAGGGCGGAGGGAGGGGACGGCGGACCACACTCCTCCATCTTCTTTCTCCTTCAGCTTCTGCTCTTTTCTTCTGTCCGCCATGAAGAAGGAAAACCCTGGCTCCTCAACGGTGGCGGCGAGGGTCGCTGATCGACAGCGCGTCCCCCCTTCTCGTGCACCCGTAGTGGCCGAACCAACCACGAGGGGAAGAGGGAGGGGGCGGGGTTGTGGGCGAGGCCGGGGTGCTCGGGGAAGAGGAAGATGGGGCGGCTCGCCGGCCTCGCCTCCGCGAGCAGCTCCTCCTCCAGTGGAAGGTCATGTTGGAGATGACCCCTGCGAATTCTTCATTAGGATGCGGGGGTCGCCGTGCCGTCGCCTTCGTCTCCCGACCCCGTTTGCGTGGGAGATGGAGGTGAACCTGCCGGAGTCGCTACGGCTGCACATGAGGGGTTGTGGGATCAGTGGCACGCGGGCCCGCGTCGATTTCCCCGCCCCTCATGTGATGTATCTTCGCCAAGGATGGAAGAGGTTCGCTCGCATCCACAGCCTAACGGATGGGCTCACCCTCCACTTCAAGTTGATGGGGGATGGCCACCTCTCCATCAAGGTCTTCGGGCACCTCAGAACTCACGCGAGGTGCTGCATGGAGAGCTCCTCCGATGACGAAGACTCCTCCTCGAACGAGGGTGACGAGGAGGACAGCGACAGCGACGACGAGGGCGGGGGACGGCAGGATGACGGGTCCGACTAGGTGTCGGGCGCCGCTCCTGGTGGCACCGGCGACCCCATCATCCGAGTCGCCGGCTCCTTGAACTTCTCGGGGTCGTCTCCTTGGCGGCTGGCATAGGGAGGCTGCGGAAGAGGAAGAGGAAGAAGGCGGGCGGCAAGGTCGCCATGTCAGAGTACGCGGGCACCGACGCCTTCGTCTCCTACTGACGTCCTGCCGCCTCGTCTTCGAGCTCAGCCCCCGGTGCCGTCATCACCGTCCAGCCCCGGGGAGGCCACCGAGATGCCTTCTCGTGTCTTCTGCCACCCGTAGCTCGCCTAGGCGCCCCTTTTCCCCTTCTCGCCTCCTTGACCTACCTCCTGAGGAGAGGGACAAGAAAGGCATTATGGGCATCTTATCTCTTTTTAGTTTGTAAGCCTTCGGGCATCTGTGAAGTTTAAAACTTGTAATCCCCTTATTCATGTTTTTCATTCCCTATGGACTGTACCTGAATGGAATGTTTTTAATGAAGAAGGAATGTTTGCCGGGTCATTTGTTCGTAGGTAAAAACCTACAACAGGGAATAAATCCCTGATATCCTTAAGATGAACTTTTTCTCGCCCGGCAACAGGCCCTGCCAGTTCCCTACTTCGCTTGACCTTCCTCACGCCCTTGGCGGAGGCAGGGGCGAAGCGGGCTCAGGCTCCTCGTTTTATCCCTTCGACGCCGTGACTACGACGAAACCTAGTCCCAGGAACGAGCCTTAGGGTCTAGAGTTATGGGAGCATGGTAGCTTAAGGAAAAGAACGAGGTTTCACATACCTCAGTCCATAAAGGAATGCATGATAAGGGAAAAATGACTTATCTAAAGCTGCAGCCCCCGACAACCCTGGTCTGCCGTGGGCGAATTCTTGCCCTTGCAGCCCCCGGCAACGCTGGCTTGCCGGGGCCTAGGCACTGGTCCGTTCTTCTTTCCTTCCTCCAAGTGGCTTTGGGAAGGATGCCTGCGCGTCCTGTAAACCAAGGAAGATAGAGGAAAGACAAAGACTCGACCTCTAAGCTAGGGGTTAGCCGCTGCTAAGCACTATCAACCCTAACCAAGGACGAGACTCGACTCAGCATGCATGCTAAAACTTAGGGCGCCAGCGCTTCATTTATTTATGCTCAGGGTCTGCGCCTGGCTTTGTACAAAGGGTTACATGCCTTGCCGGCAAAGCTTGTACAAAAGGGTGGCTTGCCGGGGGG
>LR738712.1:156400616-156426659 GCA_902687465.1 Secale cereale | reverse complement strand
GGGGGGGGGCGGCAAGCCGCGCCTTATGGGTAAAACTTGCGAAGATGCTCGATGTTCCAGGAATTACTCACCGGAACGGCATCCTCGGTCTCCAGGCGGACAACGCCAGGCCTGGTGACTCGTATTACCCGATAAGGGTCTTCCCACTTCGGCGTCAACTTGTTCGTATTCCTGGCCGATTAAACGCGCCAGAGAACAAGGTCGCCTTCCTCAAAGCTTCGGGCATGAACCTTGCGGCTATGGTAGCGGCACAAGGCTTGCTGGTAGCGTGCTGCTCTCACAGCCGCCCGAAGATGATCTTCCTCCAGGAGCCTTGCGTCGTCTTGCCGCAACTGCTCTTGCTCAAGCTCATCATAAGAGAGCACTCAAGGTGACCCGTATATGAGTTCCGCGAGGAGAACTTCTTCTGCCCCGTATATCAGGGCAAAGGGTGTCTGGCCGGTGGCTTGATTTGGCGTCGTCCTGATCGACCAAAGAACCACCAGCAATTCATCAATCCAGCGCCTCCCGCTCTTGTGCAACCTATCAAAGGTCTTTGTCCTTAATCCTCGCAGCACTTCAGCATTTTCCCTCTCAGCTTGATCATTGCTTCGGGGGTGAGCAACAGAAGCGAAACAGACCTTGCTGTCGAGGTCATGGGTATATTGCATGAATGTGCGGCTTGTAAACTGCGTGCCGTTGTCGGTGATGATCCTGTTGGGTACACCAAAACAGCACACTAGTCCCTTGAAGAACTTGACGGCTGACTGAGCTGTGACCTTCCTCACTGCCTCCACTTCTGGCCACTTTGTGAACTTGTCGATTGCAACGTACAAGTATTCAAAGCCCCGGCGGCGCGGGGGAAAGGGCCCAGTATGTCGAGACCCCAGACCGAGAAGGGCCAGGAGAGAGGAATGGTTTGAAGGGCTTGAGTTGGTTGATGAAGTTTCTTTGAATGGAATTGGCACGCTTCACTCCTGGTTACTAGCGCCGCCGCATCCTGGAGGGCAGTAGGCCAGAAGAAGCCTTGCCGGCAAGAGCTCTTGACCCTATGTGGGATCCACATATGCCTCCATGTATCTCTGCCAACAGCTCCAGTCCTTCCTCTCGGGGGATGCACTTCAATTTCACCCCGTTCGGTCTCCTTCTGTACAGGACGTCATCGACGAACTAGTACATGGCAGACCGACGGGCTACTTTCTCCGCTTCTTCCTGCTCCTCAGGAAGTTCCCCAGTCTGAAGGAATCGGACGGTATGCTGCACCCATGCTGGAGCCTGGGGCTCGGCGGCGAGGACTAGAGGCATTTCCTCCGCCAAGGGAGTGGCTATCTCGACGGCAAAAGCTTGACGCTCTGCCGGAGTCAGTCCTCCTGTGGCGGGCTTAGTGTCCCCGGCAACATCCTTGTCGGCGGCTCCGGGGAGCTCAGCGGGAAAGTACTTGCCGGGACCTGACTTCCTCCTCTTGTTCTGCTCTGTCGATGGATCAACGGATGGCTGAGAAAGCTGAAGCACAAAGGTACCTGGTTCCACAGGTAGCTTGAGGGCGGCACGCTTTGACAGGTAATCGGCGATGTCGTTCTCCGCTCGGGGAACGTGCTCTGCCTATATACCATCAAAGCGCTCTTCCAACTTTCTCACTTCATCGACGTAGGCCTTCATCAACGGGCTCTGGTAATCCTTGTTGACTTGTTTGATGACAAGCTGTGAGACGCCCCTGACAATGAGCTTCTTGATTCCGAGGTCTGCCACGATCCTAAGACCAGCAAGCAGCCCCTCGTACTCGGCAGTGTTGTTCGTTGATACCTCCCTAGGGAAGTGCATCTGGATCACGTACTTGAGGTGCTCTCCGGTGGGTGCGACCAGCAGTACGCCAGCCCCGACGCCTTGTAAAGAGAAAGCCCCATCAAAGTACATGATCCAGTTGCAACTTGCCTCTTTGCCGGGGAGAGCAGTTTCTTGGACTTCTTCATCAAGCGTTGCGGTCCATTCTGCAACGAACTCTGCCAGGACTCGGCTCTGAATCGTCGAGGTGCTTTCAAACTTGAGACCAAAGCTGGACAGCTCCAGTGCCCACTCCACAATCCTTACCGTTGCATCTGGATTCTGCAATATCCGTTGCAGAGGGAGGCGAGTGACGACAGTGATCTCGTGCGCCTGGAAGTAGTAACGCAGCTTCCTCGAGGCCATAAGAAGGCCGAAGAGCAATTTCTGCACACCGGAATACCTTGTCCTAGCCCCCTGCAAGAGGGAGATAACAAAGTAGAGCGGGTGCTGGATCATCTTCTTCATCGGCTGCACTCCAATCGGCTGTGTCGTCCCTGCGCCAGTGGCACCAGGCTCCGTTGCTGCTATCACCTCATCGTTGATTTCTCTCTGCGCCACTAGTGCGGCGCTGACCACCTGGTTCGTTGCCGCTAAGTATAGCAGCAACGGTTCCTGTGGTCGGGGTGCAACCAGTATTGGTGTGGAGGAAAGATACTTCTTCAGGTCTTGTAACGCTGCTTTGGCTTCTGGCGTCCACTCCATTGGGCCCACCTTTTTCAAGATCTTGAAAAAGGGGAGGGCACGCTCGGCAGACTTGGAAATAAATCTTCTCATGGCGGCAACGTAGCCAGCAAGCCGACGCACGTCCTTGACCCGCTTGGGTGCTTCAATCTGCTCTATAGCTTTGATCTTGTCTGGATTAGCTTCTATCCCACGCTGCGACACAAAGAACCCGAGAAGCTTGCCGGACGGAACACCGAAGACGCACTTCTCAGGGTTCAGCTTGAGGTTGATCTTGCGCAGGTTCACAAATGTTTCTTGTAAATCCGGCACAAGGGTTGCCCTGTTCTTGGTTTTGACCACTATGTCATCCATATAAGCCTCCATATTTCTATGGAGCTGGGGTTAAAAACCAATCTGGACTGCCCTTGCAAATGTCGAGCCAGCACTCTTCAACCCGAAAGGCATTCGTACAAAACACTACGTACCACATGGGGTGATGAATGTTGTCTTCTCTTCGTCTTCTCTCGCCATGAAGATCTGGTGGTAGCCGGAGTAGGCATCGAGGAATGACAGCAGGTCACACCCTGCCGTGGAGTCGACAATCTGGTCTATGCGCGGCAACAGGAAGGGGGCCTTGGGGCAAGCTTTATTGATATCTGTGTAATCAATACACAGCCTCCACTTCCCATTCGCCTTGCGCACTACCACTGGATTGGCCAACCACGTTGGGTGGAGCACTCCTCTCACCAAACCCGCAGCTTCCAGTTTCCGGATCTCCTCGGTAATGAACTCTTGCCGTTCCAAAGCTTACTTCCAGACCTTCTGCTTGACGGGCCGCGCATGAGGGCAGACGGCAAGGTGGTGCTCAATCACCTCCCTGGGAACACCGGGGATGTCGGATGCTTGCCAGGCAAACACGTCGGCGTTCGCCCGCAGGAAGGTGACGAGCGCGTCTTCCTATTTTTTGTCAAGGGCGGAGCTTATGGTAAAAGCCCCTGCTGTGCCGTCCTCCTTGTCAGAAACCTTCTTGGTTCCTGGCGGCGTAGCCCTTGATCTCTTGTTTCCGCCGGTGGAGCTCTCTGGCATGTCCTCGACGGGAGCGCGACGCTCCGAAGAGGTGCGCTTGCCGCAGTGGGTGCCTGAGGTCTCGTCGGTCTTCTTCCTTCTGGTGGAGCTCTCAGGCACGTCCTCGATGGGAGCAAAGCACTCCGAAGAGGTGCGCTTGCCGGAGTGGGCGCCCGAGGTCTTGCCGATCTTCTTCTTCTTTTCTCACGGGGCTCCAGTGGCAGGAGCAAGTACCCCCGTAGCGGCAGCTACTGCAACTGCTTGCTGGTACAATTGGTCGGCGCAAATCAGCGCATCTTTCTTGTCGGAGGGGATGGTGATGATCGTCACGGGCCCTGGCATCTTCAGGGTGTTGTAGGCGTAGTGCGATGCTGCCATGAACTTGGCCAGCGCTGGGCGGCCAAGGATCCCGTTGTAAGGCAGGGGGATCTTGCCGACATCGAATACGATCCTCTCTGTCCTGTAGTTCAGATCACTTCCAAAAGTCACGGGCAGTGTGACTTTCCCCTTCGGTTGACTCCTTCCTGGACTGACCCCTTGAAACGTGCCCGTCTCCTCGAGGTCCCCATCAGGAACTTGCAGCTTCTCGATCATGGTGGGTGAGAGTAGGTTTAGGCCGGCCCCGCCATCTACTAGCATCTTCGTCACCTTGAGGTTGTGTATTGTTGGCGAAACCAACAACGGCAAGCACCCGACCGCAGTAGTGCGATCAGGGTGATCCTCGGCGTCAAAGATGATAGGTGTGCTGGACCATTTCAGCGGCTTTTGGGCACCGGACGATGGCTCCGCTGCAATAATTTCACACGCCCACTGTTTAAGCTGGCGGTGAGAAGTGTGCAGCGAGGCGCCACCATCGACGCACATGGCGTCCGTAGCCTTCTGAAACTCTTGGCCGTCGGACTCGTCGTTCTCTTCATGATCGTCGTTCTCAAATCTTCTGTCGCGGCCCCGGGCGGGCCTTTCCTGCTGTTTCTCCTTGCCGCGACGGCCTGCTTGGCTGTCATGTTTCTTGTTGGACCCTTCAGTGCCGTCTTGGCCCTTCTCCTTGTCCCGCCTCTCGTATTCAGCCCTTTGCTTCTCAGCAAGGAGCTCAACCTGGTGGCAGTCTTGGAGATCATGGCCCTTGGTGCGATGGATCTTGCAGTACCGTTTGCCGGAGTTTCTTGGCTTCTCGGCAGCCGCCAAGGCCTGGCATGCGACACACCCGGCAATTTCCTTGCCAGGGTCACCCGCCTTGGTTTTCTTGGCGAAGCCGGCTTAATCAGATCCCTCGATGGCAGGCACGGCCTTCCCCTTGCGCTTCCTGTTACGGTTCCGGCCCTTCCTCGCCGGGGCGGCAGTATCTTTGCCTGAAGAGTCGGTTTCCGCACCGGCGCCTTCGCCGGGGTACTTTCGTCCCTCTTCAGCCCGGGCACATCTGTCGGCGAGAACGTAGAGTTCTGCCACGTCCTTCACCTTGGTCATCGCCAGTTCTTCGCACATCTTGCGCTTGCGCTCGTTCTGGTGGAACGCGCTGATGATGGCGGCAGGGTGAACATCGCAGATATTGTACTGTACCCGGCTTAATCTCTGTATGTACTTGCGCAGAGTCGTGCCTTCCTTCTGGGGTATGACATGTAGGTCACTTGCCTGGCCATGGGCTTGGTGACCTCCGGTAAAGGCGCCAACAAACTCATGGCACAGGTCGGACCAGGAGGAAATAGAGTCTACTGGCAAGTGCATCAACCACGACATGGAGTTAGGTTTAAGAGCCAACGGAGAGTAATTCTCAAGCACCTTATCAACGCGAGCCCCGGCCACTTGCATCGCGATGGTGTAGATGCTGAGGAACTCCGACGGGTGGGTCTTGCCGTTGTATTTCTCGCCAACATCAGGTTTGAAGGTGCGGTGAGAGGGCCATTGGAACTACCGCAGCTCACGGGTGAAAGCCGGACAGCCTACCTCGTAGGGTAGACCTCCAGGGCTTTCCGGTGCTGGGTGGTCCGCAGCAGGCCCTGCTCGCCTGTCTGACTGGTGGCGCATTTCGCGCCGGCGCTCGATGGTGGTTCGAGCGTCTTCATGAGCTCGCTCCTGAAGAACTTGACGCTGGTCGCCGCGGGTCCGCGGGTCTGACGACGCTATGGAGATGGTGTCGCCCGCGACGTCTCGACGGGTCGACGCACGTGGCACTGGGCGAGGAGGAGGCGAATGCACCGTAGCCACGGCGCTGCCAGCTCTCCCGCCCACGGTGCGTGGGACCCCGTCGGAACGTCGGCTTGGGAACTCCGCTGGGTTTAGGTCATCCCTGTTGGCGAGCGCGACAAGGGTTCAGATGGTGGCTCTCCATTTGTCGAATTTCCCCGTAACGGGAGGAAAGTCGAGGAGCAACTGCGCGCGCGCCAAAGCTTCGGCTGGTGTCAACGGTAGTGAAACCTGCATGGATCGTGACGAGCTTCGACCCCTGACCGTGTCAGGGGGAGCTCCATCATCATCCCACGGTCGCCTATCACCTCCACCAGTGCTTCGGCGGGCGAGCAGGTGTTCTACGTCCCGGGAGTGGCGCTCAGAGCTCTTCCCATGGCGACGCCCGGGGTCTTCAGGACGGCGACGCTGTTCGTCGCGCTCTGCTTGAGAAGAGCGCGCTGTTGGTGCCGACGTGGGAGTTCTGGAGGGCCTCGCGTCGCCCTCGGGTGGTGCGGTCGTGACCTTGGAGGGTCCCGCGCCACCCGCGGAGGGCCGGGTCCCATCTCTGGAACTGGCGGTGTGCGGCCTGTTACCAGGCACACAAGCATCGCCACCTCCCAAACTCCGGCTGTCGGGATGGCGTTGGTGTTCGCGAGCAGCGCCCTGAGTCCTTTCCGCGACTGGTCCACTGCTCGCCCGCGTCGGGACGGGCTGCCCGGCTTCCAACTGGCCAACCGCCACCGTCGTCTTCTTCTTGGGCGCCATGATGATGCAGGAGCGTCGAACTAACCGCTAAGGCCGAATCTCACAACTGGGCACACCCCTACCTGGCGCGCCAAAGATGTCGGTGTATTTGGATCGACACCTATGGGATCACAAGAATCCCTACTACGGTTGCGGGGCGCGGGGTTGAGGGAAGAGTGGAGCTGACGGTCAGGACACAGTTCCTTTACCCAGGTTCGGGCCGCAAAGATGCGTAAAACCCTACTCCTGCTTTGGTGGATTATAGGTTGGTGTTTTTCAGCTAGTAAGGACCTCCAAGAGAGTTGTGAGGAGTTATAAAAAGCCGAATCCTCCTCCTGGTCGCCTCGGGCCCCCTTTTATAGGAAAAAGGGGCTGCCACAGTGGCACACAAGAGGTGGAAAGGGTACAGTGATGCGAGGTTATCCCTCGCATTACAGGACAAGGTGCATTTAATGCACCCAGCTTAGGTGTCCTTGCTTTATTGGGGACGAGGGGAGACGCCCGTCTTGTCCGTCGCCGCTCCTCCTCCTGTCGACATGCGCCCTATCCAGCGGTGCCTGAGGTGCAATGTAGGCAAACAGACATATGAGGTGGCGCAACGGCGGGTCTCCATGACGATCTGTGGGTTGCCACGCAGGAGCCTGTCCAGCTGGTCGGGTCGGCAACTGCGTGGATCGGTGGAAACCCAGTTGGTGCGGGCCTGATGGTGGCCCCGTGGGTGTCCTCGACAAGGGCCTTGCCGGGGGCCCCGGCAAGGGTCTTGCCGTGGCGCCTGCTTTCATCCCCGGCAAGGTGCTTGCCGGGGGCCTTGTGGTCCTCCTTGGCTGGGATCCCGGCAAGGGTCGTCGTCTTCTTATCTTGCATCTGATCTTGAAGGTATTCACAAAGATCTCCATGCCACCACAGGGATATCTCCTGAATCCTCGCCCCATGGGGGCGGTGGACTCAAGGGTGATTCGCTCCGTAGGTGCGGGGCGAGCTGCCGAGGCAAGGGCCTTGCCGGGGCCAGGGCTGGCCCCGGCAAGGATCTTGCCGGGGAGAGCCGCTTCGACCCTTGGCTCTTTGTGGTCTTGTTCTTGGTGTCGCTCCAGTCTCCATTGGGCTTCGATCTTGCCTCGGCTTGCCTCCCTCGCCATGCTTGGTGTGGCGGCGCCGTGGCTCAGCCTGCCCGTGCACAGTCATAGGGATACAAAAAGTGTACCCCTCTTTTTGTACACTGACACGGTGTGTTGATGATGAACTCCTTGCTCAAATGCTTCAAGTGATAGTCTCCCCAACACTCAAACAGCTCCTCACAGATTTCGATATGGTGGAAGAAGGATTTGAGTGGAAAGCAACTTGGGAAAGGCTAGAGAACAAGATTCATATGGGGGGAATGGAATATCTTGATCTCAACACTTGAGTAGGTAGTTCTCTCTCAGAACATGAATGACAGAAGTGTACGTATGTTTTGATGGCTCTCTCCATGAGTGAAGAGTGGGTGGAGGGGTATATATAGCCTCCACACAAAATCTAACCGTTACACACAATTTACCAAACTCGATGGGACCGATTCAAAGAACACGGTCAGACCGATTTAGTTCATAATGTGACCGTTAGGTATTTCAGTGGGACCGATATGACCAACTCGGTGAGACCGATTTCATTAGGGTTAGGGCATAACGTAATCTCGGTGGGACCGATTACACAAACTCGCTGAGACCGATTTTGGTAATAAGCACACACAGAGTTGGTCAGGCAAACTCGGTTGGACCGATTCCCTCATTTCGGTGAGACCGAAATGTTACGGAGAGGCAACACAGAGTTTGCATTACAAACTCGGTGGGACCGATTGCACATCTCGGTTAGACCGAACATATTGCAACAGACAACAGAGAGTTTGCAATCCCATCTCGGTGAGACCGAGATCCCATTCGGTGAGACCGAAATGATTAGGTTTTCTGGCAGTGGCTATGTCAAATGAACTCGGTGGCGCCGGATAAATATTTTCGGCGGGGCCGAGTTTGACTTTTGGTTTGGGACATATGTGGATGTGAGAAAGTGGTTGAGGGTTTTGGAGCATATCATTAAGCATCATGAGCAAGCAAGCCATTAAGCAACACCTCATCCCCTTTTAATAGTACTGGCTTTCCTATGGACTCAATGTGATCTTGGATCACTGAAATAGAAAATGTAGAGTCCTTAGCTTTGAGCGTGAGCCAGTCCTTTGTCCTTAATATCTTGAAGGGGTTCCACATCCTCTAGTCCATGCCACTCCATCTGTTGAACTTGTCTGAAACCTACTAGATGAAAACATTAGGCCAACAAAAGATATTTTGACATTAATTACCAAAATCACCCAGGGAGCACTTGTGCTTTCAATCTCCCCCTTTTTGGTAATTGATGACAACATACATCAAAGCTTTAGATAATGATATGAATAATAGCAGTTAAAGCTTTGGAAGAACATGTAACATGCATAGGCTCCCCCTATATGTATGCAATCATGTAAATGAGGAATATAAGAACATATGAAAGCATGGGCATGACAGAGCAAGCAAAGAGTTACATGTATCTTGGCTATATGCATCAGAGCAAATGATATGAATATATGAAGTGTATCCTCATGTTCATGATTCCTTCTTGCAAACAATATGTACATTAGCAAGAAATCTTCATGCTCATGAGTGTGATGCATATACTTACCTTGTGATCTTGAGCTGACTTAAGATGGGATGAACCTGAGTAAACAAGGTTAGATAACACAGGTACATCTACTAGACAGAGTAACAAAACAGCCACAAGGGCACCAAGATTGGGATAACATGTAGTGTGTGAGTACTAGGTACTCTTGAATACAAACATGTTCCCAAAGGTAAAAGATATGCAATGAATTCAAAAACTTTCTTACCTAGCAGTCTTTCTCCCCCTGAATCTTATATTGGATAATGGAAGAAAGTAGGGAAACAAAATCCGAGCAAAACAGATCAGATCAATAACATAGACATGTCTTTCCCCTCATAAACACATGTAACTACTCTCCTCTTGAACACCAAGCATCTGGGGCAAGTGATTTTACTCCCTTAAGCTTTGAGCTATCTCTCTTCCTGAAGCTTTGATGTGAGCTCTCTCTCTCCCCCTTTGACATCAATTTTCAAGAAGGGTTCTTCCGGAGTGTGAGTCAAAATAGGTTTGATCCTTGAGTCACAAAGTAGAGTTGGATATACATGAGATGCTGGTAGAGGACAAGTATCATTGAGTGGAGGTGGAACATATATGCAGGATGCAAATGTCAAATTATCTCCTCAATATTGAATTCGGAAGCACCGAGTGGTTTTCTTCGGTGGCACCAAAATGGTTTGGTTTGACCGAAGGAAGTAAATTGGTGGGACCGAGTTTAACACTGAGGGAACAATTTTTCATTTCAGCTCTTTAGGCCAATAGGATCTCACAAGGATTTGCAAGGAATTAACTAAAAGATTTGCAATTAATTGGATGCAGAAAATGCAGAGAAAAGAAAGTCTAGATGAAGTACAAAATGCAACTGTCAAATGCAAGAAACACAAGAAAAACCTTAGAGAACTTCATCTAGAATTGGTCGGCGATAAAGTCACCTATGTTAGAGTATATTTACTTAGGAGTCAAGTGAAGACACTTGATCATATGTCATACTCATTGTTTAAGCTCAAAATGGGGTTGCCATGTTTCGTTCAAGCATTTTGATGTTTTCACATCTTGTTGAGCTTCTTTGACCCATGACTTGTGACAAAGCTTCTCTAAGATGGAATAGCATACCTTGGGTAGTGGTGTTGGTCTTGATCATGTAGTTGAACTTGTGTGGGTTGCTCAAGGTTGATGAAGCTCATCAAGGATTGGGAGCACCACTAGCAATTTGAGTTCATCTACCTACATGAGTTATTCTTGCAAGGAAGAGCACTTGTGTATCCATAATGACAATCATGAAACTTTGATACCAAATGAAATTTGATATATAGAAATTGTCAAAGGATATGTTGAGGGGTTTCATGCTTCCTTGTCTTCAACCAGCACGGTGTAGGGACTTGGTGATGTAAAGATTTCTCAATATATTAGTGATTTGCAATCTCATGGATTTAGATTCATCCAAGTGCCTACAAGAGTTAGATATCATGCAAGGGTACAAGTATATCCAAGACATAAGTTTATAAGGGAAAGGTCAAGGATTAGTCAAAGGCTTATGCCTTCCATGTATCGAATGGAGTTCCTACTCCAAGTTTGAGGCATCAATAATGTTCAATTCACCTCTCAACCTGCAAAACACTTTCTCATCGAGTGGTTTAGTAAATATATCTGCTAATTGATTATCAGTGCAAACATGTTTAAGATTAATATCACCCTTAGCAACATGATCTCGAATGAAATGATGACAAATTTCATTAGGTTTAGTTCGAGAGTGTTGCATAGGATTATGAGCAGTCTTAATGGCACTTTCATTGTCACAAAGCAATGGTACATGTTTCACATATATCCCATAATCTTTAAGGGTTTGAGTCATCCATAGAAATTGAGCACAACATGAACCAGCGGCAATGTATTCCGCTTCGGCGGTGGATAAGGATACCGAGTTTTATTTCTTGGAGGACCAAGACACAAGAGATCTACTAAGAAATTGACAAGTACCCGAAGTATACTTTCGATCAACCTTGTCACCGGCATAATCCGAGTCGGAGTAGCCACCAAGATCAAAAGAGGACTTCTTAGGATACCTAATGCCAAAATTTGGTGTATGAATTAGGTATCTCACTATCCTTTTCACGGCCTTAAGATGACATTCTTTAGGAGATGCTTGGTATCGTGCACACATGCTGTGACACCCCGAGACCGATGCGCCAGGTGTCAGCCAGTTATTCGTCGTCGTTGCCATGTCATCTGCTTGCGTGTTGCATTTTGCCATGTCATCGTGTGCATTGCATCAGCATGTTTTCAAAACTTGCATCCGTCCAAGTCCGCCCGTCCTCTCTGTTGTCCATTCTGAGCACAGACACACTCACACGCGCCCGCGATGCCTCTGAATATTTATTTTATGAATGGCCGAAAAATGTTCTCGGAATGGGACGAAACTTGGCGTGTGGTCTTATTATAGTGTAGACAGGCCACCTGCCAAATTTCGTCGCATTAGGAGCTCGTTTGATAGCCCAACCGTTAAATATAGCGGCACTAGTAGCCGGTTTGACGTCGGATGTTTTTCGGTCTCCGGAAAACCCCGTGGGCCTCTTTTCCCTTCTCTCCTCACAGCCCGAGGCCTCTCTACCCAGCCCACTAGGCCTCACCTAGCCTCCCCCGCGATCGGATCCGTCGGATCACGATCGGAGGGCTCAAAACCCCCCTAATCCTCCAAACCCTAATCCCTAGACCCCCCGCCTATTTAAGCACCTCCCCCATGCCAAAAATGGCCTAACCTAGCCCCTACTCATCTCCTACCGACAGACAGCCGCCTTCCACCTCTTCCCCTCGATTTCAGCGCCGCCAGCCTCCATTTCCGCGCGCGGCCAATGCCCCGCCGCCACTTGGCAGCCAGCCACGGGCCGCGCCACAGCAACAGCCTCCCGCGGCCAACCGGCTTCGGCCACCTGGCTCCTCCCCGCCGCCAGCCCTCTCCAGGCCCGCCCGGGCCCCGATCTGTGCCGAGGCCCGCTCCGTGCCGCCGCTCACACGCGCAGGGCACCGACCCGTCCCACTCCACCCGCTCGATCCGCTCGAGATTCAGAGCGCGCCGTCGCCGCCGGCCAACTCCGGTGACCCGGCCACCGTCCCCGCCGCCGTTACTCCTTCGACAAGCCCGAGACATCACCCCGCCGACCAGCACCTCCGCCCCGCTGTTGCAGAGCCCCGAAGCTCCTCCTCCTGTCACAACCGGCGCCGCCGTCTCGGAGCTCCGGCGAAATCCATCTGTTGGATCTCATCGCCTCGCCGCTCCCTCCCGTCGGATCTGGTGGGGAACGACCGGAGCCGTCCCGCACGCCCCATTTCCGGCCTCCTCCGTCGACTGTGCCGCCTCCCCGGCGCCTTCAGCTCATCGTCGGTGACCTCCTCTGGCCTTGTCTGCTCAGCGCCGGACATGTCCAGCCCCCTCCTCTCACATGTGCTGCTGCCGTGTGGGCCCAAGGGACCGCACCAACGGACACGTCCACTCCGGACCGGACAATGTCCACCCGACCCGAGGTTGGTTTTCCACTTAGTCCTATTCTGCCTTAAAAATGTTGCATACTTTGTTATGTTGTAACTTGTTGTGTGTATGTCCAAATTGAATGTATAATAGGTCAAAATTATCGTGGTGATATGCTCTTCATTTTGTTCCATTGTGGCATGCTTGTTTGAGTTCATCTTGATGCCCTAATCTCTGTTGCAAGAGTGCCATATGTTTAAAACTGTTGTTAACTGTAATTTTGTTGCATGCTTGTGATGTTGATAACTTTGTGCATCTTGGTCCAAATGGAGCATGTGTTATGTCAAAATGTTCACTGTGAAGTGCTCTACATGTTGGTTGTTGTAGCATTTATGTTAGGTGCCATATTTCCATGTTAATCTCTGTTGCAAAAGTGCATGTGCTTGTTAGGTGATGAAACTTGTTGTGAGATGCTGATTTCACTTGCTCATTGCTATTGATGTCTTTGTCTTCATGCCACATGTCAACATGTTTTAGAAGCACAATCATATGGTCTTTGCTTTGGTGCAATCCACTTTCCATGATATTCCTTGAGGTGACTTAAACAAGCTTGTAAACATGCCATGGCAATGTTGATGTCTTATACTTAGTGAAAAAACTGCTAAGTCTGGAATCTGTTAAACCTGATGCTATGTTTGCTTGATGCCCCACTCAAACCCATGCCTGTTTCAGTATGTCAAATGATCATGTCTTATTGCCCATGTTATTGTCTATCCATCCATGCCCTTACTTGCACATATGGCCTGTTGTAGCTTATTTATTTCTTGCTCTCAAGTTGCTATAAATTTTACCTGTCAGCCTGTTATCAGCATGATCAATTTGGTGAAGCTTGTTGTTATTGATCCATGCCTCGTATGGAGATGCTCCAATGGAGTTGTTTGATGTATGATATGTCTATTTCATGTCAATGATCTTTATATACTTAGTAGAGTTGATATGCTTGTTGTTTTGTGCCTCTGAAGGCAGCATCGTGATGATGTTTTTGCCTTCCCAGATTTTGACTAAGTCTGGATAAATTTATTGCAACTTGCCTTGCTTGGTTAATTGTGTTCCAGCAAGCCTTTGGGTGTGTTCTAAGTTCACGATTGTTAAGTATCATGTCTATTTCACGGCCATGCTTCTTATCATCATGTTTGGGTGTTGTAGCGTATATATACCTTGCTCCAAAGTTGCCATGTTGCTGTTTTTGGACAGCTTGTTGTTTATCTTGTTTCATGTGTATGTGTTGAACCGTTGCTCTGTTTTGAGCGTGCCCTATATGAAACTTTTGTGATTTTGCATGTAGAAGCATAATATCATGTTGTTTTCATGTTTGGAGTGTGTTTGCTTGATGTTTGGGTGCATCTTGCACCGTTGACATGCTTGTCTTGTTTTTCTCATATCTTCTAGGCCGTAGCTCCGAATTAAACAAACTTTATATGAAACTTGACTAGAATTAGATCATCATGGTGCATGTTAACTAGCTGTTTAAAAACTTTAAATTAAGGTTTATTCAGATTTGGACCAATTACAAAATGTGCATATGAGGACTTACCTGAATCGCTATATGTTGTTTCCGGCCTCATTTGAACTTGTTGGTTTGTGTTGTTCTTGTGTGCTTCATCCCTTGCCATGTATTGCATTATATAGACTTGTCTTGCATCATACTTGATTGAGCTCCTGGTCTTGTTCTTGAGTGGCGTGTTTACCTTGTTGTGTGCTTTCTTCTCTCTAGTTCTTTTCCGTTGCGATCGTGAGGATTCGTTCGTCTACACGTGGTTCGTCTTCGAGGTTTCTTTTTCGTCTTCTTCATGGATCCGTTCTTCTTCCTTGCGGGATCTCAGGTAAGATGACTATCACCTTGGATACCTTTACTATCATTGCTATGCTAGATGTCTCAATGCTATCGTTATATGTCGCGCTACCCATCTTTATTGTCAGCCCCTCTCCTAGTTGCCATGAAACCTCTAACCTTTTGACACCTTCCCAGCAAACCGTTGTTTGGCTATGTTACCCGCTTGCTCATCCCCTCTTATAGCGTTGTTAGTTGCAGGTGAAGATGAAGATTGTTCCATGTTGGAACTTGTTGTTGGTATATCACAATATCTTATTATTATTAACACACCTATATACTTGGCAATGGGTGGAAGGCCTGGCCTTTTGCTCGGTGTTTTGTTCCACTCATGCCGCCTTACGAGTCGGTAAACCGGCGTTATGTTCCTTGATTTTGCGTTCCTTACACGGTTGGGTATATGGGGACCCCTTGACAGTTCGTCTTTGAATAAAACTCCTCCAGCAAGGCCCAACATTGGTTTTAATTTGCTCATAATAAAAACTTAATTATTTAATTGCATAGGGAGTTAGCGCTACCCGAGGATTCTTTCTACATAGTAGGGGGGCCAGTGCTGATGGTGTTGGTCCCAAACGGGGGTGCTGCGGGGCCACCTGGGGGAAACCCGAGGTTTGGTTTTACTCGCAGCTTCGCTCATCCGGTCGTGGCGTGAGACGAGATACGCGCGGCTACTATCAGGGTGTCGACACACCGGGATGTCTTGCTGGACATGTTTTACCATTGTCGAAATGTCTTGTGCACCGAGAATTCCGAGTTTGATCGGGCCTTCCCTAAGATAAGGGGTAATATTATTATTACTTCCGCTGATCGTGAGAGCTTGTGATGGGCTAAGTTGGGACACCCCTGCAGGGTTATAATCTTTCGAAAGCCGTGCCCGCGGTTATGTGGCAGATTGGAATTTGTTAATGTCCGGTTGTAGAAATCTTGACAAAGGATCCGAAGTAAAACACATGAACCGCGTGAGTAACCGTGACCGTCTCTTTTCACTTTGAGAAGAGAACACGGTGGTGTTATGTTTGACTTGTAGGTAGTTCAGGATCTTTAGCGATCATTACTAGATTGCGATCGTTTGCGTAAATCCTCATCTTATTCTTGTACTCGTAAGTTAGCCACCATACATTGCTTAGCCGCTGCCGCAACCTCACCACTTTACCTCTTCCTACCCATTTAAGCTTTGCTAGTCCTGATACCCATGGTTATGGGATTGCTGAGTCCTCGTGGCTCACAGATACAACAACACCAGTTGCAGGTACATGTTTCCGACGACTTGACGCGAGAGCGATGTCCTTTGTGTTGGAGTTCCTTCTTCTTATTCTTCTTCTTCTTCTTCTTCTTCTTCTTCTTCTTCTTCTTCTTCTTCTTCTTCAGTCTTTGGTTAGGTTCCTAGTTGGTAGCCTGGGATAGCAGATGGATGTCGTTGTGCTTTTCATGTTTGCATCTGTAGTCGGATGCCTTGTATTGATGTTGGTGTATTCACGTGACTTGTATGAATTGTTGTATCCCCCATGTATGTTTGTAATGGTACGATGTAATGATATCCATCTTGCTAAGCGCCTGAGATGAGGTTGTGCCCCAATCACATTTTGAGTCTCGTGATCGGGATAGAATCACATCTTGGTCCTGACAAGTTGGTATCAGAGCCTCAAGCGACCATAGGAGCCCCCTTGATTGATCATAGTTTGGCCGTTGTTGAGTCTAGCAGAAAACCTTTTCAGAGTCTAGTTATATCAGAGAGTAGGAATTCTTTTTACTCCTCTGCCCCTTCATCGCTCTGGTGAGGAATCTTGACGTAGGTGTTTTGAATTACCCCTCTTCCCCTTCAATTTTTTTAGGATCACGCGGTTAGTTTTCGTTCATTGCGTTGTCAATTCTTGTCATCTGGTGCATCTCTTGTCAAGTGGATTCGACCCTCTTCCTCTTTGCAAGTTCAACCCTCAGTTCTTTTCAACCGACGGTGTTTTTCCCGTCCGAGGTGGACTTTCTTTTTCCCACCCGCCCACCCTTTTGCTTCTCGGAGTCGGAGTTCTTAATCGAGTATCCATCCTACTCGTGTGAAGTCTTTGATTTCTTTCATCAATTGTTTCAACCGGTGATTTCTCCTCTCGTTTGATATTCTTCACCTCTTCTTCTTTTCCGATGGTTCCAATTCAATTTGTTCACGGTGTTGTTCATATTCTTTTCCCTCGGCTCAAGTATTTTCTCCTTGCTCATTTGCCTCTCGCCATCTAATTATTCCGGAGTTCAGAAGACACCTCAGGAGAGCCGTCTGTCTTTCAATTAATTCAAGGTTGTTACCCCATTTGACTCTTTCAATCGTTCTGGTGCATTATCTCCTTTTCAATCCTTTCAACGGTGTTTTCTCTTCGATGGGCTCATAACCCACAGGTCTTTCCCAGGATCTTACCTGACTCGTCTAATATTTCCCGGAGTGTTCCAAAATTCTTTTCAATTGTGACGTAAGAATGGATTACATCAGTCATATGCCTTCTCCAAGGTCGTTTGCAATTCTTTTCATCATTGATTCAACCTTTCTTCTGTCATTCTTCCGGAGTATTTCATGAATTCTTTTTCTTTGTGTTCCTCCGAAGGTCATCATTTCAGAAGATTTCTTCGTTCTCAGTTTTCAACTTCGTCCTCCAAATATTCTTCATTGATGCCTCTTCGTTCGTCTCACATTCTTCCGGTGCTTCTTTCAAGTATTCTTTAATTAGTTCATGATCTCTTCGTTCTCTTGCATCTAAATTTCCTCAAGTGCGTTATTCTTTTCGGCAATTCATTCTCTTGTACGCACTCAATTTCAATTCTTCACGGTGGTTCGTTCTTTTCTTCACTCGGCTTCAATTTTTACGGTGGTTTGCTCAAGAGTTCTTTTCCGTTGTTATCATATCAATCAATTCATTTTCCAATTCTACCGGTGTTTCATGAGATTTTCGCAAGTTCGCGATATATCCCTCTTTAATCATTTCAACGAGAATAAGTGGTATGCGAATCCATTGTTTCTCATCAATTTAATTGGTGGAGGATAAGCATATCATAATTCTTATTTTTCATCAAGTTGATTTATTCCTTCCGTCGGAGTTTATTCTTGATGAATAAATTCTAGTTTCAAGTGCTTAAATCTTTTCTTTTCCGGAGTTCAAATTTTTCTCGGATATCTCGTCGGAAGCTCTTCTAAATCATGGCAAGGCTTTAATCTTATTCTTTCATCCTTCATCATCCTCTTGTTACCGGAGTTCTTCATGGTGGTTCTTCATCATTTAATTCATTCTTCAAAATTTTGAGCAATTCTTGTGGAGCAGCTCAAGCATTATTCTTTTGCCTCTCGAGTGCAAATAATTCTCCGCATTCTTCTGAAATGGAGTTTTGCATTCTTCGCTCTTCTCGGCTCATCAATACTTTGGTTGCGGCATAATATCGCCTCAAGTTTGGGGATGATTTCCATAAGTCCACACCAAGCTTGTTCTTTTGTTGTTGATTTTTTCTCAACAACTCCATTTGTCCTTCCTTGTAAGGTTGCTTTCAAATTCATTGTGCTAGAAGATGTTGGTCTTCTCCTTCTTCCTTTTCCATTCTTTATTCTTTTGCAGGCATTGTGTGTTTCTATCGTCAAGTATTATTCCATCTTCTCAAGTTTATGACCTATTCCATTCGTATTAAATCGGAGTCCTATATAAATTTTCTTGTTCCTATTACTTGTCTCTTCTGCTTAACCGGAGTGGTTTCAAATTCATTCTTGTTCCTTCAACTCATGCTTCATACCCTTCAACCTTTTGGTTCTCGTCGTATCCCTTGTTCTTATTTGTCTAACGAAGTCTTTGCAACTTCGGTCATCTTCGTTGTATTCTTTCTTTCAAATTGTTCAACCTCTCAAGGTTCTTTGACTTCACTCTTTTGTCCTCAAAGAACTTTGTTCTTCCTTTTTCCCTTCTGTCTCGTTCCTAAGATCTCGGGACGAGATATCTTGTTAGTAGGGGAGTGTTGTGACACCCCGAGACCGATGCGCCAGGTGTCAGCCAGTTATTCGTCGTCGTTGCCATGTCATCTGCTTGCGTGTTGCATTTTGCCATGTCATCGTGTGCATTGAATCAGCATGTTTTCAAAACTTGCATCAGTCCGAGTCCGCCCGTCTCTCCGTTGTCCGTTCTGAGTCCAGACACACTCACACGCGCCTACGGCGCCTCCGAATATTTATTTTATGAATGGCCAGAAAATGTTCTCGGAATGGGACAAAACTTGGCGTGTGGTCTTATTATAGTGGAGACAGGCCGCCTGCCAAATTTCATCGCATTCGGAGCTCGTTTGATAGCCCAACCGTTAAATATAGCGGCACTAGTAGCCGGTTTGACGTCGGACGTTTTTCGGTCTCCGGAAAACCCCGTGGGCCTCTTTTCCCTTCTCTCCTCACAGCCCGAGGCCTCTCTACCCAGCCCACTAGGCCTCTCCTAGCCTCCCCCGCGATCGGATCCGTCGGATCACGATCGGAGGGCTCAAAAACCCCCTAATCCCTCCAAACACTAATCCCTAGACCCCCCTGCCTATTTAAGCACCTCCCCCATGCCAAAAATGGCCTAAACTAGCCCCTACTCATCTCCTACCCACAACCAGCCGCCTTCCACCTCTTCCCCTCGATTTCAGCGCCACCAGCCTCAATTCCGCGCGCGGCCAATGCCCCGCCGCCACTTGGCAGCCAGCCACGGGTCGCGCCGCCGCAACAGCCTCCCGCGGCCAATCGGCTTCGGCCACTTGGCTCTTCCCTGCCGCCAGCCCGCTCCATGCCCGCCCGATATCTGGGCCGAGGCCCGCTCCGCGCCGGCGCTCGCGTGCGTAGGGCCCCGTCCCGTCCCGCTCCTCCCGCTCGATCCGCTCGGGATCCAGAGCGCGCCGCTGCCATCGGCCACCTCCGGTGACCCGGCCGCCGTCCCCTCCATCGTTGCTCCTTCGGTGAGCCCCAGACGTCGCCCCGTCGACCAGCACGCCCGCCCCGCCGCCGCAGAGCCCCGAAGCTCCGCCTCCGGTCACAACCGCCGCCGCCATCTCGGAACTCCGGCGAGATCCATCCGCTGGATCCCGTCGCCTCACCCGTCCGTCCCACCGGATCTGGCGGGGAACGACAGAAGCCGCCCCGTGCGCCCCATTTCCGGCCTCTTCCGTCGACTGTGCCGCCTCCCCGGCGCCTTCAGCTCGTCGCGGGCGACCTCCTCCGGCCTCGTCTACTCTGCGCCGGACATGTCCGATGCGCACGGACATGTCCAGCCCCCTTCTCTCACCTGTGCCGCTGCCGTGTGGGCCCAAGGAACCGCACCGACGGACACGTCCACTCCGGACCGGACAATGTCCACCCGACCCGAGGTTGCTTTTCCAGTAAGTCCTTTTCTGCCTTAATTTTTTTGCATACTTTGTTATGTTGTAACTTGTTGTGTGTATGTCCAAATTGAGTGTATAATATGTCAAAATGATCGTGGTGATATGCTCTTCATTTTGTTCCATTGTGGAATGCTTGTTTGTGTTCATCATGATGCCCTAATCTCTATTGCAAGACTGCTATATGTTTAAAACTGCTGTTAACTGTAATTTTGTTGCATGTTTGTGATGTTGATAACTTTGTGCATGTTGGTCCAAATGGAGCATATGTTATGTCAAAATGTTCATTGTGAAGTGCTCTACGTGTTGGTTGCTGTAGCATTCATGTTAGGTGCCATATTGCCATGTAAATCTCTGTTGCAAAAGTGCATGTGGCTGTTAAGTGCTGAAACTTGTTGTGAGATGCTGATTTCACTTGCTCATTGCTATTGATGTGTTTGTCTTCATGCCACATGTCAACATGTTTTAGAAGCACAATCATATGGTCTTTGCTTTGGTGCAATCCTCTTTCCATGCCAATGTTGCTATTTTATACTTAGTGAAAAAACTGCTAAGTCTGGAATCTGTAAAACCTGATGCTATGTTTGCTTGATGCCCCACTCAAATCCATGCTTGTTTTAGTATGTAAAATGATCATGTCTTGTTGCCCATGTTATTATCTATCCATCCATGCCCTTACTTGCACATATGGCCTGCTGTAGCTTATTTATTTCTTGCTCTCAAGTTGCTATAAATTTTACCTGTCAGCCTGTTATCAGCATGATCAATTTGGTGAAGCTTGTTGTTATTATTCCATGCCTCCTATGGAGATGCTCCAGTGGAGTTGTTTGATATATGATATGTCTATTACATGTCCATGATATTTATATACTTAGTAGAGTTGATATGCTTGTTGTTTTGTGCCTCCGAAGGCAGCATCGTGATGAATTTTGTGCCTTCCCAGATTTTGACTAAGTCTGGATAAATTTATTGCAACTTGCCTTGCTTGGTTAATTGTGTTCCAGCAAGATTTTGGGTGTGTTCTAAGTTCATGCTTGTTAAGTATCATGTCTATTTAACATCCATGCTTCTTATCATCATGTTTGGGTGTTGTAGCATATATATACCTTGCTCCAAAGTTGCCATGTTGCTGTTTTTGGACAGCTTGTTGTTTATCTTGTTTCATGTGTATGTGTTGAACCGATGCTCCTTTTTAAGCGTGCCCTATATGAAACTTGTGTGATTTTGCATGTACAAGCATAATATCATGTTGTTTTCATGTTTGGAGTGTGTTTGCTTGATGTTTGGGTGCATCTTGCACCGTTGACATGCTTGTCTTGTTTTTCTCATATCTTCTAGGTCGTAGCTCCGCATTAAACAAACTTTATATGAAACTTGACTAGAATTTCACGTAGATCATCATGGTGCATGTTAAATTTCTGTTTAAAAACTTTAACTTAAGGTTTGTTCAGATCTGGACCAATTTCAAAATGTGCATATGAGGACTTACCGGAATCGCTATATGTTGTTTCCGGCCTCATTTAAACTTGTTGGTTTGTGTTGTTCTTGTGTGCTTCATCCCTTGCCATGTATTGCATCATATAGACTTGTATTGCATCATACTTTATTGAGCTCCTTGTCTTGTTCTTTTCCGTTGCTATCGTGAGGATTCGTTCGTCTACACGTGGTTCGTCTTCGAGGCTTCTTCTTCGTCTTCTTGATGGATCTGTTCATCTTCCTTGCGGGATCTCAGGCAAGATGACCATCACCTTCGATACCTTTACTATCATTGCTATGCTAGATGTCTCGATGCTATCGTTATATGTCGAGCTACCCATCTTTATTGTGAGCCCCTCTCCTTGTTGCCATGAAACCTCTAACCTTTTGACACCTTCCCAGCAAACCGTTGTTTGGCTATGTTACCCGCTTGCTCAGCCCCTCTTATAGCGTTGTTAGTTGCAGGTGAAGATGAAGCTTGTTCCATTTTGGAACTTGTTGTTGGTATATCACAATATCTTATTATTATTAACACACCTATATACTTGGCAATGGGTGAAAGGCCTGGCCTTTTGCTGGGTGTTTTGTTCCACTCATGCCGCCTTATGAGCCGATAAACCGGTGTTATGTTCCTTGATTTTGCGTTCCTTACACGGTTGGGCATATGGGGTCCCCTTGATAGTTCGTCTTTGAATAAAACTCCTCCAGCAAGGCCCAACATTGGTTTTAATTTGCTCATAATAAAAACTTAATTATTTAATTGCATAGGGAGTTAGCGCTACCCGAGGATTCCTTCTACATAGCAGGGGGGCAGTGCAGATGGTGTTGGTCCCAAACGGGGGGTGCTGCGGGGCCACCTAGGGGAAACTTGATGTTTGGTTTTACTCGTAGCTTTGCCCATCTGGTCGTGGCCTGAGACGAGATACGCGCGGCTACTATCAGGGTGTCGACACACCGGGAGGTCTTGCTGGACTTGTTTCACCATTGTCGAAATGTCTTGTGCACCGGGAATTCCGAGTCTGATCGGGCCTTCCCTAAGATAAGGGGTAATATTATTATTACTTCTGCTGATCGTGAGAGCTTGTGATGGGCTAAGTTGGGACACCCCTGCAGGGTTATGATCTTTCGAAAGCCGTGCTTTGCAGTTATGTGGCAGATTGGAATTTGTTAATGTCCGATTGTAGAAAACATGACAGAGGATCCAAAGTAAAACACACAAACCGCGTGAGTAACCGTGGCCGTCTCTTTTCACTTTGAAAAGAGAACACAGTGGGGTTATGTTTGACTCGTAGGTAGTTCAGGATCTTTAGCGATCATTACTAGATTGCGACCGTTTGTGTGGATGCTCATCTTATTCTTGTACTCGTAAGTTAGCCACCATACATTGCTTAGCCGCTGCTGCAACCTCACCACTTTACCTCTTCCTACCCATTTAAGCTTTGCTAGTCTTGATACCCATGGTTATGGGACTGCTGAGTCCTCGTGGCTCACAGATACTACAACACCAGTTGCAGGTACATGTTTCCGACGACTTGACGACAGAGCGATGTCCTTTGTGTTGGAGTTCTTTCTTCTTCTTCTTCTTCAGTCTTGGGTTAGGTTCCTGGTCGGCAGCCTGGGATAGCAGATGGATGTCGTTGTGCTTTTCATGTTTGCATCCGTAGTCGGATGCCTTGTATTGATGTTGTTGTATTCATATGACTTGTATGAATTGTTGCATCCCTCATGTATGTTTGTAATGGTACGATGTAATGATATCCATCTTGCTAAGCGCCTGAGATGCGGTTGTGCCCCAATCACGTATGAGTCTCGTGATCGGGATAGAATCACATCTTGGGCCTGACACATGCACTTACTTAGCATAATATCGGGACGGGAGGCACACAAATATAACAATGAACCAATCATAGAGCGGTAAACCTTTTGATCAACCGGTTCGCCATCCTTAGTTAAGTCAAGATGTCCACTAGTAGGCATGGGTGTAGTCATACCTTTGCATTCTTGCATGTTGAACTTCTTGAACAAGTTCTTGGTATACTTTGTTTGAGAAACAAAGGTACCTTCCTTAGTTTGCTTGATTTGCAAGACAAGAAAGAACTTGAGTTCACTCATCATAGACATCTCAAAATTTTCGGACATTAGCTTTCCAAACCTTTCATTGAAATGGGGGTTAGTAGAACCAAATATGATATCATCAACATAAATTTGGCACACAAATAATTCACCATTAACCCTTTTATAAAAAGAGTGGAGTCTATTTTTCCAATTTCAATGCCTTTTTAAATTAGGAACTTGGTTAAGCATTTATACCATGATCTAGGAGCTTTCTTAAGACCATAAAGGGCTTTGTGTAGTTTGTAAACATGATCAGGTTTCTTGGAGTTAACGAAGCCGGGAGGTTGTTTAACATAAACTTCCTCCTCAATTTCACCGTTGAGAAAAGCTCTTTTAATGTCCATTTGGTGCAACGTGATATCATGGTGATTAGCATAGGCAAGCAAGATGCGGATGGATTCAAGTCTAGCAACGGGGGCGTATGTCTCACCGTAGTCCATACCTTCTGTAATGCCTAGGATGCGACTATATCTCCTACGTGTCGAGGCACAACATAGAGACATAAGCGCATTCTGGAATGATCGCAAGCATGGTATCTTTGCACAACTTATGTAAAATACAGGGATGAAAGAGTAAAATAGTTGGCTTACACTCGCTACGTCACACAATGATTACAATAGCATACATTCATCCAAATAACACAGGGTCCGACTACGAATGAAATCCAAACGAGAAAAGATACCACAACCACAAGTCCTGATCGCCCCTAGTAGGAACCACTACTGATCGTCCGGATACGGCACATACATGCGACCACGTTCTTCATCGAACTCCCAGTGAAGTTCTGATCCATCTCCTGCATTGTTCTCGGCTGTACCTGCATCTGGTGTGTGTTGTAAACTGTGAGTCACAAGGACTCAGCAATCCCATTCCCGGGTATCAAAACTAACAAAATCTTTAGGTGTGGAGGGGGTAATAAAGTGACTGCATCAAGCACTAAGCAACTAGCTTAAGAATTTCAGAGCGAGATGAGGATATGTGCCAACAGTCGCCAAAGATGATCAATAAGCACTAGTGCAGAACCGGGCTATAGCACCAGTTCGGAGGGGCCTTTAGTGCCGGTTCTGTAACCGGCACTAAAGGGTGGGGACTAAAGGTCCCCCCATTAGTACCGGTTCAACACGAACCGCCACTAAAGGGCCACCACGTGGCAGGAGCCAGCGCCGGGGGCGGGGATCCCTTTAGTACCGGTTGGTAAAACCAACCGGTACTAAATGCTTTAGGTGGTTTTGGGTTCATGATTTCTTTTTTCTTTAGTTTTGTGTTTTCCATTTAATTCTTCTTTGTTTGCTAGTATTTTACGATGCTACATATTGTACACGTTATGCATATATATAAATAGAATTTCTCGTAAAACCACACCATTATTCACACGTACACACATGTATATATATACAATTAGGTATACAATTTCTCCTACATGTTTCAAGCATGATAATTAATTGTATTGAAACAAGAATTAAAGAGATAGCTAGCTACTACTACTTAATTACTTACCGTAGGTCGAAACCAATACAGCTTTTGTCGCCATTTGCCTGGAGTCACTTCGATGAACTTTTCCCAAGCCCTGCCTGCCGGCAAAAAAATGAATAAAGGGGTTATTAAATAGTTGACATCAGGAAATGATGAACTAAATAGGCCGAGATATAGTTAATAATGATTAAAATTACCTGTCAACTATCCCTTTCATGGTGGTGTAGTCACTTTGTTTTCTCCATAGTGAGTCCAGTACTTCAACATTTCCTTCTTCAACTTTAATGACTAATAAGATCCAGTGGTAACTGCATGCGCATACGTTTGCATGTCTTAATTAAGCGGGTATGTGCATAACACTCATCAACTACCCTAAACCATATACACTTAATTATTAACATCTAGCTAGCTAGCTAAGCAAAAACAAAATTTGTAGTATACAAGACAGTGTCACTCATAGGAAGTTGTAAGGAAGTAGTATATCTTCATTGGTATTGAGGCGCATCAAGAACTCTAGCATGTTGTCCTCTACATCTTTTTACAATATTTCAAATTCCATAAGTATTCATTAATGGTATTTGGGTCAATGAAGTATGAACCCAATGCTATAGCATCCAGCTTTTTTCATTTCATACATCTTCATCCTGGATAATACCATAGAAAAGAATATAGTGAGGATAATTATAGGTAATGATCGATCAATGAGCACTACAGCTAACAATTGAGACTTCAATTACAGAAAGAAATCAATTACGGGCAATAGCAACCGATGAGAGATTTGTTGAGTGCTTCTTGATTGAATAACTGAAACATTTCTGAATACTCAACGGACAGAGCATTCCCATGGAGGTAATGCTCTTCCTTGACATTCACCATGAGGGACTCTCGATTGGAACTCTAGGTAATTTTCATGTACCAGTTATGCAGTTCATACATTCTCGTTGGGAGGTTCTTGACCTCATCAGGCTCTACCATAGGTTGGGCGCGGACATATTTTCGTTTTAGTTCCTCCTCTGCAAAAGTATCCATGGGCTCGAGCCCTAGGATTTGTTCTACAGTGCATCCGATCTCTCTAGCATGCCTTCTATGATCGTCGGTTATTAGCACATCATCATCGGCACCGGTACTCACATGTGGGGAGATCTTTGGTGCTACAACAAGCGGG
>LR738712.1:156385127-156400552 GCA_902687465.1 Secale cereale | reverse complement strand
GGGGGGGGGGGGGGGGGGGGTCGATTGCGCCGCCTGTTCTCCCAGCTGGGAAACGGTTTTCCCGCATTTTTTGCCAGCTGCTTGGCTCGAGCTCGAGCTCGACTCCTTCTGTAGTCGTGCTCGATGTGCCTTCTTGATTTGGCGCTCATAGTCTAAGTCAATAGGCTTGGGAGCTGGCTTTCTTGCCATATGAATAAAGTGGTCAACGACTTTCGCAGGCACTTTCTCCTTTGGCGGCGGTGGCGGTTTTGGTCCAAAATGGGCATCCACTTGGGCCTTCACTATGGCTGTGGTTTCCTCGTCGTTCATGTCGTAAGGCCTCTGAGGAAGAGGAGTGAGGCTTGGACCATATTGAACTTGCTTGCCTCTGCCTGTACCTCCTCTACTACCTCGACTTCTTGCGTCGGCTCTCTTCCGCGACTGCTGAGGCGGCGGAGATGGCTGACGTGGCTGAGTCGGAGCAGGAGGAGTGGCCTGACGCTGTGCTGGGCTTGGAGGAGGTGGAGTCTGCTGACACGGTGGCGGACTTCGAGGAGGAGTCGGCTGACGCTGTGCCGGACTTGGAGGATGAGTCGGCTGACGCTGTGCCGGACTTGGAGGAGGAGTCGGCTGACGTGGTGGCAGACTTGGAGGAGCGGGAGTCTGCTAACGCGGTGCCGGACTTCGAGGAGTCGACTGACGTGGTGTCGGTGGCCTTTGAAAGATGATGCAATCCTTTCTCCATGGGATGAGACGATGTATGGCCTCTCCCAGTATGTGCTCGTCGTCACCTCCAGGAATGTCAAGCTCTAGCCCCGAATATTGGTCCACCACCGCATCAACCTCGACATGAGCATAGCCGGCTAGAATCGGGTTGCAATGGAAGCTTGCTTCGGGGGATTTGTATAAGCAATGTCATCCGCCACCTTCATGGATATGTTCTTCATTTTGAAGTGTAGCTCACAGTTAGTGTTCTCGGCGATGTCATCCACAGGGTATCTATCCAGCAGTGCGTCGCCCGAGGCGGAACCCATGCTGCTTCTCGGCATGGATGGGATGATGCTATCCAAAGTTGGATCATCCGCTAGCCGCTACCGCTGTTGAGACCACCTTTCCTGGCTAAGTGAGTTGATTTTCTGCTGCTGCTACAATTTGAGCGTCAACTCCGCGTGCGCTGATTCTAGGCCTTTAAGGCGGTCTGCTTCCTTCTTCCTCTGCTCCTCCTCCAGGTTCTTCCTTCTCACACGGCTTCTGTAGTCGGCCCTCCAGTCTGAAAAGCCCTCATACCACAGAATAACGCCCTTGCCTCGTGTTCTTCCCGGGTGTTCAGGATTTCCCACGGCGCGCATAAGCTCATCGTTCTCTCTGTTGGGCGTGAATTCCCCATATCGAGCTTCTTCTATTGCATCAATTATCTTCTTTGCGGCTCCTTTAAGAGATGCCTTCTTTGAAACCTGGCTCAGTGTAACTGGAGTGACCCCTGCATTTATCATCTCTTTCTCAGAGAGATCCCACTTAGGCATTGCCACCACGTAGCCACGTGGCCCCAGCCTATGGAACTGCTCATTTCTTGCAGCATTGGCCTTGTTTTTTTCGACCGTTCCTTAGATAATTCTGATTCCTTGAATTTCACGAAAGCGGGCCAGTGTTCTCTTTGCTTCTCGAGTGTTCCCTTGAAATCTGGAGTCTTCTTTTCTCCTCTGACGTAGTTGGCTATAATGCCCAGGATGGGACTATATCTCCTACGTGTCGAGGCACGACTTAAAGATATAAGCCCATTCTGGAATGATCTCAAGTTTCGTATCTTTGCACGACTCATGTAAAAGAGGGATTAAATTGCAAAAGGAGATAGTTGGCTTACACTCGCCACTTCACACAATTCATTACATAAGCCAAAACATCATTCAAAACATCACAACCCGACTACGGGCGAAGATCCAAAAGAAAGATACCAAAACCTAAAGCCACAGGCCAGAATCGAATCCTAGTAGAAACCACTACTGATCGTCGAAAACGTCACAAACATATGGCCACTCTCTTCATCAAGCTCCCAGTGAAGTTCTGATCCATCTCCTGCATCATTCTCGGCTGAACCTGCATTTGGTGTTGTAGTGTCTGTGAGCCACGAGGACTCAGCAATCCCATAACCATGGGTAACAAGACTAGCAAAGCTTTGTGGGTAGGAAGAGGTAAAGTGGTGAGGTTGCAGCAGCGGCTAAGCATAATATGGTAGCTAACTTACGAGTACAAGAATAAGATGAGAATCTACGCAAATGGTAAAGATCCTGAACTACATACGAGTCAAGCATAACCCCACCGTGTTCTCTTCTCAAAGTGAAAAGAGACAGTCACGGTTACTCACACAGTGGTGTGTTTTACTTTGGATTCTCTGTCAAGTTTTCTACAACCGGACATTAACAAATTCCAATCTGCCACATAACCGCGGGCACGGCTTTCGAAAGATCATAACCCTGCAGGGGTGTTCCAACTTAGCCCATCACAAGCTCTCACGATTAGCTGAAGTGATAAATATAATATCATCACTCCTTATCTTAGGGAAATCCGATCAGGCTCGGCATCCCGGTGCACAAGACATTTCGACAATGGTAAAACAAGTCCAGCAAGACCTCCCGGTGTGTCGACACCCTGATAGTAGCCGCGCGTATCTCGTCTCAGGCCACGACCGGATGGGCGATTATGCGAGTAAAACCAAACCTCGAGTTTCCCCGTGGTGGCCCCGCATACTCCCCGTTTGGGACCAACACCATCGGCACTGGCCCCCCCTGCTATGTAGAATTAAGAACCCGGGGACGCGACCCCCTATGCAAATTTAATTAATTAATTAAGTTGTTATTATGAGGCAAATTAAAACCAATGTTGGGCCTTGCTGGAGGAGTTTTATTCAAAGTCGAACTGTCAAGGGGTCCCGATCCACCCATCGTGTAAGGAACGCAAAATCAAGGAACATAATGCCGGTTTATCGGCGCCTAAGGTGGCATGAGTGGAACAAAACACCGAGCAAAAGGCCAAGCCTACCACCCATGCCCAGTATATAGGCGTGTTAATAATAATTATAGATATTGTGATATTCCAACAACAAGTTCCCTCCTGGAACGATCTTCATCTTCACCTGCAACTAACAACGCTATAAGAGGGGCTGACCAAGCGGGTAACATAGCCAAACAGTGGTTTTGCTAGGAAGGTGTCAAAGGTTAGAGGTTTCATGGTAACAAGGAGAGGGCTGACAATAAAAGATGGGTAGCGCGACATGTAACGATAGCAACGAGACTACTAAGCATGGCAATGGTAGTAAAGGTATCCAAGGGTATGATCATCTTGCCTGGGATTCCGCAAGGGAGAAGAACGGATCCATGAAGTAGACGGAGCAACAGTCGAGCGAATCCTCACAACTCCGGAATGAAACCGAAGCTAACAAGAGAAGCAACCGGAAAGAAGCAAACAACACGGTAAACACACAATCATAAACATGGCATACGATGCACATTCAAGTATGATGCATGACTGGTTTAAATATGCATGGCATGGCAATGTGCACAAACAACACTACAAGTTAAGTGGAGCTAAATATGCAACGAGTTGCATATTGACGAAACACCACATTTTAATTATTTAGTTGACTCTCGTTTATTTACAAGACAATATTAAATGTTTTTAACATGGCAAGAGGTGAAGCATAAGTAAACTACCTATCTAGGCAATTTAAATGAGGCCGGAAAAAACAACAACAATTCCGGAAAATCCCCATGAGCATGTTTAGCAATTTTTAAGAAAACAACAATTCACTCATTTTAATGTTGTTAACATGATGCGGATGGCATGATCAAGTTTTATGCAATTTTTATTAAAAGGTTAACATTAAGAGATATGAAGCATAGTCACCGTGGTGGAAGGAAAAGGTGCCACAGCAACGATCCGAAAATGATGCAACGCAACATCTCGGTTCCGGTAACCCGTTGAGAGACCGGTGCAAAAGATAACGGAGAGCGTGTCAACAAGATGAAAGTGGGGTGATCCCGTCACCAGGTTCCCACGAGTCGGCGACGAGGCAACCGAGGAACATGACAAAAGATGATACGGGCACGGTGCACACAAGGGAAAACACCTCATACAACCACAACATCACACGGGTCATCGTCTCGGGGTTATACCTTCGGAACACTCGTTTCGGGGCGGCTCGAGATCGTAGAGAGACGTAGTGGTACACGGGTCGTAGAGGAAGAAGTCGTTCCGTAGAGGTACACGTTAAGTAGCCGTTCACGTCATCGGTAGAGGTACTTGGCGTTCACGTGGCGGTAGTGGAAGTAGTTGTACACGGTCATCGAGGAAGTAGTGGTACACGGCGACGGTAGTCGAACTTGCGGGTCTTGGCGACGGTAGTGGTACATGTCATTTTGTCGCCGTGTAGTCGAACTCGTTTCTTCATCGAAGGTAGTCGTACACGGGGCGACGGTGGGGGTACTCGAGGCCGTCGTGGTACTTGGTGTCTTGACGACTCCGGAGACGCGGTAGAGGTACTTGACGTTCCTGGTGCATCCGGTAGCCGTTCTTGCCGGTCTTGACATCTCCTATGAAGCGGTGCTCGCGTGCACGAAGCAGCAAGAAAAACGCAGCAGCCAAACATAGCAACAACTCGGAGCAGCGAGGAAGAAAAAGCCGGGGCATCGGGCTTGGGGCGGCCGTTTGACGCTGGAGAGAGGATGGCCGCGGTGCCGGCGCACCTCCTGGCCGAGGTAGGCCTGGGGCGCGCAGAGGCGAGGCAAAGGCGAGGCGCTGAACCGCGGCAGGGGCCTGGGGCAGAGGGCGTGGCGGCGCGGCCACCTGGACGAGGCCGGGCGAGGACGCTGGAGACAAGGCCGGAGGGAGAGGGTCGGGCGCGGCCCTGCTGGCGGCGGTTGGCCTGCTGGAGAAGGGAGGGAGCGGGGCCTTGGCGCTGACGACGGCTGGATGGCCAAAGGGAGGGGGCGGCGGCGCCTTGCCGGCGGGAGGCGGAGGAGGCGACCTGCGGGGTGCGAGGGGAGGAACGGTGATGGCTGCGGTCTGCTGCTCGGGAGGACGAGGCCGACGCGAGGAGGACCAGGCAGGGCGGAGCAGATGACTTGGCCGGGGCGACGCGGGCGCTGCCTGGCCGATGCGGGGCGAGGGGAGAGGGTGAGATCGATGCGGAGGAGGGTTCGGGCACTGGGCGAGCGAACGAGGGGTGGCTTGGCGGCGCGAGGGAGAGAGCGAGGGGAGAGAAGAGGCTGCGGGAGCGAGCTAGGGTTGAGGGGCGGTCGGGCCTGGAGGGAGGCTGGGCCTCGGGTCGAAAAGGAGGCCGGCTGGAGGCTGAGATGTTGGGCCAGCTGCGGCTGCTCTCTGCTTACTCTCTTTAGCAGAAATAAAATAGAGAGAGTTCGAAAAATAAGACAAGAGGCCATGAACCGAAAATAAAAGATAGAACATTTTTGTAAGGCTTTAAGGAATATTACCAAGCCAACAAAAGTGGTTCCAACAAAAAATAGGGAAAATCAAACTAAAATAATTAGCTTGCCTTAAGGAGTTTGAAAGGAGACTAGACTTTAGGAGGAGCCTCAATACAACGGAAAATTATAGACAAGGTTTGGAGGCAAGGAATAAGAAAGAGAAGGCATGAGGAAAAAATATGCAAGTGTGTTGGTTAATTCCAAACAAATGGAATATTTATTATAGCTCCCTAATTATTGGGAGGATAAGTTTTAAAGAGAAGTCATCCTTCCCTCGATTTAAATGGACCGAAGGTCCACACAATTTATTTAAGTTGAGATGCAAAAGAAATATGACATGATGGCATGATGACATGATGCAATGCAGAAATAAATAACACAAGCACAAAAGAAACACACGGGAGAACCCGGAACATCTGGAATGTTCTGGGACGTCGGTCTTCGGGCGTCACAACTCTCCCACACTAACAGAGGATCTCGACCCGAGATCCTGGAGATAGCACCGGGTAAAACAAAAAGAAGAGGTAAAATGAAGTTACTTCTTTGACAGACGAGTGAAACCAAAGAACCTTGAGAGGTTAAATAAGTTGAAAGAAGAATACAACGGCGATGAACGAATATGAAAACTCTGTTAGAAAAGAGGAACAAGGAGCTTTTTGAGAACCTTGTAGGTTGAAAGACATGAAACAAGAGCTCACGGATGATGAAAGAATATGAAACCGCAATGGTATAGCCAAGGAATAAGAATGGCATAATTTGGACAGCACTCCATCTGAAAAGAGAGGCAAAACTCGATGAGATGAGAGAATTAGAATGGAGAATACAACGCTCGGGATAAATAGATAAACAAGGAAAGAACATGATCTTGATAAAAACGAAATGATGGTCAAAGAGAGCAATGTCACAGAGCCTCCGGAATGAAAGAATAGCATATAAATCAATGAAAGAATTGAACGGAGAGAAAAAGACAACTTCTCCGACAAATGAATATGAAAATCATCCTTACGAAGAAGGGTTGAACGGAGTTGTTGGAAAAATCAACAACGAAAAGAATAAGCTCGATGTGGGCTTATGGAATTCATCTCAAAATTAAGAGGTGACAACCCGCCCCTAACGGAAACAAATGATTGGATTGAGATCAACAAGCAGACGAAAAACTTATTTCGCCGGAATGATAAATGAAGAATTTGGGTCATTTATAAGCACCATAATAGCAACAATCCTTAGGGAAAGCTTCTAGGTGAATTATAACCCAAGATAACTCCAACGGATAATTGAAGAGTTGAAAAGATCTCCTGAACAAGGAAAAATGATGGTTTTAAATATCTCATTCCTGACAACTTGTGAATCATGAAACATGAAGGAATTGTCAAAAATGACATAACACCATCTGAAAAGATAAGGTAGAACGGATTGCAATTGGAAAGCATGATGAAGAATGGTTGAGCTCCAACAAGAATGTTGATGAAGACTTCGAGGATGAATTAACATAAGAACCAGTATGAGAACTCCAGTAATGAAAACATGAGAAGTGAAAGATGAAAGAATAAGATTCAAGGCCTGCGGTGAATTAGATGGAGCTTTGAAATGATATAATTGAAATAACTTGGAGCTCCAGAAAACAAGATGAACAACTTAGAACCGAGAATATGATATGATGAACAAACTCCAGAAAACAGAGATTAAACACTCGAGGAAATAAGAATAAGATTTACTATGTGCTTATCCTTCATCAAATTAAATTGATGACCAACAATGGATTTGACATACTACTTATTCTCGTTGGAAAGAATTAAAGAGAGATCTCGCACAATCTTGGGTAAATCTTCAACGAGCACCGGTAGGATTGTGAAAAGAACAAATGAATTAAAACGCTAACAACGGAAGGGTAATCTTGAAAGAACCACCATAAGAATATGGAGACGAACGATGAGGCATCAATGAAGAATATTCGGAGGACGAAGTTGAAAACTGAGAACGAAGAATCTTCTGAAATGATGGCCTTCGGAGGATCACAATGGAAAGAATTCATGAAATGCTTCGGAAGGGTATAAAAGAATTCCTCACAATCTGAACAATGATGAGGATGGCATTAAGCTAGAACCACGAATCTTGGAAGAACGGATAAGGATTCAAGAGGAACTCGTCTTCGGTTTTCAAATCTGAGAAGACGATGAGATACACCACCATGAATTGTATAGGCCCTCCGTAATGAAGAATTAAAAGGTTGAACCAATGATGAAAATAATTTGAAAGCGATCTTGGAGAAGGCATGTGACTGATGTAATCCATTCTTACGTCACACTTTGAAAAGAATTTGAGTATAACTCCAGAAAAATTAGAAGAGTCAGGTAAGATCCTGGAAAAGACCTGTGGGTTAGGGCACACTAAAGAAATCACTGTTAGAAAAGATTGCTTGAGAGATATTTCACCGGTTGAATTAAATGGCTTGAATAAGATGACAATCCTCCAAAATAGCCTGAACGGATTAAGAATGGAAATATGAATCTTCTGAGATATCTTCAACACTCCGGAGAAGAATTAGAGAGTTGAATAAGCAAGAGAGACTTCGGATAAAAAATTTTAACATGTTAAAACATGTGAAACAAAAAGGAAGAGATATGATCATGACCGAAGCTTAAATTAAATCCACCGGCAGAATTTGAGAACAAAAGAATGATGAACTTGAAGCTCTTGAGCATCTTCCTGAGAATCACCGGATAAGAACATTGAAGGAAATGAATGAAGAAATATCACATGAATAAAATGGATACTTCATCTGAGAATTTCTGGCTCCAAGAAGAAAAGGGAGGGAGGGCGGGGAAAAAGAAAGACAATTTGAGATGAATGAATACAGAAAAATCGTCAGATTTCTCAACGGCGTCCGTATGGAGTAACTTGAAGAGAAGGCACACCGGTTGGAAAAGAATTTAACATGACCATCTTGATGATCAAGAAGGATTAGCACTCCCATAGAAATATGAGAACACCGATTAGGAAAGGTATGGAATCAACATTTGACATCGAAGCAACTCGAATACCAGAATCAAAATAAGAACAAAGGATGGATATGTTTATGAAGAAGATTATGTTGCAACATATCTATCCGAACAGAGAATTGAACGAATGAATTCCGCAGGTACATCAACTTGACGAGAAGCCACTCGGGAGAACAAAAGATAAATAAAAGAACAAGGTGCAGATAGAACAAATACAAGATAGAAGCTTCGTTCGACATATTCGTGCTGAAAGCTCATGGAACGTGTTACAAAAGGGTTTTGCAATCCCCGGATCAGCATAGCCAAGGACCCTTTAAGATGCAACTCCCGATCGGAACAAGCCCATAAAACCACTTCACTCAATGTAGAACCCCGAACTTCATATCGTGCATCCGTTGGAAGAATGCCTACGAGCTACTAGATGAACCCACCTATTAATTTCCGAAAGTTTCCAGTTATGCAATCAGGTGTTGGGGATACAGGGGAAGCACCGCGCACTCAACTCTAATCCTACATCTAGCTGTATCCATCCTTCAACACATAACCAGTTATCTCCGGAAACCGTTTGCCTCGGACCTTCGAAACGCATCTACTATACAAGCTATGGCAATACTCCCGAACTACCTCCCCAGTACTAGGTGATGTCGGGGTTATCTTGCCACTAACCGCATAGGAGAGTTTTCGATGTCGGTCATCTTAAGTATTCTAGTACTGCCGCGATATATTTGTGACGACAACACCTCGGAGCTCAACTCCCCGGGACACTGCCACAACCCCTAATGACAGGAGGCATCGAGTACAATGTTCTCGTCACAAAGACATCAAAACAATCCAAACAATACTCACGAGATCCTAAAAACAATTTGGTGCATTTTTGAGAGTAGAAGAGATAAGAGTAATCGTCAGGAGTCCTCACCAGAATGAAAAGAGATGAGGAGCAAAAGAAATCCTACTCTCCGATATATATATATAGGACTCAAAACATTTTCAAGTGTGTGCCTAGACTCAACCGTCAATGATTCGATCAATCAGTGGGGGCTTCTAGGTTGGAGAAGGCTCTGAATACCAACTTGTAATGCCCCGGATGGGACTATATCTCCTACGTGTCGAGGCACGACTTAAAAGATATAAGCCCATTCTGGAATGATCTCAAGTTTGGTATCTTTGCACGACTCATGTAAAAGAGGGATTAAATTGCAAAAGGAGATAGTTGGCTTACACTCGCCACTTCACACAATTCATTACATAAGCCAAAACATCATTCAAAACATCACAACCCGACTACGGGCGAAGATCCAAAAGAAAGATACCAAAACCTAAAGCCACAGGCCAGAATCGAATCCTAGTAGAAACCACTACTGATCGTCAAAAACGTCACAAACATACGGCCACTCTCTTCATCGAGCTCCCAGTGAAGTTCTGATCCATCTCCTGCATCATTCTCGGCTGAACCTGCATCTGGTGTTGTAGTATCTGTGAGCCACGAGGACTCAGCAATCCCATAACCATGGGTAACAAGACTAGCAAAGCTTTGTGGGTAGGAAGAGGTAAAGTGGTGAGGTTGCAGCAGCGGCTAAGCATAATATGGTGGCTAACTTACGAGTACAAGAATAAGATGAGAATCTACGCAAACGGTCGCAAACTAGTAGTGACCGCTAAAGATCCTGAACTACATACGAGTCAAGCATAACCCCACCATGTTCTCTTCTCAAAGTGAAAAGAGACAGTCACGGTTACTCACACAGTGGTGTGTTTTACTTCCGATTCTCTGGCAAGTTTTCTACAACCGGACATTAACAAATTCCAATCTGCCACATAACCGCGGGCACGGCTTTCGAAAGATCATAACCCTGCAGGGGTGTTCCAACTTAGCCCATCACAAGCTCTCACGATTAGCTGAAGAGATAAATATAATATCATCACTCCTTATCTTAGGGAAATCCGATCAGGCTCGGCATCCCGGTGCACAAGACATTTCGAGAATGGTAAAACAAGTCCAGCAAGACCTCCCGGTGTGTCAACACCCTGATAGTAGCCGCGCGTATCTCGTCTCAGGCCACGACCGGATGGGCGATTATACGAGTAAAACCAAACCTTGAGTTTCCCCGTGGTGGCCCCGCATACTCCCCATTTGGGACCAACACCATCAGCACTGGCCCCCCTGCTATGTAGAATTAAGAACCCGGGGACGCGACCCCCTATGCAAATTTAATTAATTAATTAAGTTGTTATTATGAGGCAAATTAAAACCAATGTTGGGCCTTGCTGGAGGAGTTTTATTCAAAGTCGAACTGTCAAGGGGTCCCCATCCACCCATCGTGTAAGGAACGCAAAATCAAGGAACATAATGCCGGTTTATCGGCGCCTAAGGTGGCATGAGTGGAACAAAACACCGAGCAAAAGGCCAAGCCTACCACGCATGCCCAGTATATTGGTGTGTTAATAATAATTATAGATATTGTGATATTCCAACAACAAGTTCCCTCCTGGAACGATCTGCATCTTCACCTGCAACTAACAATGCTATAAGAGGGGCTGAGCAAGCGGGTAACATAGCCAAACAGTGGTTTTGCTAGGAGGTGTCAAAGGTTAGAGGTTTCATGGCAACAAGGAGAGGGCTGACAATAAAAGATGGGTAGCGCGACATGTAACGATAGCATCGAGACTACTAAGCATGGCAATGGTAGTAAAGGTATCCAAGGGTATGATCATCTTGCCTGGGATTCCGCAAGGGAGAAGAACGGATCCATGAAGTAGATGGAGCAACAGTCGAGCGAATCCTCACAACTCCGGAACGAAACCGAAGCTAACAAGAGAAGCAACCGGAAAGAAGCAAACAACACGGTAAACACACAATCATAAACATGGCATACGATGCACATTCAAGTATGGTGCATGACTGGTTTAAATATGCATGGCATGGCAATGTGCACAAGCAACACTACAAGTTAAGTGGAGCTCAATTTGCAACGAGTTGCATATTGACGAAACACCACATTTTAATTATTTAGTTGACTCTCGTTTATTTACAAGACAAGATTAAATGTTTTTAACATGGCAAGAGGTGAAGCATAAGTAAACTACCTATCTAGGCAATTTAAATGAGGCCGGAAAAACAACAACAATTCCGGAAAATCCCCATGAGCATGTTTAGCAATTTTTAAGCAAACAACAATTCACTCATTTTAATGTTGTTAACATGATGCAGATGGCATGATCAAGTTTTATGCAAATTTTATTAAAAGGTTAACATGAAGAGATATGAAGCATAGTCACCGTGGTGGAAGGAAAAGGTGCCATGGCAACGATCCGAAAATGATGCAACGCAACATCTCAGTTCCGGTAACCCGTTGAGAGCCCGGTGCAAAAGATAACGGAGATCGTGTCAACAAGATGAAAGTGGGGTGATCCCGTAACCGGGTTCCCACGAGTCGGCGACGAGGCAACCGAGGAACACGACAAAAGATGATACGGGCATGGTGCACACAAGGGAAAACATATCATACAACCACAACATCACACGGGTCATCGTCTCGGGGTTATACCTTCGGAACACTCGTTTCGGGGCGGCTCGAGATCGTAGAGAGACGTAGTGGTACACGGGTCGTAGAGGAAGAAGTCGTTCCGTAGAGGTACACGTTAAGTAGCCGTTCACGTCATCGGTAGAGGTACTTGGCGTTCACGTGGCGGTAGTGGAAGTAGTTGTACACGGTCATCGAGGAAGTAGTGGTACACAGCGACAGTAGTCGAACTTGCGGGTCTTGGCGACGGTAGTGGTACATGTCATTTTGTCGCCGTGTAGTCGAACTCGTTTCTTCACCGAAGGTAGTCGTACACGGGGCGACGGTAGGGGTACTCGAGGCCGTCGTGGTACTTGGTGTGTTGACGACTCCGGAGACGCGGTAGAGGTACTTGACGTTCTTGGCGCATTCGGTACCGTTCTTGCCGGTCTTGACCTCTCCTATGAAGCTATGCTCGCGTGCACGAAGCAGCAAGAAAAACGCAGCAGCCAAACATAGCAACAACTCGGAGCAGCGAGGAAGAAAAAGCCGGGGCGTCGGGCTTGGGGCGGCCGTTGGACGCTGGAGAGAGGATAGCCGCGGTGCCGGCGCAGCTCCTGGCCGAGGTAGGCCTGGGGCGCGCAGAGGCGAGGCAGAGGCGAGGCGCTGAACCGCGGCAGGGGCCTGGGGCAGAGGGCGTGGCGGCGCGGCCACCTGGACGAGGCCGGGCGGGGACGCTGGAGACAAGGCCGGAGGGAGAGGGTCGGGCGCGGCCCTGCTGGCGGCGGCTGGCCTGCTGGAGAAGGGAGGGAGCGGGGCCTTGGCGCTGACGACGGCTGGATGGCCGGAGGGAGGGGGCGGCGGCGCCTTGCCGGCGGGAGGCGGAGGAGGCGACCTGCGGGGTGCGAGGGGAGGAACGGCGCTGGCTGCGGTCTGCTGCTCGGGAGGACGAGGCCGACGCGAGGAGGACCAGGCGGGGCGGAGCAGATGACTTGGCCGGGGCGACGCGGGCGCTGCCTGGCCGATGCGGGGCGAGGGGAGAGGGTGAGATCGATGCGGAGGAGGGTTCGGGCGCTGGGCGAGCGAACGAGGGGTGGCCTGGCGGCGCGAGGGAGAGAGCGAGGGGAGAGAAGAGGCTGCGGGAGCGAGCTAGGGTTGAGGGGCGATCGGGCCTGGAGGGAGGCGGGGCCTCGGGCCGAAAAGGAGGCCGGCTGGAGGCTGAGATGTTGGGCCAGCTGCGGCTGCTCTCTGCTTACTCTCTGTAGCAAAAATAAAATAGAGAGAGTTCGAAAAATAAGACAAGAGGCCATGAACCGAAAATAAAAGATGGAACATTTTTGTAAGGCTTTAAGGAATATTACCAAGCCAACAAAAGTGGTTCCAACAAAAAATAGGGAAAAGCAAACTAAAATAATTAGCTTGCCTTAAGGAGTTTGAAAGGAGTCTAGACTTTAGGAGGAGCCTCGATACAACGGAAAATTATAGACAAGGTTTGGAGGCAAGGAATAAGAAAGAGAGGGAATGAGGAAAAAATATGCAAGTGTGTTGGTTAATTCCAAACAAATGGAATATTTATTATAGCTCCCTAATTATTGGGAGGATAAGTTTTAAAGAGAAGTCATCCTTCCCTCGATTTAAATGGACCGAAGGTCCACACAATTTATTTAAGTTGAGATGCAAAAGAAATATGACATGATGGCATGATGACATGATGCAATGCAAAAATAAATAACACAAGCACAAAAGAAACACACGGGAGAACCCGGAACATCTGGAATCTTCTGGGACGTCGGTCTTCGGGCGTCACATTGGCCCATACAGTTTTGTTATGGTTGTTGAATGCAATTGCCATCTTCCTAAGAGCAGCGTCCTTGACTTTATTCTTGTCATCCTCTATGAAATGATCTGGTAGGGTGAAATGTTCCATGAGTTTTTTGCAAAGCAGAGATTTTGCTCTGTCATCGACAAAAGTAAGATCTGGACATTTCTTTGTTGGCTCTTTACATTCTTGAATGGAGATCGGGTGTTGGTCCTTCACAATAACTCCGCACTGACGAACAAACTTGTTCGCAACTGTCCTAGGCGCTACTCATTGGCCATTAACTCTGATGGCATCGATATTGTACTTTACGCCCTCCTTCATCTTTTTGGCTGGGCCTCGCACTGTCCTGTTGCTTGTAGATTTGCTCGATCCGGAGGGCTGAAAGAAGAAATATATCGATTCGTTAATATATCTTCAAATCATTAAAAACATGTGATGATCACCAGATGCCTGCTTATATAAATATACCTCGCCGGTATCTGTTATTTCAAGATCAACATTTTCAGCATCATCATCGATATCATAGTTCATGACTTCTTCAATTTGGTCGTCGCGATCGAATAGATTATCACCCTCTCCGGTATTTTTCAGATATTGGGAGCCGTCATCTTCTTCATTATGATCATCTGGCCCGCAAGGGGAGCGTATGATCTCGAACATGGCATCTTCTCCCTCTCTGCCGGTATTGTCCGTCATAGCTTTTATTTAACTAATCCAGAAGAAATATAAAATAATTTAGTATTCAAATTACAATTCATGCATGCAACCATTAAGGAAAAACTGAATCATAGTATAATATGCATCGTATCGAATAATATATAACCTCGAATACATCGTCTCGAATAATATATAATCTCGAATACATGGTCTTGAATAATATATATAATCTCGGATACATTGATCGTCTCAAATATTATATGTCGAATACATCACTAGCTAGCTAGCTAATAAAGATCGAATACTATAGAATAATCTAGTTTACTCGTGGTTCCCGAGGCGCGGGCGGTGGACACCCAAAGAGAAGAAACCATGACAGGATCATAGCTCCGGTCATCTCCCAAAAGAACCTGCCAGGTATTGGAGAACCTGACGTCCGTAGCAGCGATGTATCGACGGACGTGCTCATCCTCCTCCCTGACAAGGCGAATCACCATCTCCGGCGGTGCTGGCTCCCTCCGCACCGAAAGAGGCCCACGCGAACACCACCAAAGGAGCTCAGGGTCGATGACGGGACCCAGGGCCGCGTTCCTCACCAAGCGACGAGCCCCTGAAGGTAGCGCCTCCCAGTGCCAGCCCGACAGAGCCCAGTCCCGGACAAGGAGTCCTCTGAAGCAGGACGTCATCGCGAACGGGTCGACGGCGAGGATGCGGGTCGGGCATCGTCGAGAACAAATACTATATGCAAACGTAACATTCTAAATTTCTATAAATAAAATTATAAGAAACTAAAAAAAAATCGATCATCGTCTAACAATTTGAAATTAATCTAATTCATCTAGCTAAAACTAACATTTCTAAAATTTCTAACGTTTCTATATAACTAACATTTCTATATACTATTTGACATTAATCTAATCTAATTAATTATTTCATCTAAAACTTTGTATAAAAAACACAAAAAGTGTGTGTGTGTGTGTGTGTGTGT
>LR738712.1:156246669-156385065 GCA_902687465.1 Secale cereale | reverse complement strand
GACGGCAACGGCGAGGTCGAGGCGATGGCGACGGGGGCGGGGACGGAGACGGCGACGGGGGCGGCGCGCGACAGCGACGGGGGCAGCGCGACAGGGGCGGCGACGACGACGACGAGGGGACGGGGCAGCGCGCGACGGGGGCGGCAACAGCGTCGACGGAGAGAAACAGATTAAGAACAAAGGGAAACTGATTTTTTTTTTTTGAAGTGTTGTATATATAAAAGGCAACTTTAGTACCGGTTGGAGCCACCAACCGGTACTAAAGGCCTGTTTTGGCCAGACCAAGCGGCGGGAAGGGCAGGCCTTTAGTACCGGGTCGTGGCTCCAACCGGTACTAAAGGTAGCCCCTTTAGTACGGGTTGCAGCCACGACCCGATACTAAAGGGTGTGCGCTGCCACCCGCGGTGAGCAAAGTTTAGTCCCACCTCGCTAGTCGAGGAGCCCCAGGACTAGTTTATAAGCCCCGGCGCGGGCACTGCATTGAGCTCCTCTCTAATGCAGGCCTTGTGGGCGTAAAATTTCTACTCTGCCCTGTTGGGCCTACTGGTCTAGCGGGCCTGCATCCCGGCCCAACTACAGGTTGGGTTTCTAGTCGTATGCAGGCTGCTGTGGCCTAGTAGGTGGGCTTTTTTTTAGTTTTTCTATTTTCTGCTTTATTTGAATTATTTTATTTATTTTTAAGTTGGTTTTTTGCTGTATTTAGAGTTTCTTTGTGAGTATTTTTGCTCTAGGTACAAAAAATTATAAACTTTTTGTTAGTGCGGGTAGTTTTTTAATTTGAATAGTTTAAATTTGAATTATTTCAAATTTGTGTGAATCACTAGTTTGTGAATAACTTAACTTTAAAAATAGATTTTTCAGTGATTCTTTTTTCTTATGTTTAATATTAGTGTGTTTATCATTATATTCAACTTGGTAATACTTAGGTTATATAAAAAAGTGAAATGCCTTTGTGACAGCTGACTTTTTGTCCGAAACCCTGATATTTCGAAAGAGATTGTCCATTTTGTACACGAAGTGCATCCAGTTTTTGTCGTAACCCTCTCTACGTTTTTGCACATGCTATGTGGGTGAAATTATGATACTGTGCCAACTTTTAACCTTTGCAGAGTTCGTTTGAAGTGTTTTTAAATTTCAAGGTCATTTAGCTGAAAAATTCAGTAAATGCATGAAAGAATTTGTTTGCACATAAAATTTCCTTGCGTTTCAAATGCCAAAACACATAAGTACCCTAACTATTACAAAGATTCCCTCCGGTTTGTTTGAACCGGGACTTTCCAGATATATAAGTCCGGAGACTCACTAGAGAAGAAAGTGATGACAGTGAAGCCGATCACATCCCAGAGTGGGATCTTTGGGTGTGAAATTTTTTCTTTGCGTGTGTCCCTTTGCGCCGTAACCATGGACAATCTTCATTATTCACTGTGAATGGATCAATTTCATCAAACTTTTCATAATCTTCTAACATGTCTGTCTTGTCATCCACTCCCACGATGTTTCTTTTCCCAGAAAGAACTATGTGGCGCTTTGGCTCATCGTATGATGCATTCGCTTCCTTATCATTTCTTTTTCTCGGCTTGGTAGACATGTCCTTCACATAGAAAACTTGTGCCACATCATTGGCTAGGACGAATGGTTCGTCTGCATACGCAAGATTGTTGAGATCCACTATTGTCATTCCGTACTGCGGGTCTTCAGTTACCCCGCCTCGTTTCATATTGACCCATTTGCACCGAAACAAAGGGACCTTCAAACCACGTCCATAGTCAAGTTCCCATATGTCCTCTATGTAACCATAATATGTTTCCTTTCCGTCTTGGTTACTGCATCAAAGCGGACACCACTGTTTTGGTTGGTGCTCTTCTTATCTTGGGCGATCGTGTAAAATGTATTCCTATTTATCTCGCACCCTTTGAAAGTCATTATATTCGAAGATGGTAACTGGGACAGTAAGTACATGTCATCTTCAATAGCGGCGTCATGCATGGCACGTGTCCGCAACCAGCCGACAAAAGTCGTCGTTTGTTCACGTGTAATCCAGTCGTCAGACTCCACCGGGTATTTGGAGCGTAGAAAATTCTTGTGTTCGTCCATATACGGAGCCACCAAGGTGGAGCTCTGCAGAAATTTGTAGTATGCTTGAGTGAGAGAATGCCCATCCATACATATTATTTGATCCCCTCCTAGCGTGCCTTTTCCATCGAGTCTGCCCTTATGCCGCGATTCACGAACACCAATCGGCATAAGGTCAGGAATAAAGTCAATACAAAACTCAATGACCTCCTCATTTTCATGGCCTTTGGAGATGCTTCCTTCTGTCCTAGCATGGTTATGAACATATTTCTTTAAGACTCCCATGAACCTTTCAAAGGGGAACATATTGTGTAGAAATACAGGACCCAAAACGTTAATCTCTTCGCATAGGTGAACTAGGACGTGCGTCATGATGTTGAAGAAGGATGGTGGGAACACCAACTCGAAACTGACAAGACATTGTACCAAATCATTCTGTAATGTTGGTATGATTTCTGGATCAATTACCTTATGAGATATTGCATTGAGGAATGCACATAGCTTCACAATGGCTAATCGAACATTTTTTGGTAGAAGCTCCCTCAATGCAATCGGAAGCAGTTGCGTCATAATCACGTGGCAGCCATGAGATTTTAGGTTCTGGAACTTTTTCTCTGCCATATTTATTATTACCTTTATATTCGACGAGAAGCCAGACGATACCTTAATACTGAGCAGGCATTCAAAAAAGAATTCCCTCTCTTCTTTGGTAAGAGCGTAGCTGGCATGACCCTGATGTATGCCATTTTTTCTGTGCATACGTTGCTGGTCCTCCCGTGCCTCCGGTGTATCTTTTGTCTTCCCATACACGCCCAAGAAGCCAAGCAGGGTCACGCAAAGATTCTTCGTCACGTGCATCACGTCGATTGTGGAGCGGACCTCTAGGTCTTTCCAATAGGGCAGGTCCCAAAATATAGATTTCTTCTTCCACATGGGTGCGCGTCCGTCAGCTTCATTTGGAACAGGTTGTCCGCCAGGACCCTTTCCAAAGACTACCTTCAAATCCTTGACCATATCATGTACATAAGAACCAGTTTGGTGGCGAGGCTTCGTCCGGTGATCCGCCTCACCTTTGAAATGCTTGCCTTTCTTTCTTACGGGATGCCTGCTCGGAAGAAATCGACGATGTCCGAGGTACACATTTTTCCTACAATTATCCAAATATATACTATCGGTATCATCCAAGCAATGCGTGCATGCGCGGTATCCTTGTTTGTCTGTCCTGAAAGGTTACTGAGAGCAGGCTAATCATTGATGGTAACGAACATCAATGCCTTTAGATCAAATTCTTCCTGTCTGTACTCATCCCAGACACCTACACCTTTTCCATTCCACAGTTGTAAGAGTTCTTCAACTAATGTCCTTAGGTACACATCAATGTCGCTGTCGAGTTACTTAGGGCCTTGGGTGAGCACTGGCATCATAATGAACTTCCGCTTCAAGCACAACCAAGGAGGAAGGTTATACATACATAGAGTCATAGGCCAGGTGCTATGGTTTCTGCTCTGCTCCCCAAAAGGATTAATGACATCTGCGCTTAGACCAAACCATACGTCCCTTGCGTCACCTCCAAACTCCTCCCTGCTATACTTTCTCTCGATTTTCTCCACTGCGACCCGTCAGCGGGTACTCTCAACTTTCCGTCTTTCTTACGGTCTTCTCTGTGCCATGGCATCGCCTTGGCATGCTCTTTGTTTTGGAAGAAACGTTTCAGCCATGGTATTATAGGAGCATACCACATCACCTTGACAGGAATCTTTTTCCTGGGGCGCTCGCCCTCGACATCACCAGGGTCATCGCGGCTGATCTTATAGCGTAATGCACCGCATACCGGGCACGCGTTCAAATCCTTGTACTCAGCACGGTAGAGGATGCAGTCATTAGGGCATGCATGCATCTTCTGCACCTCTAACCCTAGAGGGCAGACAACCTTCTTTGCTTTGTACGTACTCTCGGGCAATTCGTTGTCTTTTGGAAGCATCTTCTTTAACATTACCAGCAACTTTCCAAATCCCTTGTTAGATACACCATTCTCTGCCTTCCATTGCAGCAATTCCAGTGTGGTGCCCAGCTTTTTCTTGGCAGCTTCGCAATTTGGGTACAACAATTTCTTCTAATCCTCTAACATTCGCTGCAACTTTACCCTCTCCTTTTCAGTTGTGCAATTTCTCTTTGCATCGGCAATGGCCCGACCTAGATCATCAGCGGGCTCATCTGATGCCTCTTCTTTAGCTTCTTGCCGCATTGTCGGCTCAGCTTCTTCCCTCATTGTTGTACCATCGTATTCAGGGAACCCATGGCCAGGATAGTTGTTGTCATCCTCATCTTCTTCATTGTCTTCCATCATAACCCCTCTTTCTCCGTGCTTGGTCCAAACATTATAGTGGGGCATGCAACCGGACTCAAACAGGTGGACGTGAATGGTTATTGAGTTAGAGTAATTGTGATCATTCTTACAGCCAGCACATGGACAAGGCATAAAACCATCCGCCCGCTTGTTTGCCTCAGCCGCATTCAGAAAAGTATGCACGCCATTAATGAACTCGGGAGAGCATCGGTCATCGTACATCCATTGCCGGCTCATCTTCATTACACAACACCGAAAATACCAAATTAATACAAGTTCATACATAAAGTTCATACAACACTTAAATGCAACATACAAATAACTCTCTCACTAAATCATTTAAATGCAACAACAAATGCGATCAAGATTGCAACTAAGGTAACAATTGATCCAACAGCATAATGATACCAAGCCTCATTATCAATGGCATATTTTCTTATCTTTCTAATCTTCAAGCGCATTTTGTCCATCTCGATCTTCTGATCATCGACGACAGCGGCAACATGCAACTCCAATTCCATCTTCTCCCCCTCAATCCTTTTAAAATTTTCTTTCAAATACTCCCTCCGTCCGAAAATACTTGTCATCAAAATGAACAAAAAGGGATGTATCAAGAACTAAAATACATCTAGGTACATCCCCTTTTATTCATTTTGATGACAAGTATTTTCGGACAGAGGGAGTACTCGTTTTCTCTTTCAACTAAATTTAACCTCTCGACGGATATCAAAACCATGGCACTATGTATAACAAACAACGTACGGGTAAGATAATTATACCAGTAACTATATATCTAAATCACACAAACATGATTTTTTAATATAAAAAAGATAAGAACAAGAGGCTCACCACAAGGTGGTGCCGATGACAGGACGGTGCGGACGATCGACGGTGGTTAGGACGAAGACGGGAAGGCACTAAGTAAACCACACCTACAATTGCAAACTAAGTGTTATTTTGAGCTCAAATTGCATATAAATCAAATAAACTACCACATATAATTCCTCCCAAATTACTAAAACCCACAAATTAATGACTATATAAAGCATTGCAAGAGCTAATCTAGCAATGAGAGATGAAAGGACAAAGTTGCTTACCTTTGTGATCACTTGGATGGATGGGGTGCCTTCAAATCTTCACAAATTTTGGCAAAAATGGAGTGTGAGCTCGAGGGTAGTGGGGAAGAACAGAGAGGAGAGAGGAAAGTGGAAAACAGAGCGAGCTCGGGTGGACGAAGGATTTATGTAGGACGACCTTTAGTACCGGTTCGTGGCAAGAACCGGTACTAAAGGTGCTGGAAGGGCCCCAGTCTAACAACATTCTGCCACCACTCTCTTTAGTACCGGTCCGTGGCACGAACCGGTGCTAAAAGTTTGGCACAAAGCGGTACTAATGAGAGTGGCCCACCTAGCCGTTGGAACCGGCACTAATGATCACATCAGTGCCGACTCATATCAAAATCAGGACTAATGATCTGAACATTTGACCCTTTTTCTACTAGTGAAGTGATCCTAGTTACTCACGTTCATGCATAACCCCACCGTGTTCACTTCCCGAAGCCCTTCAGAAAGAGACCATCACGGCTACTCACACATGTAGTGTATTCTTATGAAATGGTGTCAAGTTATCAACAACCGGATATTAACAAATTCCCATCTGCCACATAACCGCGGGCACGGCTTTCGAAAGTTCATAACCCTGCAGGGGTGTCCCAACTTAGCCCATCACAAGCTCACGATCTGCGGAGTCGCAACTCCAAATTGGGAAGACCAGAGTATTCTCAAAATCCCGTGCTCAAGATATTTCGACAAAGGTAAAACTAAACCAGCAAGACCTCCCGACGTGCCAACACCCTGATAGTAGCCGTGCGTATCTCGTCTCAGGCCACGACTGGATAGGTCAACCTACAGGTAAATACCAGATACGTTGGGTTTCCCCAAGGCGGCCCTGCAGTCTGCCCAGTTTGGACCAACACTCATGAGGAGCACCGGCCCGGGTTGTTGATTAAGAACTCGGGTTAATTACTCCCTATGCAAGTTTTAGATGTTAGGAAAATGGTAAAACCAAAGTTGGGCCTTGCCGGAAAATCCTTAAACAATGCGAATTATCAAGGGGCCCATAAACCCCAACCGTGTTAGGAACGCAAAATCAAGGAACATGACACTGGTTTATCGGGTCCTAAGGTGGCATGAGTGGAACAAAACACCAAGCAGAAGGCCCAGCCTTCCACCCATTACCAATATATATGTGCATTAATGTAATTAAGATAAATATTGTGTTATCCCAATAAACAAGTCCAAACTTGGAGCAATCTTCAAACTTCACCTGCAACTAGCAACGCTATAAGAGGGGCTGAACAAAAGCGTACTTAGCCAATCAATGGTTTGCTAGGAAGGCGGTTAGAGTGTTTCATGGCAACATAGGAGGCTGACAGACAGGAATAAGCATCGAGGAATAGCTAAAGATCGAAACAACTAGCAAGGCAAAGATAGAGGTGATATCTGGGAACGGTCATCTTGCCTGGGATTCCGCAAGGAAGAAGAACGAGTCCATGAAGAAGACAAATAGAGGTAGTCGAACGGATCCTCACAACTCCGGAACGAAACCGAAGCTAACGAGAGAAGCATACCAAAAAGAAGCAAACAACATGGTAAACACACAAGCATAAACATGGCATATGATGCACAACCAAGTATGATGCATGTCCGGTTTAAATATGCATGGCATGGCAAAGTGCACAAACAATACTACAAGTTAAGTGGAGCTCAATATGTAACGAGTTGCATATTGACGAAACACCACATCTAATTATCTACACTGCTCTCAGTTATGAACCCAACAAGTTTAAATGTTCTTTAACATGGGAAGAGGTGAAGCATAAGTAAACTACACTGTCTAAGCATTTTAAATGAGGCCGGAAATAACAACAACAATTCCGGAAACTCCCCATGTCATCTAGCAATTTTTAATGCAAACAACAATTTAAACATTTAAATGTTGTTATCAAGATGCGGATGGCACGTTCAAGTTTTATGCAATTTTTATTAAAAGGTAACATGAAGATGATATGGAGCAATTGTCACCGTGGTGGAAAGAAAGGGTGCCACGGCGGCGAATCCGAAAATGATGCCACGGCAACATATTGGTTCCGGTAACTCGTTGAGAGACCGGTGCAAAAGAAGGACGGAGCTCGTGTCATGCAAGAGATGTGGGGTGATCCCGGTAACTGGGTTCCCACGGGCCGGTGGCAAGGCGAACGAGGGGCATCAGAAGCGACGATTCGGGCACGGTGCAAACAAGTGAACATCTCATACAACACAACATGCATCCGTTCACGGGCGTTGTCTTAGCGGTATACCTTCGAAGCATGCGTTTTGGGGCGGCTCGAGTCGAGGGAAGTAGTGGAAGTAGTCGTTCTCGCGATGGTAGTGGAAGTAGTGGAACACGTCTCGGGGAGGGACTTGACGAATCCAATGTCTTCGGGGGTCGTCATTGAACTTGTCGAATCCCACGACGAGGGTAGTGGACGTCATGGAAGTACTCGTTCACGGACGTAGTCGAACTTGACGAATCTGAACTCTTCGAGGGTCGTCGTGGTACTCGTTCATGTAGTAGTCGTACACGTAGAGGTACTTGACGTTCCGGTGCGGTAGTCGTCCGGGTGGTCCTGCGGTCTCGATGTTGGCCATGGTGGTCTAGCTGCAGCGACAGCAGCAAGGGCGTTGGGGCTGAAGGGCGCAGAGGAGTCCAGGACAGGGCAAAGGAATGCAGCGAAGCTCCTGCGGTAGCCGGTAGCGCGCAGGAAGAGCAACGACAGAAGCAGCTGGATCAAAAGGAGGAGGGGGTCGCGGGAAGCCGGTCTAGGCCGGATCCGAGCAAAAGAGGCTGGGCCTGGGCGATGCAGTGGACGGGAGCTAGGGCTTGGCGCGGCGGCAGCAGAGGCACGGCGCTGGTCGTGGTCGCCGACGCAGCTGGACGACACGGACACCATGGTGGGAAGGCGGCGAGCTGGAGGCTGACCAAGGGAGTAGGAGGAGCATGCGTGACGTGGCCTCGGCTGCCATGGCCGGAGGCGAGGTCCTGACGAGGCCGGGGTGTCGAGGAGGAGCAGGGAACGGGCCTGGCCGAAGAGGAGGCCGCGGTTGGAGGTCGGGCGACGGGGCCAACGGAGTTGGCCGCCTGGCGGTTGCCGACTGCAGCGGGGCGCGGCGCCTAGCACGGAGGCGGCGCACGAGGCTTGCTGGCGGTGAGGGGGCACGTGTGCCATGGCGGGGCGAAGTAGAGAGGGGCAGGGCACGAGCGAGAGGGAGAGATCGGGAGGAGGGAGTGGCGGCGCAAGGGAAGGAGGACGAAGGGGAAGGAGAGGATCGAGAGGAGAGGGGTCGGACGAGCTAGGGTTAACAGCTGGGATGGGCCGGCTGCGGGAATGGTTGGGCCCAACTGGGCCTAATCGTCCTGGTCGGCTCCCTTTCTGCTTCTATTGTCCCCAAAAAAAACAGAAAACCAAACAAAGAAGAAAAGAGAAGTAAGGAGGTGCTAGGGGTAGTGTAAGGACACGGGGTTAATTTTCGCGGACTCATAAAAATGAGCATGATCCAAGAAAATAGAAGGAGGCAAGATTGAACGATGAAAATTCAAACTCATTTGAATTTTATTCAAATGGGTTTGAACTAGGACTCGGTTTTTGAAGTGTGCAAAAATGTTTGGATTTTTGGAGGAACCTCGATAAAAGAGATAAGAATTATTGGCAAGGTATGAGAGACAAAACTTGGAGTGAAAAAGGCATTGGGAATATTTGCAAGTGTGTTTAGGTGATTCAAAGCAATGGAATATTTTATAATAGCTCCATAAATATTAGGAGGATATGCTATAAAGAGAAGTCACTCTTCCCTCGGTTTAAATGGATCGAAGATCCACACAATTTATTTACTTGGGATGCAAAAGGTTTATGACATGATGGCATGATGACATGATGCAATGCAAACATAAATAAAGCAAGCACAAATGAAACACACGGGAAAAACCCGAAACATATGGAAGTTTTCTTGAGCGTCGGTCTTGGGGCGTCACACTTTCGACTTGAGTGTAGCCTTGGGCGATGATAAATGCTTTGTTGCGGACGACTTGATCATCTTCGTCTTGCTTGTTGTGAAACACCCATTTGGTACCGATGATGCTATGGTTGTTGTCGGGCTTTTCGACCAATGTTCACACTTGATTTCTCTCGAAGTTATGCAGCTCTTCATGCATGGCGTTCACCCAATCTGGATCATCGAGAGCATCTTCAACCTTCATAGGTTCAAGGTTAGATATGAAACAGTAATGTCATTGTAGATTTGCTCTATGGGATGATCTCTAGCAATTCTTGCTCTAACTCGTGAAAGCTTTTGCTTGGGTCGGGGTGGAACATCTTCTTCATTGTCTTCTTCCTCCTCTTGTCCTTCTTCATTGTTGTTGATGTTATTGTCCCCTTGTGGAGGTGGAGAAGGAGGTTCATGAGGTTCATCTTGATGCACATCCTCGTTTCCTTCGTCATGACGTGTTCCACTTATGGATGCCTCCAAGTCAACGTGAGGTTCACCTTGTTGTGAGGTAGGAGCTTCCACATGGACAGACGAAGTACTCGCTTTCACCTCCGTTGGACGGATCTTGCCAATAGACAAGTCTTGGATTGCCTACAAAGGATCTTTATCCCCTACATCAATTGGCAATTGCTCAATTTGCGAGCCGTTAGATTCATCAAACTTCACATCTACCGTCTCTTCAACCTTTCGGGTGAAATTGTTGTAGACATGGTACCTGTGAGAGTTTGAACCGTAACCAAGTAGGAAACCTTCATGAGATTTAGGAGCAAATTTCGAACGATGATGCTTATCAAGAATGTAGCACTTTGAGCCGAATACTCGAAAGAATCCCACTTGGGGTTTGTTACCAGTGAGAAGCTCGTATGCTGTCTTGCCGAGAAGCTTGTGAAGATACAAGCGATTTGTTGCATCACAGGCTGTCTCAACAGCTTCTGCCCAAAAGTGCCTTGGCGTCTTGTATTCATCAAGCATCGTTCTTGCCATCTCGATCAGGGTTCGGTTCTTTCTCTCAACAACTCCATTTTGTTGAGGCGTGTACGTAGCCGAGAACTCATGTGAAATCCCTTCTTCGTCAAGAAAGGTATCCACATTTGTGTTCTTGAACTCCGTTTCATTGTCGCTGCGAACCTTCTTGATCTTCACTTCAAATTGATTTTGGCCTTCCTAGCAAAGTTTTTGAAGATCTTTTGGACCAGCGAAATGTCATCAAGAAAGAACACCCACGTAAATCTTGAAAAATTATCAACAATGACTAATCCAAAGGAGTTACCACCGAGGCTTTTGTAAGCGTTGGGACCTAAAAGATCCATATGGAGTAGCTCAAGTGGTCTTCTAGTAGTCATGATGTTATTCACGGGATGACTTCCTCCAACTTGTTTTCTTGCTTGACAAACACTACAAAGTCTATCCTTGTCAAATATAACATCGTTAATACCAACGATATGATCACCTTTAATTAGCTTATCGAGATTTTGCATACCGACATGACTTAACCTTCTATTCTTAGTGAAGTCAACAATGTATAGGTCACCTCTACGTATGCCGGTAAAGACCATGTTGTGATTATCTCTACGAAAGACTAGGCAATCAACATGAGTAAATAGCACATTTAAACCAAAGTCAGCCAATCTAGACACGGAGAGAAGATTATATCCGAGGGATTCTACAAGCATGACATTCTAAATTGAGCTATCATTGGATATGGCCACCTTACCAAGGCCAACAACTTTACCATTAGAGTTTTCACCAAAGGTAACATACTTTTGTGGACCATCATTTCTAGCAAGCTCATCAAACATGTCCTTATCTCCGGTCATGTGATCCGTGCAACCACTATCAAGCACCCATTCCTTTCCTCCAGCTGTGTAACCACGAAGATTTGCCATAAGACCAAAATGTCTCATTTGTTCATCAAGTTCATCTTCATCGTAGTATCCATGTTTCTCATCGTCATGTGATTGATCAACACCTAGAGAGAGTGATTCATTAGAAGTATGACAGTAACAATGTTCATCTCTATGAATCCTAATGACTTCGGAAATGATATTGCTAGTTATTCCAACATCTCCTTTGGCAAGCATGAGTTCACGAAGCTCAAACAAACAATCACCGAACTTAGGATCACTAGTACTCATCTTATTTAAGGCAATAGACTTATGGAGAATCTCATCAAGATTTTTCAAGGAATAATTAGGAAATCGTTCCTCTAAAAATCTCCATATGGTGTAAGCACAATCTAAAACAGGTAAGCTAGCAATCAAGTTTTTGGGAATCCTCTAATAATAAGATTGATAGTTCTAAGATTGCGATCATCTCAAGTTTCTCATTACGAGTGGGATTTGAAGCATCAATGGGGGGCATGCAAGGATTATCAATGTACTTGTTCAAATGATATTCATTTAAAATCTCAAGCATCTCATTTTTCCATTCCTGAAAGTACTTTCCATCAAGCATAGGTACTCTAAGTCTAATACTCACCAACGTAGACTCATCCATCTTCCTCCAATGGTGATTAAACCAAAGCAATGGAGACCAATGCTCTGATACCAATTGGGAGGATCAAGAAGATAATTTGTCTAGAGGGGGGTGAATAGACTCTAACAAGAAAAGTGGCAGCTTTTAACATACTTGATGTTGGAGTGGAGTTTTGGCACATGTTTAACTTTCACAATACACAACAAGCATGTATGACAAGAGAATATAGGTATTGTGAAGTAAAGCATGCAACTTTGACCACTTGACTAAAGCAAAAGCTAGCCTTTTCCTAATTTTAATTCTTGGCAGATTTTAGCAACTTAGCACAAGTCAAGCAATCAACCTACACATGCAATTTTAAGAGTATAGCACCGGAAAGTAAACAATTGCATATGAAGGTAAAGGGAGGAGTTTAGAGGGATCAAATGCAAGTGAAGACAACAATGTTTTTTGTCTTGGTTCCGATAGGTGGTGCTATCGTACATCCAAGTTGATGGAGACTTCGACCCACGAAGGGTAACGGCTGCGTGAGTCCACGGAGGGCTCCACCCACGAAAGGTACACGAAGAAGCAACCTTGTCTGTCCCACCATGGCCATCGCCCACGAAGGACTTGCCTCACTAGCGGTAGATCTTCACGAATTAGGCGATCTCCTTGCCCTTACAAACTCCTTGGTTCAACTCCACAATCTTGTCGGAGGCTCCCAAGTGACACCTAACCAATCTAGGAGACACCACTCTCCAAAAGGTAATAAACAGTGTGTTGATGATGAACTCCTTGCTCAAATGCTTCAAGTGATAGTCTCCCCAACACTCAAACAGCTCCTCACAGATTTGGATATGGTGGAAGAAAATTTTGAGTGGAAAGCAACTTGGGAAAGGCTAGAGAACAAGATTCATTTGGTAGGAATGGAATATCTTGATCTCAACACTTGAGTAGGTAGTTCTCTCTCAGAACATAGAAGTGTAGGTATGTTCTGATGGCTCTCTCCACGAGTGAAGAGTGGGTGGAGGGGTATATATAGCCTCCACACAAAATCTAACCGTTATACACAATTTACTAAACTTGGTGGGACCGATTCAAAGAACTCGGTCAGACCGATTTAGTTCATAATGTGACCGTTAGGTATTTCGGTGGGACCGATATGATCAACTAGGTCAGACCGATTTCATTAGGGTTGGGGCATAACGTAATCTCGGTGCGACCGATTACACAAACTCGGTGAGACCGATTTTGGTAATAAGCACACAGAGAGTTGGTCAGGCAAACTCGGTGGAACCGATTCGCTCATTTCGGTGAGACCGAAATGTTACGAAGAGGCAATAGAGAGTTTGCATTATAGACTCGGTGGGACCAATTGCACATCTCGGTTAGACCAAAAATATTGCAACAGGCAACAGAGAGTTTGCAATCCCATCTCGGTGAGACTGAGATCCCATTCGGTGATACCGAAATGATTAGGTTTTCTGGCAGTGGCTATGTCAAATGAACTCGGTGGCGTCGGATAGATATTTTCGGTGGGGCCAAGTTTGACTTTTGGTTTGGGACACATGTGGATGTGAGAAAGTGGTTGAGGGTTGTGGAGCATATCACTAAGCATCATGAGCAAGCAAGCCATTAAGCAACAACTCATCCCCTTTTAATAGTATTGGCTTTCCTATGGACTCAATGTGATCTTGGATAACAGAAATAGAAAATGTAGAGTCCTTAGCTTTGAGCTTGAGCCAATCCTATGTCCTTAATATCTTGAAGGGGTTCCACATCCTCTAGCCCATGCCACTCCATCTGTTGAACTTGTCTGAAACCTACTAGATGAAAACATTAGTCCAACAAAAGATATGTTGACATTAATTACCAAAATCACCCAGGGAGCACTTGTATAGGTTTTTGTAAATTGTATAGGTGCACTAGTTCGGCGAAGAGATGGTGATACAAGTGCAATATGGATGGTAGATATAGGTTTTTGTAATAAGAAAATATAAAAACAGCAAGGTAGTAAGTGGTAAAAGTGGGCATAAACGGTATCGCAATGCGTTGAAACAAGGCCTAGGGTTTATACTTTCACTAGTGCAAGTTCTCTCAACAATAATATCATAACTGGATCATATAACTATCCCTCAACATGCAACAAAGAGTCACTCCAAAGTCACTAATAGCGGAGAACAAACGAAGAGATTATTGAAGGGTACGAAACCACCTGAAAGTTATTCTTTCTAATCGATCTATTCAAGAGTCTATAGTAAAATAGCATGAAGCTATTCTTTCTGTTCGATCTATCTTAGAGTTCGTACTAGAATAACACCTTAAGACGCGTATCAACAAAAACCCTAATGTCACATAGATACTCCATTGTCACCTCAAGTATCCATGGGCATGATTATACGATATGCATCACACAATCTCATCTATTCAACCAACAGAAATAACTTCAAAGAGTGCCCCAAAGTTTCTACCGGAGAGTCAAGATGAAAATGTGTGCCAACCCCTATGCATAAGTTCGCAAGAACCCGCAAGTTGATCACCAAAACATACATCAATACATCACGTGATATCCGATTGTCACCACAGATAAGCACATGCAAGACATACATCAAGTGTTCTCAAATCCTTAAAGACTCAATCTGATAAGATAACTTCAAAGGGAAAACTCAATTCATCACAAGAGAGTAGATGGGGAGAAACATCATAAGATCCAACTATAATAGCAAAGCTCGCGATGCATCAAGATCGTGCCATCTCAAGAACATGAGAGAGAGAGAGAGATCAAACACATAGCTACTGGTACATACCCTGAGCCCCGAGGGTGGACTACTCCCTCCTCAACATGGAGAGCGCCGGGATGATGAAGATGGCCACCGGAGAGGGATCCCCCCTACGGCAGGGTGCCAGAACAGGGTCTAGATTGGTTTTGAGTGGCAACAGAGGCTTTCGGCATTGGAACTCCCGATCTAGGTTATTTTCTAGAGGTTTCTGTATATATAGGGGGTGTTGGAGTCAAGGACAAGTAAAGGAGGTCTTCTTCCGGGCTGTCCACGAGGCAGGGGGCGCCCCATACCCTCGTGGGCAGCCCATGGACCTTCTGGTCCTCCTCCGGTACTCTCTGGTCTTCTTCTGGTCCAAAAACGTCCTCCGTTGAGTTTCAGGTCAATTGGGCTCCGTTTGATATTCCTTTTCTGTGATACTCCAAAACAAAGGAAAGACAGAAACTGGCACTGAGCTCTGGGTTAATAGGTTAGTCCCAAAAATCATATAAAAGTGTATATAAAAGCCCATAAAACATCCTAGAAGGATAATATAATAGCATGGAACAATAAAAAATTATAGATACGTTGGAGACGTATCAGCTGCTATTAAATATCTTATGGAAAAGAAAGATGCTAAACCTAGAATTATTCGGTGGGTTCTCTTGCTACAAGAATTTGATTTGTATATCACTGATAGAAAAGGAGCTGAGAACCCTGTAGCTGATAACTTGTCTAGGCTTGAAAATGTGCTTGATGACCCACTACCTATTGATGATAGTTTTCCTGATGAGTAGTTAGATGCAATAAATGTTGCTAATAATTCTCTTTGGTATGCTGACTATGCTAATTACATTGTTGCTAAATATTTACCAACTAGCTTTACATACCAATAAAAGAAAAAAAATTCTTCTATGATTTAAGACACTACTTTTGGGATGACCCACATCTTTATAAAGAAGGAGTAGATGGTATTATTAGACGTTTTGTACGTGAGCATGAACAGGGACAAATCTTTTGGAAATGTCACTCTCAAGCAAATGGAGGGCATCATGCTGGAGATCGAACAGCTCACAAGGTATTACGATCTGGATTTTACTGGCCTACTCTCTTCAAGGATGCCCGTAAGTTCGTCTTATCTTGTGATAAATGTCAAAGAATAGGTAATATCAGTAAGCGTCAAGAAATTCCTATGAATTATTCACTTGTTGTTGATCCATTTGATGTTTAAGGATTTGATTACGTGGGACCTTTTCCTTCCTCTAATGGGTAGATACATATTTTGGTTGCTGTTGATTATGATACTAAATGGGTAGAAGCTATTCCAACCAGTAGTGCTGATCACAACACCTCTATTAAAATACTTAAGGAAGTTATTTTCCCAAGGTTTGGAGTCCCTAGATATTTAATGATTGATGGTGGTTCACAGTTTATTCATGGCGTTTTCCGTAAAATTCTTGCCAAGTATGATGTCAACCATAGAATTGCATCACCTTATCATCCTCAGTCTAGTGGTCAAGTTGAGCTTAATAATAGAGTAATAAAATTAATTTTACAAAAGACTATCAATGGGTCCATGAAGAATTGGTATAAGAAATTAGATGATGCACTTTGGGCTTATAGAACAACCTATAAAAATCCTATGGGTATGTCTCCTTATAAAATGGTTTATGGAAAAGCTTGTCATTTGCCTCTTGAGTTAGAACATAAAGCATTTTGGGCAATCATAGAAATCAACTATGATTTCCAACTTGCCGGTGAAAAGAGGTTATTTGATATTAGATCATTAGATGAATGGAGAACCCAAGCTTATGAAAATGCAAAGTTATTTAAAGAAAAAGTTAGAAGATGGCATGATAAAAGAATCCAAAAGTGTGAGTTCAAAGTCGGAGAATATGTTCTTTTGTACAACTCTCGTTTCAGGTTCTTTGCAGAAAACTCCTCTCTAAATGGGAAGGCCCATACGCCATCGAGGAGGTTTATCGGTCTGCAGCTATCAAAATAAATAATGCTGGAGGTACTAACCCGAAGGTTGTTAATGGGCAATGAATAAAGCATTACATCTCACGTACGCCCATTAATGTTGAAAGCAATATTATCCAAACTTTGACACCAGAAGAAAACATAAAAGAGTCGTTCCGGAACACTCCAGAATCCTAGAAATAAGGAGATACGTGATACGGTAAGTAAACGGACTCTGAAAAATCCGCAAAAATATTTTTTGGCAGTTTTGGAATATTTAGAAAATTAGGAAATTAAGAAACTTCCAGGAAGCGTACCCTGGTGGGCACAAGACACCAGGGCGTGTCAGGCTTTCTTGGCGTGCCCCGGTGGGTTGTGCCCACCTCGGGCACCTTTCGGATTCCGTTTATCTACAGTTTTCTTGTTTCCCAAGATAAAAAATCTTTATATACCCCCCAAACTTGTTTATCACTGTATCGCGGAGAGATCCTCTATTTTCTTTTCTAGATGTTTTCGGTCAGATCTACCCAGCTAGGCATCATGTCTTCCTCCTCCTCCAACCCAATGGAAGAAGATGCTTGGCTGATGAAGATCGAGCTGAAGAGAGAAGAACCCGTAGAAGCTGCAAAAGATGACAAAGGAAAAGAGGTCATCGGTGATCAAGCACCGGTAGTCGAGCAAGCACCACCGGCAGAGGAGGAGGAAGAAGATATCCTTAAACCCTACTATGCTCTTCTTACTCCCACTGAGATTCAAGCCTTTCAGATCATTGAAATGGTTCATGTGAAAAATAAATATCTCACTCGTGAAAATATTCTTCATCAAGGGCACGTCATCTTCCTCCGGAGCATCATTTGTAGATAGGAGAACCTCTTGATCTTGAAGGATGAGATCGCATCTACATCATGACCACCAAAAGAAAACTGAGTATCGGGTATGGGCACTCCCCTTGGCCTCCACCAAGCTTGGGGGAGGTGCCCCGTTATCGTATCATCCCCACTATCATTTTGCATTTACTTATTCTAATTCGATCTTTTGCTTTAGAATAAATGAAAGTTTAGTTCAATCCCTTCTTTTCGTGAGTTTGCTTAGTGATCTATGTTTGTAATCATTTGCGAGATATATAATAAAGTTTAGTTTTGAGTTTTTGCTATCTTTACCTTCCCGTTTCAATAAAAGGAAAGGTTATAATTGAATAAATAAAAGAAAGGAAATAAATTAAGAAGATCGTGTGCTAATCTTATGGTAGGTGATGGCACCACATAAGGAAAAGTATAAGTAGAAAATTTTATTAGAGATTGACAAGCATAACATTGGTCAATGATGCAACTAATGAAAGAATTAAAAAGGGAAGAGAAGATTCACATATAAATATACTATCCTAGAAATCTTTTGTGATTGCGAGGCCCCATCAAAATCTTATATGCCAAAATTGTTGATGTTGGACAAGGAAGACAACGCAATGATTTATGTTTGTTCATATTCACATAGAAGTCATATTGTTATACTTTCTTTAACATGTGGTGCTTGTTCAATATCTTTTCTAGCCAAACATTCCACAGTAAGTAGAGATACTACTTGTGCATCCAAAAACCTTTAAATCCAAACCTTTTTTGAGAGTCCACCATACCTACCTATGGATTGAGTAAGATCACTCAAGTAAGTTGTCATCGGTGCAATAAGGCAATAAAAATTGCTTCTAAAAGTGTGAGCTCATTTAGTGTAAGAGAAATTGAGCGTTGCACGAACTTGTGATGGTGAAGAATAAAAGCGACAGACCACGTAATAAAGGTTGCTATCACAAGAGGCAATGCAACGTGACATTCTTTTGTACTAAGGGGTTGAGCACACAAACAAATAAGCGCATGGCAACCTCTGCTTCCCTCTGCGAAGGGCCTATCTTTTACTTTTATGCAAAGAGTCAAAGTTCCCTCTCTATTCCTTTTTATTTTATCCTTTGGCAAGCATCATGTGGTGAGGAAAGATCTAGGCACATATGTCCAGTTGAATATGGGTGACATGAGTTATTATTGTTGACATCACCCCTGAGGTGAGTACGTTGGGAGGCAAAACTATAAGCCCTTATCTTTCTATGTGTCGGATTGAAACGTTGTGCTCATGTATATGCGGTGAGTGTTAGCAATCAGAGAATACTATATGATGGTTGAGTATGTGGACTTGCCTCAAGGCTCTAACACGTGACCCTTCCTGAAAAGATGATGAATTGTAGTCGCAAAGTTGATTGAGAACATAGTTTGTTGGATTCTAATAGAGTTTATGCTTTGTACTTCATTTGTGTGATGAATTGTTACTTCTTCATGAGAAGTCTATGATACAAGTCCTTTGATAGAATTCTTATGTTTAAATTTGTTGCTATTATAATAATGAACATGATGCTTCTATGTCCGTATTTTGTTTTTATCGACACCTCTCTCTCTCTCAAAGCATGCGGACATGTATTTCAATTTCGGTTTTCGCTTGAGGACAAGCGAGGTCTAAGCTTGGGGGAGTTGATACGTCCATTTTGCATCATGTTTTCTTGCTATTATTTATGTTGTTTTTATGTATAATAATGTTTTTTGGAGTAATTCTAATGTCTTTTCTCTCGTAATTTGCAAGGTATGCACCAAGAGGGAGAATTCCGCCAGCTGGAAATCTGGACCAGAAAAAGCTACGCCAGGACACCTATTCTGCACAACTACAAACAAGTTGGAACTTCACGGAGAATTTTTATGGAATATTTGAAGAATATTGGAGCAAATAAGTACCAGAGGGGGCCCACCAGGTGGGCACAACCCACCTGGGCGCGCCAGGTAGCCTAGGCGCGCCCTGGTGCGTTGTGCTCACCCAGGGTCACCTTCGGTGCCCATCTTCTGGTATAGCAGCCATTCTGACCTAGAAAAAATGAGGATAAGACTTTTGGGACGGAGCGCCGCCTTCTCGAGGCGGAACTTGGGAAGGAGCACTTTTGCCCTCCGACGGAGCGATTCCACCGGGGGAACTTCCCTCCCGGAGGGGGAAATCATCGTCATCATCATCACCAACAGCTCTCCCATCTTGGGGAGGGCTATCTCCATCAACATCTTCAACAGCACCATCTCATCTCAAACCCTAGTTTATCTCTTGTGTTCAATCTTGTTACCGGAACTATAGATTGGTGCTTGTGGGTGACTAGTAGTATTGATTACATCTTGTAGTTGATTACTATATGGTTTATTTGGTGGAAGATTATATGTTCAGATCCAATATGCTATTTAATACCCCTCTGATCTTGAGCATGTTTATAAATTGTGAGTAGTTGCCTTCGTTCTTGAGGTCATGGGATAAATCATGTTGCAAGTAATCATGTGAATTTGATATGTGTTCAGTATTTTGATAGTATGTATGTTGTGATTCCCTTAGTAGTGTCATGTGAACGTCGACTACATGACACTTCACCATATTTGGGCCTAAGGGAATGCATTGTGGACTAGTAATTAGATGGTGGGTTGCGAGAGTGATAGAATCTTAAACCATAGTTTATGTGCTATTCCGTAAGTGACCGATTGGATCCAAAAGTTTAATGCTATGGTTAGAATTTATTCTTAGTACTTTTATCATAGTTGTGGATGCTTGCGGGAGGTTTCATCATAAGTAGGAGGTCTGTTCAAGTAAGCACATCACCTAAGCACCGCACCCACATATCAAATTATCAAAGTAGCAAACACGAATTGAACCAACATGATGAAAGTGACTAGATGAAATTCCCGTGTACCCTCAAGAACGCTTTTCTTATTATAAGAGATCATCTTGGCCTGTCCTTTGCCTCAAAAGAATTGGGCTACCTTGCCGCACTTTTGCTACTACTATCGTTACTTTCTCGTTACAAAATTATCTTGCTACCAAACTGCTCTGCTACTTACAAGTTCCAACCCACTTGCTCAGCAGCCGACTTGGAACTCGAGGGCTACACCCAGTGGGTGCGTTGGCGCGCCCCCACTAAAGATCGCAAAAGTAAAAAGCAAGATCACGAGCATTCCTGGACGGCCGTCTGCATCGCCACCATCTCACGCGTCGCATTCAGGAGGGTAGTGCCGTTGGTGGAGAACTTCTCCAAGACGTCCTGCACAGTGATGTCCTGGGCGACCGAGCCGACTCCCGGTGACCAACCAGGCGGAGCGGAGCTCGTGGCCTCGGTGTCGGCTCCACACGAGCTGGCAGCCCCGGTGACTGCCGGCTTTGGCAGGGAGATCGCCCGCGCCACACGCAAGTGCGCGGAGGTGTGTGTCGTTGCGACCTGGCTTGTCACCAGCTCGGTGTTGGTTGGAGGCACCTCCGGCTCCTCAGCATGGCCACCACCTCGCTGGCTAGTGACCGGCGCGTGATGATCCACCTCCGCCTCCGGGACGATGGGATCAGTCCCCTCCAGCTCTAGGGTCGTTGATAACCCATAAGTGTAGGGGATCGCAAGAGTTTTCGAGGGTAAAGTGTTAAACCCAAATTTGTTGATTCGACACAAGGGGAGCCAAAGAATACTCTTAAGTATTAGCAGCTGAGTTGTCAATTCAACCACACCTAGAAACTTAGTATCTGCAGCAAGATAGTTTAGTAGCAAAGTAATATGATAGTGGCGGTAGCAGTAATAAAAGTAATGATAGTGTTTTTGTAGTTTTTGTGATAATAGCAACGGAACAAGCAATATAGGTAAAGCTCATAGGCATTGGATCGGTGATGGGAAATTACATCGGATGCAATTCATCATGTAAAAGTTATAACCTACGGTGACACAGAACTAACTCCAGTTCATCAATGCAATGTAGGCATGTATTACGAATATAGTCATACATGCTTATGGAAAAGAACTTGGATGACATCTTTTGTCCTACCCTCCCGTGGCAGTGGGGTCCTATTGGAAACTAAGGGATATTAAGGCCTCCTTTTAATAGAGTACCGGACCAAAGCATTAACACATAGTGAATACATGAACTCCTCAAACTATGGTCATCACCGGGAGTGGTCCCGGTTATTGTCACTTCGGGGTTGCCGGATCATAACACATAGTAGGTGACTATAGACTTGCAAGATAGGATCAAGAACACACATATATTCACGAAAACATAATAGGTTCATATCTGAAATCATGGCACTCGGGCCCGAGTGACAAGCATTAAGAATAGCAAAGTCATAGCAACATGAATCTCAGAACATAGTGGATACTAGGGATCAAACCCTAACAAAACTAACTCGATTACATGATAGATCCCATCCAACCCATCACCGTAAAGCAAGCCTACGATGGAATTACGGCGGTGAGCATCATGGAATCGGTGATGGTGGAAGGTTGATGATGACGATGGCAACGATCTCCACTCTCCGGAGCCCCGAACGGACTCCAGATCAGCCCTCCCAAGAGAGATTAGGGCTTCGCGGCGGCTCCGTCTCGTGAAACGTGATAATTCCTTCTCTCTGATTTTTTTCTCCCCGAAACTGAAGATATAGGACTCGGGGGTACGTCGGTGGAGCATCGGGGGGTCCTCGAGGCAGGGGGCATGCCCTGGGAAGGGGGGCGCCCCCACCCTCGAGGATAGGCCGTGGGACCCCCGGTGAGTATCTTCTTGCAGATATTTTTTATATTTTCTGAGATAATTCTCCGTTGATTTTCAGGCGATTCCGAGAACTTTTTATTCTGCACAAAAACAACACCATGGTAGTTCTACTGAAAACAGCGTCAGTCCGGGTTAGTTCCATTTAAATCATGCAAGTTAGAGTCCAAAACAAGGGCAAAAGGGTTTGGAAAAGTAGATATGTTGGAGACGTATCAACTCCCCCGAGCTTAAACCTTTGCTTGTCCTCAAGCAAGTTAGTTGATAAACTGAAAGTGATAAAGAAAAACTTTGACAAACTCTGTTTGCTCTTGTTGTTGTAAATATGTAAGCTAGCATTCAGGTTTTCAACAAGGTCATGAACTAACCACATTAACAGTAACTTTCAGGTCTCACGACTACTCACATCAATAGCATAATCAACTAGCGAGCAATAATAATAAACCTCGAATGACAACACTTCTCAAAACAATCATGATATGATATAACAGGATGGTATCTCGCTAGCCCTTTCTGAGACCGCAAAACATAAATGCAGAGCACCTTTAAAGATCAAGGACTGACTAGACATTGTAATTCATGGTAAAAGAGATCCAGTCATGATCATACTCAATGCAAATTAATAGTATGCAACGATAGAGGTACTCTCCTACTGCTGCTTTTTGATAAGAGAATGACGACTCTGCGTAAAAGTAAATAGATAGGCCCTTCGCAGAGGGAAGCAGGGATTTGTAGAGGTGCGAGAGCTCGATTTTTAAATAGAGATTGAATAACATTTTGAGCGGTATACTTTCATTGTCAACATAAAAACCAAGAATCTCGATATCTCCCATGCTACGCACATTATAGGCGCTTCCCAAACAGAATGGTAAAGTTTATACTCCCCCAACCACCAACAAGCACACTCCTCGGCCAGCCGAATCCACGGGTTACCGTACAAACAAGCAACAGCCCTAGGGGGGTTTTGTTCAATTATTATGATTTTGAGCATGGGACTGGGCATTCCAATTACCAGCCATTTTCTCATGAATGATGAGCGAAGTCCACTCATCGTGAGAATAACCCACCTAGCATGGAAGATATAGACAACCCTAGTTGATACATGAGCTGTTTGAGCATACAAAATAGAATTTTATTTGAAGGTTTAGAGTTTGGAACATACAAATTTTCTTGGAACGGCAGGTAAATACCGCATATAGGAAGGTATGGTGGACTCATATGGAGCAACTTTGGGGTTTATGGAAGTGGATGCACAAGCAGTATTCCCGCTTAGTACAGGTGAAGGCTAGAAAGAGACTGGGAAACGACCAGCTAGAGAGCAACAACAGTCATGAACATGCATTAAAATTAATCAACAATGAATGCAAGCATGAGTAGGATATAAATCACCATGAACATAAATATCGTGAAGACTATGTGGATTTGTTTCAACTACATGCGTGAACATGTGCCAAGTCGAGTCACTTAAATCGTTCAAAGGAGGATACAACCCATCATACCACATCACAACCATTTTAATATCATGTTGGAATGCAAGATAGACCATTATAAACTCTCAGCTAATTAAGCATGGCATAAGCAGTGATGATCTCTAGTTGTCATTGCAAACATGTTTCATTCATAACAAGCTGAATCAGGAACGACGAGCAATCATATTTACAAAAACAAGAGAGGTCGAGTTCATACCAGCTTTTCTCATCTCAATTAGTCCATCATATATCATCCTTATTGCCTTTCACTCGCACGACCGAACGGTGTGAATAATAATAATAGTGCACGTGCATTGGACTAAGTTGGAATCTACAGGCATTTAACACAAGAGAGAAGACATGGTAATATGGCTCAAGATTAAATCAACAACGAAGCATATGAGAGCCACTAAGCATTTTAATCATGGTCTTCTACTCTTAACCCCTTAAGAAAAGAAAAGAAATTATTTACACGGGAAAGCTCCCAACAAGCAAAAGAAGAACGGGAAAACTTTTTGGGTTTTCATTTTTAGTTGCTACTACAAGTGAAGAAAATAAACTAGCTAGAAGCTACAACTAATATTTTTTGTTTTTATGGGTTTTTCTAGCACACGAGAAAAAGACTAAGAAAAAGAAATTGAAACTAAACATGGATGGTACAATGAGAGTGTGAGCACCTACAACTAGAAAAAGTGTGAACATGAATGTAAGTCGGTGAGAAACACGTACTCCCCCAAGCTTAGGCTTTTGGCCTAAGTTGGTCTATGGCCACGGATCGAAGCCACTCCCTCCAGTGTACTGAGATGTGTCCTCTCGGCGCCACTGGTTGGCGAGCTCGTCCAGCTCCCACCCATAAACAGATTGACGGGAAGGATCAAGTGGTGGTTCTGGCTCAGGCTCTGAAGCTTGTGCTTGGCCTTGGTACTTGTAGAAGACATCCGAGGTGATGAGGAATACGCCTGTAGATAGATCAAACAAAGAAGGTGCAGGCAAGGTAACAATTTCTCAGTATATTTCATCAAACCTCAATTTATAATGGAGCTGCATATTTTTGTCATCAACAATAAAGTCATGAGCTACCATGCTCTTGTAGTCTAGATAAACAGGGGCAAGCAATTTTTCTTCCTTCTCATGATGCCTAATGGGTATATTAAAATATTCAGCAAGGCGAGAAGCAAAGATGCCTCCAAAGACGGGCCCTCTTGAGCGGTTAAGACTCAATCGTTTGGCAATGACGGCGCCCAAGCTAAAAGTTGTGTCATGGAACAAGGCATGGCGTAAAATGATAATATCAGGGGCACTGAGATCCCCACTGTTCCCGCGACCAATTAAACACCTACTAGCAAATAAAGCAAAGTAGCGCAGAACAGGGAAGTGTATACTAGTGATTCTTGCCCCTGCAACTTGTCTAGTTTCACCTATGGCTATCATATCAATAAACCCTTTGACGTCTTCATGACGTGGTTCATCAAGTCTACCTCCAAAGGGTACTTTGCATATTTCACAGAAATCTAAAAGTGATATCTCCTTACTCACATCATATAAGCGAAACTCCACCGTAGGTGGTGTTTTCCTAGAATGAAAATGAAAACTTTGCATGAAAATATTGGTGAGTAAGAGATATTGTTCTTTTTGGTCGTTGAGGAAGTCGGTGAGGCCTGCATTATTCGCCAACCAATAAAAGTCTTCGTAAATACCGGTGGACATCATGAAATTATTACACGTCCAATCGCACGGACGAACTTCCACCATGCGAGGAAGATGATACTTCGGCTTCTTATTTTCTTCTTTCTTCTTCTCCTCTGAGCTCTTGCTGGAGGAGTCCCTCAATAGTCTTTTCAACATTTTCCTTTTCTGAAAATTTCTGAAATTTTTAGTAACTCACAATAAAAGTTAACCAAACTCAACAAGATTGATAGCAACAACTCCTATAAGTGCCTAGAGGCTATATCATGCATTAGAACTACTTGGGACCAAGAAAATTTGACATGCAAGCTCAAGAACAAGGTCACCACATCAGCATAAATTTGCAACAAATAAAGCACTAGAACAAAAACTAATTGGAACAATGGAGGAGTCACATACCAAGGAACAATCTCCCCAAACAGTTTGGTGAATGGTGCTTTGAGCAAGGAGATCGAAAATGGCAGCAAAATGAGCTAGAACTCGGGTTTGAGATGGTTGGGGATTTTTTTGGGAGGAAGAAGAAGAGCATGGGTGAAAGGATAAGTGGAGGGGGGCCACGTGGGGCCCTCCAGCCAGGGGAGCGCGCCTTGTTACCTCGAGGCCACGTGCTGGCTCCCCTCGCTGTGTGTTCAGTGCCATATTTTCTCAAATATTCTAGAAAAAAAATCATATTTCATTTTCATGGCATTTGGAGAACTTTTATTTTCGGGATATTTTTTTATTGCACGGATAAGTCTGGAAATAGACAGATAATGCTATTTTTCTTTTATTTAACCTAATTAACAGAAAGTAAAAGAGGGTACAGAAGGTTTGTGCTATCTAGATTCACCTATCCCATGTTCATCAAATGGAATCCATTAACAAGGTTGATCAGGTCTTGTTAATAAACTCTTTCCGAGTAACACGAAACCAGAGAACTTTCGAATAACACTACCTTACCTCAATGGGGATATGTATGTCCCCAATAATAAGTATGTCATATGCCTTCTTGATAGTAGGAAGAGGAAACTTAAAACCTCCAAGAGTGATAGTTGAAGTTTTTCCAATATAATTGATACTATGGACCTGAGGTTGTTTCCTCGGAAAGTGTACCGTATGCTCATTACCATTGACATGAAAAGTGACATTGCCTTTGTTGCAATCAATAACAGCCCCTGCAGTATTCAAAAAAGGTCTTCCAAGAATAATAGACATACTATCATCCTCGGGAATATCAAGTATAACAAAGTCCGTTAGAATAGTAACAATTGCAACTACAACAGGCACATCCTCAGAAATACCAACAGGTATAGCAATTGATTTATCAGCCATTTGCAAGGATATTTCAGTAGGTGTCAACTTACTCAAGTCAAGTCTATGATATAAAGAGAGCGGCATAACACTAACACCAGCTCCAAGATCACACAAAGCAGTTTTAACATAGTTTTTCTTAATTGAGCAAGGTATAGTAGGTACTCCTGGATCTCCTAATTTCTTAGGCATTCCACCCTCAAAAGTGTAATTGGCAAGCATGGTGGAAATTTCTACTTCAGGTATCTTTCTTTTGTTGGTAATAATGTCTTTCATATACTTATCATAAGGATTTGTTTTAAGCACATCAGTCAAACGCATACGCAAAAAGATAGGTCTAATCATTTCAGTGAAGCGCTCAAAATCCTCATCATCCTTTTTCTTGGATGGTTTCGGAGGAAAAGGCATGGATTTCTGAACCCATGGTTCTCTTTCCCTACCGTGCTTCCTAGCAACAAAGTCTCTATTATCATAACGTTGATTCTTTGATTGTGGGTTATCAAGATCAACAGCAGGTTCAATCTCTACATCATTATCATTGCTAGGTTGAGCATCGACATGAACATCATCATTAATATTATCACTAGGTTCATGTTCATTACCAGATAGTGTCTCAGCATCAGAAACAGATATATCATTGGGATTCTCAGGTGGGTGATCTACAGGTTCACTAGAAGCATGCAAAGTTCTATCATTTTTCTTTTTCCTCTTCTTAGAAGAACTAGGTGCATCTAAATTAGCTCTCTGAGAATCTTGCTCAATTCTCTTAGGGTGGCCTTCAGGATACAGAGGTTCCTGAGTCATTATACCACCTCTAGTCACAACTCTAATGGCATTATCATTACTCTTACTATTTAATTCATTGAGAAAATCATTCTGAGCCTTAAGTACTTGTTCTACTTGAGTAGTGACAATAGAAGCATGTATACTAATAAGTTTCAGTTCATCTTTAGCATTAGACAGATAATCACTCTAGCGTTCAATCATATGAGCATTGTGTTGTAGTTGTCTACCAACATAAGCATTGAAGTTTTCTTGTTTGACGATAAAATTGTCAAACTCATCTAAGCATTGGCTAGCAGACTTATAACGAGGAATATCACTTTCATCAAATATATAAAAAGAATTTACCTTTAATACCTGTGTCGGGTTATCAAGACCATGTATTTCTTCAATAGGCGGTAAATTCTTAACATCTTCAGCTTTAATACCTTTTTCTTTCATAGATTTCTTTGCCTCTTCCATATCTTCAGGACTGAGAAATAGAACACCTCTTTTATTCGGAGTTGGCTCAGGGGCTGGTTCAGGAAGTGTCCAATTATTTTCATTGGCTAGCATATTGTTCGATAGTAATTTAGCTTGTTCCACTGTTCTTTCCCTGAAAACACAACCAACACAACTATCCAGGTGGTCTTTGGAAGCATCGGTTAGTCCATTATAAAAGACATCAAGTATATCATGCATCTCAAGAGGATGATCAGGCAAAGCATTAAGTAACTGGAGAAGCCTCCCCCAAGCTTGTGGGAGTCTCTCTTCTTCAGTTTGAGCAAAGTTATATATTTCTCGTAAGGCAACTTGTTTCTTATGAGCGGGAAAATATTTAGCAGAAAAGTAATACATCATATCCTGGGGACTACGCACACAACCAGGATCAAGAGAATTATACCAAGTCTTAGTATCGCCCTTTAATGAGAACGGAAATAACTTAAGGATATAATAGTAGCGAATCTTTTCATCATTGGTAAATAGGGTGGCTATATCATTCAACTTGGTAAGATGTGCCACAATAGTTTCAAACTCATAGCCATGGAAAGGATCAGATTCAACCAAAGTAATTAACTCAGGATCAACAGAGAATTCATAATCCTTATCAGTGACACACATAGGTGAAGTAGCAAAAGCAGGGTCATGTTTCATTCTAGCATTCAAGGACTTCTCTTTCAACTTAGCTAATAACTTCTTAAGATCATATCTATCATTGCAAACAAGAAAGTCTTTAGCAGTTTCTTCATCCATAACATAACCCTCAGGCAGGACAGGCAATTCATATCTATTGGGAGTAGTTTCATCATCACTTTCATAAATATCATCAACATTTGCACTCTCCCTAACCTTAGCAATTTGTTCATCTAGAAATTCACCTAGTGACACAATATCAGGCATAGAGGTAGTTTCATCATACATAGTAGAAGTAGCATAATCAAGAACATACGACATATCAGATTCAATAGCAGGAGTAGATGTCGCAAGTTTACTCATAACAGAAGGAGAATCAAGTGCGGAGCTAGATGGCGGTTCCTTACCTTCCCTCGTAGTTGAGGGTAAGATCTTGGTTTTCGAGTACTTCAAATTCTTCATAGTGATAAGAAGATATAAATCCGAAGTGACTTAAGGAATAGAGCTATGCTCCCCGGCAACGGCGCCAGAAAATAGTCTTGATAACCCACAAGTGTAGGGGATCACAACAGTTTTCGAGGGTACAGTATTAAACCCAAATTTGTTGATTTGACACAAGGGGGGCCAAAGACTACTCTTAAGTATTAGCAGCTGAGTTGTCAATTCAACCACACCTGGAAACTTAGTATCTGCAACAAGATAGTTTAGTAGCAAAGTAATATGATAGTGGCGGTAGCAGCAATAAAAGTAACAATAGTGTTTTTGTAGTTTTTGTGATAATAGCAATGGAAAAGTAAATAAACGACAAGCAATATAGGTAAAGCTGGTAGGCATTGGATCGGTGATGGGAAATTACGTCGTATGCAATTCATCATGTAAAAGTTATAACCTAGGGTGACACAGAACTAGCTCCAGTTCATCAATGCAATGTAGGCATGTATTCCGAATATAGTCATACCTGCTTATGGAAAAGAACTTGCATGACATGTTTTGTCCTACCCTCCTGTGGCCGGCCCTCCTATGGTGCGGTGCCCCCTATTCCTAGTAGGATTGCTCCCTAGCCGCACCATAGGAGGGCCGGCCGGCCTCCCCCCTTGCTCCTTTATATACGGGGGCAGGGAGGCACCCAAAGACACACAAGTTGAATTGTTCTAGCTGTGTGCGGTGCCCCCCTCCACAGAAACACACCTCGGTCATACCGTCGCAGTGCTTAGGCGAAGCCCTGTGCCGGTAGATACATCATATCCGTCAGCACGCCGTCGTGCTGACGAAACTCTCCCGTGAAGCTCAGCTGGATCAAGAGCTCGTGGGACGTCATCAAGCTGAACGTGTGCTGAACGCGGAGGTGCCGTACGTTCGGTGCTTGATCGGTTGGATCGCGAAGAAGTTCGACTACATCAACCGCGTCACTTGACGCTTCCGCTTCCGGTCTACGAGGGTACGTAGACACACTCTTCCCTCTCGTTGCTATGCATCTAGTAGATAGATCTTGCGTGATCGTAGGAAAATTTTAAAATACTACGTTCTCCAACAGTGGCATCATGAGCCAGGTCTATGCGTAGATGATATGCACGAGTAGAACACAATGAGTTGTGGGCGATACTAGTCATACTGCTTACCAGCATGTCACACTTTGCTTCGGCGGTATTGTGAGATGAAGCGGCCCGGACCGACATTACGCGTACGCTTACGCGAGACTGGTTTCACCGTTACGAGCACTTGTTGTTTAAAGGTGACTGGCGGGTGTCTGTCTCTCTCACTTTAGCTGAATCATGTGTGGCTACGCCCGGTCCTTGTGAAGGTTAAAACAGCACATACTTGACGAAACATCGTTGTGGTTTTTGTATGCGTAGGTAAGAACGGTTCTTGATAAGCCCGTAGCAGCCACGTAAAACTTGCAACAACAAAGTAGAGGACGTCTAACTTGTTTTTGCAGGGCATGTTGTGATGTGATATGGTCAAGACATGATGAGTTATACGGTTTTGTATGAGATGATCATGTTTTGTAATGTTATCAGCAACGGGCAGGAGCCATATGGTTGTCGCTTTATTGTATGAAATGCAATCGCCATGTAATTGCTTTACTTTATCACCAAGCGGTAGCGATTGTCGTAGAAGCAATAGTTGGCGAGACGACAACGATGCTACGATGGAGATCAAGGTGTCGCGCCGGTGACGAAGGTGATCATGACGGTGCTTTGGAGATGGAGATCAAAAGCACAAGATGATGATGGCCATATCATGTCACATATTTTGATTGCATATGATGTTTATCTTATTATGCTTCTTATTTTGCTTAGAACGATGGTAGCATTATAAGATGATCCCTTACTAAATTTCAAGGTATAAGTGTTCTCCCTGAGTATGCACCGTTGCGAAAGTTCGTCGTGCCGAGACACCACGTGATGATCGGGTGTGATAAGCTCTACGTTCAAATACAACGGGTGTACGCCAATTTTGCACACGCAGAATACTCGGGTTAAACTTGACGAGCCTAGCATATGCAGATATGGCCTCGGAACACTGGAGACTGAAAGGTCGAGCGTGAATCATATAGTAGATATGATCAACATAAGATGTTCACCATTGAAACTACTCCATCTCACGTGATGATCGGACATGGTTTAGTTGATTTGGATCACGTGATCATTTAGATGACCGGAGGGATGTCTATCTAAGTGGGAGTTCTTTAAATAATATGATTAAATTGAACTTTAATTTATCATGAACTTAGTCCTGATAGTTTTTGCATATCTATGTTGTTGTAGATCAATGGCCCGTGCTACCGTTCCTTTGAATTTTAATGCATTCCTAGAGAAAGCTAAGTTGAAAGATGATGGTAGCAATTACACGGACTGGGTCCGTAACTTGAGGATTATCCTCATTGCTGCACAGAAGAATTATGTCCTTGAAGCACCGCTAGGTGACAAGCCCCCTCTCGCTAATGTAGACGCTTTGAACGTCTGGCAGTCGCGGTCTGATGACTACACGATAGTTCAGTGTGCCATGCTTTACGGCTTAGAACCGGAACTTCAACGACGTTTTGAACGTCATGGACCATATGAGATGTTCCAGGAGTTGAAGTTAATATTTCAAGCAAATGCCCGGATTGAGAAATATGAGATTTCCAATAAGTTCTACAGCTGCAAGATGGAGGAGAATAGTTATATCAGTGAACACTTGCTCAGAATGTCTGGGTACTACAATCATATGACTCAACTTGGTTGCAAAGTTGACGAGGATAGTGTTATTGATAGAGTTCTTCAATCACTGCCACCAAGCTATAAAGGCTTCGTGATGAACTATAATATGCAAGGGATGCAAAAGACAATTCCCGAGCTCTTCGCTATGCTCAAGGCTGCGGAGGTAGAAATCAAAAAGGAGCATCAAGTGTTGATGGTTAACAAAACCACTAGTTTCAAGAAAAAGGGCAAGGGAAAGAAGGGGAACTTCAAGAAGAATAGCAAGACAGTTGCTACCCCCACGAAGAAACCCAAGTCTGGAGCCAAGCCTGAAACTGAGTGCTTCTACTGCAAGGGGACTGGACACTGGAACCAGAACTGCCGCAAGTATTTGGCGGATAAGAAGGATGGCAAGGTGAACAAAGGAATATGTGATATACATGTTATTGATGTGTACCTTACTAATGCTCGTAGTAGTACCTGGGTATTTGATACCGGTTCGGTTGCTAATATTTGTAACTCGAAACAGGGACTACGGATTAAACGAAGATTGGCTAAGGACGAGGTGACGATGCGCTTGGGAAATGGTTCCAAAGTCGATGTGATCGTCGTCGGCACGCTACCTCTACATCTACCTTCGGGATTAGTTTTAGACCTAAATAATTGTTATTTGGTGCCAGCGTTGAGCATGAACATTATATCTGGATCTTGTTTGTTGCGAGACGGTTATTCATTTAAATCAGAGAATAATGGTTGTTCTATTTTTATGAATAATATCTTTTATGGTCATTCACCCTTGAAGAGTGGTCTATTCTTACTAGATCTCGATTGTAGTGATACACATATTCATAATATTGAAACCAAAAGATGCAAGGTTAATAATGATAGTGCAACTTATTTGTGGCACTGCCGTTTAGGTCATATTGGTGTAAAGCGCATGAAGAAACTCCATAGTGATTGACTTTTGGAATCACTTGATTATGAATCACTTGGTGCTTGCGAACCATGCCTCATGGGCAAGATGACTAAAACTCCGTTCTCCGGAACCATGGAGCGAGCAACAGATTTGTTGGAAATCATACATACTGATGTATGTGGGCCAATGAGTGTTGAGGCTCGCGGCGGGTATCGTTATTTTCTGACTTTCACTGATGATTTAAGCAGATATGGGTATATCTACTTAATGAAGCACAAGTCTGAAACATTTGAAAAGTTCAAAGAATTTCAGAGTGAAGTAGAGAATCATCGTAACAAGAAAATAAAGTTTCTACGATCTGATCGTGGAGGAGAATATTTGAGTTACAAGTTTGGTCTTCATTTGAAACAATGTGGAATAGTTTCACAACTCACGCCACCCGGAACACCACAGCGTAATGGTGTGTCCGAACATCGTAACCGTACTTTATTGGATATGGTGCGATCTATGATGTCTCTTACCGACTTACCACTATCGTTTTGGGGTTATGCTTTAGAGACAGTTGCATTCACGTTAAATAGGGCACCATCTAAATCCGTTGATACGACACCTTATGAACTGTGGTTTGGCAAGAAACCTAAGTTGTCGTTTCTTAAAGTTTGGGGCTGCGATGCTTATGTGAAAAAGCTTCAACCTGATAAGCTCGAACCCAAGTCGGAGAAATGTGTCTTCATAGGATACCCAAAAGAGACTGTTGGGTACACCTTCTATCACAGATCCGAAGGCAAGATATTCGTTGCTAAGAATGGATCCATTCTAGAGAAGGAGTTTCTCTCGAAAGAAGTGAGTGGGAGGAAAGTAGAACTTGATGAGGTAATTGTACCTTCTCCTGAATTGGAAAGTAGTACATCACAGAAAATTGTTTCAGTGATTCCTACACCAATCAGTGAGGAAGCTAATGATGATGATCATGAAACTTCAGATCAAGTTTCTGCTGAACTTCGTAGATCAACCAGAGTTCGTTCCGCACCAGAGTGGTATGGCAACCCAGTTCTGGAAGTCATGTCACTAGACCATGATGAAACTACGAACTATGAGGAAGCGATGATGAGCCCAGATTCCGCAAAATGGCTTGAGGCCATGAAATCTGAGATGGGATCCATGTATGAGAACAAAGTATGGACTTTGGTTGACTTGCCCGATGATCGGCAAGCCATCGAAAATAAATGGATCTTCAAGAGGAAGACCGACGCAGACGGTAATGTTACTGTTTACAAAGCTCGACTTGTTGCGAAAGGGTTTCGACAAGTTCAAGGAGTTGACTACGATGAGACTTTCTCACCTGTAGTGATGCTTAAGTCTGTCCGAATCATGTTAGCAATTGCCACATTTTATAATTATGAAATCTGGCAAATGGATGTCAAAACTGCATTCCTAAATGGATATCTCAAAAAAGAGTTGTATATGATGCAACTGATACGTCCAAAACGTATCTATAATTTCTGCTTGCTCCATGCCCTTTTTGTGTGATATATTGCTATGATATTTATGCAGTTCCATACACTTTTGATCATATTTGGACTAACCTACTAATGGTTGCAAAAGTGCACAATGTTCTTGTTTTACACTTTATTGTGTAGGAATTACTTGGAAATTGACAAAAAAAAAAAGCAAAAGGAGTCGTATTGGAGTAGGACTCTGACTTTCCTGAAATCTGTCTGAGAACGTTTTTTAAAGATGTTCACATTCCGGCCCGAAGACGATGTCAAACGGAAAAAGTCTAGTTGCGAAAGTTGTGGGGAATTTCGAGGCGATGCTTCTGGATATAAAATTCGTCCAAATCGGAGTCCGGACGGCCGAGTAAAGCCCGTTTTACTGAGGCCCAAAATCTGATGACGTGAATCGGAGAGTCTATATAAAGAGAGGAAACCTAGGTCACCAAGGGCCACGAATTTTCCTCCTCCCAAGCCGCCATCTTGGAGGGGAGGACCAGCACCATTGCAGCACCATCCACAAGGAATAATGGGGGCCAAGGAGCCGATGCCCCCTAGGGCCGCCGCCGCCCCGAGGGCCGCCGCCGCCGCCGCGCCCCTAAGGGCCGCCGCCGCCGCCTCCGTGGCTGCCGCCGGCCATCTCCTCCTCGCGGGGCTGCACTTCTCCATCAACCCCATCATCAACCTCCTCCTCACCATGTCAATGTGTGAGTAGTCTTCTCCGGGGCCGAGGGCTCGTACGTGTAGCTATGTGGTTATCTCTCTCTCCCATGATGTGATCTTCGTTGTGATCATAGGCTATGTTAATCTAGGGTGATCCCATGATATTTCCCCTTCCTCTATGTATTGGATTGATGTACTCACTTGTCTTTATCTAGTATAATCCCCGAGACCAAGGTGACAGCGTTCTATTGGACATGGATTAGAAAAACATTTTCATGAGTGATTTCCTCTCTTGTGTGTTGATTGAAGATTGAGAGTCTCTTGGTGCTTGTCTTTGACTATCCTTTAGATATGTTGTGGTGATTGTGGGACTCTCTTTGGATGGCCGCGGTGACATTGGGAAATCCTTAGATTGAGAACTACGAACTTTGAGGTGTGCTTTTGTAGCCCTACATAATTCTTGTCCTCTCTTGACCACGAAGGAATGACCTCCGGGTGCGTCTCCATTGCATGTTTTATGGGAAATATCATGTGATTCGATTATGTTAATGTTGTTGGGAGTTGCCACTAGTGAAAGTATGAACCCTAGGCCTTGTTTCCACCATTGCAATACCATTTGTGCTCACGTTTACCACTTGTTTGCTTGCTGCACTTTTTATTACAGATTTATATTACTTTGTTTTGCCATCCATATCACTTGCCATTTAACATTTCTTCGCCGAACTAGTGCACCTATACATCTAACAAGTGTATTAGGTGTGTTGGGGACACAAGAGACTTCTTGTATCTTAGTTGCAGGGTTGCTTGAGAGAGACCATCTTCAACCTCTACTTCCTTGAGTTCGATAAACCTTAGGTCATCCACTTGAGAGAAATTGCTGCTGTCCTACAAACCTCTGCGCTTGGAGGCCCAACATAGTCTACAAGAGTAGAAGCGTGTGTAGACATCAAGCTATTTCTGGTGCCGTTGCCGGGGAGGTGAGTGCTTGAAGGTATATCTTTAGATCTTCCAATTAAATCTTTTTGTTTCTTGTTTTTATTTCACTAGTTATGCTTATGGACAACCTTGCTATTGGATCGTTGCTTGTGGGAAGACGCCCCACACCTATGGTTGTTGCTCCTCCCCCTACTGAAATTGTGCCCTATAAAATACCAGCTGGTATTATCGATTATGTTTTGGCTAATCGTTATGCAGGAGACAGACATCCCGGTGAACAGTTGCTATATCTGTCACAACTATGTTCATTATTTAAGCTTGCAGGTGTATCAAGGGAGTTTGTCATGAGGAAATTGTTCGCCGTATCACTTATAGATAAAGTTTCAGATTGGTATAAGCTTCTCGATAACTCGCACTTGCTTGATTGGCAAGAGCTTATGTCTCTCTTTTATACTAAGTTTTATCCTCTTCATGAAATTCATCGAGACAGGAACTATATCTATAACTTTCGGTCTCGTGACGGAGGGAGCGTAGCTCAAGCTTGGGGGAGACTGAAAACGTTAATGCTAAAAAGTCCTAACCATGGGCTTCCCAAAGATGCTTATATTGTTGAGTTTATTCGTGATCCCACTGAAAATTATTTTGAGAAGGGAACATATGCTTATAGATATTTCAATAATATCAAGTTCCCTCTCTTTATGTTGAAGGTTTTGAAGCTGACCTTGTTTTGTCTTCCTATGCTTTTTGCTTTGTGCTTCAATGAATTATTCTATTGCAATATTCCTATGCATAGGAAGCATGTTAGGCTTAAATGTGTTTGTTATTTGCTTCTTGATGCTCTCTTTTGTTCTTCAACTCTTATTCCTACGAGATCATCATTAAAGTATTATGCCTAGCTTAAAGGCATAAAAGAAAGCGCTTTTGGGAGGCAGCCCACAATGAATAAAATGTTATTTTGCTTTTGTTGTGTCTTGATGTTGTTACTACAGTAGCATCATCATTGTATCTTTACTTTTCAGCTTTGTGCCAAGTGTAGCCTCTGATTGCAAGAAAGTTCAAAAGTTGTGACGTGCTGTCCAGGAAACAAATTATGTCCTTGGACAGAAAAATTCGTATAAAATCACAAGATCATCTTTTTGGTCTGAATTTTTTCCACAACGTGCTCTATACAATTGGCTTTCGGGCGTCTGTTCTGAGTTTTTTGATTTGAGTTGCAGAAGTGCCCCGAAAAAATCATTTACTACCTGGTGGTCTGTTTTTCAAAGATTCTGTCCTGTTTTGCCTTTCCTTCATTTTGCAAACCTTGAGCTTGCTTTTTCTTTGCAAAAACCTTTTGGCAATCTTGATAAACAGTATACCTTCAAGAATATCCTTATTTCCAGCAAGGAAAAATTATTTTATTATGGGTACTAACCTCGCTAATCAGATTATGATGAGTTATGTATGAAGGGAGTTTTCAAGTGTGCGAGGAAGATGATAAAAAGATTCAGGAGTATCAAACGCTCAAGCTTGGGGATGCCCCCGTGCACCCCCAAGAAATATTCAAGAAGACTCAATTGTCTAAGCTTGGGGATGCCCCCGTGCATCCCCTTCTCCATCAACAATTATCAGTTCGTCTTTCGTTCCACTATATTTTTATCACTTCATGTGTTATGTGCTATGCTTGGAGCGTCTTGCTTTTAGTTTCCTTTATAGCTTTCTTTAGCTTTGCTTGCTGTTCATAACGAGTTGGAACTCAGCTTTCTTTGTGTGGGAGAGAAACACGCTCCACTTCAACCTAGAACATAACATAGAATTTTCATGTCTATCTTTGCTGTGTGTGTTCTTTGTCTTTCAATAGCTACTATCATGTTCAGCTCTTAGTTTTCATTTTTATCTTTTTAAAGAGCTTTTGTTTAGTTGGTCGCTGGAAGTCTCTTTAGTTATCATGCTTATCTTGATAAGAGAGTTGGCTTCTGTTGCACTGGTTCATATGTCTACGATAAAAATGCTATGTGCATAATGTGCTTAGTAATTCATGTTTTCTTGTGGTTAGTCTCAAATAGCTGGGGGGTTCTCAATGTGTTATTGAAGTACCAATATGATTTGTTTGCCTATGATGTGGTATGGTTTAGTGGTATCTTCCTCCAAGAATTTATTTTGATTGACTTGGCGTATGCTCACGCATATTTAAGACTGTAAAGAAAGTCTATCAAGCCTTGATGATCTTTAATTTCTGAGTAGCGATATAACTTCCATGTCCGATTCAATGTTGCTTTGTCGCTCTGCATGATTATGACCGTCATTGCTCTTTTAGTTGGTCGCTCCCAGTCTTTTGCTAACCTTCGCCTGTACTAAGCGGACTGACTGCTTGTGCATCCAAAATCCTTTAAACCAGTTATGCCATATGAGTCCATCATACCTTCCTATACATGGTATTTACCTGCCATTCCTAACGAAGACTTTCATGTACCATCTCGAAATTATTCAAAAAAGCATTTCTTTTTTGTGCCTCTGTTTTAGCTCATGAGGAAGTAGTAGTTAATTCATGATCTTTTTAAGTTGGACAAGCTTCACCCCGGGATTGCATGTCTAATGTGCAAACCCATAATACGAGAAGGAACTGGCATAGAGTGCGCCCGGCTCATAAAAAAAATTATACAACAAACAAACCCTCCTTCACGCTTTGTTCATGAGAAATCAGAAAACTTTGGCAGTGATAAACAAAGGAGATTAAGAGGATGTGATCGTCCTCATGCCGGAGCCGTTCCTCGAAACTTGTCCAGCTCAAGAAGTGATTGAGTTATCTGCTAGCATTCGTTGACGAAATATGCATATTCTAAAAAAAATTATTACCGCTGTTTTTAAAACCAAGAGCTCTGGTACATGTTTAGTTTTTGTTTCCGACCACGGGTTTTCAACCTTGCCATCAAAACCCAAGGTTCGAGAGTCTCCACCTTCTTTAAAGCATCAACTATTGAGAGCATGATTGTCATTCTGAGTGTAATGTGCATTGTCGCAAAGTACCATTGTCTTTTGCATGATTATGATATCGTTTATTCTGAAATCATTGTATCTAGTCGTCACTTAAACCTTGGAGGTGCCCCTGCATTTATGTTTTGCTTCACTAAAGGGGGCAAGCGAGGTACCACTTTATCATATTTGCACCCCATGCTCATTACAAATCTATTTGAGTGTTTCAGTATCATATTGTAAAACTTTCAGTTCTTTGTGATTCTCTCATGAGGCAACTTAATTACTACAGATTCATTGTCTCAGTAAGCACTTGTCATGTGACTGTGAAAAGTCCTTATATGGTTAATAGCATGTCACCACAGAAATTATGCTTGTTATCATTTACCTACTCGAGGACGAGCAGGAATTAAGCTTGGGGATGTTGATACGTCCAAAACGTATCTATAATTTCTGCTTGCTTCATGCCCTTTTTGTGTGATATATTGTTATGATATTTATGCACTTCCATACACTTTTGATCATATTTGGACTAACCTACTAATGGTTGAAAAAATGCACAATGTTCTTGTTTTACACTTTATTGTGTAGGAATTACTTGGAAATTGACAAAAAAGCAAAAGGAGTCGTATTGGACTAGGACTCTGACTTTCCTGAAATCTATCTGAGAATGTTTTTTAAAGATGGTCATGTTCCGGCTCGAAGACTACGTCAAAAGGAAAAATTCTAGTTGCGAAAGTTGTGGGGAATTTCGAGGCGATGCTTCTGGATATAAAATTCGTCCAAATCGGAGTCCGAACGGCCGAGTAAAGCCCGTTTTACTGAGGCCCAAAATCTGATGACGGGAATCGGAGAGTCTATATAAAGAGAGGAAACCTAGGTCACCAAGGGCCATGAATTTTCCTCCTCCCAAGCCGCCGTCTTGGAGGGGAGGACCAGCACCATTGCAGCACCATCCACAAGGAAGAAGGGGGGCCAAGGAGCCGCTGCCCCCTTGGGCCGCCGCCGCGCCCCAAGGGCCGCCGCCGCCCCCTAGGGCCGCCACCGCCGCCTCCGTGGCTGCCGCCGGCCATCTCCTCCTCGCGGGGCTGCACTTCTCCATCAACACCATCATCAACCTCCTCCTCACCATGTCCATGTGTGAGTAGTCTTTTCCGGGGCCGAGGGCTCGTACGTGTACCTATGTGGTTATCTTTCTCTCTCATGATGTGATCTTCGTTGTGATCATAGGCTATGTTAATCTAGGGTGATCCCATGATATTTCCCCTTCCTCTATGTATTGGATTGATGTACTCACTTGTCTTTATCTAGTATAATCCCCGAGACCAAGGTGACAGCGGTCTATTGGACATGGATTAGAAAAATATTTTCATGAGTGATTTCCTCTCTTGTGTGTTGATTGAAGATTGAGAGTCTCTTGGTGCTTGTCTTTGACTATCCTTTAGATATGTTGTGGTGATTGTGGGACTCTCTTTGGATGGCCGCGGTGACATTGGGAAATCCTTAGATTGGGAACTATGAACTTTGAGGTGTGCTTTTGTAGCCCTACATAATTCTCGTCCTCTCTTGACCACGAAGGAATGACCTCCGGGTGCGTCTCCATTGCATGTTTTATGGGAAATATCATGTGATTCGATTATGTTAATGTTGTTGGGAGTTGCCACTAGTGAAAGTATGAACCCTAGGCCTTGTTTCCACCATTGCAATACCATTTGTGCTCACGTTTACCACTTGTTTGCTTGCTGCACTTTTTATTACAGATTTATATTACTTTGTTTTGCCTTCCATATCACTTGCCATTTAACATCTCTTCGCCGAACTAGTGCACCTATACATCTAACAAGTGTATTAGGTGTGTTGGGGACACAAGAGACTTATTGTATCTTAGTTGCAGGGTTGCTTGAGAGAGACCATCTTCAACCTCTACTTCCCTGAGTTCGATAAACCTTAGGTTATCCACTTGAGGGAAATTGCTGCTGTCCTACAAACCTCTGCGCTTGGGGGCCCAACATAGTCTACAAGAGTAGAAGCGTGTGTAGACATCAGCAACCAGAAGGTTTTGTCGATCCAAAAGGTGCTAACAATGTATGCAAGCTCCAGCGATCCATCTATGGACTGGTGCAAGCATCTGGGAGTTGGAATATACGCTTTGATGAGGTGATCAAATCATATGGTTTGATACAGACTTTTGGAGAAGCCTGTATTTACAAGAAAGTGAGTGGGAGCTCTGTAGCATTTCTAATATTATATGTGGATGACATATTGTTAATTGGGAATGATATAGACTTTCTTGATAGCATAAAAGGATACTTGAATAAGAGTTTTTCAATGAAAGACCTCGGTGAAGCTGCTTATATATTAGGCATCAAGACCTATAGAGATAGATCAAGACGCTTAATTGGACTTTCACAAAGCACATACCTTGATAAATTTTTGGAGAAGTTCAAAATGGATCAGACAAAGAAAGTGTACTTGCCTGTGTTACAAGGTATGAAGTTGAGTAAGACTCAATGCCCGACCACTGCAAAAGATAGAGAGAAAATGAAAGTCATTCCCTATGCCTCAGCCATAGGATCTATCATGTATGCAATGCTGTGTACCAGACCTGATGTGTGCCTTGCTATAAGTCTAGCAGGGAGGTACCAAAGTAATCCAGGAGTGGATCACTGGACAGCGGTCAAGAACATCCTGAAATACCTGAAAAGGACAAAGGATATGTTTCTCGTATATGGAGGTGACAAAGAGCTCGTCATAAACGGTTACGTCGATTCTAGCTTTGACACTGATCCAGATGACTCAAAGTCACAAACCGGATATGTATTTTTATTGAACGATGGAGCTGTCAGTTGGTGCAGTTCCAAGCAGAGCGTCGTGGCGGGATCTACGTGTGAAGCGGAATACATAGGTGCTTCGGAAGCAGCAAATGAAGGAGTCTGGATGAAGGAGTTCATATCCGATCTAGGTGTAATACCTAGTGCATCGGGTCCAATGAAAATCTTTTGTGACAACACTGGAGCAATAGCCTTGGCGAAGGAATCCAGGTTTCACAAAAGAACAAAGCACATCAAAAGACGCTTCAATTCCATCCGGGATCTATTCAAGGAGGGAAACATAGAGATTTGCAAAATACATATGGATCTGAATGTTGCAGACCCGTTGACTAAGCCTCTTCCACGGGCAAAACATGATCAACACCAGGACTCCATGGGTGTGAGGATCATCACTTTGTAATCTAGATTATTGACTCTAGTTAAAGTGGGAGACTGAAGGAAATATGCCCTAGAGGCAATAATAAAGATGTTATTTGTATTTCCTTATATCATGATAAATGTCTTTTATTCATGCTAGAATTGTATTAACCGGAAACTTGATACATGTGTGAATACATAGACAAAATAGTATGTCCCTAGTATGCCTCTACTAGACTAGCTCATTGATCAAAGATGGCTATGTTTCCTAGCCATAGACATGAGTTGTCATTTGATCAACGGGATCACATCATTAGGAGAATGATGTGATGGACTAGACCCATCCGTTAGCATAGCACTATGATCGTTTAGTTTTTACTGCTATTGCTTTCTTCATGACTTATAAATATTCCTATGCTATGAGATTATGCAACTCCCGAATACCGTAGGAACACCTTATGTGCTATCAAACGTCACAACGTAACTGGGTGATCACAAAGATGCTCTACAGGTGTCTCCGAAAGTATTCGTGGTTTTGGCATAGATCAAGATTAGGATTTGTCACTCCGAGTGTCGGAGAGGTATCTCTGGGCCCTCTCGGTAATGCACATCATAATAAGCCTTGCAAGCAAATGACTAATGAGTTAGTCACGAGATGATGTATTACGGAATGAGTAAAGAGACTTGCCGGTAACGAGATTGAACTAGGTATAGAGATACCGACGATCGAATCTCGGGCAAGTAACATACCGATGACAAAAGGAACAACGTATGTTGTTATGCGGTTTGACCGATAAATATCTTCGTAGAATATGTAGGAGCCAATATGAGCATCCAGGTTCCACTATTGGTTATAGACCGGAGATGAGTCTCGGTCATGTCTACATAGTTCTCGAACCCGTAGGGTCCGCACGCTTAACGTTTGATGACGATCGGTATTATGAGTTTATGAGTTTTGATGTACCGAAGGTAGTTCGGAGTCCCGGATGAGATCACGGACATGACGAGGAGTCTCGGAATGTCCGAGACATAAAGATTGATGTATTGGACGACTATATTTGGACACTGGAAGTGTTCTGGAAAGTTTCGGAATTTACCGGAGTGCCGGGGGGGTTACCGGAACCTCCCGGGGGAATGATGGGCCCTGGTGGGCCATAGGGAAGAGAGAGGGCAGCAGCCAGGAGCTGGCGCACCCCCTCCCTAGGAGGAGTCCAAATAAGACTAGGGGAGGGGGTGCGGCCCCTCTTTCCCTCTCCCTATCCCTCTCTTTCCTTCCCCCCTTTCCTTCATTGGTGGACTCCTACTAGGAATAGGATTGCAATCCTATTCATAGTAGGATTGCTCCCTAGCCGCACCATAGGAGGGCCGGCCGGCCTCCCCCCTTGCTCCTTTATATACGGGGGCAGGGGGCACCCAAAGACACACAAGTTGAATTGTTCTAGCCGTGTGCGGTGCCCCCCTCCACAGAAACACACCTCGGTCATACCGTCGCAGTGCTTAGGCGAAGCCTTGTGCCGGTAGATACATCATATCCGTCACCACGCCGTCGTGCTGACGAAACTCTCCCGTGAAGCTCAGCTGGATCAAGAGCTTGTGGGACGTCATCAAGCTGAACGTGTGCTGAACGCGGAGGTGGCGTACGTTCGGTGCTTGATCGGTTGGATCGCGAAGAAGTTCGACTACATCAACCGCATCACTTGACGCTTCCGCTTCCAGTCTACGAGGGTACGTAGACACACTCTTCCCTCTCATTGCTATGCATCTAGTAGATAGATCTTGCGTGATCGTAGGAAAATTTTAAAATACTACGTTCCCCAACAGCCGGATCATAACACATAGTAGGTGACTATAGACTTGCAAGATAGGATCAAGAACACACATATATTCATGAAAACATAATAGGTTCAGATCTAAAATCATGGCACTCAGGCCCTAGTGACAAGCATTAAGCATAGGAAAGTCATAGCAACATCAATCTCAGAACATAGTAGATACTAGGGATTAAACCCTAACAAAACTAACTCGATTACATGATAGATCTCATCCAACCCATCACCGTCCAGCAAGCCTACGATGGAATTACTCACACACGGCGGTGAGCATCATGGAATTGGTGATGGAGGAAGGCTGATGATGATGATGGCGACGATCTCCACTCCCCGGAGCCCCAAACGGACTCCAGATCAGCAGTCCCGAGAGAGATTAGGGATTGGCGGCGGCTCCGTCTCGTGAAACGCGATAATTCCTTCTCTCTGATTTTTTTCTCTCCCCGAAACTGAAGATATAGGACCTGGGGGTACATCGGTGGAGCATCGGGGGGCCCTCGAGGCAGGGTGGCACGCCCCCACCCTCGAGGACAGGCCGTGGGCCACCCGGTGAGTATCTTCTTGCAGATATTTTTTATATTTTCTGAAAAAATTCTCCGTTGATTTTCAGGCGATTCCGAGAACTTTTTATTCTGAACAAAAACAACACCATGGCAGTTCTGCTGAAAACAGCATCAGTCCGGGTTAGTTTCATTCAAATCATGCAAGTTAGAGTCCAAAACAAGGGCAAAAGGGTTTGGAAAAGTAGATACATTGGAGACGTATCAGCCGTCTGGTTAGCACTAGATGCTCCAATCGGCGCCCTTTCCTCCCCAATTGGTGGCGCCGGCCGCTCTGAGTTGGCGGCCTCCGGAACCCCGCTGCCAGCCGAATCCTCCACGGCCTTAGTGTCAGCCTCGGGCTGTGACTTGGCCGCCGCCTCCACCTGCGCTCCTGCCTCAGCTTGCGCCTCCGTCCGCACAGAAGCGGTGGCCTGAGCATCAGCCTCCGCACGCTCTACGGCCTCCCGCTCCTCCCGCGCCTCCCGTGCGTTCCTCTCTGCGCCTCCTGAAGGGCGGCGGCTGGGACCACGTGTCGAGTCCCCTCAGAGCCGCCTGCTGGATCCATTAGCGAGGTGGACGGAGCCCGAGAAATGGGGATGGGGGCCCTACGCAAGCAAAGATAAGAAGATTGCAAGAAAGAAAGAAAGAACCCAGGCAGAATGGTCAACACACGTACCCGAACACCATTGGGCGCTCCTTCGGGCCCTTCCAGATGGCGGCCGTCTTCACGGCCTCTTGCCGCTTGGTCGCGGCCGATTGCTTGGCCTTATTGTGTGGCCGGCTGCCAAACATCCCGCCCAGGCGCCGCTTGGATGCGTCGGGCGCATCGGTCGGCGCTCCGCCTGTCGGCTGTGCCGTCGAGGAGCCGGCGCCCGTCTTGTCGGCGCCCTCAGGGCGGCATTGCCCGTTGCCGTCTTCATCGTCATTCGGTCAGTCCCAGACATCGCCGCCTCCTCCATCGCAACCTCCCCTAGTGGCATCGTCCTCGCCTCTGTCCTCCAACGCGGCCGCCCGCAACTCGGGGTCGCCAACGTAGCTCTCCTCCTGGTCTGGCATCCATTTGTGGCCTGGAGCCGGTGTGCCATCCGTTATCTGACCGGGGAAGCATTGTGCCGCGTTCGTATGGTCAGATTGGATGAAGAGCAGAATATGTTTAAAAAAATAGGGACCAGATAACTAACCGTTGGTCGCGGATTGTGTTGGATTCTGGGTCCCGGCAATCCCTTGAGGTTCGAACACTGGGGTGCGCACGAAGATCTCTCCTTTCCACTCCAGTTCGCTCTCGCACCGATTCGAAGGCCTAGCTCATCGAAACCGAAGAACAAGAGACACAAGGATTTATACTGGTTCGGGCCATCGTTGTGGTGTAATACCCTACTCCAGTGTGGTGTGGGGGATTGCCTTGCAGGCTGAGGATGAACAAGTACATGGGAAGAACAACCTCCTGAGGAGAGGTGTTCTTGGGCTCGGTGAGCTATTGGGTGTAACGATGGTCTTAATGATCCTCCGTCTAAGGTTGGGTCAGCCCAAGATGAGTTACCCCTCTATGGTGGCGGCTAGTCCTATTTATAGTGGCCCGGGTCCTCTTCCCAAATATTGAGCGGGATGGGATCCCACAATGGCCAAGTTTGAAGGGGGATAGTTAGTACAAGCTATCCTGACAAAAGGTGGTCTTCGCCTCCCAAAGGCTATTGCGGTAACGTTGCCGTGGGCTCCGTGGTGACCTTCACCCTGCCGTCCTACTAGTCTTGGTCTCGTTGCACCGATATGGAAACCTTTGCCTGACGCCTCGGGACTCCTCGCCTATGCTTGCCCCTTTGGCACCAAAGAGGAAATTGGCTTCCTGCTCCCGCTGGCGCACACCTGGCCTTGGTCATCATGGCTCACGTCACGCGAACCTCACGAGATGTCCCTTGCCTTGATATCTCTGCTCCTCGGGAGCCAGCCTAGTGATGCCGCCCCAGGGGAGGTCTTACGCCATCCGCCTTGCGAGGCTTGGCCCCTCCTGAGGGTTTTGATTGGTTGCTGATGAAGATGGGCCGTACCAGGCCGCTGGATGAGCCACGCTCTGGGCCGCAGGTAGGAAAGTCTGGGTACCCCCGTTCCCAGAACATCGACAGTAGCACCCGGGCCCAAGGTGCGCTCGGACTTGGCTTCGCGGCGAAGCCAAGGGTCAAGTGCGGAGTGCCGCGGGCCCCAAAAGCATGCGACCTTTATTGACCCATGGCGATTGACAGGACGTGGGCGTCTCCACTTCCCCATGCTACCTCGACAACTGCACGACTTGACGAGTCCCTGCATGCACAAATACCATCATTACCTGCGATTATGGAGGCCGGCGGGTGGCCTCCTCCCGGCTATAAATGGGGCGACGGGCGGAGCCCCCGTTTCCCATCTCTTCCTCCATTCCGCCTGCTTCTTCTTCTCACTCCTTCCTTCTTGCTTCGCATCGACACCCATGGCGCAGGCGAGGAAATTCTCATCCACAGAGAAAGGGAAGACCCGCCTGGATGGGCCTGGCTCACCACCGCCTAAGAGGCGATGAGGCTGCCCTCGCAAGTATGTCGCGACCCCCACCGCGGCCCCTCGCGGGCGTGGGCGGACCTCTTCGGGGCTCGGCGTCGTCCTTGGCGACCGCGGCGGTGCCTCTTCGCGCGGTGGGGATCGCCCAGGTCATGGGAGCCCCGTTGATGAAGGGAGGCCAGGGTCACCCGGCCTTCCCGGCCGCGCGTCCACTCGGCGGAGGTGCTGCCGGAGTTCGTCGTGTGGTCGGAGAACCCGGCTGGCACCCGGCTTCAGCTCCTGCGCTCCTTCGCCGGCGAACTACCGACCGCGGGTCTCGGCGGTCTCTGGCTGCATGCGGATGGTTGCTGCAGCAAGGCTTCGTGGGTCGCGGTGGAGGTCTCCGCCGCGGGCGTCGTAACCCTAGCCCGCGGTTGGCCGATGTTCGGCCGCGCGCATGGCCTGAGAAGGCGGTGCACCCTCCACTTCAAGTACGACGGCGACGCGACCCTCTTTGTGAGGGTATTCGGGGAAGATGGTCGCCGCGCCGGGTGCTGCCCCGAGGACAACGATGGCGGCGAGGTGCTTGGCCTTGTCGATGGCCGTGACGAGGGTGAGGATGAACTCGCCCTCAGTGCCGGGTGCAGTTCATCTAGCTATGGCAGCTCTTCCGTCAGCGGCAGCTCCAACAGCAGTGGCTACGACCAGCCGCGACGCCGTCGTGCCCGCTTCGAGGGTGGTGTCGGGTCGTCTCGTCACCACGCCCTAGTGAAGCGCGACGAGGGCTCTGGCTGAGCCCGGCGGGCCGATCCTCATGAGCAGCCGCATCGTAGAAGCTACTTTTGCCTATCTGTAACACCCCAAAAATTTAGCAATGTTTTATTAATTAAAATTTTGCCAGTGTAGTAAAATTTTGCCTTCTGCTGAATGTTCCTTTGGATTCCAGGACAATTCTTGCTCTGATTTTTGTTGGAATGTTTGCCCCTAGCAAAACCTTCCAGTTAATATTAGAATCTCTTATGCACCCTTTAAAACTTTGCTTATATCAGCAGGTTTAGCTATATATTGGTCTCCACAATTTACTTCTCTATATAAATGATTAAACCTAGTTTTAAGGCCTCTTTTGAACTGCAACTACTTAATAAATTTATTTATAATTTCAACCAAAAATTGGAGATGTCAAGTGATGCTATTAGATAACTTTTATGCAATCATATAATTATTTCATTTAATATTTTGGGCTCCACAGCATGTTTGCCAATCTGGTTCAGTAGGCCATATTGCACTACAACCCCTTTAAATATTCCTTTGATGCTTCCACCAAATTTATGGGAGGTTCATAGCAGTATGTTATCCATCTTTATGCAAAAACCCACCTTGGCCCTTTGGAAGTTTTGAGTGAAACAACCTCTTTTCCATTCTGGTTCAGTTTGGTGTTTTGCACTACAACCCTAGTCTATTTTGCTCTAGAGCCTTTGAGCTTCCTCATGCTTGTAGTCCCTCTTGCAAAACCCTTAAGTCCAGAATAGTAGGCCTAATGGGATAGTTTTGGTTCATGGAACAGTGCTCTACATTTTCTGTACAGAACTGAAATCTTGCAAAACTTGCACTAACAAGTTCTTGCTTTTGATGAACTAACCTCACTATCTTCCTACTCATCTAAGGAGACATCCATCTGGTAAATTTGGCCACCCCTAGAGCTTGCTAGATGCCCCTGGCATTTTGACAAACACCCTGAATGCATGACCATATTTGGCTTAGCTTCTGGTTCATATTATGAACTTGATTCCCTGGCTAAACCAACTTGTCCCATGAGTTTGTCCCAACCTATAGCCTAACCCTGCTGACCCCCTTGCGGTTTGGAGCTCATCAGCATGTCGTGGCATAACGCCGAGCACGTTGCGTGCGTGCTCTGGGCGCGCCCAGAGCGCGCGTTTTGCTCGTGCGTGCGCTCGGGCCACCGTGTCGCGCCACTGGCCCCAGCTCGCTCGCAGAGCCACGCCCAGCCTAATCCGCGCTAGAGAACACGCCAAACCGCACTAGGGACTCCACAGCGCCGCCGTCAGAGCACTCCTGGCGGCACGCCGGCGAGCACAGCGGCTTTCTGCCACGGTCGGCGCCGCCCAAGCCACCCGCGCTCGCCAGCTGCCCCCTGGAGCAGTGCGAGAACATCTGCTGGCTTGTCCGCTAGCTCCCGTCGCCGCCACGTCCCCCTGCTGCAACAGAATGATGGTTGCCGGCGAGCTTATCCACTGCCACCGCTGAACCGCCATGGCTCGCCTATTTAAGGGTGCCCGAGCCTCCCCGCAGCATCATACCCTCCCTAGGCACCCCGTAGAGCAGCACCGTGGCAGCCATTCGACCCCGAGAAGCCTCCTTCTTCATCTCCGGTGAACACAGCCGCCGCCTCGGCCTCGAGCAATCCGGCGCCACCAGAGCCTCCCCCGCTAGTCCAACACCACCGTCGCCTCCCCCTCGACCTTGCGGAGCTGCCCGACCTCTCCAACACAATCAAAACTCACCACAGCCCAAATCCCCATTTACGCCCGAAGCTCCCTCCACCGCGGAGCTCGCCGCCGGCGACTCCCTTCGCCCCCTCCGACCAATCGACTACCGGAAGGTCCGCACCAACCCGGCGGATCCATTCCCGCACTCAGCGACCCTCGAGGAACCCTGATTCGCCGGCGACGATCGCCGGAGCCCCGCTGCCGTTCGGGCAGAGGAAGAGAAGGGGGGGGGGGAAGACTAGTCAAACCTGACTAGTGGACCCCCGGGCCCACTGCCAGTGACCCAGCGTCACCACCGCGCGTTTTTAAGTGGAGGCGTAAAACACGAAGTACGTATCCCCTAGCTCGAAGACGTATTCTTAGCCGAATCGTTTTCTTTTCCTGTTTTAGTTTAAAAAACAGATTTGACCAAACTTTGACTAGCTTTAACTTTTTAACCACATATCCAAATGATTTGATTCTTTTTCTGTTGTTTCCCAAATATTGTCTAGTTTATTTTCATATTTATATGAAAATTTTCTAGACAACTTTTTGGGGGTGTTCTAAGTCTATGTATTGATTTCCTTTTAATTCTTTTAGGTTTTTGAAGAGGGAGAAAGCTTCCAAAATTCTTGGAATGCTTTTCTCCTCCCCTCTACTTGAAGGCAAGCATCTTGAACCCTGTGATGATACCATCTGTGTGTTGTTTGCTTTAATCTCAAAGAACTCCATTGATATGCCAAAATTTGAGCATCATTATTTCATGTGGAAAGCATACTCTTGCATATCATCATGAGGTGAATAATTCTTTTCAGTTTTGTATGCGATACTGGTGACAGCCACTACTCCTCATGCCACATCTACCTGGTGAGAGTTCGGATGGAGTCCGAAGGGAGGTTGTGTTTCGATGAACCAACCACGTGACTGACATCTCGTTGTGATGAGGATGTGCAGTGAGGCAGCTTGTAGCATGAGGAGAATGACCCTGTCAGGGAACTGTGAGATCATTGTGGCTCTAACCATGCAAAGTATATATATAACCTCCTAAGTCGACCACGGATCGAGTCTTGCTCCGGTAAACCCCATACTTGTTACGTACTATCGCGTGTCCCTGCTTCAGGTAGGGTACAGTTTAGTAAATTTATCGACCCCTGTTCTATCACACACCGTACAGAGAGGCCACAGTGGAAGATACCGGCTGCATCCGGTAGGCAGGCCACCTGGTCCGGGGGCATGGGTGTTTTGGTTGTAGCCGAAGGGGATAGCGTCCCCAGTTTCTCGCGCACGTTATAAATTGTTGTGATCCCATGCTAGTCGAGGTTGTTGCCTCCCCACTTAAAGTTTAGCTTAACTAGTGTCGTGGGTGATTCCAGACATCGGTAAGTTAGGCTGGTGTGTGTAGTCAGGTGTGTCTTCAAATTAAAAGACCGTAGACGGAATTAGTCCAGAGGGGCTATAGAAAATCCGTTATCCGTGGGTAAAGAGTGCACCCTCTGCAGAGATATAAAACCTATTCGAATAGCCCTCTCCATGGTTAAGGACTACAGTCTGGGATGGGTCGAGTGTCGGTCTTAGTGTCGATCTTCAGAGGAGAAGCAGTTAAGCCAGAACATTATAACCTGTGACAGGTAGTGATTGTGATTTATCTTTATCGTGGACTAACCGTTCATATTACTTGAAACAGTGAGTATCCGCAGGACGGTTCCACGTCCTGGATAGTCACTGTTATTTCTTTTTATTTATAAGCCCTTTATGTGATGTCGCTCAGACGTCCGACTGTGGCATTCCTTTTATTTACAAGCCCTCTCTGTGATGTCGCTCAGACGTTCGACTGTGGCATTCTTTTTATTTACAAGCCCTTTATGTGATGTCGCTCAGACGTCCGACTGTGGCATTCCTTTTATTTACAAGCCCTCTCTATGATGTCGCTCAGACGTCCGACTGTGGCATTAGTTATATTTATAAGCCCTTTATGTGATGTCGCTCAGACGTTCGACTATGGCATTCTTTTTATTTATAAGCCATTTATGTGATGTCGCTCAGACGTCCGACTGTGGTATTCTTGTCCTTTATTTTCCTTTCCCTATGAGCCCTTTCTGTGGTGTCGCTCAGACGCCCGACTGTGGCATGCCTGTTATTTATTTCATTACTACTTTCTGATTGCATATACCCTTTTACTCGAACGTCCTGCTTAATGTTATATCCTATCGCATCATTATTATTAAAGTGATCCTAAATCATCCTTGAGCATGTTTATGTCTCACCCATGTTCTTAATGTTTGCGAGTACATTCAAAGTACTCACTGGCTTGTCCCTGGCTATTGTCTTGGCCAGATTCATTGCGAGGGAAGGAACGACGTGATGCTACCCTAGAGCCTACACTATTGGGATAGCAGCCCCGCGAAGATAGGAGTTATCCCGGCCAGCTGTTCCCGTGGGAAATGGAGTCCCACAAGCGCTAACGTACCTCAACCGCTTCCGCCACCATCTACCAGAAAACCCGTGTTGTACTTATAGGCCAGAATGGTCTTGTACTACATATTTGTACCTTTGCTTGGAATTTTCTGTATCAAGAGGTGTCTCATCAGCTAACAGTAATCCTGGGGCTGATGGGCACAAGGTCCGTTTTGTATGGGAAATTAATATCCCGAAATCCCGGTCCTGATAACCTTGGTATCAGAGCCAGGCTGACCGTTGGCTAATGCTATCTTAGCCAGGTCCAAAAACCTAGATTTACCACCCCCACCAGACCATATTTCAACCCCAGCCAAGCTTCTCGCGTAAGATACCCATACAGTGGAACCGACGCATTTGGTAGTCGGTGCCCAACCTACCAGCCTGGCTTATCAATCACGCGCCAGTAACCGACACCTAAACAGTTCCCCTCCGCAAGCATGCGAAGGAAGACTCCGCAAGCGTGCGAAGGAAGACTCCGCAAGCGTGCACAGGAAGACTCCATCCTTTCCTATAAATAGGGCACGCTAGCCCCCAAACCCAACACCACACAATCTCCACCCCCATACCGAGCCGAATGCCAGGACCCATCGTCCACAATGAAACCACAGCAACCAACCTTGGAGGTTTTGTGACCGTGCTCGCAAACCTCACCCGTCGTGCTTTTGCGATGGAAGAGCCCCCAGAATACGTGGTGTACCAAGACACCATGGGCGGTGAAAGCCGTCAATTCTGGGCCACTGTGCACATCTACGGTAGGGGTCTGATGCCAGAATGCCCCTACAGGTTCACAGGAAGGACAACTTCCTTTGAGCCGCAAGCCATCCAACTAGCCGCTCGGGAGGCTATAGTTCAACTCAGGCACCTGTCGCCCAGGGTTAACTGTCGCTCATTTTACTACTACCCCAGTCGTAACGGGTATGGTAGGCCTCCCCGAGTTGCAAACGGAGACCACGAGACGGATCCTGCATTATTGCATCTGGTACGCTATGTTAGTGTACTCGAGGAACTGTTCGATCAAATCACCCTTGATCTGATCGTAGCTCGTGGAGAACTACTTCGCCGAGCCCCAGCTAGAGGACGAGGCGAGTCCGGCACCGACAACCCAGTCGTGCTGTTCGGGCAACCAATCGAGTCCCCAAGGCCTGCCGCGGTCATTGACCAGAATGCCTTGGTATCGCCAGAAGTGATGCGTCGCTTGTTTGGCGCACGCTCCAACGGGATTGTGGCCAACAGTCCTCGCGAGGGTCATCATCCCTGCCCCGACCCTGCACCTCCTCAGCCACCGCCAGCCAATCCCAACGAGGAAGCTCCCGGAGAAGCTTCAGCACCCTCAAATCAAGGCCGCTTGGATATAAACGAGGTCGATTAAATCACTCGAGTAGTACCAAGCCTTACCTTGCCCTCGCCCGTGGTCATGTAACATGTATGCCCATATGTATGTACAGTCTATTTGCGCTCTTATCTTCATAGCGGCTAGTGTACGAGTGCCTATTTCTGTCAGGTATGGCTTCCAGAGCACCTCATCGACAACCCCCTATAGCAAACACGTCCTTTTACAAGACGTGAGTACCTGTAGCTTTGACCCCGACCCCATAGAGGGAAACCGACGATATAGATGCCCTCACCATAACCCTATAAACCAGCCAGGCCGCTATATATGGGCCACACCATATCCCTCAACCGATGCTCTCCTCTCACAGCCATTGCCTTCGCCATGCCGATCCCTAGCATTTATCTGACAACCCCTGAGGCATCCCTGGGTAGTTTCGTGAAGATATTGTGGGATTTTACCTGCAGTACCATGAGTGCTACCCGTCCACCCCAGTATGAGCTGCTCAAAGCGAGGATCACACCATCCACCTCGAAGTATTGGGCAGTGGTACACATCCCACCCGCCAACCCAAACCAAGACCCCACAAAGGTTTCCTTGATGGGGAAATCCATGCCAACTCCTCAGATGGCCATAGAGGCTGCCGCCTGCGAAGCGATTGCTCGCCTGCGATTCGCGGTGCCCTATGCCAGGGAGAGAGGATATTACTACTTTCCAAGCCGCGCAGCACCCGGAGAAGCAACATCTTTTCCTGGTGGGCGTATTGAGAGAGACCCGGTGCTAGCCAACCTTACGCAGTATGTGATCGCGCAAGAGCATTTGACCCAACGGACAATGGGTTATCTCCAGAGCCTCGCCGATTTAAATCCTCGGATCGCCATCGGCAGACCATTGAGGCCCGCGCAGGAGAAGCACATTCACCGACTGGTCAACCCACTACCACCGATAGAAGAAGAGTGTCCCCCAGCACCAGAAACCTTTTCCCAAGACCCTGTTCATTTACCGTTTATATTTTAGACGTAACTGCCGCGTGAGTGTAACCGTTCCTTTTTATGAAAACTATGTGAACGCATCGTGTGTTAAATAAATTCTTTCCTGTGTGATTGCATCTGGTCCATCTGCATAGCATATATTTTTCGTTCATCACACCACGATAATACGACTCCGGCCACTCCACACAGTACACTAAGTTGCTAATCCACCTACACCTGCTTCATCAAACACCTCCTTGCACACCACAGTTTCTTGAAAAGAAACTCGTGGGGATTTATTCGAGCACTAATTGCCTACCGCACACTAACAACAGTCAGCACCTGACACTCTTACCTAATCCCCGTGATCGCCGCCGCCGCGGAGAGCTAGCACTCGAGCCACCGCATCACGACGATCGTCGAGGATCATCGCACACCAGAGCACCGATACCCCCAGCAATGCCGCCAACCCCACGCTCATAAGAACCATGTACCAGTCCGGCATCGCCTCCGCCATTAGAGCCTCGACCCGAGCTCTTGCGAACACAAACGGAGGAGAAGGAAGAAAGGAGAAGAAGGAGAGGCCAGGTGAGAGGAAGAAGAAGCAGCACCTCGGCCGTTTTATAGCTCGAGATCGGTGTACGGTGGGCGGAGTCCACCAGCACCGCTCGTCGCTCAACCGCTGGTGTTCGGAGGCGAATCCGCGAGCAGTGCCAACAGCACGCTGGCCCGCGAGGTGAGTGCACGCTGCACCGGCAGCTAGCACGTTGCGCACTACGGCAGTACGGCCTAGATGCCCTATGGACTAGCCGTCGCCGGTGGAGAAAGTGCGAGAAAAGCGCGCGGGAGGAAGGAGAAGAGAGAGCCGGAGGAAGAAGAAGAGGCTGACAATGGGCCCAGGCCCCACCTGTCAGCCAGTGAGAGCACTGTGCTCTCGGGTGCAACCGGCGTATTTGTAAATTTAGAAAAAAATAATATTTCTAAATTTACTATGTCCCAGAGTAGAAATATATCTCTTTCCACGACGGTAGATTTTTCTTTCCCCATGTCACGCCGATGTTTATCACTGCGGTTGCATCACTGTTTGCTCATGCACTGTAGTAGCTGTTATTTGCATTATTAGAGCAGTAAAAATTTGATAGTATCTTTTGAGGCAGCAGCAGACCTTATAGCTACCCTTAACAAATCTCGAGGACGAGATTTTTCTTAAGGGGGGTAGCGTTGTAACACCCCAAAAATTTAGCAATGTTTTATTAATTAAAATTTTGCCAGTGTAGTAAAATTTTGCCTTCTGCTGAATGTTCCTTTGGATTCCAGGACAATTCTTGCTCTGATTTTTGTTGAAATGTTTGCCCCTAGCAAAACCTTCCAGTTAATATTAGAATCTCTTATGCACCCTTTAAAACTTGCTTATATCAGCAGGTTTAGCTATATATTGGTCTCCACAATTTACTTCTCTATATAAATGATTAAACCTAGTTTTAAGGCCTCTTTTGAACTGCAACTACTTGATAAATTTATTTATAATTTCAACCAAAAATTGGAGATGTCAAGTGATGCTATTAGATCACTTTTATGCAATAATATAATTATTACATTTAATATTTTGGGCTCCACAGCATGTTTGCCAATCTAGTTCAATAGGCCATATTGCACTACAACCCCTTTAAATATTCCTTTGATGCTTCCACCAAAATTATGGGAGGTTCATAGCAGTATGTTATCCATCTTTATGCAAAAACCCACCTTGGCCCATTGGAAGTTTTGAGTGAAACAACCTCTTTTCCATTCTGGTTCAGTTTGGTGTTTTGCACTGCAACCCTAGTCTATTTTGCTCTAGAGCCTTTGAGCTTCCTCATGCTTGTAGTCCCTCTTGCAAAACCCTTAAGTCCAGAATAGTGGGCCTAATGGGATAGTTTTGGTTCATGGAACAGTGCTCTACATTTTTTGTCCAGAACTGAAATCTTGCAAAACTTGCACTAACAAGTTCTTGCTTTTTATGAACTAACCTCATTATCTTCCTACTCATCTAAGGAGACATCCATCTGGTAAATTTGGCCACCCCTAGAGCTTGATAGATGCCCCTGGCATTTTGAAAAACACCCTGAATGCATGACCATATTTGGCTTAGCTTCTGGTTCATATTATGAACTTGATTCCCTGGCTAAACCAACTTGTCCCATGAGTTTGTCCCAACCTATAGCCTAACCCTGCTGACCCCCTTGTAGTTTGGAGCTCATCAGCATGCCGTGGCATAACGCTGAGCATGTTGCGCGCGTGCTCTGGGCGCGCCCAGAGCACGCGTTTTGCACGTGCGTGCGCTCGGGCCGCCGCGTCGCGCCCCTAGCCCCAGCTCGCTCGCAGAGCCACGCCCAGCCTTATTCGCGCGAGAGAACACGCCAAACCGCACCAGGGACTCCACAGCGCCGCCATCAGAGCACTCCTGGCGGCACGCCGGTGAGCACAGCGGCTTTCTACCATGGTCGGCGCCGCCCAAGCCACCCGCGCTCGCCAGCTGCCCCCTGGAGCAGTGCGAGATCATCCGCTGGCTTGTCCGCTAGCTCCCGTCGCCGCCACTTCCCCCAGCTGCAACAGAACGACGGTCGCCGGCGAGCTTATCCACTGCCACCGCTGAACCGCCATGGCTCGCCTATTTAAGGGTGCCCGAGCCTCCCCACAGCATCATACCCTCCCTAGGCACCCCGTAGAGCAGCCCCGTGGCAGCCATTCGACCCCGAGAAGCCTCCTTCTTCATCTCCGGCGAACACAGCCGCCGCCTCGTCCTCGAGCAATCCGGCGCCACCAGAGCCTCCCCCGCTCGTCCAACACCACCGTCGCCTCCCCCTCGACCTTGCGGAGGTGCCCGACCTCTCCAACACGATCAAAACTCACCACAGCCCGAATCCCCATTTACGCCCGAAGCTCCCTCTGCCGCGGAGCTCGCCGCCGGCGACTCCCTTCGCCCCCTCCGACCAATCGACTACCGGAAGGACCGCACCAACCCCGCGGATCCATTCCCGCACTCAGCGACCCTCGAGGAACCCTGATTCGCCGGCGACGATCGCCGGAGCCCCGCTGCCGTTCGGGCAGAGGAAGAGAAGGCGGGGAAAGACTAGTCAAACCTGACTAGTGGAACCCCGGGCCCACTGTCAGTGATCCAGCATCACCACCGCGCGTTTTTAAGTGGAGGCGTAAAACACGAAGTACGTATCCCCTAGCTCGAAGACGTATTCTCAGCCGAATCGTTTTCTTTTTCTGTTTTAGTTTAAAAACCAGATTTGACCAAACTTTGACTAGCTTTAACTTTTTAACCACAGCTCCAAATGATTTGATTCTTTTTGTGTTGTTTCCCAAATATTGTCTAGTTTATTTTCATATTTATATGAAAATTTTCCATACAACTTTTTGGGGGTGTTCTAAGTCTATGTATTGATTTCCTTTTAATTCTTTTAGGTTTTTGAAGAGGGAGAAAGCTTCCAAAATTCTTGGAATGCTTTTCTCCTCCCCTCTACTTGAAGGAAAGCATCTTGAACCCTGTGATGATACCATCTGTGTGTTGTTTGCTTTAATCTCAAAGAACTCCATTGATATGCCAAAATTTGAGCATCATTATTTCATGTGGAAAGCATACTCTTGCATATCATCATGAGGTGAATAATTTTTTTCAGTTTTGTATGCGGTACTGGTGACGGCCACTACTCCTCATGCCACATCTACCTTATGAGAGTTCGGATGGAGTCCGATGGGAGGTTGTGTTTTGATGAACCAACCACGTGACTGACATCTCGTTGTGACGAGGATGTGCAGTGAGGCAGCTTGTAGCATGAGGAGAGTGACCCTGTCAGGGAACTGTGAGATCATTGTGGCTCTAACCATGCAAAGTATATATATAACCTCCTAAGTCGACCACGGATCGAGTCTTGCTCCGGTAAACACCATACTTGTTTCGTACTACCGCGTGTCCCTGCTTCAGGTAGGGTATGGTTTAGTAAATTTATCGACCCCTGTTCTATCACACACCGTACAGAGAGGCCACGGTGGAAGATACCGGCTGCATCCGGTAGGCAGGCCACCTGGTCCGGGGGCATGGGTGTTTCGGTTGTAGCCGAAGGGGATAGCGTCCCCAGTTTCCTGCGCGCGTTATAAATTGTTGTGATCCCATGCTAGTCGAGGTTGTAGCCTCCCCACTTAAAGTTTAGCTTAACTAGTGTCGTGGGTGATTCCAGACATCGGTAAGTTAGGCTGGTGTGTGTAGTCAGGTGTGTCTTCAAATTAAAAGACCGTAGACGGAATTAGTCCAGAGGGGCTATAGAAAATCCGTTATCCGTTGGTAAAGATTGCACCCTCTGCAGAGATATAAAACCTATTCGAATAGCCGTGTCCATGGTTAAGGACTATAGTCTGGGATGGGTCGAGTGTCGGTCTTAGTGTCGATCTTCAGAGGAGAAGCAGTTAAGCCAGAACATTATAACCTGTGACAGGTAGTGATTGTGATTTATCTTTATCGAGGACTAACCGTTCAGATTACTTGAAACAACGAGTATCCGCAGGACGGTTCCACGTCCCGGATACTCATTGTTATTTCTTTTTATTTATAAGCCCTTTATGTGATGTCGCTCAAACGTCTGACTATGGCATTCCTTTTATTTACAAGCCCTCTCTGTGATGTTGCTCAGACGTCCGACTGTGGCATTGTTTTTATTTATAAGCCCTTTATGTGATGTCGCTCAGACGTCCGACTGTGGCATTCCTTTTATTTACAAGCCCTCTCTATGATGTCGCTCAGACGTCCGACTGTGGCATTCTTTTTATTTATAATCCCTTTATGTGATGTCGCTCAGACGTCCGACTATGGCATTCTTTTTATTTATAAGCCCTTTATGTGATGTCGCTCAGACGTCCGACTGTGGCATTCTTGTCCTTTATTTTCCTTTCCCTATGAGCCCTTTCTGTGGTGTCACTCAGACGCCCGACTGTGGCATGCCTGTTATTTAATTCATTACTACTTTCGGATTGCATATACCCTTTTACTCGAACGTCCTCCTTAAATTTATATCCTATCGCATCATTATTATGAAAGTGATCCTAAATCATCCTTGAGCATGTTTATGTCTCACCCATGTTCTTAATGTTTGCGAGTACATTCAAAGTACTCACTGGCTTGTCCCTGGCTATTGTCTTGGCCAGATTCCTTGCGAGGGAAGGAACGACGTGATGCTACCCCAGAGCCTACACTATTGGGATAGCAGCCCCGCAAAGATAGGAGTTATCCCGGTCAGCTGTTCCCGTGGGAAATGGAGTCCCACAAGCGCCGACGTACCTCAACCGCTTCCGCCACCATCTACCAGAAAACCCGTGTTGTACTTATAGGCCAGAATGGTCTTGTACTACATATTTGTACCTTTGCTTTGAATTTTCTGTATCAAGAGGTGTCTCATCAGCTAACAGTAATCCTGGGGCTGATGGGCACAAGGTCCTTTTTTTGGGAAATTAATATCCCAAAATCCCGGTCCTGACACTATCCTTGCCTTTCCTTTCCTCCTGCATTACCAAAAACAAGTATGGGGCCCTTCTAGGGCATGTAATGGACCGTGATTTTTATGTTGCTTGGTGCTATGTTTACTATATCCGGATAGTGTTGCAAGATCCGTGTATTATGCGGGCGCAGGGGGATAAGACCTATCTTGACGCATTCGGGGTAGTCCCCATCTCGTGAGGTGTGGCCCTTCGCGAAGCTGCAAAAATTCATTAGGAGATTCTTATCCTTCATTGCACGAGGTCCCGGGCATGGGCTGAACATGGTCAAGCACACTTCATCGTGGTACCCGTGGGGCACGGACTTAAAGAGAGGGATGCGCCGATCATGAGCTCAAACGAGGGTGCCTCGCAGAGACTAAGGAGGCATGCACGCATGCCACCCTATCCAGCCCCCTCGCGAGGCGCACGAGGGAGAGCTTTGGGCAACTGCCGCCCTCCCTAGCGCAAAGCGAATAATCAAGGGAAAAATCAGAGAGAGGTAGTTCAACCAAGCCATTCGAGAAACGCCATAACTTCAAATTCCATTAAGATAAAAACAAAGAAGGGGCAAGCCAACTATAGAAAGCAAATGAACAGCCGTGTCTGGCACCTAGTCTAGTCTTCTCACCAGCGCGGAGCTAAGTGCTTCCACTAGAATGTGGGAGGGAGCCCCCGAGGCCCGAGGGCGGCAATCCGGACACTCCGGGGCGTGTACAGCCCCACTCATTATTACGTGAGAGTGTCATGAGCGAAGACCTTCACAGGCACTAGGCCTTGCTTCACAGGCACAGGGCCTTGGCTTGATAGGCACTAGTCCTTGCTTCATGGGTTGAACTTCTGGAGGTGCTGCATGTTCCAGGCGTTCTAGATGGGGACGCCGTCCCCGTCTCCAGGTGTACAGTGCCAGGCCTGGAGACGTGGGCAATCCTGAATGGGCCCTCCCACATGGGTGAGAGCTTGTGCAGCCCTTCCCTAGAGAGCACCCGCCTCAGGACGAGGTCGCCCACCTCGAGAGTTCTGGAGCGGACGCTGCGACAGTGGTACCGTCGTAGTGCCTGCTAGTACCTTGCCGCTCAGAACGAGGCTTCCCGACGACATTCCTCCCCCAGCACGAGCTCCATCCCCCGCATGACGTCCTGCTGTGTTTCATCAAACGCTAGGACCCGCGCGGAGCGATGCTTGACCTCGTGAGGGAGAATCGCTTCTGCTCCGTAGACAAGGAAGAACGGCGTCTCGCCTGATGGCTTGGTGGTGGTGGTGCATATGGACCACAACACTGACTGGAGCTCGTCGTGCCAGTCCCTACCATGGGCCTCAAGTTTCTTCTTGAAGGTCCTGGCCTTGAGGCCTCTTAAGACCTCCGTGTTGACGCGCTCGGCCTGGCCATTGCTCTTGTGGTGTGCTACCGAAGTGTAGCAAATCTGCGTTCTAAGGTTAGCACAATATGTATTGAAGAGGTTGCTAGTGAGCTACATGCCATTGTCAGTGATGATGTAGTTGGGGACCCTGAACCGGCTTACGATACCCTTGATGAACTTGACCTCGGATTCGGCTGGGATGGTGCGGACGGCTTCCACCTCCGCCCATTTGGTGAACTTGTCGATGGCGACATAGAGGTAGCGGTAGCCACCGGGCGCTCGAGGGAATGGACCCAGGATATCCAGCCTCCAGACCACGAATGGCTAGGAGAGTGGGATAGTTTGGAGACCCTGAGCCGGCCCGTGGATCTGCTTGGCATGGAATTGGCAAGCCTCGCAGGACTTCACCAGCTCGGCTGCGTCGTTGAGCGTCATGGGCCAGTAGAAACCACTGCAGAACGCCTTGCCAATCAGGGTGCATGATGACGAGTGATGCCCGCAGTCCCCAGCGTGTATGTCAGCTAGCAATTCGCTCCCTTGCTTCCAGGAGATGCACCGTAAAGAAACATCATTTTGTCGTTTTCTGTGAAGCTCACCGTCTTGAATGCAATACGCCGTAGCCTGTCGGGCTACACACTCTCCATCCTCTTCTTTCTCCAACAGCGCTCCTCGCACCAGGTATGCCTCGAGCTCCTCAGTCCAGCACCCCTCCTAAGGCTTGAGTGCCAGGAGTAGGCACGCTCCTGAGGTCGGACCACAGGCGAGGGCTCCCGAGGTTGGTGGTTGTTGGATTTCCATCTGAGGCGCCGCCGGCCCCTCAGGTGGAGGTGATGCCGAAGGCTTGAAGAGCCATTCCTCGAAGAAGCTGGGCTCTTGGGGCAGGCGTCTGGACGCCCTTTTGGCAATGTCATCAGCTTCCTTGTTGGTGCCACGGGGCACGTGCTGTAGCTCCACGCCTAAGAACTGCTTCTCCATTTTGCGTACTTCCGCGAGGTATGCCTCCATGTGCTCGTCCTTCGGCTCATATACCTTGTTGGAGAAGTTGACGAGGAGCTGCGAGTCGCCCCAGATGATGAGGCGCTTCACTCCCAGGGCCACCGCGGCCTTAAGGCCAGCAATGAGGCCCTCGTATTCTGCGATGTTGTTGGATACCTTCTCGCCCTGCTGAAAGCAGAGCTACACGATGTAGTAAAGCTTGTCCTGAGTGGGCGAGATGAGCACAGCTCCAGCCTCCGCGCCCTGGTGCGCGAACGCACTGTCGAAGTACATGACCCAGTCGTCCGGCGCCTCACTTCCTGGCGAGAGGGATCGGTCCTCGCCCACTTCGAGCTCTGGGGCGTCGGTCCATTCTGCCACGAAGTGAGCGAGCGCGGCTCCTTTGGTGATGCTGGTTGTGCTGAACTCCAACTGGAATGCCTGCAGCTCGATATTCCATTCGGCGACTCTTCCCGTAGCATTGGGGCTCCGAAGTACCCTCTCCAATGGGTAAGCCGAGACGAACTTGATGGGGTGGCCTTGGAAGTAGTGGCGCAGCTTGCGCGAAGTGATGAGGAGCGCGAGCAGAAGCTTCTCCGTCATGGGGTAGCGTGCCCGAGCATCCCGAAGCACCGTGCTGACAAAGTACACCGGGTGCTCGACGAGGGTGCAGCCCAAGCTCTCCTGGGGTCGTGGCGCCTGATTGGGCAAGGGGGGCTCAGGAACTTGGTCGCCGGATGGGGCAACTATAGCTTCAGGAACGTCGTCTCATGGAGCCCGATCGTTGGCTGGCCCTGCCAAAGCCTCAGGAGCATCACCCCGGGGCTGTGGGGTCTTGTCTTGGCGCACCTCCCGGACTACCACTAACGCTGCGCTGATGGAATGTGGTGTAGCGGCTAGGTAAAGCACCAAGGGCTCTTGTGGTTTGGGTGCCACCATTACCAGCGGGGTGGTGAGGTATTTCTTGAGGTCTTCGAATGCTGCATTGACCTCAGGGGTCCACTCAAACGGGCCTTTCCTTTTCATCAGTTTGAAGTAGGGGAGGGCACACTCCCCCGGCTTGGAGATGAAACGCCCGAGCGACGTCACGCAACCGGCCAACTTCTGCATCTCTTTGAGGGTCTTTGGTGGACTCATCTTTTCTATGGGCTTGACCTTCTCGGGGTTAGCCTCGATCCCTCTGTGTGACACCAGGAAGCCCAGCAGCTTGCCTGACGGGACACCGAACACACACTTTCCCGGGTTGAGCCGCAGGTCTTCCTTGCGCAGGCTGGCGAAGGTCTCTTCCAAATCTTCGATGAGGGTCTTGGCCTCCCGAGATTTTACCATGATGTCATCAACATAGGCCTCAGCGTTCCTCCCGAGCTGCTCTCCCAAGGCGATATGCATCAGTCGCTGGAAAGTTTCTCCTGCATTTCGCAACCCGAACGGCATACAAGTGTAGCAGTATACCCCGCACGGGGTGAGGAAGGCAGTCTTCTCGACATCTTGCACCGCCATCTTGATTTGATGATAGCCCGAAAAGGCATCCAAGAAACACAGTAGGTCACACTCGACAGTGGAGTCGACAATCTGGTCGATGCGAGGCATCGGGAATGGGTCTTGTGGGCAGGCCTTGTTGAGGTTGGTGAAGTCGACACACATGCGCTCCTTACTGCCTTTCTTGGGCACAACGACGGGGTTCGCCAGCCATTCCGGGTACCGGACCTCCCGGATGACACCCGCTGCTTCTAGCTTGCGAGTTTATTGCACGATGAAGGACTGCTTCTCTGTAGACTGGCGCCCGGCCTTTTGCTTCACAGGGCGCATGTTGGAGCATATGTTTAGGTGATGCTCAATCATCCCACTTGGGACTCCTGCCAGGTCCTTGGGTTCCCACGCGAACACATCCTTGTTAGCACGCAGGAATCCGACCAGCGCCTTTTCTTGAGCTGGGGAAAGGCCAGCGCCTATGGTGAAGGTGGCACCTTGATGGTCCCCAAGTGCAGGGTATCATTGTAGCAATTCCCAGTGGTGGAAGTGATAAGTATGGAGTGTCGAACCCACAAGGAGCTAAAGGTAACATCAATATTCTCTCAAGTCCTATCTGCCACTGATACGTCTCTACGTACACCGAATGTTTCCTTCCAACTAGAAACGAGAAATAAAACTGCGTTGTGGGTATGAAGAGGATAACTTTGCATGATATCGGAGAGGTAAAATATAAAAGTAGGTGATGTTATCGTAAAGTTAGAATATATTACTAACATTATAAATAGTGAGTGTGGAATAATAATTGATCGGAGTGTGGAATTATCCTAGGAAATTGTTAACAAGACCGGTAGTCGTCATTGCAATTTTATATGAGGGAGAGGCAAAGCTAACATACTTTCTCTTCTTGGATCATATGCACTTATGATTGGAACTCTAGCAAGCATCCACAACTACTAAAGATCATTAAGGTAAAACCCAACCATAGCATTAAAGCATCAAGTCCCCTTTATCCCATACGCAACAATCCCCTTACTCGGGTTTATGCTTCTGTCACTCAAGCAACCCACTATAAGCAAATCATGAACATATTGCAACACCCTACAGTGGGAATCCCTCACGCTTGCACGACACGAAGGGCACCATAGGACAGCACCAAAATAAAACATACAACTCGTACCAATCTAGATCATCAATCAACCCAAAGACAAAGGATATCTACTCAAAACATCATAGGATGGTAACACATCATTGGATCATAATATGTGGCATAAAGCACCATATTCAAGTAGGGATTACAGCGGGGTGCGGGAGAGTGGACCGCGTAAAAGAGATGAGGATGGTGATGATGACGGTGATGTTGATGAAGATGATTATTGTGGCGATGATTCCCCTCCCGATGGCACTCCAGCGCCACCGAGAGAGAGGAGGAGACGTTCTCCCCCTTGTGCTTCCTCCTCCATGGCCTCCCCCTAGATGGGGAGAGGTTCTCCCTCTGGTCCTTGGCCTTCATGGCGGAGATGGCCCCTCCGGGATCCTCCTCCATGGCCTCCGGTGGTGATGGCCCCCTCCGATAGGGTGCCAGAGAGGGCCTAGATTGATTTCTCGTGGTTACACAGGCTTGTGGCGGCGGAACATCCGATCTAGGTTATTTTATAGAGGTTTCTGTATTTATAGGAATTTTTTACATCGGTCTCACGTCCAGGGGGTCTCCGAGTCGTCCACGAGATAGGAGGGCGAGCCCGGGGGGTAGGGTGCGCCCTCCACCCTTGTGGATGGCTCGGGGCTCTTCTGGCCCAACTCTTTTACTCCGGGGGCTTCTTTTGGTCCATAAAAAATCATCAAAAATTGGCACGTCAATTGGACTCCGTTTGGTATTCCTTTTCTATAAAACTCAAAAGCAAGGAAAAACAGAAACTGGCACTAGGCTCTAGGTTAATAGGTTAGTCCCAAAAATCATATAAAATACCATATAAATGCATATAAAACATCCAAGATGGATAATATAATAGCATGAATACTTCATAAATTATAGATACGTTGGAGACGTATCAGCATCCCCAAGCTTAATTCCTGCTCATCCTCGAGTAGGTAAATGATAAAAGAAATAATTTATGAAGTGTGAATGCTAGCGGGTGCACACGTTTGATCAATGATAATTTCAATTACCTTTTCTCGCATCATTATGTGTCATAACAGTAGCTCATCTCATAAAACTTTTCATGATCAAGTAACAAGCTATTCACATGTTAAAGTATATATCATAAACTTTCTTGAAAACTAACAAACAATGCTCTTAGTCATCAAACAATTACAATTCATCTTATTTTCGGGAAGGTTCTATGTAAGAGCTTTGATTTAGCAAACTCCACATACTCAACTATCATTTAATCTTTCACAATTGCTAACACTCATGTGATATTTATGGGCTCAAAGTTTTAATCGGACACAGAGAAAGATAGGGGCTTATAGTTTCTCCTGCCAACCTTTTACCTCAAGAGTAACGTCAACAATAATGGTTTATGAAAACCTACATCCAAGTGGATATATATATGCGGATCGCTCCAACACAAAGTGCTTGCCAAAGGAAAAGTGTAAAAAGGAAAGGTGATGATCACCATGACTCTTGTATAAGGGTAGAAGATAAAAGTAAAATATAGGCCCTTCGCAGAGTGAAGCAGAGGTTGTCATGTGCTTTTATGGTTGGATGCACAAAATCTTAATGCAAAAGAACGTCACTTTATATTGCCGCTTGTGACCTTTATTATGCAGTCCGTCGCTTTTTTTTCTTCCCTATCACAAGTTCGTATAAAGCTTATTTTCTTCGCACTAATAGATCATACATATTTAGAAAGCAATTTTTATTGCATGCACCGATGACAACTTACTTGAAGGATCTTACTCAATCCTTATGTAGGTATGATGGACTCTCATGGAAAAACTGGTTTAATGGATGTTTGGAAGCACAAGTGGTATTTCTACTTGGTGCAAAGAATTTGGCTAGCATGAGAGGGAAAGGCAAGCCCAACATGTTGGATGATCCAAGACAATATAATGTTTCAGATATAGGAAAACATAACCCATTAAGTTGTCTTCCTTGTCCAACATCAACCTTTTAGCATGTCATATTTTAATGAGTGCTCACAATTACAAAAGATGTCCAAGATAGTATATTTATATGTGAAATCTCTCTTCCTTCAATATTCTTCCATGAATTGTTCAAGTGACCAATTCTGTGTTTGCTAACTTTCAATAAGTTTACTACCTATACTTATTCTATGTGAAGTCATTAATACCCATGGTATAAGCATATGAAACATATATAAATTCAGATTTATGATATTCAATTCGTTCAACCATTTACTCATAGGATGTACGTGACGCACGTGAGTAAATGACAAACTACTCCAAAATATATAAGTGAAGGACACTGAGTAGTCATGTAATTAACTAGCCATGGGAGGATTCTTTTTCATTCAAGATTTCAGATCCAATGATTTTATTCATACAACAGGTAAAATTGAAACTACGATCCAAGCAAAACACATATCATGTGACAAATAAAAGTGTAGCTCCGAGTAAGGTATACCGATAGTTTTGAAGACGAAAGAGGGGATGCCTTTCGGGGCATCCCCAAGCTTAGGCGCTTGAGTCTTCCTTGAATATTACCTTGGGGTGCCTTGGGCATCCCTAGGCTTAGGGTATCTCCACTCCTTATTCTCCTCATATCAATATCTCACCCAAAGCTTGAAAACTTCAACCACACAAAACTTAACGTAACTTCGTGAGATAGGTTAGTATGATAAAGAGTAAACCATTCACTTTGGTACTGTCAAAGACAAGGTTCATAATTGTTCTCACACAATGCCTATTGTACCATATCATTTCTACAATTTATATGAGAAATATAAGCCATAGAAACTAGAAAACAAGCAAACTATGCAATGAAAACATAATCTGTCAGAAACAGAACAGTCTGTAATGATCTGAACAACAACCATACTTCTGCTACTCTAAAAATTATGAAATAAATTGGTGGACGTGAGGAATTGGTCTATTAATCTTCTGCAAAAAAAATCAACTCAAAAGCACTCTTCTGTAAAAAAAATGGCAGCTAATCCCGTGAGCGCAACGTTTCTGTTTTTTTAGCAAGATCACATTAACTTTCACCAAAGTCTTCCCAAAGGTCTTACTTGGCACTTTATTGAAACAAAAGTTGTAAAACATGATTACTACAGTAGCTTAATCATGTAAACAAAAAAAAATAGTAAGGGTAAATATTGGGTTGTCTCCCGACAAGCGCTTTTCTTTAATGCCTTTTAGCTAGGCATGATGATTTCAATGATGCTCACGTAAAAGATAAGAATTGAAACATAAAGATAGCATCATGAATAATATGACTAGCATATTTAAACTAAACCACTTCCTATGACTTGGGATTTTGTGAGCACATAATTTACAGGAACAAGAATCAACTATCATAGGAAGGCAACACAAGTACAACTTCAAAACTTTAAGCACATAGAGAGGAAACTTGATATTATTGCAACTTCTACAAGCATGTATTCCTCCCTCATAAAAAATTTCAGTAGCATCATGAATGGGTTCAACAATATTACCATCACATAAAGCATTATTTTCATGATCTACAAGCATAGAAATTTCACTACTCTCCACATAAGCAACATTCTTCTCATTCGGAATAGTGGGAGCAAACTCGAAATAGTGTAATCATTACTAACTAAAGTTGACACTCTTCCAAATCCACTTTAGATGATAGTATTATTCATACTCCAAAAGATATAAGTGAAATTCATGGAGTATTCTAGGATTAATATCGACTAGCAAATATCCAAGCTCAAAATATATAAGTGAAGCACACGAAGCATTCTATAAAACCATACTCAAAAGATTTAAGTGAAGCACAAAGATCATTCTATAAGATCATACTCAAAAGATATAAGTGAAGGACATGAAGAATTCTATAAATCAAGGAAGGACTATCTCATACTAGCATGTTTCTTAAAGAAAAAAAATAAAAACACAAGGGACACAAATCATGTGAACAAAACAAAAACCGAGGTATATCGATAATTGTTGAAGAAGAAAGATGGGATGCCAACTGGGGCATCCCCAAGCTTAGATGGTTGAGTATCCTTGAAATATTTACTTGGGGTGCCTTGGGCATCCCCAAGCTTGAACTCTTGCCTCTCTTTATTCTTCTCATATTGATAGCTCCTTGATCTTCGAACACTTCATCCACACAAAACTTTAACAAAAACTTTGTGAGATCCGTTAGTATAATAAAGCAAATCACTACCTTTAGGTACTGTTGCAAACTAATTCCAATTTCATATTAGCACTTTATATACTATATTCCAACTTCACCATGGTTCATACCCCCCGATACTACCAATAGATTCAGCAAAATAAGTGATCAACACATAGAAAACAGAGTGTGTCAAAAATAGGATAGTCTGTAGTAATCTGGAAGTTTAGTAAACTTCTGTAACTCTAAATAATTATAAACAAATATGATAATTTGAATATTTTGTACAGAAGTAATGTGCAAAAAGTTTCAGACCCATTTGACCTTCCAGTAAAAAAAATGTAAAATCACGCGCCACACCCAAAGTTTCTGTTTTTTGTTCTGTACATAGAAAACAAGCAATCTAATCATCCTAAAACCAAAGCTTGGCACATTATTTTTATAATACAATGGATATATACAACAGGATAATTATTTATAGAGAAACTTCCATGAAAAATTCTACATTGTTTCCATGAGCATGAACACACGTGCTCAAGGTCGACCCTCACTTCTTCAATGCATAACTTTCCAATCACTTCTCTTTTTGAAAAACTTTTTAGACATAAGAGGCAAGTATTTTTTTTGTATTTTCATTCTTTTTTTTTTGTGTATGTTTCCCCCACAACTAAACAGAAACAAAAAGGAAAAACAAAATCTACTTAGTGAAGAAAGCAAACAAGCACACAAGAGATTATCAACCCCACACTATTGCTCCCCGGCAACGGCTCCAGAAAAGAGCTTGATGGTCCCCAAGTGCAGGGAATCGTCGTAGCAATTCCCAATGGTGGAAGTGATAAGTATGTAGTGTTAGACCCACAAGGAGCTAAAGGTAAGATCAATATTCTCTCAAGTCCTATCTGCCACTGATACAACTCTAAGTACATCGAACATTTGCTTCCAACTAGAAACGAGAAATAAAAATACGTTGTGGGTAAGAAGAGGATAACTTTGCATGATATCAGAGAGCTAAAATATAAAAGTAGGTGATGTTATCATAAAGTTAGAATATATTACTAATATTATAAATAGCGAGTGTGGAATAATGATGGATCGATGTGCGGAATTGTCCTAGGCAATTGTTAACAAGACCGGTAGTCGTCATTGCAATTTTATATGAGGGAGAGGCATAAGCTAACATACTTTCTCTTCTTGGATCATATGCACTTATGATTGGAACTCTAGCAAGCATCCGCAACTACTAAAGATCATTAAGGTAAAACCCAACCATAGCATTAAAGCATCAAGTCCCCTTTATCCCATACGCAACAATCCCCTTACTCGGGTTTATACTTCTGTCACTCAAGCCACCCAGTATAAGCTAATCACGAATGTATTGCAACACCCAACAGCGGGAATACCTCATGCTTGCACGACACGGAGGGCACCATAGGACAGCACCAAAATAAAACATACAACTCGTACCAATCCAGATCATCAATCAACCCAAAGACAAAGTATATCTACTCAAAACATCATAGGATGGCAATACATCATTGGATCATAATATGTGGCATAAGGCACCATGTTCAAGTAGGGATTACAGCGGGGTGTGGGAGAGTGCACTGCGTAAAAGAGATGAGGATGGTGATGATGACGATGATGTTGATGAAGATGATTATTGTGGCGATGATTCCCCTCCCGATGGCACTCCAGCGCCACGGAGAGAGAGGAGGAGACGTTCTCCCCCTTGTGCTTCCTCCTCCATGGCCTCCCCCTAGATGGGGAGAGGTTCTCCCTCTGGTCCTTGGCCTTCATGGCGGAGATGGCCCCTCCGGGATCCTCCTCCATGGCCTCCGGTGGTGATGGCCCCCTCCGGCAGGGTGCTAGAGAGGGCCTAGATTGATTTCTCGTGGTTACAGAGGCTTGTGGCGGCGGAACATCCGATCTAGGTTATTTTATAGAGGTTTCTGTATTTATAGGAATTTTTGACATCGGTCTCACGTCCAGGGGGTCTCCGAGTCGTCCACGAGATAGGAGGGCGAGCCCGGGGGGTTGGGTGCGCCGTCCACCCTTGTGGATGGCTCGGGGCTCTCTTGGCCCAACTCTTTTACTCCAGGGGCTTCTTTTGGTCCATAAAAAATCATCAAAAATTGGCACGTCAATTGGACTCCGTTTGGTATTCCTTTTCTATAAAACTAAAAAGCAAGGAAAAATAGAAACTGGCACTAGGCTCTAGGTTAATAGGTTAGTCCCAAAAATCATATAAAATACCATATAAATGCATATAAAACATCCAAAATGGATAATATAATAGCATGAATACTTCATAATTTATAGATACGTTGGAGACGTATCACTCCTGGTGCCCCATCTTCATCCACCAGCACCTGCTTTGTCTCGGCCCGGTCTTGAGAGAAAAGCTGCTTCTTTTTCTCTAGTGCAGCCCTCTTGGCCCCTGGGGGGCCACATCGGCCGGGTGCGCCACCGCAATAGTGCGGAAGATGAGCTTGAGGGCTGCCAGAGCCTCCTTGGTGTCTCCAGCCACGGTGAGGACGCCGTCGCTCCCCCACATCTTCATGAGGTTGTAGGTCGGATGGGTTGTGGCCATGAACTGAGCCAGGGTAGGATAACCGAGGATGGCGTTGTACGGGAGGCCGATACGAGCGATGTCAAAGTCAATCAGCTCGGTGCGGTAGTTGTCCCGGGTGCCGAAGGTGACTGGGAGGCGGATCTGCCCTAGAGGGATGGCGGAACCGTTGCCGACTCCGGAGAAGGGCTTGGTGGGGCGTAGCCGCTCAACCGGCACGTGGAGCAGGCTAAAAGCTTCTACTGAGAGCACGATGAGGCCAGTCCCACCGTCGATCAGGGTCTTGGTGACTGCCATGTTGCAGATGGTGGGTGTGCATAGCATCGGGAGAGCGCTTGAGCCTGCAGCAGAAGCGGGATGGTCCCCTGAGTCGAAGGTGAGGTCGGTCTTCGGCGCCGCCCATCCGAAAGGGGCTCCCCGGCGTATGGAGGTGGCGCTGATCTGGCGGAAGAACTACTTGACATCGCGGTCTGAGGGTGGCGCTTGAAAGCCGCCAAGGAGGGACGCGACGGTGTGTGGTGCTAGCACCGTGAAGCGTGCGATCAAGAGGCCGTGCAGCTCCTCCCAAGATGCCATAGATGACTCTGGCACGCTGAGAAACCAGGCGCGCGGAACGCTGGTGAGTGCCATAGGGAGCCAGCTGGCCATGACCTTGCTGTCACCGCCGGCCGCCGAAACGGCCTCCTCGTAGGCCTGAAGGACGACGGCCGGATCCGCCGCCCCGTCGTAACAGGGTGGTAGCTCCGGCCTAAACCTGAGTGGCCACTACACATGTCGCAATGCGGGGGTGAAGGCTCGGTGGCCCGCTACGTTGTCGGGCGCGCCCACTGAACCGGTCGGAGAAGATGCGCCCGCCATAAGAGCCTGGCGGATGGAGAGCAGGGTGGACGGAGAGGCGAAACTTTGGTGCACCCCTACCTGGCGCGCCAAATGTCGGATTATGGGTTCTGGCAAACCCTTGAGGTTCGAACACTGGGGTGCGCAAGAAGATCTCTCCTTTCTGCTCTAGTTCGCTCTCACACCGATTCCTAGGCCTAGCTCGTCAAACCCGAAGAACAAGAGACACAAGGATTTATACTGGTTCGGGCCACTATTGTGGTGTAATACCCTACTCCAGTGTGGTGTGGTGGATTGCCTTGCAGGCTGAGGATGAACTAGTACATGGGAAGAACAACCTCCTGAGGAGAGGTGTTCTTGGGCTCGGTGAGCTATTGGGTGTAACGGTGGTCTTAATGATCCTCAGTCTAAGGTTGGGTCGGCCCAAGATGAGTTACCCCTCTATGGTGGTAGCTAGTCCTATTTATAGTGGCCCTGGTCCTCTTCCCAAATATTGAGCGGGAAGGGATCCCTCAACGGCCAAGTTTGAAGGGGGACAATTAGTGTTGGAGATGCCCTAGAGGCAATCATGTATGATGATATTTCCTATGTGTTTATGAATAAGGATAGTCCTTGGATGTAATCAATGATACTTGTTGGCAAGTACGTGACTTGTCTGTGAGATCATGTGTTGTATGATACATCCTAAATGGTCCCTAGTCGTAAGTGATGTGTGGACACACATCAGACTAGACTAGCATATGACACGGTGGATGGCTCGGTCTCACTAGCCATGGGGCATTGGATGCTAACCGGATAATATGGACATGGAAAGGTCTCGTCGGATTCGATGTAGTCGGATCCAAGTCGAGATAAGGTCCGAGTCGTACAGACCCAACTATGAGACGCGTCGATATGTCATCTGTGAGTCTCTAGTACAACATAGGCTCTATGTCCTAAGACCTGAGCTGACGCATGCGCTCGGGATGGTGGTAGACTTGCTTTGGGCCAACCAAACGCTACTCCGTAACTAGGTAGTTAGAAAGGTAGGTTTCGGACTTGTCCAGACCCATGTTGCGAGACGTGGTCGAGCAAGATGGGATTTGCCCCTCCGATCAGGAGAGATATACTCTGGGCCCCTCGTGTGATCCGACCAGGATAAGCATGGCCGTGCGACAAGGATTATAAGATAATCCAGTTTGGGTCGGCATCACTGGAACGAGAAAGAGGTCGGGCTAGCACAAGGATGACAGTCTCGCCTTGAGCCCGACAACATATATCGTGTGGCAAAGGGAATGGAAGTGTGAGACATTGTACAGGTTCGCCTAACTAGCTTCATAATCTGCTTGGTGGTCGGCACGCCTTGCTAGAGGCCGCTACCAACCATGCAGGTCGGAGGTGATCCGACCTACGACCAAGTCGACTTGAACCTAAGGGGTCGCACGCTTAAGGGAAGGAACCTATGAGGTTGGATCCGACTCCATGAGTCAGGCTTGGTCCTACTCGGACTCGGATACAGACCGAACATACTTTCGGCTTTAGGGTCCGTGGGAGGCCCAAGTGTTCAGCCTGCGACGGATGCCTATATATATATTGGAGGTGCGGCACACTCATGAGGTTAATTGCTTTGGCACCGTCATTAGGGTTTGCATTTGTTGCAAATAGCCACCTCCACTCGCTGCCGTTTGTGTGATCGGACCTAGCAGTCCGCCGCACAACGTTCCTCCTGCACGCACGGATACCGTTAGAGGCGGTGCACTTGCGCCGCTCCAGTGAACCTGTTCGCGGGATCCGATCGGCTACGTGGGAGATCAACGAGGAGGAGACGACTCCGGAGACGCGCTACCCCAACTCTACTTCCGCTGCACGGCACTATGCGCCTAATGCTAACGATCTATGATCCATCTCCCTAGCATGTTCCTGGATGTTCTTCGCATAGGAAAATTTTAATTTGCAGTCGACGCACCCTACGGACCCAACAGTTAGTACAAGCTATCCTGACAAAAGGTGATCTTTGCCTGCCAAAGGCTCTGGCGGTGACGTCGTCGTGGGCTCTGTGGTTACCTTCGCCCTGCCGTCCTGCTGGTCTTGGTCTCGTTGCACCGATATGGAAACCTTTGCGTGACACCTCTGTACTCCTCGCCTGTGCTTGCCCCTTTAGCACCAAATAGGAAACTGGCTTCCTGCGCCCGCTAGCGCCTGCTTGGCCTTGGTCATTATGGCTCATGTCACGCGAACCTCGCGAGATGTCCCTTGCCTTGATATCTCCGCTCCTTGGGAGCCAGCCTAGTGAGGCCACCCCAGGGGAGGTCTTGCGCCGTCCGCCTCGCGAGGCTTGGCCCCTCGTGAGGGTCTTGAGTGGTTGCTGATGAAGATGGGCCGTACCAGGCCGCTGGATGAGCCACGCTCTGGGCCGTAGGCAGGCAAGTCTGGATACCCCCGTTCCCAGAACACCGACAGATTGGCGCGGCTGTATGCCTCCTTGCTGAAGCACAAGTCGGTCTCGCTGAGATAGCTTCCAGTGAAGTAGTTGATATGGCGGACAACCTCCACAGTTGACAGCTTTTTGGTCGACATCCGACATGGGTCTCGACGGCGCTCATGTCACAGAGCAGATGAGGCCGGGCTTGGAGGGGCGAAACCCGGCGCTGGACGAAGGCGGCCAGCAAGTCCGCCGGCTGGAGGCCCTCCGGGTCCGTCATCTCCTGCAGCCCGACGAGGACGTTGGTGATGGCAGCCCGGCAACGTCTTGGAAGGTTGCTGGCCCCAGTTGTTTCGCGGCTCGGTAGGCAGGCCGATCACGAGAGCCAGCAAGTTGATGTAGTCGCTTGTCGGGTGGAGGTTGTGGACATAAAAGTAAGACTTTTTCCACAACTTCATCAACTCCAACAGAGAGATGGCCGGGAAGCGGGTCCTGGAGCCGGTGTGCCGCACGACAACGCAGGCGCCGCACTGGGCCGGCTCGCCCTTGGCCTAAGTCCCCAGCTTCAGGTAAAAGAACCTGCCCCACAACGCGATGGTGGGCAGGACACCGAGGTAGCCCTCACAGAAGGTTACGAAGGCGGAGAGCAGCACCAACGTGTTGGGGTGAGGTAATGAGGTTGAAGACGGTAGAAATTGAGGAAGGCACGTAAGAAGCCGCTCACCGGCAGGCCAAATCTGGCAAGGAAGTGGCCCTGGAAGACGACGTACTCGCCGTCCCTTGGCGCCGGCGTGATTTCCCTCTCGTTAGGGATACACATTGTTGGGGAACGTTGCATGGGAAACAAAAAAATTATATTCCCTCCAAGATCAATCTAGGAGATGCATATCTACGAGAGGAGAGTTGGATCCACATACCCTAGTAGATCACTAAGCGGAAGCGTTAAAGAACTAGGTTGATGTAGTGGTACATCTTCGTGATCCAATCATGATATGTCTAGCGAACTCCGATCTAGTGCCGAACGGACGGCACCTCCATGTTCAACACACGTATGGCTTGATGACGCCTTCACCTCCTCGATCCAGCGAGCGACGGTGAAGTAGTAGCTCGAATCCTTCGGTGGGAGGACGGTGTGGCGACAGTCGTGGTGGAGGAACTACGACAGAGCTTTGCTAAGCACTACGTGTAGGAGGAGAAGAGCTACGAGAGAAGAGGGGCAGCGCCAAGGCCTATAAGGGTGTGGCTGCCCTCTCTCTCCCTTACTATATATAGGGGGAAGGGAGGGTGGAGGCGCCGTAGGGTTTCCCTCCTAGGGGGCGGCATCCACAAAGGGAGATGGGGGCGCCTAGAGTTTGGGTAGCCCCCCTAGGTGCCTTGTCCTTGTGACACACCGAGACCGGTGCGCCAGGTGTCAGCCAGTTATTCGTTGTCAGTGCCATGTCATCTGCTTGCGTGTGCATCCTTGCCATGTCATCATGTGTGTTGCATCAGCATTTTTTCAAAACTTGCATCCGTCCGAGTCCCCTCATCCTTTCCGTTGTCCGTTCTGAGCCCAGACACACTCACACGCGCCCGCGACGCCTTCGAATATTTATTTTGTGAGTGGCCGGAAAATGTTCTCAGAATGGGATGAAACTTGGCATGTGGTCTTATTATAGTGTAGACAGGCTGCCTGCCAAATTTCGTCGCATTCGGAGCTCGTTTGATAGCCCAACGGATATATATAGCGGCACTAGTCGCCGGTTAAAACATCGGACGTTTCGGTCTCCGAAAACCTCCGCGGGCCTCTCTCCCTCTCCTCTCGCCTCAGCCCAACTATTCTACACAGCCCACTACCTCCTCTAGGCCCAACCTAAACTCCCCTCGCGATCGGATCCGTCGGATCGCGATCGGAGGGCTCTAAAACCCCTCCAAACCCCCCAAACCCTAGCATTTTGCTATATAAAGACCCCCCCCACCTGCCAATTTTGGCCTAAACCTAGTCTAACCTAACCCCCTACCCTTCCCCTACCTCTAGCGGCCGCCTCCTCCCACCTCTGCCTCGGGATCCGCGCGCACAGCCTCCTTCCCTCCATTTCAGCGCCGGCCAAACCCGTCTCTGCCACTTGGCAGCAGTCCATTCGCCGCAGCAACCACCTCAACAAGGGAGGGCCCACCCGTCAGCCTCCCTTGGCCTCCCCGCGTCAGCCGCCGCACGAGGCCCTCGAGGCCCGGCCTCGGCTCACCCCCGGGCCGGTCTGGGCCCCGAGCCGCCCCGCGCGCAGGCCTTGCTCGTCTCCAGCGCTGCTTCGCCCCGCCGTAGAGCTTCCCTCGCCTGAGCACCATCCGCCGCCGCGTCGGCCTCGCCTCCGGGCAGATCCGGTGCCGCTGCGCCCAGATCCGCCAATCCCCGCCGCCGTTCGCCTGCTGAGAAGCCGCCCCGAGCTCCCGCCGTTGCCGCTGTGACCTAGCGCCACCGCCAACCGAGCTCACCGCCGTCCTCTCTCCGGCAACCGCGCGTCGACCCCGAGCTCGCCGCTCCACCGTGACCTGCCGCCGCGCCTCACCAGAGTGGCAGCAGCGTCCAGCCCCGCCGGTACGCCCCTCTCCGTTCTCACCGCCGGTGGATCCCCGCCGGGTCCACGCCCGAACCCGATCCGATCCGCGTTGACCTCTCCGTGCAGCTGCCATGTGGACCCTAGCACCGGACGTGTCCGCTGGCACTGGACATGTCTGTTTCCCCGGAGGTAGTTTTTGCCACTAAGTCCTTTTCTGTTTTATCTTCTGATGCATACTTTGCATGCCTGTAATTAATTGTGTGCTGATCCAAATTGAGTGTATGATATGTCAAAATGATCGTGGTGATATGCTCTACACTTTGTTCCATTGTGCCATGCCTGTTTGAGTTCATCTAGATGCTCTAATCTCTGTTGCAAGAGTGCTACTTGTTATAAACTGCTGTTACTTGTTATTTTGTTGCCATGTTTGACATATGATAACTTGGTGCATGTTTATCCAAATGATGCATATGATATGCCAAAATGTTCATCATAAAGTGTACTACATGATGGTTGTTGTAGCATGCTTGTTTGAGTCCATATTGCCATGTTAATCTCTGTTGCAAAAGTGCATTTGGCGGTTATGTGCTCAAACTTGTTATGAGATGCTGATTTCAATTGCTCTTTGCTATTGATGTGCTTGTCTTCATGGCACATATTTAGATATTTTAGAAGCACCATAATATGGTCTTTGATGTGGTGCATTTAAATTTCCATGATATGCCTTGTGTTGAATTAAACATGCTTGTAAACATGCCATGTTGTTATTGCTGTTTTATACTTAGTGAAATTTCGACTAAGTCTGGAATCTGTCATATTCTGATGCTATGTTTGCTTGATGCCCTAGGCAAATCCATGTTAGTTTTGGGGTGGCCATTGATCATTCCTTGTTGTACATGTTATTGTCTATCCATTCATGCCCTTACTTGCGCATATGACCTGTTGTAGCTTATTTATTTGTTGCACTCAAGTTGCTATAAAATATAACTGTCAGGATTTTATCAGCATGTTCAATTTGGCGTAGCTTGTTGCTATTGATCCATGCCTCCTATGGAGTTGCTCCAATGGAGTTGTTTGTTGTAGGATATGCCTACTACATGTCCATGCTCTTTATGTTCTTAATGGAGTTGATATGCATGTTGTTTTGTGCCTCCGAAGGCAGCATCTTGATGATGTTTTTGCCTTCCCAGATTTTGGCTAAGTCTGGAATATTTTTATTGCAACTTGCCATGCTTGTTTAAATGTGTTACAGCAAGCTTTTGGGTGTGTTCTAAGTTCTTACTTGTTAAGCTTCATGTCTACTTCACATCCATGCTTCTTGTTATGATGTTTGGGTGTTGTAGCTTATATACATATATTGCTCCAAAGTTGCTATGTGGCTGTTAACTTCAGCTTGTTGTTATATCTTGTTTCATGTGTATCTTTTATCCCGTTGCTCCGTTTTGAGTGTTCCTTATATGCAACTTGTGTGATTTTGCATGTAGAATCATAATATCATATTGTTTTCATGTTTGGAGTGAGTTCGATTGATGTGTGGGTGCATCTTGCACCATTGCCATGATTGTCTTGTTTTGCTCATATCTTCTAGACCGTAGCTCCGAATTAAACAAACTTTATATGGAACTTGACTAGAATTGCGTGTAGATCTTCATGGTGCATGTTAAATTGCTGTTTAACAACTTTAACTTAAGTTTTGTTCATATCTGGACTAATTTCAAACTATGCATATGAGGACTTACCGGATTTGTTATATGTAGTTTCCGGCCTCATTTAAACTTGTTGACTTGTGTTGTTTTTCTGTGCTGCATACCTTGCCATGTATTGAATCATATATATACTTGTCTTACATCATACTTGCTTGAGCATATTGTCATGTTCTTGTGTTGTTTTCCTGTGCTTCCTACCTTTCCATGTATTGCTTCCTGTATAGACTTGTCTTGCATCATACCTTGCCATGTATTGCATCATATATAGACTTGTATTGTTCTTGTGTGCTTCCTACCTTGCCCTGTATTGCATCATATATAGACTTGTCTTGCATCATATATAGTCTTGTCTTGCATCATACTTGGTTGAGCATATTGTCATGTTCTTGTGTTGTGTGTTTACCGTATTGCTTGCTTCTTCTCGTTAGTGCTTGTTTCGTTGCGATCGTGATGATTCGTTCGTCTACCCGTGGTTCTTCTTCAAGGCTTCTTTTTCGTCTTCTTCATGGACCCGTTCTTCTTCCTTGCGGGATCTCAGGCAAGATGACCATACCCTTGGATACCTTTACTATCATTGCCATGCTTAGTTGTCTCGATGCTATCGTTATATGTCGCGCTACCCTTCATTATTGTCAGCCTCTCCTTGTTGCCATGAAACCTCTAACCTTTGACACCTTCCCAGCAAATCCATTGTTTGGCTATGTTACCCACTTGCTCAGCCCCTCTTATAGTGTTGTTAGTTGCAGATGAAGATGAAGATCGTTCCAGGTGGGAACTCATTGTTGGAATATCACAATATCTATTATTATTATTAACACACCTATATACTAGGCATGGGTGGAAGGCTTGGCATTTTGCTCGGTGTTTTGTTCCACTCATGCCACCTTAGGCGCCGCTAAACCGACATTATGTTCCTTGATTTTTGCGTTCCTTACACGGTTGGGTATATGGGGACCCCTTGACACTTCGTCTTTGAATAAAACTCCTCCAGCAAGGCCCAACATTGGTTTTAATTTGCCTCATAATAATAACTTAATTAATTAATTAAATTGCATAAGGGGGACACTCCTTCGAGGTTCTTTTCTACATAGTAGGGGGGACAGTGCTGATGGTGTGGGTCCCAAACGGGGGTTATGCAGGGCCACCACGGGGAAACTCAAGGTTTGGTTTTACCTGTAGGATCACCCATCCGGTCGTGGCCTGAGACGAGATACGCGCGGCTACTATCAAGGTGTCGACACACCGGGAGGTCTTGCTGGACTAGTTTTACCATTGTTGAAATGTCTTGTGCACCGGGATGCCGAGCCTGATCGGATTTCCCTAAGATAAGGGGTAATAATTATTATTACTTCAGCTGATCGTGAGAGCTTGTGATGGGCTAAGTTGGGACACCCCTGCAGGGTTATGATCTTTCGAAAGCCGTGCCCGCGGTTATGTGGCAGATTGGAATTTGTTAATGTCCGGTTGTAGAAAACTTGACAGAGGATCCGAAGTAAAACACACAACTGTGTGAGTAACCGTGACTGTCTCTTTTCACTTTGAGAAGAGAACATGATGGGGTTATGTTTGACTCGTAGGTAGTTCAGGATCTTTAGCGATCATTACTAGTTTGCGACCGTTGGCGTAGATGCTCATCTTATTCTTGTACTCGTAAGTTAGCCACCATATATTGCTTAGCCGCTGCTGCAACCTCACAACTTTACCTCTTCCTACCCATTAAGCTTTGATAGTCTTGTTACCCATGGATATGGGATTGCTGAGTCCTCGTGGCTCACAGATAATACATTGATCGTTGTGTTGGAGTTCTTTCTTCTTCTTCTTCAGTCTTGGGTTAGGTTCCGGGTCGGCAGCCTAGGATAGCAGATGGATGACGTGTGCTTTTCATGTTTACATCCGTAGTCGGATGCTTTGTATTGATGTTGTTGTATTCATGTGACTTATATGTATTGTTGTATCCCCCATGTATGTATGTAATGGTAGGATGTAATGATATCCATCTTGCTAAGCGCTCGAAATGCGGTTGTGCCCCAATCACGTAAGCGTCACGTGATCGGGATAGAATCGCATCTTGGGCCTGACAGCCCCCCCCCCCACCAAGCCAGAGGGGGCCGGCTGCCCTAGGGGCGCCCCCACCTCTTGGCTGCGTGGGATGTGGTGAGGGGGGCGTAGCCCCTAAGTGGGCTGATTTGCCTTCCCCCTTTTGGCCCATGAGGCCCGCAATAGTTGCCGAGACCCCCCGAAACCCCTTTCGGTCTTCCTACGACTCCCCGGTGCTCCCCAAAACACTTTCTGACTTCGATTCCCATCATCCTATATATCAATTTTCACCTCCAGACCATTCCGGAGTTCCTCGTCGCGTCCGGGATCTTATCCGGGACTCCGAACAACCTTCGGTCACCAAAACTATGACTCAACTATACTTATACCGTCACCAAACATTACATTTGTCGACCCTGCGGGTTCGAGAACTGTTGGAAATATGCCCTAGAGGCAATAATAAAATGGTTATTATTATATTTCCTTGTTCATGATAATTTTCTATTGGTCATGCTATAATTGTATTAACCGGAAACCGTAATACATGTGTGAATACATAGACCACTGTCGGTGACAAAACCGGCGGATCTCGGGTAGGGGGTCCCGAACTATGCGTCTGAGGATTCATGTTAATAGGAGGAAGGGGACACGATGTTTACCCAGGTTCAGGCCCTCTCGATCGAGGTAAAACCCTACTTCCTGCTATATTAGTATGGATGAATATGTGTACAAGAGTTGATCTACCTCGAGATCGTAAAGGGTAAACCCTAAGTTTAGCCTATGATGATTGTATGATTCTGATTCTAGCCTCTATGGACTAAAACCATCTAGTTTATATACACACCAGAGGGGCCTAGGGTTTGTACATGTTGTCTTGCAGACGAAGGAAAGTCTACACCCGAGCCTAGAACTTGCCATTACAAGAGTACATGAGTCCTATCTGGATACGGGAGATGGTCTTCTATGATAGTCTTCACGGCCCACCATTCCGGCCCATCAGGAGCTTATCCGGCCACATGAGGACCCCTCGATCCAGGACTCCCTCAGTAGCCCCTAAACCTGTCTTTGATGACGATGAGTTCGGCTTTCGTATTGTCTTCGGCATTGCATGGCGGGTTCCTCCTCCCGAATATATCTGCTACAATTAGACGAATTGTGTTCGGCTCTGCAATATTAGTACAACCCTTAGCCTCGAAGGCAAGGTTTAAAAAAATGAATAATGTGTCTCTACGGACAACTTTTGGGTGAAACGTCGCGTCCAACTCACTAGCATATCGAACCGTTTTATTTGGTCCTAGTTTCGCGTTTCAAGTCATATCCTCATTGACACGTCCCGTCAGAATAGAGATCTTGCCCGCTTATTGTGGGATTCTTATCATCGTGACGTGAGCACCCACGCCGCGCATTACGGACGACTGCTTTGGGAACCAGCGAGTTTTATGGCTAAGGTGGGGGACGCTCTGTATTCGCAGTGTTATATAAGGACACCAATCCCTTTTACCAGCCCCACGCCTTCCTCAAGCTCGAGCTCTCCAATCTACCTTGCCCTCGTACTCTCATCTCCTGCACCCACAACTCCTTGTTCCCCAACCACTACTCCCCTTCCCAGCAATGGTTGGATCCGATGCCAGAGGCAAGTGCGAGGCTTCCACGGTCACCGAAAAGACCATGGAGGATTTATGGAGCACGGGGTATCTCGCCGACGACATCGCACACCAGGTCCCCGCTATGGGCCAGGTGACTCCCATTCCTAAGGCGGGCGAGAGGGTAGTTTTCACCTCTCATTTTGTTAGGGGGCTAGGGTTTCCACTCCACCCATTTGTTCGGGGTCTTTTGTTCTTCTACGGACTAGATTTCCACGATCTAGCCCCGAACTCAATTCTCCACATATCCGCTTTCATAGTGATGTGTGAAGGCTTTCTCCGCATCCCCCCACACTTCGGCATGTGGCTTAAGACCTTTAATGTAAAGCCGAAGGTGGTGGACGGGGAGCACGCAGAGTGCGGGGGAGCTATGATTAGTAAGCTCCTGAACACAACTTGGCCCAAGGGCTCGTTCGTGGAGACGAACAAGGTCTGGCAGTAGGAGTGGTTCTACATCACCGAACCCCACGACACCAACTAGGCGGCGGAGCCTGCTTTCAGATCCAGACCCCCAGAGAGGCTAACCTCCTGGACCAAAAAGGGTCTGGACTGGGGGTCGCATACTGAAGTGATGATTCTTGTGAGCCATGTGTCCGGTGTGCTCTCCAAGGGGCACCTGCTCTCCTCCGTGGTCCAGGTGATGCTGACCCGGCTTGTTCTCCCTTGCCAAAGCCGGGATTCCTCCCTAGGGAGTTCGATCCGGCAGGAGACAAGCCACTAAAGCATCTCTTCGGCTCTACCCACAAAGAGATCTAGAAGAACATCTTCAAGAGCCAGAAAGAATGGCCCAAAGAGGACGAGGATGCGGGCTTCAGCATGAAGTTTCCGCCACAGAGGTAATAATGATCCCTGCCGAACACTTGTCCCTTTCCATTACTTAACGATAATAGGAATTGGAACTATTATGTGATATACAGGGCTAGACGAAGAATGCGTCCCGGATTAAGTGTCCGGCGCCTTTGCCCGAAGAGCTAGCACTGCATCTACTGACGGCGATGTTGGTTCCGGCGTCATACAAGGCGCCGACCAAGAAGCCCAATAAGACAAAGGGCAAGGGGGGCGGAGACAGCCCCCGTCCTGCAGGCAGGAAGCCCGAGGACCTCCACATTCTCTCCTCCGACGAGGCAGAGGAAGATGATGAGGAGGAAGAGGAGGAAGAAGAGATGCCTCCTGCGCAATGCAGGGGGAGGAAGAGGGGGGCCGTCGATGACGCGGGCACAACCGTGCCCCGGAGCAAGCTGAAGCTCAGAGATAGTTCAGACTCGTCCGAACATAGCTTCGTGGTGAAGCCCAGGCTGAAACCCCAACCCGAATCGTAAGTTTGTCTGGATTGACTATTCCACCTCTGTTTATTTAGTATTTATGATACCTACTTAGTATTCTTCTCCTGCTGACCTACAGCCCTCCCGGTGTAAATCCCGACGTTACATCATCGGAGGGGAACTCTTTGGCGCCTGGGGAGACAGAGAGTGACCCGCTAGTCCGGGCTCCATCGCCCGTGATCGGCGGGGACACCAAAGTTTCGTCCCAGCAAGTTTTCTCCGCCCAAGGAGATGAGGGCGGGGAAGGAGACAGGGCGTCTGAGGGTAATACCTTGGCGTCCGCTGACCATGGGGAAACGGCCCCCATGGAGACCGAAGATGTGGGGCCCGAACAGTCCGGGGTCCCATGGAACACCGTCCCGAAGCTTTGCACGGCTCCGGGGTTTGAAGGTGCAGCTCCTCAAGCGGAGGACGATACGGCGGTGGTCGGAGTTAATCCGGAGGCGCTAGATTCTATAGAGGGAGCACTGCAAAGTGCTCTCGTCATTGAAGAACACCGCACCGTGATGGGTGCGGTGATGAAGAAGATTCAGTCCGTCAAGGGCGGACTGAATGAAGGCTTGAACAGCCTTTTAACATGCTTTGAGGTAAGCCATGTAATGCTTTTAAGAAATTTTATTAGTTTTAAATGCACATATATAACCAGTAGCCCCTGATGCTTTGTGTGATTCTGAAAAGAATCGGACGAAGTATCCATAGAGTAGCATATTGACAGAGCTGGACTGTCATGCAGGCTTCTTTAGTTACGGCGACTGCACAAGACACAGAGGTGGCCGAACTGAATCGGAAGCTCGGGGTGGCCAATGCTGACCTGGACCGCATCAACCGGTGTTTTTATGAAACATAAGGTATGCATAGGTTTGTTAAAATGTCAATAAGACTTAATTGATGGAGTGTGAGTACAAACTCTAATATTGTATTATGTATTACAAAGTTGGCGCCGCTGGGCTCTAGGCCCTCAAGGGCAAGGTTGCCAGGGCCAAGGAGGAGGCCAAGGAAAATAAGGCGGCCATTGATAAAGCGGTTGCTGATTTGGAGGCCGAAAAGGCGGAGTGCGAGAAGCACAAGTCTCGAGAGTCCGAAGTCGTGGTCGAGCTTCAAGATGCCATCCATAAGTGTGAGGCGTCAGAGAAGACGGCTTTGGAATAGGCGACCGAGCTATCTGCGGCAGTAAAGTCTGCCCAGGACACGCGAGGCGAAGCGTGCAGCGCTCGTCAAGAGATCGAGCAAGCACGACAGATAGCATTGGGTAAGATATTTCTCTTACATAGCATCTTCGGAGGGCGGAAGTTTATTGGGCTCACACGATTGTGGAGTTCTCCAGGCGTGTTTGCTGACCTTCCAAGGAGAAGCCCAGACGCCACCCAGTATTTCGGTGCCTGATGTCTACTACGCAACCTTCTTCTTGTAGACGTAGTTGGGCCTCCAAGTGCAGAGGTTTGTAGGACAGTAGCAAATTTCCCTCAAGTGGATGACCTAAGGTTTATCAATCCGTGGGAGTCGTAGTATGAAGATGGTCTCTCTCAAACAACCCTGCAACAAAATAACAAAGAGTCTCTTATGTCCCCAACACACCCAATACAATGGTAAATTGTATAGGTGCACTAGTTCGGCGAAGAGATGGTGATACAAGTGCAATATGGATGGTAGATATAGGTTTTTGTAAACTGAAAATATAAAAACAGCAAGGTAACTAAAGACAAAGGTGGGCATAAACGGTGTTGCAATGATAGGAAACAAGGCCTAGGGTTCATACTTTCACTAGTGCAACTTCTCTCAACAATAATAACATAATTGGATCATATTACTAGCCCTCAACATGAAACAAAGAGTCACTCCAAAGTAACTAATAATGGAGAACAAACGAAGAAATTATGGCAGGGTACGAAACCACCTCAAAGTTATCCTTTCTGATCGATCTATTCAAGAGTCTATAGTAAAATAACATGAAGCTATTCTTTCCGTTTGATCTATCATAGAGTTCATACTAGAATAACACCTTAAGACACAAATCAACCAAAACCCTAATGTCACCTAGATACTCCATTGTCACCTCAAGTATCTGTGGGTATGATTATACGATATGCATCACACAATCTCAGATTCATCTATTCAACCAACACAAAGAACTTCAAAGAGTGCCCCAAAGTTTCTACCGGAGAGTCAAGACGAAAATGTGTGCCAACCCGTATGCATAGATTCCCAAGGTCACGGAACCCACAAGTTGATTACCAAAACATAAATCAAGTAGATCACGTGATATCCCATTGTCACCACAGATAAAGCACATGCAAGACATACATCAAGTGTTCACAAATCCTTAAAGACTCTATCCGATAAGATAACTTCAAAGGGAAAATTCAATTCATCACAAGAGAGTAGAGAGGGAGAAACATCATAAGATCCAACTATAATAGCAAAGCTCGCGATACATCAAGATCGTGCCATCTCAAGAACACAAGATAGAGAGAGAGAGATCAAACACAAAGCTACTGGTACATACCCTCAGCCCCGAGGGTGGACTACTCCCTCCTCGTCATGGAGAGCGCTGGGATGATGAAGATGGCCACCTGTGAGGGTCCCCCCCTCCGGTAGGGTGCCGAAATGGGGTCTAGATTTGTTTTTGGTGGCAACAGAGGCTTTCGGCGGCGGAACTCCCGATCTAGGTTATTTTACTGAGGTTTCAGGATATATATAGGAGGTGTTGGAGTCGGGGGCAAGTAAAGGGGGCCTCCGGGCTGTCCACGAGGCAGGGGGACACGCCCAGTAGGGGGGCGCGCCCCCTACCCTCGTGGGAAGCCCGTGGACCTTCTGGCCCCCTCCGGCACTTTTTGGGCTTCTTCTGGTCCAAAAATAACCTCCGTTGAGTTTCAGGTCAATTGGGCTCCGTTTGATATTCCTTTTCTGCGATACTCTAAAATAGGAGAAAAACATAAACTGGCACTAGGCTCTGGGTTAATAGGTTAGTCCCAAAATTCAAATAAAAGTGTATATAAAATCCCATAAAACATCCTATAAGGATAATATAATAGTATGGAACAATCAAAAATTATAGATACGTTGGAGACGTATCAATCATCCCCAAGCTTAATTCTTGCTCGTCCTCGAGTAGGTAAATGATAAAACAGAATTTTTGATGTGGAATGCTACCCAACATAATTCTCAATGTAATTCTGTTTATTGTGGCATGAATGTTCAGAATCGAAAGATTCAAGACAAAAGTCTATATTGACATAAGATAATAATACTTCAAGCATACTAACAAAGCAATCATGTCTTCTCAAAATAACATGGCCAAAGAAAGTTATCCCTACAAAATCATATAGTCTGGCTATGCTCCCTCTTCATCACACAAAATATTCATATTATGCACAACCCCGGTTTGTGCCTAGCAATTGTTTCACACTTCAATTTTTTTCAAAACTTTCAACTTTCACGCAATACATGAGCGTGAGCCATGGATATAGCACTATAAGTGGAATAGAGGGGTGGTTGTGTAGAAGACAAAAACGAAGAAGATAGTCTCACATCAACTAGGCGTATCAATGGGCTATGGAGATGCCCATCAATATATATCAATGTGAGTGAGTAGGGATTGCCATGCAACGGATGCACTAGAGCTATAAGTGTATGAAAGCTCATCAAAAGAAACTAAATGGGTGTGCATCCAACTTGCTTGCTCATGAAGACCTAGGGAATTTGAGGAAGCCCATCGTTGGAATATACAAGCCAAGTTCTATATTGAAAATTCCCACTAGTATATGAAAGTGAGAAAACAAGAGACTCTCTATCATGAAGATTATGGTGCTACTTTGAAGCACAAGTGTGGAAGAGGATAGTAGCATTGTCCTTTCTCTCTTTTCTCTCATTTTTGGAGGGGCTTTCCTCTTTGTTTTTTAACCCCTCTACTTTTTTGGGCCATCTCTTTTTTTTGGCCTTTATCTTTTTTTTGTTTCCTCACATGGGACAATGCTCTAATAATGAAGATCATCACACTTTTATTTACTTACAACACAAAGATTACAACTCGAAGCTAGAACAAAATATGATTCTATGTGAACGCCTCCGACGGTGTACCGAGATGTGCAATGAATCAAGAGTGACATGTTTGAATGAATTGTGAATGGTGGCCTTGCCAGAAATACGATGTCAACTACATGATCATGCAGGTCAATATGACAATATGAAGCGTGTCATATGAACGGAACGGTCGAAAGTTGCATGGAAATATATCTCGGAATGGCTATGGAAATTCCATGTAAGGTAGGTATGGTTGCTGTTTTGAGGAAGCTATATGGTACCGGCAAAAGTTGCACGGTACAAGAGAGGCTAGCAATGGTGGAAGGGTGAGAGTGCGTATAATCCATGGACTCAACATTAGTCATAAAGAACTCATATACTTATTGCAAAATTTTATGAGTCATCAAAACAAAGTAATCAATGCATACTCCTAGGGGGGAGGTTGGTAGGAGTTAACCATCGCGCGCCCCCGACCTCCACACAAAGGATGACACCCAATAAATACATCATGCTCTAACTTCGTCACATAGCGGTTACCATACGTTCATGCTACGGGAATCACAAACTTTAACACAAGTATTTCTCAAATTCATAATTACTCCACTAACATAACTCTAATATCACCATCCTCATATCTCAAAACAATCATCAAGTATCAAACTTCTCATCATATTCAATGCACTTTATGTGAAAGTTTTTACTATACCCATCTTGGATGCCTATCATATTAGGACTAGTTTTATAACCAAAGCACATTACCATGATGTTCTAAAAGACTCTCAAAAAGATATAAGTGAAGCATGAGAGTTCATCTATTTCTACAAAATAAAACCACTGCCGTGCTTCTAAAAAGATATAAGTGAAGCACTAGAGCAAACAACAAACTACTCCAAAAGATATAAGTGAAGATCAATGAGTAGTTGAATAATTATGTAACTATGTGAAGACTCTCTAACATTCAAGAATTTCAGATCTTGGGATATTATTCAAATAGCAAGCAAAAGAAAATAGCTAAATTGACGCTCCAAGCAAAACACATATCATGTGGTGAATAAAAATATAGCATCGAGTAAAGTTACCGATAGACGAAGACGAAAGAGGGGATGCCTTACCAGGGCATCCCCAAGCTTAGGCTTTTTGTTGTCCATGAATTTTACCTCGGGGTGCCTTGAGCATTTCCAAGCTTAGGCTCTTGCCACTCCTTATTCCATGGTCCATCGAATCTTTACCCAAAACTTGAAAACTTCACAACACAAAACTTAACAGAAACTCGTAAGCTCCGTTAGTATAAGAAAATAAAACCACCACTTACGTACTGTTATGAACTCATTCTAAATTCATATTCTTGTAATATCTACTGTATTACAACTTCTCTATGGTTCATACCCTCCGATACTACTCATAGATTCATCAAAATAAGCAAACAACACATAGAAAATAAGAATCTGTCAATAACAGAACACTGTGTAGCAATCTGTAACTTTTGAATACTTTTGTAACTCTATAAATTTTGAAACAAATTGTTAGACCTAAGGAATTTGTCTAGTAATAATTTGCAAAAATAATCAACTTAAAAGCACTCTTCTGTAAAAAAAATGGTAGCTAATCTCGTGAGTGCTAGAGTTTCTGTTTTTTACAGCATGATCGCATAAACTTCACACAAGTCTTCCCAAAGGTTCTACTTGGCACAAACACTAATTAAAACACAAAACCACATCTAAACAGAAGCTAGATGCAATATTTATTCCTAAACAGAAGCAAAAACCAAAGAACAAAAATAAAGTTGGGTTGCCTCCCAAAAAGCGCTATTGTTTAACGCCCCTATCTAGGCATGATGATTTCAATGATGCTCGCATAAAAGATAAGAATTAAACATAAAGGGAGCATCATGAAGAATAGGACTAGCACATTTAATTCTAACCCACTTCCTATGCATAGGGATTTTGTGAGCAAACAACTTATGGGAACAATAATCAACTATCATAGGAAAGCAAAACAAGCATAGCTTCAAAATTTTAAACATATAGAGAGGAAACTTGATATTATTGCAATTCCTACAAGCATATGATCCTCTCTCATAATAATTTTCAGTACCATCATGAATGAATTCAACAATATAACCAGCACATAAAGCATTCTTTTCATGATCTACTTGCATAGAAATTTTACTACTCTCCACGTAAGCAAAATTCTTCTCATTCATAGTAGTGGGAGCAAACTCAACAAAATAACTATCATGTGAAGCATAATCCAATTGAAAACTAAAATCATGATGACAAGTTTCATGGTTATCATTATTCTTAATAGCATACATGTCATCACAATAATCATCATAGATAGTAACTTTGTTCTCATAATCAATTGGAACCTCTTCCGAAATAGTGGATTCATGTAATGCCCAGGATGGGACTATATCTCCTACGTGTCGAGGCACGACTTAGAGACATAACCCCATGCTGGAATGATCGCAAGTTTGGTATCTTTGCACAACTCATGTAAAAATGGGGATGGAAAACATAGAATAGTTGGCTTACACTCGCCACGTCACACAAATTCATTACATGTTTCAATCATCATACAATAAAACATCACAGCCCATCTAAGGGTAAAATCCAAATGTCAAGATACCAAACATAATTTAAATCCATAGGTTAGATCGAATCCTAGTAGAAGTCTCCACTACTGATCATCCGGATAACGAACATAGTATCGACTACGCTCCTCGTCGTACTCCCAGTCTAGCTCGGTGCCATCACTTGGATAGCTCACCATCGGACCTGCATCTGGTGTGGTGAAGTAACTGTGAGCCACAGAGGACTCAACAATCCCGTTCCCGGGTAACAAGACTATTTAAGCCTTGGGTGAGGATAAGGCTGAAGAAAAGTATAAGTGTCTGCAGCAGCAACTAGCACTAGCTTACGTGAAAGAGTGCGAGAAGAGAAGTGCCTCTGTCGAGAGATGATCACGAAGTGATCCTAGCTAAAACACATCAAACATAACCCCACCGTGTTCATCTCCCGAATCCCTATTCGGAAAATGACAGTCACGGTACGCACGCTGGTAGTGTATTGGAACATGGTGTCAAGTTATCTACAACCGGATATTAACAAGCTCCCATCTGCCACATAACCGCGGGCACGGCTTTCGAAAGTTCATAACCCTGTAGGGGTGTTCCAACTTGGCCCATGACAAGCCCACGATCCGCGGAGTCACAACTCCAAGGTGGGAAGACACGAGTATTCTCGGAATCCCGTGCTCAAGATACTCCGAACTAAGGTAAGGCTAATCCAGCAAGTCCTCCCGGCGTGTCGACACCCTGATAGTAGCCGTGCGTATCTCGTCTCAGGCCACGACCGGATGGGTGATCCCACAGGTTTTTACCAAACCTTGAGTTCCCTCGAGGTGGCCCCGCGTAACCCCCAGTTTGGACCAACACTCATGTGGAGCACTGGCCCGGGTTGTTGATTAAGAAAGAGGGTTAATTACTCCCTATGCAAGTTTTATTAGTTATTAGGCAAATAGTACCAATGTTGGGACTTGCTGGAAAAGACTTAGCGCTTAGCGGTTTATCGAGGGGGTCCCATAAACCCCAACCGTGTGAGGAGCACATAATCAAGGAACATAACACCGGTTTATACGGTTCCTAGCGGCATGAGTGGAACAAATCACCAAGCAAAAGGCTTAGCCTTCCACCCATTGCCAATATATAGATGATTTCATTTAAGCATTTATATAGAGTGATAAAAACCCAACAAACTTCAACATGAAGCAAGCATCTTCAACTTCACCTGCAACTAGCAACGCTATAAGAGGGGCTGAGCGAAGCGTACTTAGCCATTCAACGGTTTGCATAGGTAGGGTGGTTAAACAGGTTCATGGTTACAAGTAGGAGGCTTACAATAAAGACATGGGCATCGAGGCAAAACTATAGAGCGATACTCTAGCAATAGGCAAAGATAGTAATGTTATCGGGGTTCGGTCATCTTGCCTGAAGAGTTGTCGTTCGGATCGTAAGAAGGGTCCTCGTGCTCAACCTTGGTAGTAACCTCGTGCTCGTACTCGTACTCGGTCTCAGCTTCCGGCTCTAAACAATACAATCACACAAGGCACGAATCAACAAGATGCAATGCGCACACAAAATGATGGATGCATGATGGATGCACTATGAGAGCACACGGAGCACGGAAAATAAGCATTCAAGCAAAATCTTCAAAACAAGATAACAATAGGATATTATGAATCTACACGAAAAATCAATCAAGTTTCATATAAGACTTGCTGCAATCGGAGCTACGGGCTAAAAGTTACACACAAAACAATAAACATGCGAAAGCTGAAAATTACAGCAACATAGCAACTTCGGAGCACTAGATAAGTAAGTTACAGTACTCAAACATCATGGAAAAGGGCATGAACATAAACTAGACATATCCTACAGCAAATAAGTCCAAAGGTGCACCCCCAAAGGAGCCACGGATCAATAGCAACAAGCTTGGACATATTGAACTTGACAACAAAATCCTGACAGCAGAATTTTATTGAAACTTTGGAGCAAAAGATAAATATGCTACAGCCACTCAAATAAGAATGTGAGAGCATGAATGGATAGCCAACAATATATACTGTAAGGAACCATCAAGAGTCACCCCAAAACTATCATGGTTTGTCCTAGAACAACAAGCAAACATGGCATCTGGAAATTACAGATTCCAGACTTAGTGAAATTTCACTAAGTGTCAAAACAGCAGTTTCGTCATGGCATCTTCGAGAGCAAGTTTAAGTCACCTCAAAACTAAACATGTCAAGTGGTAAGCACCACATCAAATTACACATGATGGTGATTCCAAAACACCTAAGCATGCATCATGGAGATAAACATAACGATAGCAACGAGCTCAACAAGATGGCATCTCATAACAAGTTTATCAACTAAACAGCCACATAGCACTTAGCAACGAGGATAACCATGGCAAGAATAAATCTATCATGCAACCTAACACAAACAACATGTAGAGCATGGCAAGACGAACACGTGGACATGCCATTTGCATCATTCGGATAAACGAGCTAAAAGATATCACTATGCAAAGATGGGATAAAAACATCACTAACAGCAGTTTATAACGGGATGCACTCTTGCAACAGAAAAATAAGCATCTATATGATCTCAAACATGCATGGCACAATGAAATGAAACGTAGAGCCAGTCACCACGAACGTCTGGACATGTCATTTGCGCAAAACGGACCACCACACAAAAAGATATCACAGATGCAAGATAGCATCACACAAGCAAAATACAGGGACTTAGAGAAAAATAGCTACCTCCTCCCAGATCTGGAAAAAGGTCAACGGGCTCGGCGGATCGGGCGAAGTGGGCTGCGGCGGCGCTGGCTCGGCGGCCCGAGCGGCTGGATCGGCGGGGTAGCGGGTTCGGCCCACCCGCCAAGCCAGCGCCTGGAGGCCTGGCGGAGCGGCCCGAGCCCACCGAGCGGCTGGCGGCGGTCGGGAGCGCTGGGGACTTCGGGCCCAGGGCTTCGTGATGGCTGGCGGGGCCGGCGTGGAGGCAGACGGGCCCTGGCGAAGGAGGGAGAGGCCCAGGCCTTGGCGGATCTGGCCTTCGGGCGCGGGAGCGGAGCTGGCGATGCGGCGAAGGGCGTGGGTGGATGCTTCGATGGCGCCTGGCGGCTGGGCCTTCGGCGGATTGGCTCAGCTTGGAGGTGCACAGATCGGGCGGTGACCCAGGCGGCTCGGTGAAGGAGGTCGAAGCAGCGACGACAGAAGAACCAGGCGGCGGCGCTGGGGCGTTGACCAGCCCTCCGGCGAGAGGGAGAAGGCCGGAGGAGGCGGATCTGGGCGGGAACGACCCGATCTGGATGGGGCCCTCCGGATCCGGCGTCGAGGTGGAAGTCAGGGGCTCGGGGAAGCCTTCTCCGGCGAGGAAGAGTGGAGGAGTCCGGCGGGAGAGCTCCTCCGGCAAGGTTCCGGCGAAACTCCGTCGAGATTCCGGCGAGGTGGCTGTAGGTGGAAGAAGAAGATGGAAGGGGAGCTAGGGTTTCCTTGATTTGGGGCAAAAATTGGGGGAAGTGGACAAATATATAGGCACAAGGAGCTAGGGTTGTCCAAATGGGGTGCGGTTTTCGGCCACACGATCAGGATTGGATGGCCTAGATGATAGAAGTGGCTAGGAGTGGTTTGGTGGACTGTTGGAGGGGTGTCTTGGGCCTCAAAGTGGAGTCACTTTGAGCCCACGAGAATAACTGTTGGGGTAGCAAACGAGCTCCAAACGCGACGAGATTTGGCAGGCGGGTTACACACACCAAAACAACAACACACAACAAGCCTCACGCCAAACCGGTAACGTTACACGGCCAAACACCAAAGTAGGCCTACGGGACGCCACGGACACGTGAGGGAGCTCCGGAACGCGAAATGGACAACGGGAAGGAACGCGTGGAACCGGATGCAAACAATAACATAAATGCAATGCGATGCACATGACTACATGCTATGAATGAATGCCACACACGCACACAACAAAACGACGAAACCCGAAGGACAAAGAACCCGGAATGGAATAGATGAAGCCAGAGATATTTATATGCCCAAAAGGGAAAGTATTACATCCGGGGCATTACAATTCATTACTAAATAAAGTCATGACCTATCCAAATCCACTTTCATCAATATAATCACCATAAATAAGAGGCATGGTTTCATCATAATAAATTTGCTCATGAAAACTTGGGGGACTAAAAATATCATCTTCATCAAACATAGCATCCCCAAGCTTGTGGCTTTGCATATCATTAGCATCATGGATATTCAATGGATTCACACTAACAACATTGCAATCATGCTTATCATGCACATAGTTTATGCCAAGCATTCTATGTAATTCTTCTTCTAGTAGTTGAGCACAATTTTCCTTCCCATTATTTTCATGAAAGATATTAAACAGATGAAGCATACGAGGTAACCTTAATTCCATTTTTGTAGTTTTCTTTTATAAACTAAACTAGTGATAAAATAAGAAATTGAAAGATTTGATTGCAAGATCTAAAGATATACCTTCAAGCACTAACCAGAAAAGAGCTTGATGTCTACTACGCAACCTTCTTCTTGTAGACGTTGTTGGGCCTCCAAGTGCAGAGGTTTGTAGGACAGTAGCAAATTTCCCTCAAGTGGATGACCTAAGGTTTAACAATCCGTGGGAGGCATACGATGTAGATGGTCTCTCTCAAACAACCCTGCAACCAAATAACAAAGAGTCTCTTGTGTCCCCAACACACCCAATACAACGGTAAATTGTATAGGTTCACTAGTTCGGTGAAGAGATGGTGATACAAGTGCAATATGGGTGGTAGATATAGGTTTTTGTAAACTGAAAATATAAAAACAGCAAGGTAACTAAAGATAAAAGTGGGCATAAACGGTGTTGCAATGATAGGAAACAAGGCCTAGGGAGCCAAAGAATACTCTTCAATATTAGCAGATTACTTGTCAATTCAACCACACCTAGAAACTTAGTATCTGCAGCAAGATAGTTTAGTAGCAAAGTAATATGATAGTGGCGGTAGCAGCAATAAAAGTAACGATAGTGTTTTTGTAGTTTTTGTGATAGTAGCAACAGAAAAGTAAATAAGCAATAAGCAATATAGGTAAAGCTCGTAGTCATTGGATCGGTGATGGGAAATTATGTCGGATGCAATTCATCATGTAGAAGTTATAACCTAGGATGACACAGAACTAGCTCCAGTTCATCAATGCAATGTAGGCATGTATTCCGAATATAGTCATACGTGTTTATGGAAAAGAACTTGCATGACATCTTTTGTCCGACCCTCCCGTGGCAGCGGGGTCCTATTGGAAACTAAGGGATATTAAGGCCTTCTTTTAATAGAGTACATGACCAAAGCATTAACACATAGTGAATACATTAACTCCTCAAAATATGGTCATCACCGGGTGTGGTCCCGATTATTGTCACTGCGAGGTTGCCGGATCATAGCACATAGTAGGTGACTATAGACTTGCAAGATGGATCAAGACCACACATATATTCATGGAAACATAATAGGTTCAGATCTGAAATCATGGCACTCGAGCCCTAGTGACAAGCATTAAGCATAGCAAAGTCATAGCAACATCAATCTCAAAACATAGTGGATACTAGAGATCAAACCCAAACAAAACTAACTCGATTAGATGATAGATCCCATCCAACCCATCACTGTCCAGCAAGCCTACCATGCAATTACTCACACGCGACCGTGAGCATCATGGAATTGGTGATGGAGGAAGGTTGATGATGACGATGGCGACGATCTCCACTCTCCGGAGCCCCGAACGGACTCCAGATCAGCCCTCCCGAGAGAGATTAGGGCTTGGCGGCGGCTCCGTCTCGTGAAACGCGATAATTCCTTCTCCCTGATTTTTTTCTCCCCGAAACAGAAGATGTAGGATCTGGGGGTACGTCGGTGGAGCACCATGGGGCCCACGATGCACGGGGCGCGCCCTGGGCAGGGGGGCGCCCCCCACCCTCGTGGACAGGCCCTGGGCCCCCTGGTGTGGATCTTCTTGTAGGTATTTTTTATATTTTCTGAAATAATTCTCCGTTGATTTTCAGGCGATTCCGAGAACTTTTTATTCTGCACAAAAACAACACCATGACAGTTCTGCTGAAAACAGCGTCAGTCCGGGTTAGTTCCATTCAAATCATGCAAGTTGGAGTCCAAAACAAGGGCAAAAGGGTTTGGAAAAGTAGATACGTTGGACACATATCAACTCCCCCAAGCTTAAACCTTTGCTTGTCCTCAAGCAATTCAGTTGATAAACTGAAAGTGATAAAGAAAAACTTTGACAAACTCTGTTTGCTCTTGTTGTTGTAAATATGTAAGCTAGCGTTCAGGTTTTCAACGAGATCATGAACTAACCACATTCACAATAACTTTCAGGTCTCAAGACTACTCACATCAATGGCATAATCTACTAGCGAGCAATAATAATAAACCTCGGATGATGACACTTTCTCAAAATAATCATGATATGATATAATAAGATGGTATCTCGCTAGCCCTTTCTGAGTCTGCAAAACATAAATGAAGAGAACCTTTAAGGATCAAGGACTGACTAGACATCGTAATTCATGGTAAAAGAGATCCAGTCATGATCAAACTCAATGCAAATTAATAGTAATACATGCATCGACAGAGGTGCTCTCCTACTGGTGCTTTTTGATAAGAGGATGATGACTCTGCATAAAAATAATTAGATAGGCCCTTCGCAGAGGGAAGCAGGGATTTGTAGAGGTGCGAGAGCTCGATTTTTAAATAGAGATGAATGACATTTTGAGCGGTATACTTTCATTGTCAACATAACGATCAAGAATCTCGATATCTCCCATTCTACGCACATTATAGGCCGTTCCCAAACAGAATGGTAAAGTTTATACTCCCCCATCCACCTACAAGCACACTCCACGGCTAGCCCGAAACAACGGGTACCGTCCAAACTAGCAACAGCCCTGGGGGAGTTTTGTTTAATTATTTATGATTTTGAGCATGGGACTGGGCATCCCAATTACCAGCCATTTTCATGAATGATGAGCGGAGTCCACTCATCGTGAGAATAACCCACCTAGCATGGAAGATATAGACAGCCCTAGTTGATACATGAGCTGTTCGAGCATACAAAACAGAGTTTCATTTCAAGGTTTAGAGTTTGGCACATACAAATTTACTTGGAACGACAGGTAAATACCACATATAGGAAGGTATGGTGGACTCATATGGAACAACTTTGAGGTTTATGGAAGTGGATGCACAAGCAGTATTCCCGCTTAGTATAGGTGAAGGCTAGAAAGAGACTGGGAAGCGACCAGCTAGAGAGCAACAACAGTCATGAACATGCATTAAAATTAATCAACAATGAATGCAAGCATGAGTAGGATATAAATCACCATGCACATAAATATCGTGAAGGCTAGGTTGATTTCTTTCAAGTACATGCGTGAACATGTGCCAAGTCAGATCACTTAAATCGCTCAAAGGAGGATACCACCCATCATACCACATCACAACCATTTTAATATCATGTTCGCACGCAAGATAGACCATTATAAACTCTCAGCCAATTAAGCATGGCATAAGCAGTTATGATCTCTAATTGTCATTGCAAACATGTTTCATTCATAACAAGCTGAATCAGGAACGATGAGCAATCATATTTACAAAAACAAGAGAGGTCGAGTTCATACCAGCTTTCCTCATCTCAATTAGTTCATCATATATCATCCTTATTGCCTTTCACTCGCACGACCGAACAGTGTGGATAATAATAATAGTGCACGTGCATTGGACTAAGCTGGAATCTTCAGATATTTAATACAAGAGAGAAGACAAGGTAATATGGCTCAATGTTAAATCTAAAACAAAGCATATGAGAGCCACTAAGTATTTTAAATCATGGTCTTCTACTCTTAACCCTTAAAGAAAAGAAAAGAAACTATTTACACGGGAAAGCTCCCAACAAGCAAAAGAAGAACGGGAAATCCTTTTGGGTTTTCATTTAATTGCTACTACAAGCAAAGAAAGTAAACAAGCTAGAAGCTACAACTAATATATTTTTTGTTTTTATGGGTTTTTCTAGCACACAAGAAAAAGACTAAGAAAAATAAATTGAAACTAAGCATGGATAGTACAGTGAAAGAGTGTGAGCAACGACAACTAGAATAAGTGTGAAAATGAATGTAAGTTGGTGAGAAACACGTACTCCCCAAAGCTTAGGCTTTTGGCCTAAGTTGGTCTATGGCCACGGATCGAAGCTGCTACCTCCAGTATACTGAGATGTGTCCTCTGGGTGCCACTGGTTGGCGAGCTCATCCAGCTCCCACCTATAAACAGATTGACGGGAAGGATCAATTGGTGGTTCTGGCAGAGGCTCTGAAGCTTGTGCCTGGCCTTGGTACTTGTAGAAGGCATCTGACGTAATGAGATACTTACCTGTGGACAGATCAAACAAAGATGGTGCAGGCAAGGTAACAATTTCACAGTATATTTCGTCAAATCTTAATTTATAATTAAGCAGCATTTTCTTGTATTTAACAATAAAGTCATGAGCTACCATGCTCTTGTACTCTAGATAAACAGGGCAAGCAATTTTTCTTCCTTCTCATGATGCCTAATAGGTATATTAAAATATTCAGCAAGGCGAGAAGCAAAGATGCCTCCAAAGACGGGCCCCTTTGAGCGGTTCAGACTCAATCGTTTGGCAATGATGGCGCCCAAGCTAAAAGTCGTGTCTTGAAACAAAGCATGGCGTAAAATGATAATATCAGGGGCACTGAGATTCCCACTGTTCCCGTGACCAACTAAACACCTACTAGCAGATAAAGAAAGTAGCGCAGAACAGGGAAGTGTATACTAGTGATTCTTTCCCCTGAAACTTGTCTAGTTTCACCTACAACTATCATATCAATAAACCCTTCAACGTCTTCACGACATGGTTCATCAAGTCTACCTCCGAAGGGTACTTTGCATATCTCACAAAAATCTAAAAGTGATATCTCCTTAACCACATCATATAAGCGAAACTCCATCGTAGGTGGTGTTTTCCTAGAATGAAAATGAAAACTTTCCGTGAAAATATTGGTGAGTAAGAGATACTGTTCTTTCTGGTCGTTGAGGAAGTCGGTGAGGCCTGCATTATTTGCCAACCAATAAAAGTCTTCGTAAATACCGGCGGACATCATGAAATTATTACAAGGCCATTCGCACGGTCGAACCTCCGCCATGCGAGGAAGATTATACTTGGGCTTCTTATTTTCTTCTTTCTTCTTCTCCTCTGAGCTCTTGCTGGAAGAGCCCCTCAATAATCTTTTTAACATTTTCCTTTTCTGAAAAATGTCTGAAATTTTTAGTAACTTCAAAATAAAAGTTAACCAAACTCAACAAGATTGATAGCAACAACTCCTATAAGTGCCTAGAGGCTATATCATGCATTAGAACTACTTGGGACCAAGAAAATTTGACATGCAAGCTCAAGAACAAGGTCACCACAGCAACATAAATTTGCAACAAATAAAGCACTAGTACAAAAACTAATTGGACCAATGGATGAGTCACATACCAAGGAACAATCTCCCCAAACAGTTTGGTGAATGGTGCTTTGAGCAAGGAGATTGAAAATGGCAGCAAGATTAGCTAGAACTTGGGTATGAGCTGGTTGGGGATTTTTTTGGGAGGAAGAAGAAGTGCATGGGTGCAGGAATAAGTGGAGTGGGGCGCGCCCTGCACCCTCGTGGCCAGCTACTGGCTCCCCTCGCTATGTGATCAGTGCCATATTTCCTTAAATATTCTAGAAAAAATCATATTTCAATTTCATGGCATTTGGAGAACTTTTATTTTCGGGATATTTTTTTATTGCTCGGATAAGTGTGGAAACAGACACACAATGCTATTTTTGTTTTATTTAACCTAATTAACAGAAAGTAAAAGGAGGGTACAGAAGGTTGTGCTATCTAGATTCGCCTATCTCATGCCAATCAAAAGGAATCCCTTAACAAGGTTGATCAGATCTTGTTAATGAACTCTTTCCGAGTAACATGAAACCGGAGAATTTTCGAATAACACTAGGTTACCTTAATGGGGATCTGTATGTCCCCAACAATAAGAATGGCATATGCATTCTTGATAGTAGGAATAGGAAACTCAAAACCTCCAATAGTAATAGTTGAAGTTTTTCCAATATAATTGATACTGTGGACCAGAGGTTGTTTCCTCGGAAAGTGTACTATATGCTCATTACCATTGACATGAAAAGTTACATTGCCTTTGTTGCGATCAATAATAGCCCCTGCAGTATTCAAAAAGGGTCTTCCAAGAATAATAGACATACTATCATCCTCGGGAATATCAAGTATAACAAAGTCCGTTAGGATAGTAACATTTGCAACTACAACAGGCACATCCTCACAAATACCGACAGGTATAGCAGTTGATTTATCAGCCATTTGCAAAGATATTTCAGTAGGTGTCAACTTAGTCAAGTCAAGTCTACGATATAAAGAGAGAGGCGTAACACTAACACCGGCTCCAAGACCGCACAAGGCAGTATTAACATAGTTTCTCTTAATGGAGCAAGGTATAGTAGGTACTCCTGGATCTCCTAATTTCTTAGGCATTCCACCCTCAAAAGTGTAATTGGCAAGCATGGTGGAAATTTCTACTTCAGGTATCTTTCTTTTGTTGGTAATAATATATTTCATATACTTGGGATAAGGATTTGTTTTAAGCACATCAGTTAAACGCATACTCAAAAAGATAGGTCTAATCATTTCAGCAAAGCGCTCAAAATCCTCATCAACCTTTTTCTTGGATGGTTTTGGAGGAAAAGGCATGGGTTTCTGAACCCATGGTTCTCTTTCCCTACCGTGCTTCCTAGCAACAAAGTCTCTCTTATCATAACGTTGATTCTTTGATTGTGGGTTATCAAGATCAGCAGCAGGTTCAATCTCTACATCATTATCATTGCTAGGTTGAGCATCATCATGAACATCATCATTAATATTATCACTAGGCTCATGTTCATTACCAGATTGTGTCTCAGCATCAGAAACAGATATATCATTGGGATTCTCAGGTGTGTCAGCTACAGGTTCACTAGCAGCATGCAACGTCTTACCATTTTTCTTTTTCTTTTTTTAGAAGAACTAGGTGCATCTAAATTAGCTCTCTGAGAATCTTGCTCAATTCTCTTAGGGTGGCCTTATGGATACAGAGGTTCCTGAGTCATTTTACCACCTCTAGTAGCAACTCTAACAGCATAGTCATTATTCTTACTATTTAATTCATTAAGCAAATCATTCTGAGCCTTAAGTACTTGTTCTACTTGAGTGGTGACCATAGAAGCATGTATACTAATGAGTTTCAGTTCACCTTTAGCTCTAGACTGATAATCACTCAAGCGTTCAATCATATAAGCATTGTGTTGTAATTGTCTACCAACATAAGCATTGAAGTTTTCTTGTTTCACAATAAAATTGTCAAACTCATCTAAGCATTGGCTAGCAGACTTATAACAAGGAATATCACCTTCATCAAATATATAGAGAGAATTTACCTTTACTACCTGTGTCGGGTTATCAAGATCATGTATTTCTTCAATAGGCGGTAAATTCTTAACATCTTCAGCTTTAATACCTTTTTCTTTCATAGATTTCTTTGCCTCTTGCATATCTTCAGGACTGAGAAATAGAACACCTCTTTTCTTTGGAGTTGGCTTAGGGGCTGGTTCAGGAAGTGTCCAATTATTTTCATTGGCTAGCATATTATTCAATAGTAATCCAGCTTGTTCCACTGTTCTTTCCCTGAAAACACAACCATCACAACTATTCAGGTGGTCTCTGGAAGCATCGGTTAGTCCATTATAAAAGACATCAAGTATATCATGCATGTCAAGAGGATGATCAGGCAAAGCATTAAGTTACTGGAGAAGCCTCCCCCAAGATTGTGGGAGACTCTCTTCTTCAGTTTGAGCAAAGTTATATATTTCCCGTAAGGTAGCTTGTTTCCTATGAGCGGGAAAATATTTAGTAGAGAAGTAATACATCATATCCTGGGGACTACGCACACAACCAAGATCAAGAGAATTAAACCAGGTCTTAGCATCACCCTTTAACGAGAACAGAAACAACTTAAGGATATAGTAATAGCAAATCTTTTCATCATCGGTGAACATGGTGATATCATTCAACTTAGTAAGATGTGCCACAACAGTTTCAGATGCATAGCCATGGAAAGGATCAGATTCAACCAAAGTAATTAACTCAGGATCAATAGAGAATTCATAATCCTTATCAATAACATAGATAGGTGAAGTAGCAAAAGCAGGGTCATGTTTCATCCTAGCATTCAAGGACTTTTCTTTTAGCTTAGCTAATAAGTTCTTAAGATCATATCTATCATTGCAAGCAAGAAAGTCTCTAGCAGTTTCTTCATCCATAACATAACCCTCAGGCACGACAGATAATTCATATCTATTGGGAGTAGTTTTATCATCACTTTCATAAATATCATCAACATTTGCACTCTCCCTAACCTTAGCAATTTGTTCATCTAGAAATTCACCTAGTGGCACAGTATCAGGCATAGAGGTAGTTTCATCATACATATCAGAAGTAGCATCATCAAGAACATACGACATATCAGATTCAATAGCAGGAGTAGGTGTCGCAAGTTTACTCATAACAGAAGGAGAATCAAGTGCAGAGCTAGATGGCAGTTCCTTACCTCCCCTAGTAGTTAAGGGTAAGATCTTGGTTTTTGAGTCCTTCACATTCTTCATAGTGATAAACAGATATAAATCCCAAGTGACTTAAAGAATAGAGCTATGCTCCCCGGCAACGGCACCAAAAAATAGTCTTGATAACCCACAAGTGTAGGGGATCGTAACAGTTTTCGAGGGTAAAGTATTAAACCCAAATTTGTTGATTCGACACAAGGGAAGCCAAAGAATACTCTTAAGTATTAGTAGCTGAGTTGTCAATTCAACCACACCTGGAAACTTAGTATCTGTAGCAAGATAATTTAGTAGCAAAGTAATATGATAGTGGCGGTAGTAGCAATATAAGTAACGATAGTGTTTTTGTAGTTTTTGTGATAGTAGAAACGAAAAAGTAAATAAGCAACAAGCAATATAGGTAAAGCTCGTAGGCATTGGATCGGTGATGGGGAATTATGTCGGATGCAATTCATCATGTAGAACTTATAACCTAGGGTGACACAGAACTAGCTCCAGTTCATCAATGCAATGTAGGCATGTATTCCGAATATAGTCATACGTGCTTATGGAAAAGAACTTGCATGACATCTTTTGTCCTACCCTCCCGTGGCAGCGGGGTCCTATTGGAAACTAAGGGATATTAAGGCCTCCTTTTAATAGAGTACCATACCAAAGCATTAACACATAGTGAATACATGAACTCCTAAACCTATGGTCATCACCGGGAGTGGTCCCGATTATTGTCACTTCGGGGTTGCCGGATCATAACACATAGTACGTGACTATAGACTTGCAAGATAGGATCAAGAACACACATATATTCATGGAAACATAATAGGTTAAAATCTGAAATCATGGCACTCGGGCCCTAGTGACAAGCATTAAGCATAGCAAAGTCATAGCAACATCAATCTCAGAACATAGTGGATACTTAGGATCAAACCCTAACAAAACTAACTCGATTACATGATAGATCCCATCCAACCCATCACCGTCCAGCAAGCCTACGATGGAATTACTCACACACGGCGGTGAGCATCATGGAATTGGTGATGGAGGAAGGTTGATGATGACTATGGCGACGATATCCACTCTTCGGAGCCCCGAACGGACTCCAGATCAGCCCTCCCGAGAGAGATTAGGGCTTGGCGGCGGCTCCGTCTCGTGAAACGCAAAAATTCCTTCTCCCTTATTTTTTTTCTCCCCGAAACAGAAGATATAGGATCTGGGGGTACGTCGGTGGAGCACCAGGGGGGCCACGAGGCAGGGGGCGCGCCCCCACCCTCGTGGACAGGCCCTGGGCCCCCTAGTGTGGATCTTCTTGCATGTATTTTTTATATTTTATGATATAATTCTACATTGATTTTCAAGTGATCCCGAGAACTTTTTATTCTGCACAAAAACAACAATATGGCAGTTCTGCTGAAAACAGCGTCAGTCCGGGTTAGTTCCATTCAAATCATGCAAGTTAGAGTCCGAAACAAGGGGAAAATGTTTTGGAAAAGTAGATACGTTGGAGACGTATCAATACTCCATTGTCAACTCAAGTATCCGTGGGTATGATTATACGATATGCATCACACAATCTTAGATTCATTTATTCAACCAACACAAAGAACTTCAAAGAGTGCCCCAAAGTTTCTACCGAAGAGTCAAGACGAAAACGTGTGCCAACCCCTATGCATAGATTCCCAAGGTCACGGAACCCGCAAGTAGATCACCAAAACATACATCAAGTAGATCACGTGATATCCCATTGTCACCACAGATAAGCACATGCAAGACATACATCAAGTGATCGATAACTTCAAAGGGAAAACTCAATTTATCACAAGAGAGTAGAGGGGGAGAAACATCATAAGATCCAACTATAATATCAAAGCTCGCGATACATCAAGATCGTGCCATCTCAAGAACACGAGAGAGAGAGAGAGAGATCAAACACATAGCTACTGGTACATACCCTCAACCCCGAGGGTGGACTACTCCCTCCTCGTCATGGAGAGCGCCGAGATGATGAAGATGGCCACCGGTGAGGGTTCCCCCCTCTGGCAGGGTGCCAGAACGGGGTCTAGATTGGTTTTTGGTGGCAAGAGAGGCTATCGGCGGTGGAACTCCTGATCTAGGTCAATTTCTAGAGGTTTTAGTATATATAGGAGGTGTTGGAGTTGGGGACAAGTAAAGGGGGTCTCCGGGCTTTCCACGAGGCAGGGGGGCGCGCCCAGCAGGGGGCGCCCCCTACCCTCGTGGGCAGCCTGTGGACCTTCTGGCCCCCCTCCGGCACTTTCTGGGCTTCTTCTGGTCCAAAAATAACCTCCGTTGAGTTTCAGGTCAATTGGGCTCCGTTTGATATTCCTTTTCTGCGATACTCTAAAACAGGAGAAAAACAGAAACTGGCACTGGGCTCTGGGTTAATAGGTTAGTCCCAGAAAACATATAAAAGTATATATATAAAAGCCCATGAAACATCCAAGAAGGATAATATAATAGCATGGAACAATCAAGAATTATAGATACGTTAGAGAAGTATCAGTGCCCTGGAGGGGAACAACACGGCGAAGCTATTTTGGTCGCAATTCGAGATGCCAAAACATCTGATGCCCCTCAGCGACCAGATGAAGCAGCTGGTCGAGCTGCACAACATGGCGAGTTCGGCCATGAAGAACTTAATAGTCCGGCTATGGCCTGCTGAGCCAATCCCAAGTAGTTACTTCGGATTGGTAAAGCGGCTCGTCGAGGCGAGTGTGTGAGTCGACGTATTAACACAGTCGGCTTGCATAGAAGGTGCTCGGATGGCCTTCGGTCGCGTTAAAGTGCACTGGGCGAAGATGAACGCAGTGCATATAGCCACTGCTAGTCCGCCCGCAGGCAAGGAGCACCGCAAGCCGGAGAAGTACTTCAAGGACGCCATCGAGGGCGCCCGCCTTGTAGAAGGCCAGTGTTCGAAGGATGTTGTTTCGATTAACTCTATCCGAATGTAAAGACTATGCTTATGAATCCAGTGTATATAACTTTTGCGTTATTTATAATATCAGCGTCTTTTTCCTCCTGTGTGGCTGTTTATCTTAAATCTGAAACTTTCCAATCGTCGGCTTCAGCCCCCAGGTACATAGTACTGGGGTGTTCATTCATATGCAAATACACTCTTTATCCAACGTCTTGGTCCGTATAGGAGGTGTATGTGGAGTGAACCAGGCAATCAGACTATGCGACGTTATTCCTTTCACTTAGTCGTAGGAGTTTGACAAGTGGGGCTAGGTACTAGCCCCTGGTGCGGATGAAGTATCCAATTGCACTTGGCTGGGTGAAAAAACCAACCCTTCGTATAACACGGGGTATATCTCTATCGATCGTAGTATAAAACTAAGTCGCCAGATTGCAGACCAGGTTCTCGCTTATCATGACAATCAGTTTTTTTGGCTTTCTCTACTAAGGTACTTGACCGGACTAGCCAGAAGTACTATCGTAGTAGTTCTCCCTTTACACCCTAGGCAAACAATCGGGAACATAGGGGTAAGCATAGGAGCCGGGCAACCCAACTATTGACCCAAGACATGATTCAGAACTGATGGATATAATGCAAATATCCAGGACACCGAACACTCCCTATAGGTGTTTGGTCTTTTCAACATATTCCAGGGCTGAATGCATCCCCTGGTAATAAACCCTTATTGACAAGGCACATATGGCATTCTGATGTGAGAAGAGAACATTCCACGGTGAGTGTATAAACTCTAGATATGATATGAATAAAATTGTTCTATTAATATCCCTCTATAGTATGGTGATACGTCTCCAACGTATCTATAATTTTTTATTGTTCCATGCTATTATTTATGATGTCTTGGATGTTTAATGGGCTTTGTCATACACTTTTATATAATTTTTGGGACTAACCTACTAACCCAAAGGCCAAGTCCAGATTGCTATTTTTTGCCTATTTCAGGGTTTTGCAGAAAAGGAATATCAAACGGAGTCCAAACGGCATGAAACCTTCAGGAGAAATATTTTGGGAGAAAATCACGCACGGGAGACTTGAGAACCACGGAGTAGGGGCCACGAGGGGCCCATGAGGGTGGGGGCGCGCCCCCCTTCCCAGGGCGTGCCCCCTGCCTCGTGGGTCCCTCGTGAGTCCCCCGGTATCCTCCTTCCTCCTATATAAGTCTACGTACCCTGAAACCATCAGCAACAGAGAGAAAACCCTAATTCCAGTGCCGTAACCTTCTGTTCCTGTGAGATCCCATCTTGGAGCCTGTTCCGGAGCTCCGCCGGAGGGGGGATCCATCACGGAGTGCTTCTACATCATCATCATCACCCTCACCATGAGTTGTGAGTAGTTGACCACAAACCTTCGGGTCCATAGCTAGTATCTATATGGCTTCTTCTCTCTCTGGATCTCAATACAAAGTTCTCCTCGGTCTTCGAGGAGATCTATTCAATGTAATCTCTTTTTGCGGTGTGTTTGTCGAGATCCGATGAATTGTGAGTTTATGATCAAGATTATCTATGAGAAATATTTGGTTCTTTTCTAAACTCTTTATGTGTGCTCATAATATCCTTGCAAGTCTCTTCGAATTATTGGTTTGGTTTGGCCTACTAGATCTATAGTTCATGCAATGGCGGAAGTGCTTGGCTTTGGGTTCAATCTTGCGGTGTCCTTTCCCAGTGATAGTAGGGGCCGCAAGGCACATATTGTATTGTTGCCATCGAGGTTAAAAAGATGGGGTTTATATCATATTACTTGAGTTTATCCCTCTACATCATGTCATCTTGCTTAAGGCGTTACTCTGTTCTTATGAACTCAATACACTAGATGCATGCTGGATAGCGGTCGATGTGTGGAGTAATAGTAGTAGATGCAGGCAGGAGTCGGTCTACTTGTCTCGGACGTGATGCCTATATACAATGATCATGCCTAGATAGTCTCATAATTATTCACTTTTCTATCAATTGCAAGATCTAAAGATACACCTACAAGCACTAACCTCCCCGGCAACGGCACTAGAAAAGAGCCTGATGTCTACTACACAACCTTCTTCTTGTAGACTCGTGTTGGGCCTCCAAGCGCAGAGTTTTGTAGGACAGTAGCACTTTTCCCTCAAGTGGATGACCTAAGGTTTATCAATCCGTGGGAGGCATAGGATGAAGATGGTTTCTCTCAAACAACCCTGCAACCAAATAACAAAGAGTCTCTTGTGTCCCCAACACATCCAATACAATGGTAAATTGTATAGGTGCACTAGTTCGGCGAAGAGATGGTCATACAAGTGTAATATGGATGGTATATATATAGGTTTTTGTAATCTGAAAATATAAAAACAGCAAGGTAACTAATGACATAAGTGAGCACAAACGGTATTGCAATGCTTAGAAACAAGGCCTGGGGTTAATACTTTCACTAGTGCAAGTTCTCTCAACAATGATAACATAATTGGATCATATAACAATCCCTCAATGTGCAACAAAGAGTCACTCCAAAGTCAGTAATAGTGGAGAACAAATGAAGAGATTATTGTAGGGTAAGAAACCACCTCAAAGTTATTCTTTCTGATCGATCTATTGGGTTATCCCTATAAGTGTCACAAACCGCCCTAGAGTTCGTACTAAAATAACACCTTAAGACACACATGAACCAAGACCCTGTTGGGGAACATAGTATTTCAAATAATTTCCTACAATCACGCAAGATCTATCTAGGAGAAGCATAGCAAAAAGCGGGAGAGTGTGTCCACGTACCCTCGTAGACCGAAAGCGGAAACGTTTAGTAATGCGGTTGATGTAGTCGAACATCTTCACGATCCAACCGATCCAAGTACCGAACGTACGACACATCTGTGTTCAGCACGTGTTCAGCATGATGACGTCCCTCGAGCTCTTGATCCAGTTGAAGACGAGAGAGAGCTTTGTTAGCATGACGACGTGGTGACGGTGATGATGAAGTTACCGGGGCAGGGCTTCGCCTAAGCACTGCAACGATATGGCCGAGGTGTGTAACAGTGGAGGGGGCACCGCACACGGCTAAAAGATTGGCATGTGTGGCTTTGGGGTGTCCCCCTCCCACGTATATAAAGGATGGAGGGAGGAGGAGGCCGGCCAAGAGGGGGCGTGCCAAGGGAGGGGGTCCTACTTGGACTCTTGGTCCAAGTAGGATTCGGCCCTCCCCCTTCCCTATTCCCACTAGGAGAAGGAGGGGAGGAGGAGGAGAAGAGAAGGAAAGGGGGCCGTGATACGTCTCCAACGTATCTATAATTTTTTATTGTTCCATTCTATTATTTATGAAGTCTTGGATGCTTAATGGGCTTTATCATTCACTTTTATATCATTTTGGGGACTAACCTACTAACCCAAAGGCCCAGTCCAGACTGCTGTTTTTTTCTTGTTTCAGGGTTTTGCAGAAAAATAATATCAAACGGAGTCCAAACAGAATGAAACCTTCGCGTGAGATATTTTTGGAGAAAATCACGCACAGGAAGCTTGAGAACCACGTGAGGAGATCGAGGGGCTGCCCACGAGGGTGGGGGGCGCGCCCGCCTTCCCAGGGCGCGTCCCCTGCCTCGTGGCCCCCTCGAGCGTCCCCCGGTGCCCTCCTTCTTCCAATATAAGTCTACGTACCCCAAAAACTCCGTGAACAGATAGAAAACCCTAATTCCACCGATGTACCTTCCGTTCCCGTGGAGATCCCATCTTGGAGCCTGTTCCGGAGCTCCACCGAAGGGGGATCCACCACAGAGGCCTTCATCATCATCATCGCCCTCACCATGAGGTGTGAGCAGTTTACCACAGACCTTCGGGTCCATAGCTAGTATCTAGATGGCTTCTTGTCTTTCTGGATCTCAATACAAAGTTCTCCTCGGTCTTCGAGGAGATCTATTCGATGTAATCTCTTTTTGCGGTGTGTTGTCGAGATCCGATGAATTGTGAGTTTATGATCAAGGTTATCTCTGAAAGATATTTGGTTCTTCTCTGAACTTTTTATGTGTGCTCATAATATCCTTGCAAGTCTCTTCGAATTATTGGTTTGGTTTGGCCTACTAGATCTATAGTTCTTGCAATGGGAGAAGTTCTTGGCTTTGGGTTCAATCTTGCAGTGACCTTTCCCAGTGACAGTAGGGGCAGCAAGGCACGTATTGTATTGTTTCCATCGAGGATAAAAGGATGGGGTTTATATCATATTGCTTGAGTTTATCCCTCTACATCATGTCATCTTGCTTAAGGCGTTACTCTGTTCTTATGAACTCAATACACTAGATGCATGCTGGATAGCGGTCGATGTGTGGAGTAATAGTAGTAGATGCAGGCAGGAGTCGGTCTACTTGTCTCGGACGTGATGCCTATATACAATGATCATGCCTAGATAGTCCCATAATTATTCGCTTTTCTATCAATTGCTCGACAGTAATTTGTTTACCCACCGTAGAATATCGCTATCATGAGAGAATCCACTAGAGAAAACTATGGCCCCCGGGTCTATTCTCAACATATCAATCTACATCTACTTTACTTTTACCCTTTTTATTTGCTGTTCTTATAAACTAAAAATACCAAAAATAGAAACTATCATCTCTATCAGATCTCACTTCCGTAAGTGACCGTAAAGGGATTGACAACCCCTTATCGCGTTGGCTGCGAAGTTCTTATTTGTTTGTGCAGGTGCGAAGGACTGGCGCGTGGTCTCCTACTGGATTGATACCTTGGTTCTCAAAAACTGAAGGAAATACATACGCTACTGTGCTGCATCTCCCTTTCTTCTTCGAGGGAATACAATGCAAGCTCGAGAAGTAGCAAGAAGAATTTCTGGCGCCGTTGCCGGGGAGGCTTACGCAAAAGTCATATACCAAGTACCTATCACAAACCCTTATCCTTCGCATTACATTTATTTGCCTCTCGTTTTCGTCTCCCCCACTTCACCCTTGCCATTTTATTTGCCCTTCTTCCGCGGTGTGTTTATCGTTCGCTTTCTTCTTGTTTGCTTGTGTGTGTTGGATTGCTTTCTTGTCACTATGGCTCAGAACAATACCAAATTGTGTGACTTCTCCAATACCAACAACAATGACTTTATTAGCACTCCTAGTGCTCCTATTACCGATGTTGAATCTTGTGAGATCAATGCTGCTTTGTTGAATCTTGTCGTGAAAGATCAATTCTCCGGCCTTCCTAGTGAAGATGCCGCTACCCATCTAAGCAACTTTGTTGATTTGCGTGATATGCAAAAGAAAAGGGATACGGATAACGATATTGTTAAATTGAAGTTATTTCTGTTTTCACTTAGAGATCGTGCTAAAACTTGGTTTTCCTCTTTGCCTGGAAATAGTATTGATTCATGGAATAAGTGCAAAGATGCTTTTATCTCTAAGTATTTCCCTCCTGCTAAGATCATCTCTCTTAGAAACGATATTATGAATTTTAAGAAACTAGATCATGAGCATGTTGCACAAGCTAGGGAGAGCATGAAATTGATGATACGTAATTGCCCTACACATGGTTTGAATCTATGGATGATTATTCAGAACTTTTATGCTGGCTTGAATTTTGCTTCTAGAAATATTTTAGATTCGGCCGCCGGAGGCACTTTCATAGAAACCACCATAGGATAAGCTACCAAACTCCTAGATAATATTATGGTTAATTATTCTCAATGGCACACCGAAAGATCTACTAGTAAAAAAGTGCATGCTATCGAACAAATTAGTGTTTTGAGTGGGAAGATGGATGAACTTATGAAATTGTTTGCTGCTAAGAGTGCTTCTTCTGATCCTAATGATATGCCTATGTCCACTTTGATTGAGAATAACAATGAATCTTTGGATGTGAATTTTGTTGGTAGGAATAATTTTGGTAACAATGCTTATAGAAGTAATTTTAATCCTAGGCCTTTTCCTAGTAATTCCTCTAATAATAATGGTAATTCCTACAACAACTCTTATGGAAAGATGTCTTCTGAATTTGAAACTAGTGTTAAGGAGTTTATGATCTCGCAAAAGAATTTCAATGCTTTGCTTGAAGAGAAATTTCTTAAGGTTGATGAATAGGCTAGAAGTGTGGATAGAATTACTCTTGATGTTGATTCTTTGAAACTTAGATCTATCCCACCTAAGCATGATATCAATGAGTCTCTCAAAGCCATGAGAATTTCCATTGATGAATGCAAAGAAAGAACCGCTAGAATGCGTGCTAAAAGAGAAGATTATATTAAATTGTGTTCTTCTAGTTATCATGAAAATAAAGATGAAGATCTGAAAGTTATTGATGTGTCTCCTATTAGATAATTGTATTCTAGTATAAATCTTGATGAAGATAGGATTGGAGATAATTCTAAAATTGCTAAAATTGCTAATGATTCGGAGATAAAGTGTCCCAATGATTCGGAGTTTTTAGATCTTGATGCTAAAATTGCTAAAAGTGGGAGTGAAGAGATTAAAACTGTGCATAGTGATGAACCCACTATTTTGGATTTCAAGGGATTCAATTATGATAATTGCTCTTTGATGGATTGTATTTCCTTGTTGCAATCCGTGCTAAATTCTCCGCATGGTTATAGTCAAAATAAAGCTTTCACTAAACACATAGTTGATGCTTTGATGCAATCATATGAAGAAAAAATTGAGTTGGAAGGTTCTATACCTAGAAATCTTTATGATGAGTGGGAAACTACTATCAAAATAAAAATAAAATATCATGAATGCTATGCTTTGTGTGTTTTGGGTGCTAGTGTCTCCACAACCCAAAAACTTTGTGTGATTTGCCAGGGTTCCATGAGCTTGATGATTGTTCTTTAAATTTGCATCTTGCACATTCCACTATTAAGAAACCTATGGAAAAATTAATAATGTTCTTATTGTTGCCAATAGGAATTATGTGCCCGTAGATTTCATTGTTCTTGATATAGATTGCAATCCTTCATGTCCTATTATTGTTGGTAGACCTTTCCTTAGAATGATTGGTGCAATTATTGATATGAAGGAAGGAAATATTAGATTCCAATTTCCGTTAAGGAAAGGCATGGAACACTTTACTAGAAAGAAAATGGAATTACCATATGAATCTATTATGAGAGCCACTTATGGATTGCCTTCCAAAGATGGCAATACCTAGATTTATCCATGTATCGTGCCTAGCTAGGGGCGTAAAATGATAGCGCTTGTTGGGAGGCAATCCAATTTTATTTTATTTGTTTTTGATGCTGTTAGGAAATAAATATTGCATCTAGCTTCTGTTTAGATGTGGTATCATGTTTTTTTAGTGTTTGTGCCAAGTAGAACCTTCGGGAAGACTTGTGTGAAGTTTATGTGATCTTGCTGTGAAAACAGAATTGTTAGCGCTCGCTAGAATGGTCATCAGATTTTACTAGTGCGTGCTATTTAGTTGATTCTTTTTGCAGATGATTAATAGAAAAATTCCTCACGTTTAGCAATTTAGTTTGAATTTTTTTCGAGTTACAAAAGTACGCGAAAGCTGCAGATTACTACAGACTGTTCCGTTTTTCACAGATTCTGTTTTCCGCGTGTTGTTTTCTTATTTCAATGCATCTATGAGTAATATTAGGAGATATGAACCATAGACAAGTTGGAATACAGTAGGTTTAACACCAATATAAACAAAGAAATAATTCATTGCAGCACCTTTGAGTAGTGATTTGTTTTCTTATACTAACGGAGCTCACGAGAATTTTTGTCTAAGTTTTGTGTTGTGAACTTTTCAAGTTTTGAGTATTGCTTTGGTGTACTATGGAACAAAGAGTAGCAAGGGCCTAAGATTGGGGATTCCCAAGGCACCCCAAGGTAAAATTCAAGGACAACCAAAATCCTAAGCTTGAGGATGCCCCGGGAAGGCATCCGCTCTTTCGTCTTCATCTATCGGTAACTATACTCGAAGCTATACTTTTATTCACCACATGATATGTGTTTTGCTTGGAGCGTCTTGTTTAATTTGAGTCTTTGCTTGTTAGTTTGCCACAATCATCCTTGCTGGACAAACCTATTTGAGAGAGTTAAATATGTCCTAGGAATTGATAGAACACTCTATGTGCTTCACTTATATCTTTTGAGTTGAATAGTTTTTGCTCTAGTGCTTCACTTATATCTTTTAGAGTACGGTGGTGATAATATTTTGAAGAAATTGTTGAACTCTCATGCTTCACTTATATCCTTTTGAGAGTCTATCAAAACAGCATGGTAATGTGTTTAGGCTATAAAATTAGTCTTCACATGATAGACATCCAATATCAATGTAGTAAAAACTTTCACACTAAGTGCATTGAATATGATGAGATGTTGGATGCTTGATAATTGTTTTGAGATATGAGGATAGTGATATTAGAGTCATGCTAGTGGGATCATTATGAAATTGAGAAATACTTGTGTTAAGGTTAGTGATTCCCGTATCATGTACGTATGGTGAACCACTATGTGACGAAGTTAGAGCATGAAGTATTTGTAAAGTGCCAACCTTTGTGTGGAGGTCGGGGGCGCGCGATTGTTAACTCCTACCAACCTCCCCCCTAGGAGCATGCGTTGACTCCTTTGTTTTGATGACTCGTAGATTTTTGCAATAAGTATATGAGTTCTTATGACTAATGTTGAGTCCATGGATTATACGCACTCTCACCCTTCCACCATTGCTAGCCTCTCTTGTACCGAGCAACTTTCGCCGGTACCATACACCCACTATATATCCTTCCTCAAAACAGCCACCATATTATTCCTCAAAACAGCCACCATACCTACCCATCATGGCATTTCCATATCCATTGTGAGATATATTGCCATGCAACTTTCCACCGTTCCATTCATATGACACGCATCATATTGTCATATTGCCATGCATGATCATGTAGTTGACATCGTATTTGTGGCAAAGCCACCATGCATAATTTTTCATACATGTCACTCTTGTTTCATTGCACATCCCGGTACACCGCCGGAGGCGTTCATATAGAGTCATACTTTGTTGTAGTATCGAGTTGTAATATCGAGTTGTAATGAAAGTGTGATGATCATCATTATTAGAGCATTGTTCCATGGGAGGAAAGGCTAAATCAATAAAGCCCCTCCGCAAAAAAAAGAAAAAAGAAAAAAAAAGGCCAAGAAAAGGAAAGGCCCAAAAAAGAAAAAAATGGGAAAGAAAAAGAAAAGAAAAAGGGACAATTGCTACTATCTTTTTCCACACTTGTGCTTCAAAGTAGCACCATGTTCTTCATTCTAGAGAGTCTCGTTCTTAGTCACTTTATATACTAGTGGGAATTTTCGTTATAGAACTTGGCTTGTATATTCCAACGATGGTCTTCCTCAAATGCCCTAGGTCTTCATGAGCAAGCAAGTTGGATGCCCACCCACTAGTTTCTTTTGTTGAGCTTTCATACATTTTTAGCTCTAGTGCATCCCTTGCATGGCAATCCCTACTCACTCACATTGATATCTATTGATGGGCATCTCCATAGCCCGTTGATACGCCTAGTTGATGTGAGACTATCTCCCTCCTTTTTGTCTTCTCCACAACCACCTCTCAATTCCATCCATAGTGCTATGTCCATGGCTCACGCTCATGTATTGCGTGAAAGTTGAAAGGTTTGAAAGAATAGATTATGAAAACAAGTGCTTGGCTGAAATCGGGGCTGTGCGTGATATGAATATTTTGTGTGATGAAGAGGGAGCACAGCCAGACTATATGATTTTGTAGGGATAACTTTCTTTAGCCATAGTATTTTGAGAAGATATGATTGCTTTGTTAGTATGCTGGAAGTATTATTATTTCCTATGTGAATATAGACTTTTATCTTGAATCTTTCAGATCTGAACATTCATGCCACAATTAAGAGAATTACATTGAAAAACTATGTTGGTTAGCATTCCACATCAAAAATTCTGTTTTTATCATTTACCTACTCGAGGACGAGCAGGAATTAAGCTTGGGGATGCTTGATACGTCTCCAACATATCTATAATTTTTTATTGTTCCATGCTATTATTTATGATGTCTTGGATGTTTCATGGGCTTTGTCATACACTTTTATATCAATTCTGGGACTAACCTACTAACCCAAAGGCCCAGTCCAGATTGTTGTTTTTTTCCTGTTTCAGGGTTTTGCAGAAAAGGAATATCAAATGAAGTCCAAACGGAATGAAACCTTCGGGAGAGATATTTTTGGAGAAAATCACGCACGGGAGACTTGAGAACCACGAAGTAGGGGCCACGAGGTGCCCACGAGGGTGGGGGCGCCGCCCCCTTCCCAGGGCGCGCCCCCTGCCTCGTGGGTCCCTCGTGAGTCCCCTGGTGTCCTCCTTCCTCCTATATAAGTCTACGTACCCCGAAACCATCAGCAACAGAGAGAAACCCCTAATTCCACCGCCGTAACCATCTGTTCCCGTGAGATCCCATCTTGGAGCCTGTTCCGGAGCTCCGCCAAACGGGGGATCCATCACGGAGTGCTTCTACATCATCATCATCGCGGTCACCATGAGTTGTGACTAGTTTACCACAAACCTTCGGGTCCATAGCTAGTATCTAGATGGCTTCTTCTCTCTCTCTGGATCTCAATACAAAGTTCTCCTCGGTCTTCGAGGAGATCTATTCGATGTAATCTCTTTTTGTGGTGTGTTTGTCGAGATCCGATGAATTGTGAGTTTATGATCAAGATTATCTATGAGAAATATTTGGTTCTTTTCTGAACTCTTTATGTGTGCTCATAATATCCTTGCAAGTCTCTTCGAATTATTGGTTTGGTTTGGCCTACTAGATCTATAGTTCTTGCAATGGGAGAAGTGCTTGGCTTTGGGTTCAATCTTGCGGTGTCCTTCCCAAGTGACAGTAGGGGCAGCAAGGCACGTATTGTATTATTGCCATCGAGGATTAAAAGATGGGGTTTATATCATATTGCTTGAGTTTATCCCTCTACATCATGTCATCTTGCTTAAGGCATTACTCTGTTCTTATGAACTCAATACACTAGATGCATGCTGGATAGCGGTCGATGTGTGGAGTAATAGTAGTAGATGCAGGCAGGAGTCGGTCTACTTGTCTCGGACATGATGCCTATATACAATGATCATGCCTAGATAGTCTCATAATTATTCGCTTTTCTATCAATTGCTCGACAGTAATTTGTTTACCCGCCGTAGAATATCGCTATCATGAGAGAAGCCACTAGAGAACACTCTGGCCCCGGTCTATTCTCAACATATGAATCTACATCTACTTTACTTTTTCCGCTTTTACTTTATGTTCTTATAAACAAAAATACCAAAAATACACACTATCATCTCTATCAGACCTCACTTTCGTAAGTGACCGTAAAGGGATTGACAACCCTTATCGCGTTGGCTGCGAAGTTCTTATTTGTTTGTGCAGGTGCGAGGGACTCGCGCGTGGTCTCCTACTGGATTGATACCTTGGTTCTCAAAAACTGAGGGAAATACTTACGCTACTGTGTTGCATCTCCCTTTCCTCTTCGAGGGAATACAACGCAAGCTCGAGAAGTAGCATACGGCGAGCCGCAAACTTTACAGGTAATGCCGATGACCTTTTATGGACATTTTACACGCCAAAAAGGTATATAACAAGAAAGAGAAAAAAGTTTTACGCAGGGTCTTAATCTAAAAAAGAAACCTTGGTGCGGGTCCCTGCTGCACATCTGCGCTGTTTTCTGCTCTGTAATGTGTCCTTGTAGGTACGAGTATGATGGCCATCTGTAGAAAAAAGAAATAAAACCTATAAATGAAGAAGTTAATCCGGTGTGGCCAAAGTGAGTCTGGTTCGTTTTAATGAACCAAAAGAAGATAAGTTTAAAGTCCGAATAGGGTCTAGCCGAACTACGGACTGTATGCAGGTGCCCCGGACACTGTCCAAGGAATTTTTAGGGCATAATTATGTACTCGAGGCACATATGCTATCGCCTTATAGGGCGGTCGACGGGGGCATAGCTGTCAATCTAGCTCAGGTTCATCTGAGCTGCCGCACTAAGGCGTGTGCCGGACACGCTTAGCTGTGTCCGCTATTGATACATTATCTTGCTTGAATAGACCGCATTGTACTTCGGCTACTAAGTCCACAGTATCTTCCTCCGTACGGAGAGAGCGCTCCATATTTCCATTGACCGTGATAACGCCATGTGGTCTAGGCATCTTGAGCTTTAGATAGGCATAATGCGGGACTGCATTAAAGCGGGCAAAGGCCGTCCTTCCGAGCAAAGCGTGATAGCCACTTCGGAATGGAGCTATGTCGAAGAGTAATTCTTCGTTTCAAAAGTTGTCAAGAGAACCGAATACAACTTCCAATTTTTGAAGAGCCTGTGCAGCGAGCTTCAATGCCCGGTATCACTCCTTTAAAGGTCATGCTGCTTGGCTTGATTCTTGATGGGTCGATCTCCATCTTGCGGACAGTGTCCTGATATATCAAATTGAGACTACTGCTGCCGTCCATAAGGACTCGGGTTAGATGGTATCCATCTATTATTGGGTCGAGCACTAAGGCAGCCGAACCCCCATGCCGAATACTAGTTGGATGATCCCTGCGATCGAAAGTGATCGGACAGGCTGACCATGGGTTGAATTTTGGGGCGACAGGCTCAACGACATAGAAGTCTCGGGGTGCGCACTTGCGCTCCCTCTTTGGGATATGAGTGGCATATATCATGTTCACTGTTTTGACCTTCGGTGGAAATTTCTTCTGTCCCCCTATATTCGGCTCGCGAGGTTCATCCTCGTCTTCACTCTGAGGCTCCTTCCCCTTGTGTTCGGCGTTTAGCTTGCCGGCCTGCTTAAAAACCCAACAGTTACGATTGGTATGATTGGCAGGTTTTTCTGGGGTGCCAGATTTGGCAGGGCCTGTCTAATATCCTGTCCAAACTTGATGGGCCGTCTTTGTTGCCTTTAAATGGCTTCTTCCGTTGACCGGGTCTGGAGCCACTGAATCCGGCGTTTACCGATGTATTATCTGGGCTTCTAGGATTGTTTCGATGCTTGTTTTTATTGCGTCATGGCTTTCCATTGCCGTCCCTGGCTTCAGATGTTCCAGGGTCACTGGTGCTGCTGCAAGCTAACCAGCTATCCTCACCCACGCAAAAGCGAGTCATGAGTGTAGTTAGGGCTGCCATTGTCCTCGGCTTTTCCTATCCAAGGTGTCTGGCTAGCCATTCATCCCGGATACTGTGCTTGAATGCCGCTAAGGCTTCGGCGTCCGGACAGTCGACGATCTGGTTCTTCTTAGTGAGAAACCGGTTCCAAAGCTTATGGGCTGACTCCCCGGGTTGTTGTATTATGTGACTTAAATCGTCAGTGTCCGGTGGCCGGACATAAGTCCCTTGAAAATTGGCCCGAAAAGAGTCCTCAAGTTCTTCCCAACTCCCAATGGAGTTTTCTGGGTGACTGTTTAACCAGTGCCGAGCTGGTCCTTTTAGCTTGAGGGGTAAATATTTGATGGCATGGAGATCATCTCCTCGAGCCATGTGTATGTGAAGAATAAAATCTTCTATCCAGACAGCAGGATCAGTCGTTCCATCGTATGCTTCGATGTTCACGGGTTTAAACCCTTCTCGGAAATCATGACCCATCACCTCATCGGTGAAGCATAGAGGGTGTGAAGCTCCTCTGTATTTTGCTATATCGTGGCGTATGTCTGATGGTTGTGATGTTCGGTATTGACCCCGAACTGGTATTGTCACCGGCGTGATTGGCTTGATAGCCGTCGTCCCATGCAAGAGCTCGGTCTCTGGGTCCTAATATAGACCTGGTCTTGATAGCTTTTTTGTTTAGGTCCTCACACAGATCATGCTTTCGGACTTGGGTTGCACCCTCCTTTCCTTTATTGGGTGGGGGCTTGTTTACGCCATTGCTAGCGACTCTATCCCGTTCGCGAGGTGGCCGGTCCGGCTTGTCGGCGATGTTATTTTTTGGTGGGATGGGTGCAACGGCCCCGTCGTCGAATTCGGGCAGCAGCTTGCACTTGGGATAGCCTTTGATTTGGCCATTAAGGCCATGTTTCTGTTCGGCGTTTAGCACCTCATTCCATCTATCATTAAGCGTGTCATGTGCAGCTGGAAGCTGTCTCTGCTGATTTTTTAAGCTCCGTGCGGTGGCTATAAGCCGCCGATGTAAGCATTTTTTCGGAGGGTTCTTCTGGGATGGTGTATTCATCATCATCCAGGCTAGCCTCTTCTTCGGAGATCGGTTCATAGTCATCGTCTTCGGCATCGCTGTCATCGGACTGTGGCTTCGGACTTCATTCGTCGTCCTCTCTCTCCTCCTACTCTATCCTGGATCTGCGGGGTCTTCAGCTTGTTCCGGAATATCACCATCATTAGTTGCGGTGTTTCTGTCCTTTCCTTTACAGGATTTTGTTCGCTGTTTCGGATGCCGACGCTTGGGAGGTTCTTCACTCGGTTTATCCTCTACGGGATTGTTTTCACCGTTGCCTTCTGCCTCTCTGGGTGTATCCACCATATACATGTCGTATGAGGACATAGCTTTCCACCGCCATGTTATGGGCCAGCTTTGATCTGTATCTGCATTAGCTTCGAGGTCCATCCTGTCGAAGTCTTCCGAAGCGTAGTCGAGTAGGTCAGTTAGATCTTCAACCGTGGCTACCAAGTGGGTGGTGGGTGGGGAACGAAATTCTTCATCCCTCTGGGTATAGCGCGGCTGTTCATCAGCCTCCAGTTCGAACCACATATAGTGCGGCTGTGTGTTCTCGTCCAAGGAGAGAGATCTCAATGACCTTATGATACGTCCAAAACGTATCTATAATTTCTGCTTGCTCCATGCCTCTTTTGGGTGATATTGCTATGATATTTATACACTTCCATACACTTTTGATCATATTTGGACTAACCTATTAACTCAGTGCACCCCGGTGCCAGTTTCTGTTTTCGGCTGTTTTTGTATTTCAGGTTTTCACGTTACGAGAACTGCCAGGAAAAATCCAGAAAAATTATATAAAAAATCAGCGTTCCAGAAACTACCGTGCGCCCGAAGGACAGCCGGGGGGGCCACCAGGGCTCCAGGCGCCCTGGCGGCGCACCCCCCCTGGGCTGCGCCGGGGGGGGGGGGCGCCTGGGCCCCCCGAGGCTCCTCCGATGCCCCCTTTTCGCATATATTTAAAGCGTCTCCCGAAACCCTTGAGGGAGGAACTCTTTTCGCGATCTCATCTCTGTTCCGCCGCCGCCACCGCTTCCAAGATCGGGAGCACCAGGAGAACTCTTCCCGGCACCCTGCCGGAGGGGAGGATCACCACCGGGAGCCTCTCCACCACCATGGACGCCTCCCGGATGAGTTGTGAGTAGTCTCCCTTGGACCATGAGTCCATGACCAGTAGCTATGTGATGTTCTCCTCCCGTTCTTGTGCTTCACTAATTAGTCCTCGTGAGCTGCCCTACATGATCGAGGCACATATGTAATCCTTATGCTATTGCTATGATGAGTTTGCTGGGATCCGATGGATTATGAGATTATGTTCAGATTGTGCTTGAGTAATATATTTGATCTACCTCTTTTATATTTATGTTCGTAAGTAATTCTTGCATGTTCTCCGTTGTTATTTATTGCTTTGGCCAAGTAATAGGTCGTGACTCCAAGAGGGAACGTTATGCTTGATTGTGGGTTCGTGCCCCTCGATGACTAGTTTGAGTGATAGAAACATGAGTCTAGGGGATGTGCTGTTGCCACAAGGGGGAAAACAACGGTGCTTGTGCCCGCGGGTGCAAGGATTGTTTACTTTACGCAAAGTTCTTTTAATGCAGTTGTCTGTTGCATTGAGTTTACACTGTGGGTGGGACTCGCAACTTAATACCAGCGAGATGTTCTGGATAGATATCTCAAGGTGGATGATTAGTAGTAGATATTGATGGATTTCGGTCTACTTACTTTGGCGTACCGCCCATGCTTTGAACCTCAACCTTTCTTGCAATGTAATCAGCATTGGTTTGCGCACATGGTCCTGTCAATTGCCCAGTTGTAATTCGTTTACCTCACATAGCTGTTTTATCGTCTTTTGGGAGAGAGACATCACTAGTGAACATCATGAGACTCCGGTCTATATTACCATCATTGATCACATCCGCTATTTACTTTTCGCTTTTATTTACTATTGCAATTATATCTATCACTACTATCACTTGCGTTTAATCCTTTGTGAACTACAAGGCCGGAGGGATTGACAACCTCTCTGTACTCGTTGGGAGCAAAGTTATTTGTATCTGTGTGCAGGTCCATGTTGATTGCTAATATCTGGCGCCGTAGCAGTTGACACCTTCTTGTTGAACCTAGGAGTCTCTGGGGATTCGATCCTTGGTATCTTTGCCAAGGGAAAAACTCCCGCAACACTACATCTCACACCATCCACTTGGGGTAACCAACGAGGGGCGAGAAGCCTAGCAAGAGTTTTTCTGGCGCCGTTGCCGGGGACTCCACTCTTCAAGATAGGGGAGTTGCACGCTATCTTTTACCTTTACTTTTAGTCTTGTTAGTTTACCTTTCAGTTTTTGCTTTAGTACCTTTTTATCGAAAATCACAAAAATAGTTATCTCGTTCTTTAGTTGTCATTATGTCGGGTCCTTTTGTCTTTGACGAGGCAGAGGTTCTCACCTTTAAACAAAGAGGTGGGGAAAGTTTGAAAGATGCTTGGTATAGAATTAATGATTCACAAAAAAGAGCCACCAAGAAGCAACCTACTACTATCCTGCTTAGAAATTTTTATGTTGGAATTACTTCTTGGAATAGGTTTATTCTAGATACTGCTATCAATGGGAATTTCCTAGAGGCCCCAGTTTGGGAGTCCCTTAGTATTATTGAAAATCTTGTTGAGAATCTCCCTGTTGTTAGCATTCGAGAGGACATCACCCTAGCTCACATTATGAAAAAACTTGAAAAGATAGAGCTAGAGATGCCAAGCATTAATAAGATAAATGAGTTGGATCGTATGTCAGGACCCCGATCCTAAGTCACACAGGTCTAGCCTGTAACACACCATATCACTTTGCGGCCTCACGCACGGTATTCCCACGGGTGCCACCTTACCTGGCCCGGGACCGTTTGCGTATTTTGGCACACGTATATGATAGTGTCGCTAGCATCCATATGACAGAGAACCCGGGCCGACATGACCAGTTATAAACCAAAAGTGGCACTAAATTACAGAGACAGGCATACATGACCCAGCAACGAACGTGTCGGCCATCAACGTATGAACCCAAGTCATAGCAAGCTACAAGGACTTAAAGGAACAACGCGTGACATTTCCCCTAAGGGATAGACACAGGAACGAAGAAGGACACATGTCGGCCAGCCTAAGTGTTCCGGAGCAGTAGCAAGCTACCAAGGCTCAGTGGAAGCACTAGGAGACTTTTCCCTGTAAGATAGGCTACCAAAGGTAAACAACTAGGTGTCGGATCCCACACATAGCAATACACATTACACGTACGCATAACATGCAAGTATGTGCTGTACAACATGGCATCACAACATAACTCAACAACTCATATAGATAAAGGCCCAGAAGAGCCATCATAGCATTTATTACAATCAGAGGTCACATGACCCAACATACAAAGCATACAGGCAACGGAAGCATTACATGTCTGAGTACAGACATCTACAAATGAAAAAGGCTAAGAAGCCTGACTATCTACCAGACCCTACAAGGGTTCAAGATCGTAGCTGAGGTAACAAGCTAAACGTCGAAGTCCACGCGGAATCACTAGCGAGACTGAAGTCTCTCTGCAAAAACATAAATTAAGCAAACGTGAGTACAAAGGTACTCAGCAAGACTTACATCAGAACTAGCTACATATGCATCGGTATCAACAAAGGGGTGGTGGAGTTTGACTGCAGCAAGCCAGCTTTGACTCGGTGGCTATCCTGAACTACGACTGCAAGTAACTCTTTTGAGGTGGCGCACACGAGTCCACATATTCACCAAACAATACACCACTATGGACCCGCTCCCGTCTCCCTACGAGAAGGCCATCCATAGCACTCATGCTTATCTTGCGCGTTTTAGAGTATCCACTTTCACTTGTCTATGAACTGTAATAGGTAACCCAGAAGTCCATTTCCGCGGACACGGCTATTCGAATAGATCATATATAACCCTGCAGGGGTGTACTTCTTCACACACGCTCTCACCACTTACCGCCGTTTACACGACATGTACTCGGCAACCTTCAAGCGGAGGCCCAGCGAGGGTGTCGGCCACGACCTGACTAACCACACAGGTCTCTCGTCCAGGTTTATCGCCTATTTGGGTTCCATCCGTGGGGAGATCCGGCCGGGGTGTCGCTCACGGCCCCAAACGATGTGTACAGGGTTCCCGCATCACCAAACGGGCAATCGGTACACCGTGCCACGTACCTGCCGCGTCACAGCCCACCCCGAGGGTCAGCGCTGCGCACGACCTCCAGTAAACTACAAACACCAGAAACTAGTTGCAACTCCTGGACAGAGATCATGTTGATTAATAAGTCGAGAGGGTCCATTGGTTTCGGGCCCAATGCATGGTAGTAACTGGTCATGGATCAACCAACACAGAACTCAGTTCCTGAGGACGGCTGCAATGAGACAACCCACCATGTACTCCTACATGGCCTCTCATCGCTACCTTTACCAAATGGTGTTCACACACTTAGCTCACACACCGTAGGACATGTTCATCACATTCCAATTCATCCCCGATGAATCAGACCTGACACAACTCTAAGCAATAGCAGGCATAACCAAAAAGCATCAATGAGTAGGCACAACATGGCTCAAACAACTCCTACTCATACTAGTGGGTTTCAACTATTTACTGTGGCAATGACGGGTCATGCAGTGGAAAGTGGTTCAACTACCGCAGCAGGTAATAATTGAAGCGTTGTTGTCCTAATGCAGTAAAAGAGAGCAAGAGCGAGAGAGTGGGATTGTATCGGAATTCTCAATGGGGGTTTGCTTGCCTGGCACTTCTGAAGATAACATTGAGTCTTCATCGGTGTCATCGAACTCATCGTCGGGACGTCGTCTACTGAGAGGGGACAAAACCGACAAACAGAGAAAGAACACAATCAATGCAATGCGACAATATGATGCATGATCATGACATGGCAATATGCTGTTTATTGAGCTAATGCAACTAGCAACACAATTAAATGAAGTTGGTTTGAACAAAAGGTTCAAATTCAAACTTCATATGTGATTATTTAAATGCCATTTAATTGATTTGACCTGATCAGCAGGTTTAACTTGTTCAAACATGCATGAAAATGCCATAAACAGATTCCTTGAATTTTTCTGATCAATTTTCATATATAAATTATTTTCATCTGAGTTATGGATTAATTTCTATGATTTTTAGAAGTTTTGGTTATTTTCTGAAATAAATAAATCATTTATGATTTATTTAAAAACCCAGAAAATAGATACTGCGTCAGCATTGAGTAAGCATGACATCAGCAGGGTCAACAGAGCTGTTCGGGTCAAACCTGACCAGTGGGGCCCACTGGTCAGTGACCCACTAGCTAACAGAGTTTGTTAGTTTTGAACTAACACTAATTAAACTGCTGGTGGGGCCTGGGCCCACATGTCAGTCTCTCAGGGCCTAATTAAGTTTAGTTTTAACTAAACTAATCTAACAGGGGTTGGCCCACGTGTCAGTGACTCATAGAGCTAAGCATAGAGTTTAGGACTTAATTAAACCTAAACTAAACTAAACAACGGCCGGCCCCACATGTCATGGACACAGGGGGGGTCCAGCCGGGGTCAAACGTGGTCAAAACCACCGGCGGCTCGACGCCGGCGAGGCCAACGTGGCGGCGGTGCTCGGAAAACCTCCTCCGGCGACCAAAAGGCCGGCGGAGGGCATCTACGTGGAGCTGGGACTCGCCCGCATCCATCCCCGCAAGTGGGAGGAGCTGGGGTGGCCGGAATCATCGGCGGCGACCTCAACGGTGGCGGCCGGAATCGGGCCTCATCGGGTCAAGCGCTGCGGGGCACGGGGAGACGAGCTGATGGGTGCGGCGTGCTCCTGGGGGTGCGTTGAGCTCGCTCGTGGCCTTGAAGAAGCGTGACAGCAGCTCTGGCCACGGCGGCGACAGGCTCAGCGGCGGCCGGCGACGGTGAGGAAGGGGGCGACGGCTACGGTGAGCTACAGGCCACGGGGACAGGGGAAACGGCTCGGAGGCTCACCGCGGTTCGTTTGAAGAAGACGGCGAGCCCGGGGGCGGCCTGACGGCGGCGAATCGTCGACGGCGGTTACCGGACGCAGAGGAGGGGAACGACGGCGTTGCGGGTGAGGGGGAGCTCCTGGCGTCGCATGAGATGAAGGAGAGGAAGAGGGGGAGCACGGCGGAGCTCGAGGGCTCATCGGAGGGGCGAGAGGTGGACGGTGGCCGTGGTGGTTCAGGACGGCGGCGACGACGACGTTCGGGTGCTCGCGGGGGAGAGGGACAGAGGAGGGGAAGTCGTTCGGGGGAGAGAGAGAGAGGTGCAGGGGGTTCTGGGCGTCTCCGTGGCGTGAGGAGAAGCAGGAGCTGGCAAGCAGGAGCTGGCCAGGGCGAGCGCGCGCGCGACAGCGAGCTGCTCCGACTGGCGGAGGAAGACGACGCGGTGGGGGTGGGCTGGGCCTGGCAGGCCGGCTGTCTGCGGGCTTCTAGTGGGCTCCACAGGTAAGAAGGCCCAGGTACTTCTCTCTCTCTTATTTTCTTTCTGTTTTCTATTTCTGTTATTTTGTTTTGATTTAGTTTATAGCCCAAATCATTTTAGTAATTCCTAAAAATAATTGTGGGCATTAAATAAATTATTGCAGAGACCCTCAACTATTCAGAATTGTTGGAGCACTAAAAGATATTAAACATATTTACATGCCCCAATTTAAATACTTATTGATTTAATTCAAAGCCCAAAAATTCCCTAAAAATGTTCAATATTTTTGGTTTGGATCAGAACCCTTGCCAAAATTATCACACATTAATGAAGGCATTTCTGGGTTTATTGAAAAGGATTTTTTTTTATTTGAACCTAGTTGAGTTCATTTAGTGCTAGGGTTTGATCAATCCCCATTTCCAGTTAACAAAAATTAAACATGATGCACACATGAGGCTAGCCTAGGGCATTACCAGAAGCTAGGGATGTGACAACTCACCCCTACTAAACAAGAATCTCGTCCCGAGATTCAGGACGTGAGATAAGAAATCAGAGGGGACACTATCTAACACAATCTTCTCGATCCAGTTTCCCTCCTCGAAATTGTTGATTCATAGCATCATGTTGATCCTGACATCCTTGAGTACCAGATCTTTGTCCGACACGGTGACGACGAAAGAAACTCCGCAATAGTTGATTTTGTGAAAGATTGGGCAACTCATGATCAACTCTTGGAGTGAGACGTTGAAACATCTCTTGAGATGAGACACGAAGTACACCTCCAGGGGAATGGAGTGAAACAAACGATGAAGGTTCACCTAGTGGCAATAATTCCACACCTAAGAAGATGGTGATCGATACCACCAGACGGGGCACCTTCAAGAAGATGACTCGTAGAGTTATCCCCTTAAGTGGCAAAAAGAATTACTTTTGATATAGAGATCATTGAAATTCCCTTTACCAGCCTAAGGCAAACACAATCGATCGTTTGACTGAGTTCGAGATAATGACATTCTCGGGCCAGAATGGATGATGTGGACTGCCTTGTAAAAGACAATGCCAAGGTTGATTTTTTTTTCACCAGAAATGGATGGGATCCATGGTAAAATGGCACATTGGCGGTGCAAGTTGGGAACAACATGCAAATGCTGGGAATGATTCTGGTAACTGGAAGAATCCCAACAGTAGAGAGTAATTCTACTCTTGAGGGGTTATAGCATAACCAAGATCACTGGAAGCAATCCCGGTTAGTGTCGAGGATAACGCCTAGTGCTTGTGCGTGCTCTCAAGAACTTGAGCATTCCCATATTCATCAAGGTTTTACCAACATCCGTGTCAAGGACCCTGGCAACATCACATACTACCATGATGAATAATGATGGACGATGCAGATGCAAAGGAAGATAACACTTTCTCAGATTCCACCTTAGCGGTGTCAGGAGCAGAATTTGGATAATCGACCGAGAGACATTTAGCACTCCGCTTCTAATGTTCTCCTTGATGTGTTAGCGTAAACCATTCATAGATATGTTTGGAATCTTGAACATCAAGTAAAGGTCGGACTTCAGAAGCACAAGAACCCATAAAGAACAACTAGGGAGTAAATCCTACGAAGTTTTTATGGGGAGGTGGCCAACCTCTTCAATCAAGATTCTACAACAATAGGTCTTCCGGATGGGTGTGTTGGCCACGACATCCACTTTACCGGTTATCGAGAGACCAATATTATAGTTCTTGGGAAAAGCTCCAACTATCATATCTGCCTGAGATTCAGTTCTGATTGGTGTCAGGATATTCCAGACTCATCGAGTCTAGAAGGAATGAATGTTTGCAACACAATTCGACGAGACGGCGTTGCGAGATTCTCGGGGAGTGAACTACGACAGCAAGCTCCAAAACATGAGCTGGTTCTGCTACAAACCTATGAACACGTTGTCCAAGACAAGCATGACCACATAGTAGTCTTACTAGAAAATACTATCGAGTTCAGATTGGGAATCATCATTGGAGATAACGAAGTCTTGTGCATGTCCGTCCGTGCCCTTCGGGAATAGCATTTGAACTTCTTTTCTTTGAACAAATCAATCAGTGGCTTGGTGTGCTAGGGATACATACAGAATGAAGATGATCAGTCTATCAGACCATAGAATACTTCGCACGTACGCATGACTGACTTGGGATGACTCCAGAGGAGGTAAAACATGCTTTCTCGAATTCACGGCGGCAACTTGCATCAGATGCACATGAATTAGAGGAAGTCACTTCTTCCTTCCGTACATATGCTTCACGAACGGGTCATGAAGATAATGCTTATAAAAGTTTCCAATACTAACTGGATGTTCAACATAGATCATGGAGAAGATAACAATATTGCTGATGGGCTCAACAACAATTCATCCATGTTTCCATGGAGATGGAATTCCATAATTATGTGAACAAGTGATAGTATTGGTCAGACCCAGAAGATATAACGGTGTATGCTCGAAGGATCAACCACGAGTAGACAACGTTACGAATATCGTTGGTTCTGATTTGATTTGATGATAGCCCATACTCAAATCAAAGTTTTGATATGACTATAGGTCCACAAATGATCACGGGGATCAATTGAAGAAGATATCATCTATCTTCAATACACACACACAAGATATCCCTTTGGAGTGAGCTATATGGATTAAGCTTTTATCTTCCAACTTTCCAAGTTGTTGATTAGCTTAACCAACTAGTTCGGGGTATCCAACACAGATTCTTGGAGAAGGGTTGGTTTACAAGAGTACCAACTTGCTCACGAGCTCAACATAACAGTCAGGGAACAACCTGGTAATACTTCCGAGAAGATATTCGGAAAATCACGAACCACCGATATGTTACTAAGCTCGAGAACAATCTTGCCTTTCAAGGCAAGACGATATGATCAAATGAGCAAGGGCTTAACAAAATCCTAACTCATCAATCAAAGAGTGCACCAGGAAAGTGGACTAGGTAGCACAATCAATCTCAGAATGGTAATTAGTAACTAACACACTAAGAATGAAATTGTTGTCCTTTAACCGCCAAGCAACGAAATTGCTAGGGGTATTGATTTCACACATCACAATTCACTTGTCAGCATTCCGGTTATAATAACACGGAGACCGAGGAATGAACGATAATGGCGAGAAGTATCACCTTATCAAAAGTTCATAGGAGGTGGTGCAATTCTCATGACATTCTTGACATAAAGATGGTAATACTCCAGAATAGAACAGTTTAGAAGCTGGATTAGCGTTCTTTATCTGCGAGGTACAACTTCTTTGACCCAATCCTGGATATGGACAAGGTGCTGGAGTTTGTTTCTCCTAGTCATTCCAGAATAGAATGGCTTGACGGACCACAAGAGTAAAAGGCATCGATGAACACAAGTGCACGACTACTCCTGACTATCAATTGATAGACGAGGGTCATAATACAACTAAAAGGAGACAACTCAAGGAACATATAACTTCTGAGTTGTGGATGCATAGGTTAGTATGTCGAACGAGTTCCACATATTTCTTCCAGATAACCCATGCAGAAAGGTAGGACTGGCAGAGTCACAATATTAATGGAGTACCACTCAGGAGCACTCTGGTTGTGATCTTTTGGTTCGGGAGAACTTCTGCCAAGGATGGTTCATGGTATTGGAAGAACGATAACCACGAACCTCGAGGACTATCACAAGGTTACTAATATCCTGAAGGAACGAGCAAATACTATCAACATGAAGTAGGTAGGGTGAAACTCGGGTTCAAGAACCCAGGAATAGAATACCTACCAACTAAATAGCATCACGGGATGCTTTCGAGAAATATGGCCAGAATCATCACACTGAGAATATAAAGCATTGCTAGATTACTGGGTGATCCTCTAAGACACCTAGGGTCATAGTAATAATTCCAACATATATATCGAGGTAACAGAGTACCTCAACACACTGACTAGTGTGATTAATCTGGTCTAAAAGGACATTAAGAACAGGTAGGAATGATTTGCAAGTGCATCAGATTGTTTAGAGACCTGGGATGACTCGGACAGCATAACGACTGTAAGTGTTCGAAAATACTTTGAGATCCAAGCAAAAGAGTATCATATCCACTTAACATCATAATGTCAAGGTGCTGAGACCAACAGTTGAACAAACAGAAGTAGTAGAAACTGAACTGAGGGTTGAATCCACAATAACGTGATCCTGATAGACATAAGAGAAAACCTAGTTCTTAATCCCCGTAGAAAGAAGAAGGTGATTCAGATCAGAAGGTCATAAGGTAAAGGAGTAAAAAGAGCCTTACGTTCCCTTCCACAAACAATTCCCTTACATAACTAAAGAGTTTCTAGACATGACTTCGACCAGTTTGGCTTGCTAATCCTACTGGCAGTCAGGCTCTGATACCAAAGCTGTCAGGACCCCGATCCTAAGTCACACAGGTCTAGCCTGTAACACACCATATCACTTTGTGGCCTCATGCACGGTATTCCCACAGGTGCCACCTTACCTGGCCCGGGACCGTTTGCGTATTTTGGCACACGTATATGATAGTGTCGCTAGCATCCATATGACAGAGAACCCGGGCCGACATGACCAGTTATAAACCAAAAGTGGCACTAAATTACAGAGACAGGCATACATGACCCAGCAACGAACGTGTCGGCCATCAACGTATGAACCCAAGTCGTAGCAAGCTACAAGGACTTAAAGGAACAACACGTGACATTTCCCCTAAGGGACAGACACAGGAACGAAGAAGGACACATGCCGGCCAGCCTAAGTGTTCCGGAGCAGTAGCAAGCTACCAAGGCTCAGTGGAAGCACTAGGAGACTTTTCCCTGTAAGATAGGCTACCAAAGGTAAACAACTAGGTGTCGGATCCCACACATAGCAATACACATTACACGTACGCATAACATGCAAGTATGTGCTGTACAACATGGCATCACAACATAACTCAACAACTCATATAGATAAAGGCCCAGAAGAGCCATCATAGCATTTATTACAATCAGAGGTCACATGACCCAACATACAGAGCATACAGGCAACGGAAGCATTACATGTCTGAGTACAGACATCTACAAATGAAAAAGGCTGAGAAGCCTGACTATCTACCAGATCCTACAAGGGTTCAAGATCGTAGCTGAGGTAACAAGCTAAACGTCGAAGTCCACGCGGAATCACTAGCGAGACTGAAGTCTCTCTGCAAAAACATAAATTAAGCAAACGTGAGTACAAAGGTACTCAGCAAGACTTACATCAGAACTAGCTACATATGCATCGGTATCAACAAAGGGGTGGTGGAGTTTGACTGCAGCAAGCCAGCTTTGACTCGGTGGCTATCCTGAACTACGACTGCAAGTAACTCTTTTGAGGTGGCGCACACGAGTCCACATATTCACCAAACAATACACCACTATGGACCCGCTCCCGTCTCCCTACGAGAAGGCCATCCATAGCACTCACGCTTATGTTGCGCGTTTTAGAGTATCCACTTTCACTTGTCTATGAACTGTAATAGGTAACCCAGAAGTCCATTTCCGCGGACACGGCTATTCGAATAGATCATATATAACCCTGCAGGGGTGTACTTCTTCACACACGCTCTCACCACTTACCGCCGTTTACACGACATGTACTCGGCAACCTTCAAGCGGAGGCCCAGCGAGGGTGTCGGCCACGACCTGACTAACCACACAAGTCTTTCGTCCAGGTTTATCGCCTATTTGGGTTCCATCCGTGGGGAGATCCGGCCGGGGTGTCGCTCACGGCCCCGAACGATGTGTACAGGGTTCCCGCATCACCAAACGGGCAATCGGTACACCGTGCCACGTACCTGCCGCGTCACAGCCCACCCCGAGGGTCAGCGCTGCGCACGACCTCCAGTAAACTACAAACACCAGAAACTAGTTGCAACTCCTGGACAGAGATCATGTTGATTAATAAGTCGAGAGGGTCCATTGGTTTCGGGCCCAATGCATGGTAGTAACTGGTCATGGATCAACCAACACAGAACTCAGTTCCTGAGGACGGCTGCAATGAGACAACCCACCATGTACTCCTACATGGCCTCTCATCGCTACCTTTACCAAATCGTGTTCACACACTTAGCTCACACACCGTAGGACATGTTCATCACATTCCAATTCATCCCCGATGAATCAGACCTGACACAACTCTAAGCAATAGCAGGCATAACCAAAAAGCATCAATGAGTAGGCACAACATGGCTCAAACAACTCCTACTCATACTAGTGGGTTTCAACTATTTACTGTGGCAATGACGGGTCATGCAGTGGAAAGTGGTTCAACTACCGCAGCAGGTAATAATTGAAGCATTGTTGTCCTAATGCAGTAAAAGAGAGCAAGAGCGAGAGAGTGGGATTGTATCGGAATGCTCAATGGGGGTTTGCTTGCCTGGCACTTCTGAAGATAACATTGAGTCTTCATCGGTGTCATCGAACTCATCGTCGGGACGTCGTCTACTGAGAGGGGACAAAACCGACAAACAGAGAAAGAACACAATCAATGCAATGCGACAATATGATGCATGATCATGACATGGCAATATGCTGTTTATTGAGCTAATGCAACTAGCAACACAATTAAATGAAGTTGGTTTGAACAAAAGGTTCAAATTCAAACTTCATATGTGATTATTTAAATGCCATTTAATTGATTTGACCTGATCAGCAGGTTTAACTTGTTCAAACATGCATGAAAATGCCATAAACAGATTCCTTGAATTTTTCTGATCAATTTTCATATATAAATTATTTTCATCTGAGTTATGGATTAATTTCTATGATTTTTAGAAGTTTTGGTTATTTTCTGACATAAATAAATCATTTCTGATTTATTTAAAAACCCAGAAAATAGATATTGCGTCAGCATTGAGAAAGCATGACATCAGCAGGGTCAACAGAGCTGTTCGGGTCAAACCTGACCAGTGGGGCCCACTGGTCAGTGACCCACTAGCTAACAGAGTTTGTTAGTTTTGAACTAACACTAATTAAACTGCTGGTGGGGCCTGGGCCCACATGTCAGTCTCTCAGGGCCTAATTAAGTTTAGTTTTAACTAAACTAATCTAACAGGGGTTGGCCCACGTGTCAGTGACTCATAGAGCTAAGCATAGAGTTTAGGACTTAATTAAACCTAAACTAAACTAAACAACGGCCGGCCCCACATGTCATGGACACAGGGGGGGGTCCAGCCGGGGTCAAACATGGTCAAAACCACCGGCGGCTCGACGCCGGCGAGGCCAACGTGGCGGCGGTGCTCGGAAAACCTCCTCCGGCGACCAAAAGGCCGGCGGAGGTCATCTACGTGGAGCTGGGACTCGCCCGCATCCATCCCCGCAAGTGGGAGGAGCTGGGGTGGCCGGAATCATCGGCGGCAACCTCAACGGCGGCGGCCGGAATCGGGCCTCGTCGGGTCAAGCGCTGCGGGGCACGGGGAGACGAGCTGATGGGTGCGGCGTGCTCCTGGGGGTGCGCTGAGCTCGCTCGTGGCCTCGAAGAAGCGTGACATCAGCTCTGGCCACAACGGCTACAGGCTCAGCGGCGGCCGGCGACGGTGAGGAAGGGGGCGACGGCTACGGTGAGCTACAGGCCACGGGGACAGGGGGAAACGGCTCGGAGGCTCACCGCGGTTCGTTTGAAGAAGACGGCGAGCCCGGGGGCGGCCTGACGGCGGCGAATCGTCGACGGCGGTCACCGGAAGCAGAGGAGGGGAACGACGGCGTTGCGGGTGAGGGGGAGCTCCTGGCGTCGCATGAGATGAAGGAGAGGAAGAGGGGGAGCACGGCGGAGCTCGAGGGCTCATCGGAGGGGCGAGAGGTGGACGGTGGCCGTGGTGGTTCAGGACGGCAGCGACGACGACGTTCGGGTGCTCGCGGGGGAGAGGGACAGAGGAGGGGAAGTCGTTCGGGGGAGAGAGAGAGAGAGAGGTGCAGGGGGTTCTCGGCGTCTCCGTGGCGCGAGGAGAAGCAGGAGCTGGCAAGCAGGAGCTGGCCAGGGCGAGCGTGCGCGCGACAGCGAGCTGCTCCGACTGGCGGAGGAAGACGACGCGGTGGGGGTGGGCTGGGCCTGGCAGGCCGGCTGTCTGCGGGCTTCTAGTGGGCTGCACAGGTAAGAAGGCCCAGGTACTTCTCTCTCTCTTATTTTCTTCTGTTTTCTATTTCTGTTATTTTGTTTTGATTTAGTTTATAGCCCAAATCATTTTAGTAATTCCTAAAAATAATTGTGGGCATTAAATAAATTATTGCAGAGACCCTCAACTATTTTCAGAATTGTTGGAGCATTAAAAGATATTAAAAATATTTACATGCCCCAGTTTAAATACTTATTGATTTAATTCAAAGCCCAAAAATTCCCTAAAAATGTTCAATATTTTTGGTTTGGATCAGAACCCTTGCCAAAATTATCACACATTAATGAAGGCATTTCTGGGTTTATTGAAAAGGATTTTTTTTATTTGAACCTAGTTGAGTTCATTTAGTGCTAGGGTTTGATCAATCCCCATTTCCAGTTAACAAAAATTAAACATGATGCACACATGAGGCTAGCCTATGGCATTACCAGAAGCTAGGGATGTGACATCGTAAGATCCAAGGGAATTTGAATAGACTTGATAGCTCCATGCATAAAATTTTCAAAATTTTGGAGACCGTCAAATTCCATGACTTGGAGTCTTCTAGGATAGACAAGATTGAGGATATCTTTGATACTCTAGGAACCACCTTCTCCTCAATCAAAACCAAAAAGGTACAAACTCCGGCAAAGAAGGAGCCTAAGTTCGTTCACGTTCCAAAGGCTCCCCGCTCTAAAAGTAATCCACCTATTGCCAAAGGGGTTGAAACTGTAAAGACTTTGGAAGAAACACCTGTCTTTGATGAATTTATAAATTAATCTTCCCTTGACTTTTATCCTTTTGGTCTTCTACCTAGAAGTATCTCTATGAGGCCTTTATTTGAAAGTCCTCTTAAGACTAGTTGTATTATTGAAGAGCTTTTTGATGATCTTGATGATGGTTCAATTGATACAGCTTGATCTATATGCATTATGCCTAGCTTAAAGGCATAAAAGAAAGCGCTTTTGGGAGGCTGCCCACATGAATAAATTTATTTTGCTTTTGTTGCGTCTTGATGTTTTTACTACTGTAGCATCATCATTCTATCTTTACTTTTCAATTTTGTGCCAAGTGTAGCCTCTGATTGCTAGAAAGTTCAAAAGTTGTGAGGTGCTGTCCAGGAAACAGATTCTGTCCTTGGATAGAAAAATTCGTATAAAATCACCAGATCATCTTTTTGGTCTGAATTTTTTCGACAGCATGCTCTATATAATTTTCTTTCGTGCGTATGTCTTGAGTTTTTTTATTAGAGTTGCAGAAGTGCCCCGAACAAATCAATTACTACCTGCTGTTCTGTTTTTCACAAATTCTGTCCTGTTTTGCTTTTCCTTCATTTTGCAAACCAAGAGCTTGCTTTTTCTTTGCAAAAACCTTTTGGCAATCTTGAGAAACAGTAGACCTTCAAGAATATCTTTATTTCCAGCAAGGTACAATTATTTTATTATGGGTACTAACCTCGCTAATCAGATTATGATGAGTTATGTATGAAGGGAGTTTTCAAGTGTGCGAGGGAAGATGATAAAAAGATTCAGGAGTGTCAAGCGCTCAAGCTTGGGGATGCCACCATGCACCCCCAAGAAATATTCAAGGAGACTCAAGCGTCTAAGCTTGGGGATGCCCCCGTGCATCCCCTTCTCCATCAACATTATCAGTTCGTTTTTCGTTCCACTATATTTTAATCACTTCATGTGTTATGTGCTATGCTTGGAGCGTCTTGCTTTTAGTTTTCTTTAGTTTTTCATAACGAGTCGGAACTCAGCTTTCTTTATGTGGGAGAGAAACACGCTCCACTTCTACCTAGAACATAACATAGAATTTTCATGTCTATCCTTGCTGTGTGTGTTCTTTGTCTTTTAATAGCTACTATCATGTTCACCTCTTAGCTTTCATGCTTATATTTTCAAGAGCTTTTGTTTAGTTGGTTGCTTGAACTCTCTTTAATTACCATGCTCACCTTATTAAGAGAGTTTGCTTCCGTTGCATTGGTTGATATGTCTATGATAAAGATGCTACGTGCATGATGGCGCTTAGTAGTTCATGTTTTCTTATGGTTAGTCTCAAATAGCTGGAGGGTTCCCAATGTGTTATTGGAGTACCAACATGATTTGTTTGCCTATGATGTGGTATGGTTTAGTAATATCTTCCTTCGAGAATTTATTTTGATTGACTTGGCGTATGCTCACGCATATTTAAGACTGTAAAGAAAGTCTGTCAAGCCTTGATGATCTTTTGTTTCTGAGTAGCGATATAACTACCATGCCTGATTCAATGTTGCTTTGTCGCTCTGCATGATTATGACCGTCATTGCTCTCTTAGTTGGTCGCTCCTAGTCTTTTGCTAACCTTCGCCTGTACTAAGCGGACTGACTGCTTGTGCATCCACATCCTTTAATCCAGTTATGCCATATGAGTCCACCATACCTTCCTACATGGTATTTACCTGCCATTCCTAACGGAGACTTGCATGTGCCATCTCGAAATTATTCAAAGAAAAGCATTCTTATTTTGTGCCTCTGTTGTAAGTTCGTGAGGAAGTAGTGGTTAATTCATGACCTTTTTAAGTTGGACAAGCTTCACCCCGGGATTGCATGTATAATGTGCGAACCCATAATACGAGAAGGAACTGGCATTGAGTGCGCCCGGCTCAAAAAGATAATATAACAAACAAACCCTCCTTCACGCTTTGTTCATGAGAAATCAGAAAACTTTGGCAGTGATAAACAAAGGAGATTAAGAGGATGTGATCGTCCTCATTCGGGATCCTTTCCTCGAAACTTGTCCATCTCGAAAAGTGATTGAGTTATCTGCTAGCATTCGTTGACGAAACATGCATGATCTAAAATAAATTATTACCTCTGTTTTAAAGTCAAGAGCTCTGGTACATGTTTTGTCTTTGTTTCCGACTACGGGTTTTCAACCTTGCCAACAAAAGCCACGGTTCGAGAGTCTCCACCTTCTTTTAATAGCACCAACTACTGAGAGCATGATTGTCATTCTGAGTGTAATGTGCATTGTCCCAAAGTAGCATTGTCTTTTGCATGATTGTGATATCGTTTATTCTGAAATCATTGTATCTAGTCATCACTTAAACCTTGGAGGTGCCCCTGCATTTATGTTTTGCTTCACTAAAGGGGGCAAGCTAGATATCACTTTATCATATTTGCACATCATGTTCATTGCAAATCTATTTGATGTTTCAGTATCATATTTTAAAACTTTCAGTCCTTTGTGATTTTCTCATGAGGCAACTTAATTACTATAGATTCATTGTCTCAGTAAGCTTTTGTCATATGACTATGAAAAAATCCTATATGGTTAATAGCATGTCACCACACAAATTATTCTTGTTATCATTTACCTACTCGAGGACGAGCGGGAATTAAGCTTGGGGATGTTGATACGTCCAAAACGTATCTATAATTTATGCTTGCTCCATACCTCTTTTGGGTGATATTGCTATGATATTTATACACTTCCATACACTTTTGATCATATTTGGACTAACCTATTAACTCAGTGCACCCCAGTGCCAGTTTCTGTTTTCGGCTGTTTTTGTATTTCACGTTTTCACGTTACGAGAACTGCCAGGAAAAATCCAGAAAAATTACATAAAAAATCAGCGTTCCAGAAACTACCGTGTGCCCGAAGGACAGCTGGGGGGGGGGGG